>OW028604.1:14660000-15860000 GCA_932294275.1 Chloroclysta siterata | reverse complement strand
GATGATATATAATACATCGCAATAGAGCGAGAAACGTATGCCCATATTTTTTTATACAACTTGCTGATCGAACAAGCTTATAACCAACCTCAGGTTATGTTTTTTTTATACAACTAGCTGACTGACCTGAAGCAGATCACCCACCTGATGTTAAGTGGTCACCATCACCTATAACAAAGAATTGCCTCGTAACCACGCCACGATAGGAACGTGCCTTACGATGCACTGCCCTGCGTCCATCAATTTGAGGCATACAGATGTTAGGCCTCATGTGCCTGTAATTACACCGGCAACCATACTCTTCAAACCAGAACACAGCAACGCTGCTTGGCGGCGAAAAAAGACGTATTGGTAGTACGTCCCCGGACGAGCCCTTCACAAAGAGCTCTACTGCTATTAAATGGTGTTATGTCATCTAAAGCAAAGCACTGCCTTGCAGGTCACAGACGTTAGGAACGTTATTAAGTTACGAACATCTAAACTTTCGTATTTATACTCAAAAATAACGATCTTTATTCGGCTCAATCAAAAGGGTCATTTTGAAACATCTTACAAAGTAGGATAATGCCAGTCCCTCGTGACTGCCTCCCTCGTGACTAAAGCCAAGAAGAACAGGCAAAGTTATTTAAGTTTAGATTTCATGTCATGTCAAGCCTATATCTGCTGCCAAGCAGAGTTGCTGTATGTATGTTGGTTTGAAAGGTGTGGTGCCCGGTAATTTTACAGGCACATAAAGCTGTAAGCCGCTACCCCGTTAATGGACCTAGGGCAATGCATAGCAGGGCATGTTCATATCGTGACTTGCGAGGCAATTCTTTGGGTGGTGATGGTTACCATACCACTTTTAATCAGTTGCCATTTATTTATTCCATCAGTGAAAGACGTAGTAAAAAAAATATCTCTCAAAAACTTTTCGATTCGCCAGTACAAAAACAAAACGTAAAAATAATAACGCAGTAATAGCTTTTATCTCGGGTGATCCTATTTACTGGACGTAAGGGAGGCTCGTCAAATTATGACGGGTGTGGGCCTTTGGGACAAGTTGAGGATTGCCGTAATGCAAATGTAATAAAAACTTTCCATCTTATCGGCTTTGCCTGAACGGTGCTCATAAAGGAGCTTCATTAAATTACTTAGTTGGAAATATCGTACAGGAAAACGTGACGGAACGAATTTTTTGTTGCTAGTTTTTTAACTTGTTTATGTTAAACTTGTGGCTGTTATTTTGTGTAAGGCGGTTAAAAGTGAATCTTAACTAAAACATTCATAACATAAATAAAATAAAATAAATGGCTTGAAATAAAAGCTTTTTACTGTCTAGACTATTGACTAAACTATATAAAAATTGTTTTATATTATCAATTACATTAGTATTGAGAAAATATAACATGAGTATATTTTTTAGATACCGTAAATAAAATTGGTGAACTAACTCACAATAATTATTCACTTAAATCACAACGATCACTTAAAATCTTGATGAATAACACACGCACACACTAATAAGTTTATAAAAATGTAAGCATAATATATAAAATATATATATAATAATATAAAAAAATATGGTAATAAAAATCTAGATGAGTTTAGGCACCAATTCTATATGACCAAGCCTAGAACAAGCAATAAACTTACGGGGTGGATCCTAATGTATTTTATCCTTAAAAATCACAACATTACTAGTACCTTATAACACAGTGCTATCTAGTAAGAGCTAAAGAGGTTTCTCCACGATACTTTGTTTATTTGCAAATCCCTGATTGTCCAGCATGACAGAATGCAGCACCCTCATGCTCCATGATAGTTCTGGCAAATACCCGGCTAATTCATGCAGACAAAGCAAGCTCGTTTGTCTGATGTCACTACTACGGGTTTGAATAACGAGGCTGCTATTATAAGACACATAGAGCTCACTTTGGCGCGTCATTCTGATATACTATTAATTACTCCACTGTAACCTGTAACGAACTGGAATACAAAGCGTAGGGCGACCCTTCAATTGACAGATCGATAAATTGCGACTGTCGCTAGTCGGATACAAAAAGGCCCCATGGCTCTTTGGTACCAAGTAGCATACCCACTTAAGTTTATTGGCGGATGTCTGAAGGGGTAGTGAGGGGTACGTCCAAATATTTCATTCGTTGTTATTCTATGGCTAGAATACGAACAATAATATGTATATTAGACTAATTCAGTTTTTACGCCCCCGTTACGTTTAATGAATGCTTCACCGTAGAACATCTACGAGGTGCTACGCCGTAGGCCATCTACGAAGCTTAATACTTTAAGAGGATTTTTTTATTTTCTGTATTCTGTATAGAGGTACAGTTATATTTAGTTTAGAGGTAACTTCAGGTAGGGACACATAGCATCAGGTGGGGCATCTATTTGTTCCTTCAGTAAATTAGTATAAAAAAACCATCTGATGCTAAGTGATTACGTGCATGTTAGGAATAACTATCCTACGATACGCTTGTCCAGGAGCAACAGAAAATTTTCTCATAGTGCGTCGTTTGACCGCCCTCACAGCTGGTCCTATGAAACTTCATCTCAAACTAACCCAACACATACTCCGAAGATTAAACAGCCTATTTCCTTCCAGAATATATCCGAACTAATTTCGGCACACTGACAGGACTATAAATCATATCTTTGGGACAATAGTGGCTTTGCCCAAGTGACCCCCAGGGCCTTATTAGGGCCGATCTGTTTAAGGTCCTGATGACAGCTGTATTTGGAGATTCAGTTAATTTATTGCCTTTGGTAAGCTCGTTAATCGAAATTTCAATAAAATACTCATAAACTGTAGAATAGAAACAGCTTAAAGAAAAAAGTTTATAAAGTCCTTCGGGTAGATTGGTGTTGTTTGTATCTATAGGTGACGGTGACCACTTACCTTCAGGTGGGTCTAAGGGCATTTGTCGACATCGACAATATGAAAATAAAAAATTTATTGACAGTAAAAGTATTTTAAGGTAGATACATAGATGATCTTACTCAATAAGGTTTCGTACTAAAAATACTGTTGACCCTCAAGCAAGGTAGACAAGGTGTCATCGCCAACATCTCTTCCAGGCAGGTATAGGTACGGTAGTAGTACTTCCTCGGAAAAACTCTTAATCATAAATAACTTAATTGTGAAATAAGTAGGCACGTGTTCATACACATGTCAGGGTTTGCAATTAATGATCTTCCATATTAAATTTAATAAAAGCACACAATAACTTATACAATTTAAAATTAATTAATTCTTTCACGAAGAACTCGCCTACTTAAAACTAGCAATAATAAAGCTAATTTAAGGTCCCTCCACTCTATAAACATAGTAACCTTAGGACAACATTCACCTTTCATCCTTAAGGCAACATTCACCTTTCATTAAAGTATGTGACCCTTCGCTTCTTCGCCCCACAGATAACATAAACTTACCTTTCGAGATAGTGGACCCCGAAGCATGGCTACCGAAGATTATCAGATACCGCTTTTACATAAATTACCGCATCCTAACCCTAAAGTCGCTGACAACCGCTGAGTACTTCTCGCTCACAATTCAACATTCTTGAATATATAAAATACTGTTGCGCCGGACGCCTAGGAATTTGTTTTGTTATTTATCCTGACGTGCGGGCGTTTTCAGGGAATGACTCGAGGAAGAAGTCAGCTCCAGGGAATGGCTCGAGGAAGAGATATACGGAAAGCGATAGAGAACTTCTGGAAGCGATAGTTGAGTGTGTTAAGTAGTGTTTTAGTTCTGCAAAGTGACGGTTAAATAAATCAGTCATCTCTTGGATTATGACTGTGCATTTTCTATCCATACGAACCCGCGAGCTCGTAACAATAGTTATTTATTGTCACGTGCTGAATACTAACTACTGCAAAGTGTGAAAACAAGTGCACGATCGTATTTGGCGTTCCTAAAATAGATATAATAATATTATAACACTTGGACGTACCTCTTACTACCCCCATTAGACATCCTCAAAAAATCTTGAGTTGGTTCTTGGTACTAAAAGATCTTAGGGGACATATACCGTGCCTGGGGATCAATGTCGTGAAGCTGTTTGTTTTTCATTATTTATGAAAATCGCAAAAAACTATTTTTATTTTCCAGTTTCGGTTAAATAAATATATCTCAGCTGATGTCAACGTCTTAAGGTTAGTGGGAGGTCGATTTTTAAAATATAAACAAGAATAGTTTATAAAGGGTCGAAACATAGATATATTTATTTGGTAAAATAAACAAACAAAACAAATTTCTAGAAAATAAGTCAATATAAGCAAATATACATTAATGTAAACACTAAGAAAATTCTTTTATTTTGTCAATAGAAATGAGTGTAATAAATTATGATAAAAATGAGTACTTTCTTTTACAACCACGGGTTGGAAGATGGCAGAATGAAAAAAACACTTGTTTGTTTTCTTACTGGCAGTGGTAACAGTCACAATCTCTGATATTTCAATTCTTATCTTTTAATAGGTGAGGTAAACAAGGAAAAATACTCATTTAGCTTCTGAGCTTTGTTTAAGCGTCGTTGAGGGTAGAACATGGACGCCGGAGCTTTTGACACGTCTTTAATTAAAAGCCTCCTTTGGGGCTTTATACGAGCGATAAAAATACGGCAATAGTTATTGTCGACACTGATAGAATACTAACTGTTTGAGACATCCTTAAATCATATTAAATCCAATATTTATTTTGTTAGAAATTTAGGTACAAACAAACAAGGTGTTGAGAAAAAAAATAGTCTTACTAAAATCCCACCAATACTGGCGTACAAAATTATACGAACCAAAATTCAAACCTACTGCCTAAGAACGGTAAAACCAGCTCTCGTTAAATTGTACTACACTAGAATAAAACGTTTTATTATTAATTTATTCTTAGATTTACAGTTTTTATTTTTGACTTTCTTAAGCTATTCGATGTTTTAGACGTTCGTGCTTTACTGCGTTTGATCTAGCAATAATTGTAGTTAATTGCGTAATCAGGGGATATCTGAAGCTGTTTCCGTTTTTGAGTTTATTGCAAAATCAAGTGGCGAAAATGCTAGTGATAATATTTTCATTTGAAGTCATTATCATACACTCATATTAAGATCATTATTAGATGTTCAAGTTTGTACAGCACTTGAAGTTTGTTTGTTGAGCAACAAATTGCTCTAGAAGTTTCCCGTACATGTTCGACATTAGTTTTTGTCATTGCTTTCTACCGAGAACAATATAAATGGGTAATCTGAGGACAGGCTTTACTTTTGAGGACGTACTTGTGAATGTAATTACTTCTTTTTTTAGTTTAAGACTTTTTATTTGATTTTGAAAGGTTTTTTATGACTCTTTAGCTTTAATGATTATTACAACGTAGGTAAGATTAGATTAGATATAAAGGAGTTAAATTGAAAAAGTTGATTCCCCATCGCTGGAATGCAAATTATAGGTGTAATTGTTATACAATTGGGTAGGTACTACAAAATATGGCTTGCTTATAAAACAAGCAGATGGCCCACCTGATGTTCAGTGGTAACCATCACGTATATCAAAACATTGCCTCGCAAGTCATGCACGATAGGAACGTGCCCTACGATGCACTGCCCTACGTTCATCAATTTGAGGCATACATATGTTAAGCCTCATGTGCCTGTAATTACACGGGCAAACTTTCAAACTCTTCAAATCGAAACACAGCGTTGCTGATTGCAGCGATGCTGATTAGCGGCAGAAAAAGGCGTGGCGGTAGTACTTCCCCGGACGAGCTTTCCACAAAGAGCTCTTTAAGAGCAGTACTCTTAAAATCAAACTACTACTCTTAAGGGGCCACGTGATACCTATTTGTACATAACAACTATGTATGTACATAAACCATGTGAAAGCTATAAATATATTGAGTATTGCGTGCGACTCGGGCGACTTGTACACATATATAAAAATAATAGTAAAATATAAAAGCGAATATTGAATATCCTGCCTGATGTTTGTTGCCTGTTTTTCTAGGCTTTGGTCGCGTGGAACTGGCACCTAAAGTTACCTAGTTTTAAGACGTTTCAAAGTGATCCTTGTAGTTTTATTGAATAAATACCTTTTGACTTTGACTTTGATGCGTATTCATGTACGTCTCAGGCGACTCAGTGTATATGTCGCAGCCAACTTGAGTTCGCCGTTCAATTGGCTGCCTGGCCGTTTGGTTGAACGGCGACGTTCAGCTAACTACCTGAATGATGCCTGAAAATTTAACGACTTTCCTAGTCAAGACGTAATTAGACAAAATTCTGGTCGTTAATTAAAAAAAACCTAAAAACTTATTGTACCTTTTAAGGTTTGGTTGATTTTTAACATTGTGGTGGATATCATTCAGGCATTTGGTTGAATGGCGCCGTTTGGTTGAACGGCTAGGCAGTTGATTGAATGGCGGATTAAACCAGTTGGCTGCCACATATAAATAACAAAATATTATAGATATTGCTAGTTAGTATTTATACTTTCCTAGTCAAAACAAAACTCTTTTAACACTACTTTTGTAATCCAGCTTACGAGTTTTATACTTTGAGTATGTAGGAGTAATGCCATGCCAACCAAAAGCCGAGTGCACACGGACTAATAAATCCTGGATTCGTTATTGCTATAGAAATGTTTTATTGAGTTATGAGGGGTGACGAAAGTAGCTCAAAATTGATTGTGTAAATATACACACTGCCGCCGTGTTACCGTTTCATTTCCGGACTTGGCTTACATACTGTCTCGATTTTTAAAAGGATACAGCATTGACTAATTTAGTTATAGATTATCAGTCAATTAAATTTTGTCGTTATGTCTATTATTGGTCCGTTTCCGATTGAAAACTCTTTTGAATGATATTGAATGTAGACTCACATTACGCAGAAAACAACACGAACACGTATGATAAAACATATTTTGCGACGGACCGTCGGAGAGGGTAGGGGAACGTTTCAACATTCGTATTCAAAAAAATAATTTTAATAAATATAGCAGTCCATATGCAAATTTCTCCGTGGCTTAGACTTAGTTGAAAGCACCATTTCGAAGTAGCTCGCAAGTAAGCCGCGTTGTTGTATGAAAAGAAAATGAAATGTTGCCCATTCAGCGTGCGAGCTGAAAAGACCTTTTCACAGCCTTATGTTTGTTTTAGGGTCTAGGACGGCTTGTTGGGTAAGACTTGCCTGCGTAGGTATAGGACGAGATACTTGGTACAGACACTGAAATAATAAAAACGAGGAATTTAATCCTCATGGTACACCACATTTGAATGCATAAAATTACGCCGGTCAGAGGTATTAGATATTTGAGTAAAAAGTTAATTTGTGAAAAACAGAAAAAAATTATATCTTCACTACATTGTTCCTAGACACGGTTGATATTAGATCCTCGAATTTCATACATTCCATTGGTGCACGCCCAGATTATACTTACAACCTTACGATCTGATGGCGGGGTCACTCTTACTAGACCACCGTATGGATAAAATACATATTTAAAAGTTTACATAAAAAATCAACGTGTAATCAAAAGAACTAATCGTAGGTTTGTTGTTGAAAATAATAATGACTTGGAACACGATAATTATCATCAAGCAAAACCAGCTTTGCCTTTATTCTCACCAGTTTTGTACCGCAATTTCGTCCCAACAACGATAATGCCCACATTATCTCACGGCCATTCCATAAGCAATAATCCCTCTATGAGTGACCAGAGATGCGTCCATCTAAATTTCATGAGACACGTACCTCCTTAATGGCATCCCAGACACACTCAAAATTCATACAATATTCATACGTACTGACGGAACACATCATCGGCTTTTGTAAAGCATTGGCAGCATTCGCAGCTCAGTCGGTAGTAGCTCTGCCTTCTGTGCTGCAGACCGTGAGTTCGAACTCACTGAGAATTTTGTGTAATGAATATAGATGTTTTGTCTTTGTACTTCACTAGACTGCTGGACTTTCTCTGTATGGGTAATAAAATATATTTTAATAGGTGATTACAAAAAAAAGTATCATTCATCATCATTTTCCTGCCCTTATCCCACTTCATGTGGGGTCGGCACAACAGGTTTACAAAAAAAGTATATAAGAATTATACCAACCATCTGGTTCCCATAGTACAAGCTTTGCTTAGTTTGGTGCTAAATAGTGCTATGTGGAAAGTCCACCAATATTTAATTTAATTTAACTTAATAGAAATGCTAGTAATAAAATAATACGATGTTTTGAAGTTATAATGTTCGTGACTCAATCACGCCCTAACTATTGGACCAATTTTGATGAAAATTATAGTATCGTAGCCTGGATTAACTCAAAAGTTTGCTTAAGTACGAAAACTAGTAAGCAAACTTTGAGTAGGAAAACTTGTATCGATAAAAATGTCATTTTATTAATTAATTTATGTGCAATGTGATTGCACACAACTTGGTTGATTGTGATTTTTCGAAAATGAGTTTAGTGATTTTATATAGAATAGTTTTATAAGTAGAGGCAGGCCAAAGAAAAGATGGATGGATTATGTTATAGATGACATGAGTATTCTTACTACTATCATACTATCATACGTCATCTCAGTGCTCACTCCTTTCTATGATAGAGAGAGCAAAGCAACGGACGGTACCTTTTACCTAGTACCTATTACCTAGTACCTTTTACCTAAAATTACTTACTTAAAGCTATTAAGAAGACATAGTAGCTACGCATACTAGATAACAACATCACTCAAAGTGATGAAATTGAGTAATGTAGCAGAAAACAAAACATTATTTTTGTATTAAAAATATTTTATGCCCCGATTTTACGTTCTGCTTGAAGGCCCTATACACTGTAAAAATAATAAAACTGCAAAGTCGAAGTCACTTTTAAACGTCAAAACCAAATAATAAAAATATATTAAAATTGTAATCCCCAAGCACAGCAGTTATACTTTGTATTCATGGTAATTTATTATTTTTTATACAATAAAGTAGACAAACAAGCTTACGGCCCACCGAATGTAAAGCGTACCCTAATAGCATAAATGAACTCCTTCAATACCAGAAGAATTTCTAGCGCATTGCTAACCTTTAAAACACTCTTTTTAAAGAACCCCATACTATAATTTAGTCTATAGGAAAAACCTTAACTATCTATATAAGGTTATATAGAAAATACCTTATTGCACACAACAACTAATAAGAGTATACATAAAAAACTTAAAACTACTTGCAGTACTAGTACAATGTCTTATCGCTAAACAGCGATCTCTACCAGACCTTAGCAGGGCGATCATTCCACAGTCTGATTATTCGCTGGAAGAATTCCCTCTGAAACTGAAGAAGAAGCAGTACTCAAACGTTGAAGAAAAATCGCGAGGAAACCGGCGTGTCGTAGAACCTTAAAAGTTCTAACACATGTGTAAAGTGCTCAAAGGAGCCTCCTTGAGGCGCATTTAAAATCCTTTCACCACACTGTTTCGAAAGAAACAGTGACACGACAAGAAGAACCTGGCTCCAAGGTGTGAGGATGAACTCTCTGCCGATGGCGAGCAGTGCGAATAAACGCATGATCGCAACTAGTACCTTTTCAATAATTTTAGCTTACCTACCCTTTTTAAATTATTTATAATGAATATAGCAAAATAGCCTGTAAATCTTTTATTTCAGGGTACAAATAGCCCACAGCTATTAATTCCTAGACTTCACCTGAAATACGTAATAATGAATAGCTGCGGCCGAAAAGTTTAGGAGATTGAACGTTTCAGGTAGGCCCTAGTAAGTACCTTTATGCTGAAGGGGCTAGGGTTGTCAATCGCATTCATTAATTAATAGTAAATTTTTCTAGGCTCAGAAACCAAAAATCAGCTGATTTAAGTTACTGAAATAAAATAATACTTAAGTTAACTTTTCTAGAAAAGTGATTTACTCTGAGCAAATCATTGAACAATAATCTAAGCAAAACACAATTTGTCGTTTTGTGGAATAGAGCGGTAAAAAACGAAAATTCAATTATGCGATTAAGCTGGTTCAAAATTATCACAAAAAAAAAGATTTACCAATTTTATAAATAATAAAATAATACGTATTGATTAAAAAAAAACCCAGCCTCAGAAACTCAGAAAAAATATGTTACCCAATGAAATGGCCACTCAGTAAAATAAGTTATCGTATGAAATGGACTAGAGATTTGCGCCCGCTGTCTCATTTTTCACGTGACAACCCTACCCGGGCTAAAGGTGGGGCTCGACGATTAATAGTTTTGTAATTCCCGTGTTTTACTTAAGTTACAAAGTTGGAGTTTCCAGCCCACTGGCCTTTGAACGTAAAGTAATCTCCTTTATACGCAAACCTTTGTACGGTTCGAAGATCTAACAGATTTAATTTTGGCCTAAGTTTAAGGATACGAAGTTATTGCTATTTTTTACTAATATAAAGTTTGGGAGATTTGTGAATAAATGTAGATTTGTGAAAGGAAAGTAATACCACCGTACATATTTCTCCGACTTATCAGTGATGCCGTAAATTTGTTGCCTGTTTTTCTAGTCTTGGTTGGGCGGCACTGCCACCTTCACCTAGCTTTAAGATATTTCAAAGCGATGCTTGTGATTCGATTGAATATAATGTAAGGGGACGTTCTTATCGTACGTGACTTACGAGGTAATGTTTGGTAAAGGTGATGGTTACCACTTTACATCAACAAAAAATCTATTTACAAGTAAGTGTACACCTAAGTATGTCTTTTTGTGAAGATTTTTTTTAAGCCTTACGTTATTATAAGGTTTTGTTTGGAGGTTAGGTGTAGTAAACGAAAAAGTTCCATCAACGTTCCATCCGTATCAAGGGTCGTGGGTTCAAATCCCACTCGAACAATAACTTCTGTATGCCTCAAGTTGATGGACGCAGGGCAGTGCATCTTAGGGCACGTTCCTAGCACGTTCGTTGACTAACGAGGCAATCCTTTGTTATAGGTGATGGTTACCACATAATATCAGGTGGGCCATCTGCTTGTTCCATCAGCTAGTGGCGTTAAAAAATTTTTTTTTGTTGTATTATAAAAAACTTTATGATTTCCTTAAGTGCAGATAAACACTATAAAACTATGTATTAGTTGCATCACTTCAAAGATTTTATAATTGCAAGGGGCCAATCGTACAGCTCGTAGAGCCTAGGAAAAGGTTACGCAGGGAAAAGAAAGCTTAAGATCTTAGTAACCGGGCTCATGTAGAACCCATTTCGTTTAAAAATACCCCCACATAAAGGTCAAGCGGCATTTTACGGCGGCATCTAAAAAATAAATTCCCAAACAAGATGTAATGTTCGCAGCGAGGGGTTTAAAATGTCGCCCCCGCCTGGCTGAAGCCGATATCATCATTTCTTCGCCCGCAGGGTGCTAAAGCCTTGTTCTTATAAAGCGTCTACCGTTTTATCACAGAAGCTATGCAATTTTAATCCTGTTTTATTGTAAAGATTCATTTATTTACAAAGATTATAAATAAATACAAGTATTTACAAAATACATATAAAACAGTTGAGCTATCTAACGATCTAGAGGTAGATCTACTGATCCAATCAGTGGCCATATTTTTTTTGTAAATAAAATACATTAATAGATAAATATTGGTTTACATTCCATACAGCACTATCTAGCCCTAAACTAAGCAAGCTTGTTGAATGGGAACCAGACAGCTGACTTTATAGACTTTTTACACACCCTTTTTTGTAAATACATACTTATCAATCATATGAATTTGACTAAGAATCTTGTAAATTTTACTGCATGCTTCATAATTCACATTTTTGCTAGCAGGAAAGGTATATATAATAGTCTATATAGACAATGGCACAAAAATATACCATTATGCGAGCGCCTTTTGATTTCACATTCATGCACCAATGCATGAAAAATGTTATGAGAGTGAATGAAACGAAATAGGTATGCAAGGATCGCAGTTAGTGGAAATCCCTGCTCTCTGCCTATCCCTTTGGTAAACGGGCGTGATTTTATGTATGTATGATTTATACATCACTATCGCCTACGTTGAAGGGCTCTTTAGTTTTCGTTTTTACCTATTTTTTTATACATACTGTACTGTAGTAAAATTTATTGAAGTAACAATACTTTGCCGCAACTCTGAAAAGACGGTCGGCATTTCTGTCGCCGTTTTAAGGAGAACGCCTTAAGATATGTGAGGGTTTATTCCTACATTTATTTTCAGGATTATTGTATCTTCCAATCCAAGTCGGGTCTGGAGGAATACGACGCGCGTTCTTGCTAGTGGAAAGTATATTGTAGCTAGATGATAATCATTATTGGTCATAATAGCTATATTTAAATAAAAACTGGTTTAGAACTATTTGTGACTTCTATAAATGTAAGGAAATTCTATAAAATATGCGTTCCACACGCATCAAAGACAAAAAGTATTCATACAGTTGGATCACAAAGATTACTTTGAACTGTCCTAAAACTTAGGGTTTTTTTTTTTTTTTTATACAACCAGCTGATGGAACAAGCAGATGGCCCACCTGATGTTAAGTGGTAACCATCACCTATAACAAGGCATTGTCTCGTAAGTCACGCACGATAGGAACGTGCCCTACGATGCACTGCCCTGCGTCCATCAGCTTGAGGCATACAGATGTTAAGCCTAATGTGCCTGTAATTACACCGGCAACCACACTCTTCAAACCGAAACACAGCATTGCTGCTTGGCGGCAGAAAAAGGTGTGGTGGTAGTACTTCCCCGGACGAGCTCTTCACAAAGAGCTCTACTACTCTTATAAATCTTACTTACTACTCTTATAATTAGGTAAATCTAGGTGCCAGTTCCACGCGATTATGCTTAGAAGAACAGGCAACAAACTTATGGTTTAGGCGTGACATAGACATACACAATTTTTATTGTTTTTATTTCTTTATTATATTTTCTACATATCTTAGGATAGCTTCATACTTTTTTATTTTATGTCGTGTACAGCTTGTATAAATAAATGCTTTCTTTCTCAAAATAAATCTTTTCTTGATCTTTATGATTACTATGTGTACAAAAATATTGTAAGCATTTCAGAAAACACAGCTGTTTTTTTTCGATAGATTACCCTATCGTTTGTCACACAAAAAGATAAAGGAAATAGGGGTAAAGTCAGAAATACTTATACAAAATGCGGCCTTATCACTAAGAGCAATCTTTTCCAGGTAACTGAACCTTATTTGTAATATAAAAGAAAGAAAAGCTTTTGCAAGACCAAGTTACGCATACCTATGTAGTCTGATATCAGCACAGGTTTTGTTTATCTTGTAGAAAAGAAAACCTTACGAAAAACAACATAGCGACCGATTTTACAAACTCCTCCCCAACGTCGAAGTTAAAACTAACACAATGTGAAGAAAACCGCTTTATATTATTCAAACAAAACTGAACTCTAAAGACTTAGTTTTACAAAAACATGAGCTCGTGTATAGGATGTTACAAAAACATTGGATGTTTTTGTTTCAGGCCCTTCGTCAAAAGTTCATTGAACACACTTTTTTTTAAACCGCTGTGGTTTCCTAATTCTACACTCTCGTTATTGGTCCATAGAAAACTATTCACACTGCGAACTAATACGATACAATTTGAATCGCTAGAAAAATCCGCCAAAAAACGAATCCGCCAATCACGATTGCGCTGACGACCTCTGCGGCGTGGCGTGTCTGACCGGATAGAACGTATTAAACGCGTACTCGATTCCACAAATGTTTTGTCCCGCTGCGAGAATGAAACCCGTACATTTTTCACGTTTGGTTTTTTTACTGAAATGGATAGACTGTAAAATTTAATAAATATGATTTTGAAATTAATTTATTGGAATTGTATTCAGTTTTAAAACTGATACCATTTATTTCCATTTTCCATTTCAATTTGCTTAGTTTCAGATTTGATAGTGCTGTGTGGAATGTCCACTAATATTTATTTATTTTATAAAGTTCGGTGTTTCTAATAATACTATAACTTCTCACTTTTTATTCTTCAGTATAAAGCTGAAAAAACCGCTTCACGACTTTGATCCTTAGGCACGGTAGATATCCCCTCAGATCTCTTGGTACCGAGTACGACTCTCAGATTCGAAAGGACGTCTAAGGGGGGTTGTCAGAGGTATGTCCTAACATTTGTCACATACCCACATTTTGGTAATTAGTATTCCATGCGTTACAGATTGCAAGCGCATAGCCGTTAATGAGAACGAATCCATATAAATAATACCTGGGTACTGGGTACCTGGTACACCCTGTATAAAAACTTATTCCGCATGTTGTGTGCGAGGAAGTCTGCCCCTTGGACTTTCTAAGTTGAAACTGCATCGCATACTTCCAGATCAAATATCGAGGGAAAGAGATTTAAATATTGTGCTCCACAGTTTTGTATTGTAGTTTTGTTTCTATTAGAAAATGCGGCATTTTGTTGGCTTGACTCCATTTTAAGAAGCGGAGACGATCATGGCGCTATTCGAATATTCGATTCCAATTTCGTTTATTCCACGAAGTATCGAATTGTGTTTGCAGACCGAAAATATTCGTTTGTCTGCGAACTAAGCGGTATCTTAAATTATTGTAATGTATTGAGTATTTGCTGACAGAGGGCATGGGTATATATTTGTATAACGTGACGTAACATGACAACTAACTTTTTGGCGCAGCATGGACCTCTTCAATTACTAGTAATAATACATAGTAAAAAAGTCCCTTTTTTTACTGAACTGTACGAAATCAATTAAAAGCTTAAATGTTAAAATTAATATTTATAACGAACTTAGCTATTGGTACTTTCACTATTATGTATTTATTGTAGGATAAATAATAATGTAGTTGTGAGAGATGAGTAGGTAGTTTGTATGTATTTTTCCTATTATTTTTGTTAGGTCCGCACTCATTGACAAAAGCCTCCTCATATCCTCCAAATACTCCAACAATTACCAACAGCTATTTATATAATTTTCATCTAGAAGTAGTTTGATTCATTTCACAGGGCAGAGAAGATCTATGTCAGATAAAAATATTTCAGTCTTTACTTTAATTGCTTGAGTATGAATAACTTAAACCTCTAATTTCGAAAAAAAAAGCCACAATTTCTTTTTTACACTTTTTTATGACACGTTCGTTAAAAACTGGGTCACAAAGAAAATCCCTTTTCACACAAAAAATATCACGCACATTTTCCATTTTCCCAATTTATCTGAACCCTTCGGTCAGCTTTAAACGCAGCCCATAAACCTTCCATATCGAAGAGGTATTCCGATCACGTTATGATATATTTATGCCATTTGTTAAACGCGCCCGTCATACGTTTATAAGTAATAGCATTGGAAGGAGTCTTATAACTTCAATTTCTTTATATATCAACACTGAAAAACTTTACTGCTGGATATAACGGTAGAAACCAAGCCGTAATTTTGTTGGTCTTCTAGGTTTGGTCGAATGGACCTGCAGCCTTTGTCTAACTATATTGAGTATCTTCATCTGCATCTTTTTTCCGTATATGGCTCCTGTCCGTCATTCGACAGACAATCTTGCCAGTGTCAAATGAAATACTATACAGTCAAGTCAGTCCATAGTCAATTCGGTCGTCATTTAATTTTGTTTTGAAGAAAATGGTGGCGGTTTTCTTCAAAACATTCGATTAATTTCGGGGTCGATCACCGAAATTACATAGCACAACTCAAAAATTAACACTAGAAAAACAATTAAAATGAAAATGCTACATATGTTGCTTCCCAAAATGTCAGAATGTATGGATATCAGTTTTATTTTGACAGCTTATTAGCTCAAAGTAAATTAGTCAAAATAAAACTGATATGATCATGAATGACTATTGTCATTCATGACCTTCATCCGTCAAATTCATATTGCGTAAAATGCGCATGAATAAAAATTGTTATCAAATGTTACACAATGTCGAATTCACCTGGCTTTAAGATGGTTCAAAGTGATCCTTGTGATTCAATTGACTGAAAACATTTTGACGTTGACTTTGATAATATCATTTTAGGTCAAAGTTATTTGGTTAAACAAATTGCATGGGACAGTTCAGTTGGTAGTAACTCTGCTTTCTGTTATGTAGGTTGTTGGTTCGAATCCCACTTGTGGCGAAACATTTTGTTTTTTCTATTGAGCGAGACACGTAACAAGGTGTATCACAAAAATATGTATTTTTTTAAATCACTGAAGGTATTTATTTGTATGTATTTCACGAAGTTGTTTGATTTTTGCTGAATCTTTGTTCTTGGATTTGAACCTTTGTTCAAAAATATAAAAGTTATTTGACGGTTAGCCTCCTAATTCGCGTCTAAAAATACCCGCGTAAGTGATGGGATAACTGCTGGAAAGTGTAATCTTTTGTGCGAAAAATGTTGCCTACTCTAGCACCA
Organism: Chloroclysta siterata; assembly: GCA_932294275.1. Lineage (NCBI taxonomy): Eukaryota > Metazoa > Arthropoda > Insecta > Lepidoptera > Geometridae > Chloroclysta > Chloroclysta siterata. The sequence goes on along the minus strand of OW028604.1, from coordinate 15,843,622 downwards.
TTTCAGTCCCAAAACGCTCTATCCAATTCTATATCCGGCCATCCCTCCACTTACCAACACCTATTTTCACTGCCACAACCTTAGGTAGGTTTTCTTACATTCGCATACACAGCCTACGCATCAGTTAGTATGCTCACGATCGACCTTGCCACAGTTAACGTCAAAGTTAGTAGGTCGTCTGGGGTCAGGCACTGGGGGTCTACTATTGTCAAAACCAATAACAATGACAATTAATATTAGCGGACACAGTCCTGAGCTAAGAAAGTTGTGCAGCTAAATAAATAACTTCAATATAAAAACATAAAAATATTAAATATTTTACTACAGCTATACAATACATATTTCTGATAATTTAGGTTCAAGTTAGTAGGTATTATAAAATATACACTCCTGATAAACTTACATTACTTTTTACTTTCTTAGGTACCTCACTAACTCAAGTTTTTTTTCTCGTATTTTATATACCTACCTATTCATGGTATTGTATCTATTCTTAGTGTATCCAAAATAAATGCATTTTCAAATCAAAAAAAGTTTATTTTGGTCACAAAAACATAGGCGAAATACAAAGAACAATATTTGGTTAGGACAACAAAATCGGTCTTCACTCAGCTTCATTTTCTCTATTTCTTTCTTTTAATTTTGTCTATGATCCTTGACTTTCTCTTAATTTTGTCTATGAATAAATTGTTGAGCATGGTAGGGGCCCAGAATGAGCGATATCCCATATTACTTCACAGCGAGACAAATGTTTGCAATCGAAGGCTCTTCGGCCCCACGACGATTGTTACCTTCAATCTTCGTTCCAACTTCAGGACAAACTTTTATGGATTCCCTTTGTCTTGGCATGTAGCGTGGCAAGATGTGACCTGTTTTATCGGGGTTTAAGTGTTTGCCACCCTTTGGGGTAGAAAGGGGTAGGAATAAGCAGGTATGATTATTCTAGAGTTGACGTGTGAAATAATATTTTCTCACACGGAGTTTTATTTGGATAAAGCTTGAAACATATCGTATGTGTAGTTACATCTAGCTGATGCTAAAATTATGAATATTTGAAATACCTACAGCGACAAAAATGTGATGGCAAATGTAATATTTGGGCGTAACTCTGCATACCCCACTTAGAAATATTAAAAGAATATTGAGTTAGTACTTGGTACTAAAAGATCTGAAGGGATGTCTACCGTGCTTGAGGATCAAATTCGTGAATCTGTTTCTGTTTTCTTTTCTAACATTACCTCTATTTCACCACAGTATTTTCCTTGTAATCGGTCTATGAAGTCGTCCTACGCTTATTGCGGTATATGGTAATTTTTTTAGCAAAAAACACATAATTATCTCTAAAAAAAGAAGTAGAAATAACAAACAAGGAAAAACCACATGTAGTTTTATTGTTGTACTAAAAGGCCTCAACTCAGCATTATGCCCCCATTTTGAGTCCCAAAACTACGATAGTTTCAAAAGTTATATTATTATTATATCTACTGTTGTGGCAGCAAACACTGATAGTATTACCGAAATCAAGCCAGAATCTTACGGCAGGTAATTTCATGTTTCCCATTCCGGCCGCAAGCCAAACAAATAACAAACAAATTCAAACAAAAACGAGTTACGGAGTTAACTGAGACAAACGTGGATACTTTTACAAATACGTTCTCGACCCGTTTCCTTAGACAAGTGCGTAATTGACGAGCGTACTTGGAAGGAGAAGAGAAAGTCAAAAATAAGTTCTCAATTTGAAACGTCTTCTAAACAAACAAAAGAGTATTAGAGCTCTTTGTGAAGGCTAGTATGAAGAAATACTACTACTGTGCATATTTCTGCAGTTAAGTAGCGTCGCTGTGTTTTGGTTAGAGAGTGTTGTTGCTGTTGAAATTACAGGCACATAAATATCTGTAATCATAATGATTAACATCTGTACGCCTCAAGTTAATAGACGCAGGGAAATGCATCCCGATGCCAATCCCAATGCCTAAGACACGTTCATATCGTGCGTGACTTGCGAGGCACTGCTTTGTTATAGGTGATGGTTACCACTAGACATCAGTTGGGCTTGCTTGTTCTAGTTGTGAGTTCTGAGGCAAGCGGTCGGTTGGAGATATCGAGCTAGTAACGAAGCAATTAAATGGACAGTCACGATTTGTCATTACCTATTGGAAAGAGATGGCAATTGTTGAGGCATTACTTATCTTTTAACAGATTTTGTTTAAACTAAATAAATAAAATAAACATTGGTGGATATTCCACGCATCACTATTCAGCCCCAAATTAACCAAAGCTTGTAGGTAAATGGGAATCAGATAGCTGATAATACTATAACACCTAGACAGAGAACAATCATCTGTGTTCATTTGCACAATGTTTGTTCTCGCAAACCGAATACCAACTGGGCTGTGAGGATCTATTCTTAGCGTTAACGATGTCGCGATTACCTCTTGTCTAGAGCGGCTGCTCTCAGGTTCCGTAGGCCTGTGAGTAATCGCATCCATTACTGCGGGACTTTGTTTTGAAAGAACCTTTCAATTATTGTTTTTTTTTCTAGTTTCTCGAGGAGTTACACACATTTGTATGGCTCTTCTTCTTGCGCACTATCATCCCCTAGTAGAGGTAATAAAGTACAGTGTAGTTTTTACTACACTTGTTAGAAGGAAATGATATAATACAGATATTTGCATCCAAGATGATTTATATAGGCATCGGGCATTCTTTATATTTCTATTATTATATGTAAAAAAATATTCCTCGCGATAGCTACAATGTTATCTTCTATCTATATTATAAGTTTGTTGTCTGCTCTTCTAGGCATGATCGCGTGGAACTGGCAACTAGATTCATCTAGCTTTATGACGTTTCAAAGTGATCCTTGTGATTCAATTGAAAAAGAGTAGTAGAGGTCTTTGTGAAGGGCTCGTCCGGGAAAGTACTACCACCACGCCTTTTCCTGCCGCCAAGCAGCGTTGCTGTATTTCGGTTTGAAGAGTGTGGTTGCCGGTGTAATTACAGGCACTTGAGGCTTAGCATCTGTATGCCTCAAGTTGATGGACGCAGGGCAGTGCATCGTGGGGCACGTTCCTATCATGCGTGGCTTGCGAGGCAATGCTTTGCTATAGATGATGGTTATCACTTAACATCAGGGCCATCTGCTTGTTCCATCAGCTAGTTGTATCAAAAATTAAAATATCTTAAGGGTTTTTTTTTATTTTATATAACTCTATGTCACCAATTGTCTTTAGGTCTTACTCCATCAAGATCTGACTTATCCGCAGGCTGGTGTGACCTGGTGACCTGTACTACAGGTTCATACGAACCTATGGCAATAGTCTTTCATTATGTTAGGCATTTTTTAATCTTATTGCCTAGGCCTAAAGTCATAAATACTGCTCGTCAATATTGTGAAAGATGAAACAAGATAGGATAGAACAAATAATTTATTGTTCGAACGAGCGGAGCATTCACAACTACGGCATCTCGGAATTAAGTTTTTTACTTTGTATTCTATTTTAATTAGTTTAGTTGATATCTAAAACGATTAGCCCAACAATCCTGTGTTCATTAAAGCTGATTGTTTTATGCATAAAAGTACAACTTATGAAGATATAGTTGCAAAAAAAAACGAAAAATTCTTCTACTTTTCTTTTTAGAATTTTTTAAAGTTCAGATCGAAAGTTCTCAATAATACAGAAAAAAAAACACGAAACTATCAAAAGTCGCGGAACATACATGGGGACGATTCGGGTACCCCAAGTGGTGCTCTATCTCTGGACCTCCGCTTATCACTATTTTTTGGGACAGCCTGTGTAATAAACTATTTTTTACTTTTACTTCTACCACCGTACTTATTTCTACCAAGTAGTGATACTGGCATTGCTTTACACACACACACACACACATAAATCTCGTTCTGTTAAATTTTGAGCTGAAATAAAACGATATTAACATAAAATACTTTTTAATACATCTGAGTGGATTTCACGTATTTGCGAGTAACGTAGTTAAACTGTGTGTGAAACTGAATTCACGTAATATATAGCCGTTAAAACGCAGTAGGAGCCATGGAGTATCGAATGTTCTGTACGTAGCTTACGTTCTGAAAAATGTAACTGCATTTAGCCTTTAATTGTACCACTTGCCAATGAAACAAGCAGATGCTATTAACCCCTCACTGACCATATACCACATGGTGCACAATTTAACTGTTTCGGTTTTATAATTTGATTATTGTTACTGCTACCTACTCGTATATTATATGTCATTTTTAAGTTTACCTTTAGAGTCTGTGGCATCTTTTTTTTATATCTGTGTTTTTTTCCTCGTTACACTTATTTACTTCCCACCTAAATAACCTATGTGGCTATGATCATTTTATTTTCTAGATGGTCCACCTGATGTTAAGTGGTAACCATCATCGATAAAAAAACCGTGCCTCGTTAGTCACGCACAATATTAAAATGCCCTACAAGCCTACTGTAAAAACCGGTTTCTGCAATATGATTTATAAAGATAGATAACACTTTATTGTTCGCCACATTGTAAAAACGATCTTCAATTCAATGACAACGATCACTTTGAAACGTCGTATCAACTAGGTGAATCTAGTGCTGAAATGAAATTCGTTCGCCAACGTTCGCTAATTAACGTCGTGTCGAAAATATTTACTTTATTTCTTTCTAAAATAAGTAATAATCCGTAACCTAGATTAGCATATAGGCTATTTTTAGGCTCAAAAATACCGAAAATGGTAGAAAAAATGATTAAACCCAATGCATTAATGTCGTAAATCGCTACAAGAACGCACTCCATGAACTGACAACCGCTAGGGAATAACATTTCTCGAATACCGACCACAAACTGCAAGTCAAAGCATGGGATGCCCTCCCACCCGATGGACTGACGACATCGTGCGAATTGTGGGAAGTCGGTGGATGGAAAAGGCTCAGAATCGTTATCGAGGGTTATGTTCATGTTCTTATCAGGCTGATGATGATGACTAGAACGTAAGTTAAACCGCGGGTGGCAGCTTATTGCTTAGGTACGTATTTACGTCATATCCAGTTTTCTTACTTCACGGCCATGACTGAAACACGGCGACACATTCTGTTGAACACTTCGCTTATTTCTGGCTGTAATGTAGTTTTAAATCGGTTAAATTCTGCATATATTTGAGGCACGTTCCGAGCTGCTTTAAATTCATTAAATCTATGAGATTTATTATAATACTTACCTAGTCTTCTTCTTGTTTCTTCTAGTGTCACTATTTCTTTCGAAACAGTGAGGTGAAAGTATTTTAAGTGCGCTTCAAATAGGCTTCTTTCGAGTAGGTACCTTCTTGACACATGTTTTACTTTATAGGTACGACTTGTATTATAGTTTTCTGTGTATCAGAATATTATTTTTTTTGCAATTAAATTTATTTAAATCTTTACCTCTCATAATGCTGGAATTCCAGACACAATAGAAAATGCAGTGTCTCGCGTAAATCTACGTTGCGGCATATGAGAGGTTAAAGTTATGGACACAGCTAAATGTCAGATAAGGCACGTTAGTATAGTTAAAACAGAGAGAGGTAACTACTCAAAATTAAGTAATAATAAAGATAGCCAATTTCAAATCCAAATTATTATCCTTATCAAACGTCTGAGAGACAAAAGTGTGTCCAAATTGATGAGGAGTAAATATCGGTTTCTCAACAATTTATTATTAGTGATGGGATAGAGCTTTATTTATTTGTGATGACATAAAAACACGTTAACGTGCTTACTTACGTAAAAAACATTAATTTAATAATTATTATGTATGGGCTAATAATTAATAGAGTTCGTACAGAGTTTTAAGGTTGGCATTAATAAAGACATAAACATTCTGACTGATGGATGGATTATCTCCTTCTTATCGTGTCACTAGTTCTTTCGAGATAGTGTGGTGAAAGGATTGTAAGTGCGCCTCAAAGAGGCTCCTTTCCCACTTGACACATGTTTTTGAACATTCTAGGTTTTACGACATGCCGCTTTCCTCACGATGTTTTCCTTCAATGTTTGAGCGTACTGGCTGGAGTTTTACTAGAAAATGAACCCTTAGCAACAGAAAGAGCAAGCTACGCTCTGATAGAAAAGGCCCATCACTAGACAACATTGCGTTGCGACGCAGAAGGCCACAATCTCTCACTAATGCGCCCATAATTCACCAAACTTAACCTTTAGCCGTTCCAAATTTATCCCAGGATTAACACAAAGATGCTTTTAAGAGATTCCTACTAAGAACACGATTTAAATTTATTACAAAACGGAAGTGTATTCCTAATCTCACCCCAGCGAATAAGCGTTATAAATGTGTTGATTAAATTTATTTGTTACTTACTTTACTAATTAATACAATATTTAATTATGTTCATAGCTCAGTTGGTAATATCTCTGCCTTCTGCTCTGTAAGTTGTGAGTTCGAACAAATATATAATTTTATGTGATGTCTATCCATGTGATGTGGGTCCACTCATCATTCGGCCACTTTTTGCAGAATACGTCCAGGTCATTCCACCATCGCTGCTGTGGTCTGCCTCGGCGGTGACTTCTATGTGGTGTAGAAACAACCAACATCTCTCAGGCTCAAATCCGACATCACCTACACCCTGCCGACCAACAAATAAGGCTCTGGCAAACCTTTTAAGAGTAGTAGAGCTCTTTGTGTGTGGCTCGTCCTGGGAAGTACTACCTCCACGTCTTTCTCTGCCGCCAAGCAGCGTTGTTGTGTTTCGGTTTGAAGAGTGTGGTTGCCGGTGTGATTACAGGCACATGAGGCTTAATGAGTTGTATAAAAAAAAACGTAAAACCGCACTAACACGCACTGGACGAGGGTGACAGTAACTTACGGTCCAAATAATATGTATAGTAGCAAACAACAAGTAGTATTTAAAATAATGTGGAATGTACTTAAAGTCTGGTTGGGAACCAACCTATAACGGACAGTCCCTCGGGACAAACCGTATCGAAACAAATACACAACTTCGGTTACAAGTTGTCCCTAGTTTTGGAAATATTGAATATCAGGAGTAAATATTGGCGGACATTTTATGCAACACCATATAGCCCCAAACTAAGGAAATGGTATACCGTGGTAGCTAAATAACTGATAAAAAAATTAAATACTTTTATACCATTCCCCTCTTAAAAGCTTATTTTATTCACTGAAAACAGTGAATAAAAAGCTCTTTTACTCACTGTTTTGTTGTTTGAATTTAGAACACACCAACACATTCGTCCTCCATCTCAATGCTATACAAACTCCTTGGGCAAAAAAGACTCGATACAAATTCCTTGTGAAAAGAATACTCGACTATAAAAATAATGGAAACTTGGGCAAATGACTCTTCGAGATTTTAATAAAAATTGTTTTGTGTTCTATTTTAATTAATTTAACCTTCGTTTTTACTTCATTAAATGTATATTTTCACTAAATTTTTTCTATTTCTCGTAGTCATGGTATAAAGTATAGTATGCAACTCTTGAATAAAACGGATTTATATCGAGGGCCATGAATCACTCGCGTCGCTCAGGATTCTAACACTTGAATCACTCGCTACGCTCGTGATCCAATCATTATGAATCACTCCCCACGGTCGTGATTCAGTCATTAGAATCCTTCACTTGCTCGTGATTCATCTATGGCCCTCGCTTTAAGGCGAATGGCTACCCCGATACTAGCGCCACTACATATTTTATTTAATCATTACGTTATACAAAGGAATTATCAAAAATTCGGACCGCGCATAGACGATACCTATTACAAGCTTTTTTTAATGTATCTGTAATAGTTTTGTTTCGTGTTACTCAGTCAGATACCTTGTTTGGAGAGCTTGGTGGCCACCAATAGGAACTAAACTCTTGAAACAAGTATCTGCCTAAATAAAGCTATAAAGAAAAAAGCTTGTGATAGGTATCGTGTACGCGCGGTCCGATTTTTTGATAATTCCTTTGTAAAACGTAATGTTAAAGTAAAATATGTAGTGGCGCTAGTATCGGGGTAGCCATTCGCCTTAAATCCGTCCTTTATTCACTAATTGCATAATATACTTTTTTTTAAATACATTAGTACGTATGCGTTTTATTTATTTATTTGTCACAGACATAGTATTCATTCGTATTAACATCGCAATATTGGTCTAATACAACATTAAAATGTATATAAAAACAATAATTAATAAGAATAAAGTTGTGACAGTAAAAATGATACAATAAATCATTTAAAAGAATAATCTGAAAACTAGGTACGAGTACCTTACCTACCCGCTTAATTTTCTTGGAAATTATGTTCTTATAATACAATATAACATCTAAAAGAACACATATACTGTTCATTCCACAAAATAAAACTAAAGGTTAATTAATTAATTAACTAATTAATTGTCCCGCCCAGGGAAATAAATTTATAATCGAAATAAAACATGAGTTTATGATAATAAAAATCCTAAAAATTTACGACATTAACCCTTACTCAATAATACAAGCATTTTTACCATACTTACCATCCCATACACAATTAATATTAACAAAAGCATTATGGATTTATGTATTTGAAAGAATCTACAGAAATAAGTGGGAACGTACGCTAGTACTAGGTACGTGCATTCTTCGTTGCTTCATTCCTTGTTACAAGTTAGATCTTTAGATAAACCTAGATTATTTCTTCAGTTTTGGCCGTAAGCTTTGAAGTCTGCTACGCAAGCTATTTGACACAGATATCTGTTCGAAACCACTCCATTTTTTGGCCTGCGCATGGTTTTTGACAAATTCTAAAAGTACCGTCAGTGCACGATCATCTAACCCAGGTCTTGTCCTAATGTTAACTTTGTTGCTTTTTTTTCCTTTTAGAGAGCATACACTCAATGCATTCTCAGTGAATATTTCACTCAACAAATTTCGTGCCAGCATTTTACAATCCGTTGCAGTTTTTAAATGATAGTTTAATTTCATTTTATCTATAAACACATGGCTATTTTCTATAATTTCCACAATTCCCGGTGAAGCTATTTGGTGCTTTAAAGTCCACGTTGAATTATCTGGATTGTGTTCGGGTGGTAGATCAAACTGAACGTTATGTTCTTCATTCATATGTCCATTGTCACTGACACTAAAAGTATCATCATCATCATCGGAATATATTGCCTTTGCATTTTTTTTTTTATCACCAATTGTTTTTCCTTTCTTCTTATTGGAAGCACATGCGGTGACCTCCTTTATTTCATTGATGTTTGATTCGCATAATTCAATTCCTTTTAATATTTTGGAAAATTCTTTTGTAGAATGATTTATTACATCCTTAAACATTGCCAAATTTTTTGTAATACTTTCAATTTTTAAAAAGATAAGTTCAGAGTTATCCGAAACAATGTTCTCTGTATTTTGATGAACGTGAACGAATGATGTACTTGGATGAGCTACATTTTCTGTATTATTTCCGATCATTCCATTATTATTCAATCTTTTGACGGTGATTTCTTGATCAGTCATCTCAATATCTAAATGTTTTAATTCTTTTGGTAAGTATGATTTCATTGTAGTTTGCAATGCTCTTTGCTCGTTATGTTTTCTGGTAAGGAGATCTATTACACGGTTATTTTTTTTATTGCTTGCAGGATTATGCGCAACTGATATTGATCTTTCTTTTCTTAACTTGGGCCTCTTATTGATGCCTTTTTCAACTATTCTTTCTAATACGCATGATGGTTCTTTTAGTATTCCTGATTTGGTTGGAGTTTCTTTCATCAAAGGCACTTCCTTCAACTGTGGCATTGATTGATCACCTTAATAATAAAAAGGAAAGTTTTGTAAGTAGATCGTATTCAACAATATGCATCGAACTTTGGAGAGTGCTCAGTCAAAAGAAGATTGCTCTTTTTTTAAACTACTTGCTGACGGAACAAGCAGATGGCGCACCTGACATGGGTGGTGATAACGATCTCTTATAACGAAGTAATGCCTCGCCAGTCGTGGACGATATGAACGTGCCCTGTGTTGCACTGCCCTGCGTCCATCAACTTAAGGCATAAACTATGTAAGCGTCATGTGCCCGTGACTTCACCGGCACCCTCACAGCCTGCCTTTTTTCCTACAGCCGTGGGTTCGATCTCCACCAATAACAAATATTTGTGTTTTTATATGTATTTACAAGAATATCTGCTATCTGGTTCTCACAGTACAAACTTTGCTTAGTTTGAGGCTAGCCCGAGGAAAGACCCACATGAAGGCAGGAAGATGTTGAATGATGGTGATAAATATTGGTGGACATTCCACACAGAGCTATTTATCCCTCTTATCTGTGCCCAAACTAAGCTTGTAATATGGGAACCAGATAGCTGATATAATACATATTTATGTACTTTTTTTGTAAATACATATGTACTTCTAATATTAATAACACCAAGACAGAGAACAAACATCACACAAATGTTTATTCTCGGTGGGGATCGAACCCACGGCCTACGGCGCAGAAGGTAGAGCTACTACCAACTGAGCTGTGAAGGCTGTCCATAAATATAACGAAGAAAATTACTTACCAATGTTATTATCTGTAGTATTTTCCACAACAGGCTCAATACCTCTATAATTTTCCATCCAAACGAATGCTTCCATATATTTAGCTATGTAGAAGACAATGTTTATTTTATTTTTACCTCAGTAATAATACATTATTCTACTATACCTACAATATTTTATCTAAAGAAAGAAAATATGAAAGATGATTTCATATAAAGTTGGATTTTTGCAATGCTATAACACCGTGATGACTAAACCGTTTAGGATCAAACTTGTAAAATGTACCTATAACCCAGTGGCTTTATAATCTAGGTATTTAAAGTTGGAGTACACGCAATATCTGTTATTTATGAATAATAAAAAAACAGTTGATGTAAATTTATTTTAAAAAAATCGTCTGCACATCACTGACCCCTTTCTACGTGTTTCAAAATAAATAAAAGTAATAAGGTGAGGGAGGTAGGACAACCAAAGTAACCGACATATCTCGCAGAATTAGCAAGTCGGATTGGCAGGTCCTATAGCTCGAAGAACTGACAACCGCTGGGTAATATTCCCCAACGCTCTATAGGCTTATAGGCGGAACTTTTAAAGGTTCCGAAATGGCGACCACGAACTGGATTACGAAATGTGGAACGCCCTCCTACCAACTCCGATCCGTAAGTTGAACGGAGTTGGTAGGGGGCGTCCCCAGCGTTTGTCAGTTATTCGAGCTATAGGTATGACCTGCCACCTCGACTAGCTAATTCTGGGTTACTTTGATTCTCACATTGCGATATCGCGGAAAATCGGTGGATAGAGATGGCTCAAAATCGTTCTTCCTGGAAATGCGTAGATTATAGCAGTAGATTTTGCCACACTAATGATGATGAAGGTGAGGTAACATGCATATTAGCTTCGCACATCCGCGAGTTCAAGTCTGTATGTTAGATCTAAATTATATTTAAAAAAAAAAGGATTTGCTGTTTTTTGCACCCATTCGAACTTGATGGTAGGAAACTTATTTAGATTCACCGAAACTTTTTTGTATGTCTTCTTCTTCTTGTCATGACACTAGTTCTCTTAAAACAGTGTAGTGAAAGGATTTTAAGTGAGCCTCAAAGGCTCCTTTCGAGCACTTTTTTTTTTAAATACAACCAGCTAATGGAACAAGCACATGGCCCACCCGATGTTAAGTGGTAACCATCACCTATAACAAAGCATTGCCTCGTAAGTCACGCACGATAGGAACGTGCCCTACGATGCACTGCCCTGCGTCCATCAGCTTGAGGCATACAGACAGCACTGAAGAAGGAGTGATTTTATATCTTCAAAAATGTAGAAATTTGAGAGCGATAAATGCAAAAGCGGTTTTCAGCATCTTAAAGTAGATTTTAACATACTTGATTCAAACAACACTGTAGCTTCGAATCTTGTCCAATCCTTATCGAAGGTTTCTCCATTTTGTATACGTTTTTCTGTCAAACCCGAGTCCTCTTGAGGGTGTGCAACCGCCATTATATTTCCGTAGCGCTTTATAACCCATGAGTGAGGCACACATGCAATCGAAGACGCATTAGGTTTTACTTTCGAAAACTGTATCACATAGAACTTTTCAATATGAGCCATCTGAAAAAATAACAATGATAGGGACAGGCTCAAAAGGCTCAATAAGTTGATGAACGCAAGGCAGTACAACGTAGGGCACGTTCCTATCAAGCGTGATTTACGATGCAATGCTTTGTAATAGATGATGGTTACTACTTGACATCAAGTGGCCCATCTGCTTGTTCCATCAGCAAGTTGTATAAAAAAATAAAATCTATAACAAAGCATTGCCTCGTAAGTCACACACGATAAGAACATGCCCTACGATGCACTGCCCTGCGCCCATCAACTTGCGGCACACAGATGTTAAGGCTCATGTGCCTGTAATTTCACCGGCAACCCTTCAAGCCGCCAGATTTCCGCCTAATTTCCCACCAATATCGGATTGTTTCAAAATGGCGACCTTATCTGACCTCATATCCAGATAATATGTATGGGAGTTGGATGAGTTATAATTGATTTCCAAGTTTTATATTAATGTCATTATAATGAGGTCGCAAATGATTTGGTCACAATTTCCCGCCAATAACGAATGTTTTCGTGTGCTGTCTTATAAATTTGATTATGTTTACCTTTTTCTGTATGCCTACGCCTCACTTAACTTCAATAATATATTATATTATATTGTAAAAGGATCATACAAAAGAACGGTAGGAACCAAGCCGTAAGTTTGTTGCCTGTTCTTCTAGGCTTTGGTCGCGTGGAACTGGCACCTAGAGTCACCTAGCTTTAAGACATTTCAAAGTGATCCTTGTGATTTTATTGAATAAATACCTATTGACTTTGACTTTGACTTTTCAATATGGCGGGCCACCCTCCCCGCATCTAGATAATAATATATGGATGAATGAATGAATTACAATTGATTTCAAAGTTTTATATTCTTATATAGGACAAATATTTTATTACGGTATTGTCCCAAAAGTTATGAACTAAGTGCGATTTGAACTGATAACCTCCCGTTGATAAAATATTAGTGGGTCGTAGTGTAGGTAAAATACTATAAAACTTGAATTAGAATAGAATTTTACTTACCTCAAGTATGTTAAGTTAGTAGAGTGGAATTTCAGAATACTGAATGTTAACGGTTTATTAAAATTAAGCAAACTGCAAACTAAGTCGAGCTTGAGTACAGACGTTATTGTCCTGAGTCGTTAGTCTTGGGATAGGAAACATTTCTTTATTTTATTTGATTTAAAGACACTTCACACATCGCGTTCAGAATCCAAGCGACCAATGACGCGCGCTGACGCAGTGATGGCGTTATTCTGCTATCAAAAAACCAGATAAATTATGCATAGAAAAGGATAGATATACCCAACATCGCTGTTCTGAAAAAAGACGGATAGATAATATGTTTAAGATTGTGAAAGATATAGTGATGACATTACTCAGCTTATCTCTTTCAGTTCTGATACTGTTAATTGGTACTAAAATTATTTTTAATGGATGTCGGTATTTGTATTATTATTTCTTCAGCAAATAGTCGATTACAATGATTAACACTTAAACATAGTGTAGAACATACGTTAGTACAGTTATAAGAAAAAAATGTTAAACAGAAAAAAGAAAAGAATAACTAACAGACAGGGATCTAGTGTTCTATCTCTAACCATGACATCTGTTTTTTTTATTAACTTTCCTAGATTCACAGAGAATAAATGATATAAGATTTAATTCCAATATTTGAAGTATTTTCCATTTCTCCAATTCTTCATGTAATATCACTAGTGTGCTAATCAGATAAGGTGAACATCTAGGATATTTTAGAATAGGAAAGTTGAATCGAAATTATGTTTAAGTTATTATTTATTGACGAAATACAAAAATATAATTATAATCATTACATGCCTAATTATTTTAAAGGTAGTTCCAACTTTATCACAAAGTTTATAAAATAAAGTTTATTGAAACTGAAACAGCTTTTTAATTTGATCCCCAGGCACGGTAAGCATATTCTCAGATATCTTAGTATCAAGTAAGTCAAAGTCAATAGGTATTTATTCAATAAAATCACAAGGATCACTTTGTAACGTCTTAAAGCTAGGTGACTCTAGGTGCCAGTTCCACGCGACCAAAGCCTAGAAGAACAGGCAACAAACTTACGGCTTGGTTCCTACCGTTCTTTTGTATGATCCTTTTACAATGTAATATAATATATTATTGAAGTTAAGTGAGGCGTAGGCATACAGAAAAAGGTAAACATAATCAAATTTATAAGACAGCACACGCTACGCTTCAAACTAATAATACCTAATGCATAAAATTAAATACAATCTATTAAATCAGAGAAAAATAAAACACACAATAGTAGGTACAGTACAGACATTGCAGACATGTTAGCTGCCGATGGGCAGAGCGACCGGGACATCGGGCCACGCACTTTAATTATCAATATAGCTATCTAAAGTATAATAAGCTTTACTTATTAGATTAATCTTAATGTATGCTTTAAATTTTCTAATAGGAAGCCAAGTGGCACTTTCTGGAAGTTTATTATAGAAGCGTATACCGTTCCCCATAAACGAGCCATTTACCTTTTGGAGTCGAAATTTAGGAATACATAATTTGTTTTTATTAAAAAATAGTATTCCTCTAAAGGCTAAAAAACAGGAAAGGCATTTTTAGTTTTTTAAAACTACCCTTAATAAGTGTGCAATGTCAATGTTTGTATGGGAGTTTTTTAACGCGTGGTGCGTTTGATTTAAAACTTGAAGTAAAATAATTTAAAATCACGTTTTCAATATTTTAAAACCACCCCTGCAAAGGGTGCTAAAGACTGACAAAGTTTCAAGGTTTGTATGGGAGTTTTTTAAAGCGTTGTGTAATTAACTTAAAACTTAAAGAAAATGTGTTCTGTGGATAAATAACAAAAAGACAGTTTGATTTTCGAAAACAACCCCTAAAACGTTACCCTCCTTCGTTGCGCTCAAGTAAAAAGGATACAACAAGGCGTCAATGTTTGTAAGGAACATTCTAAAACGGGAATCTTGAGTTGGTACGATGAAGAGATCTTAAGGTAACTACAGTGCCTGGGGATCAAAGTCGTGAAGCTGTTTCGTTTCGTTTGTTTTTGGGGTAGAAACTAGGAACAAATAAGTACATATTTTCCGTATAAGAATGTCTTTGTTGTATTTGTCATGTTTGTGCTAAACTCCTACCTACCTACCTAATATAGGTAATGTACGCTTATAGGTATCTCTTATACCGGCGTAGGTATCCTACCCTAATAATATACAAATCAATGCAAAAGTTACGATGTTTGGATGTTTGTGGCTCAATTACGGCTCACCACTTCAACGCGTGCGAAGCCGCGGGAAGCCACTAGTATACACTATATTTTGACAGCCTTAACAGATCAGTTCGTAGTAGCTCTGCCTTCTGCGCTGTACTGTAGGCCGTGGGTTCGATCTCCACCGAGAACAAACATTTTGTGTAATGAACATAGATGTTTGTTCTCTGTCTGGGTGTTATATAATAATATAAGTATTTATTTAAAAAGTATATAAGTAGTATATCAGCTATCTGGTTCCCATATCACAAGCTTTGGCTTAGTTTGGGGCGAGATAGTGCTGTATGGAATGTCCACCAATATTATTATATTGTGTGTATATGTAATCTCTAACACAATTATTTTCATACTTATAAGACTGTAAATTCACGCTTATAATATTTGGCTACAAAAATAAAACATTTTTCGCTTCCATTGAATCTCGCAGGTGGTAAAATTCATTCAAAGCTTGCTTCTTCCTCTACATACCTACTATATAACACACAGTGGTCTCCAACTGTAGTTATTTGTCTGTCTTGAAAAATAGAACGATTGGCACTCTTGGGGAAAGCCCAAACGTAACACAGGAATCTCAATTGACGTTCATGCGTGGAAGGACGCTTTCCATGGGTATTCCCTGCTTTTAGAGTGTTCTAGCATCTTGGAAGTTTTCCAAACTTTTCTTTGTTCATTGTATAAACAAAAATATTCGATAATAGTTTTACCGTGGGGTTTTTCTTCAATACAGTACAGGTACAGGTACTATTGGTACAGTACAGTTGTTTTGGCAGCCGCAATAACATGGTTATACTTCATAATTATGTTACATTTTATGTCATTATGTTCATATTCATTTGATTCAATATATATAAATAAATTAAGAATTGTCTACCAATACTTCATTTATTTTTTTATTCCACTCAAACTATTAGCAAAACTTTTACAATGGGAATCAGCTGGCTGATCGCGTAACATTGTTGCAATCAGTTTCAATCAGTTTCTGTTTGTAATAAGTAAATATGACGGCTATGCGGTTACATTTAAGCTGCAGTTGCTGACAAAGTTAGATTACAACTGGTGTTTCTATCGATGGATAATCGCAAAACTTTCATATTGTTTTATATACTTATTGGTTTCATATAGAAACTGATTGCAACAAAGCTACGTAATCACCCTGCAGATAGCTGATATAAAATAAAACATACTTAAAAACATACTTATGATATATTAAAGCACCCCGAAATAGAACAAACATCTATGTTAATTATTACACAAATATTACTGACAGGGCTATTTTTCTTGTATTTGTATTATGTTGTTGTTTTTCTTGTTATGTCATGCTGTACCCGCGTTTGTGTGTCAAATAAAAAAGAGCTACTACCAACTGAGCTTTTTGGCTTCGTTTTCTGTCACTTTGGGAAGCAACATATTTTTTTAATTTTAATTGTTTTTCTAGTGTGATATTGAGTTCTGTTGTGTAGTTTCGGCGGTATTTTAACCAACAGTATTTGAAGTCTTAGCACAAAGTGAAATTTCGAATGAAAGTGTATCATGTGATATCCAGATTTGACCGAAAATGTTTCGAATGTTATGAAGAAAACCGCCACCATTTTCTTCAAAACGGCCGACTTGACTATGGACTGACTTGACTATAAAGTATTTTATCTATATCACTTGACACTGGCAAAATTGACTGTTGAATGACGGACAGGTGCCATAAACAAAGAAAAGAAGAAGAAGAACTGAGCAGTTAGGGCTGTCTGGGGCGGTCAAAAGGGAAGAAACATAGATTAAAACTTGCTGATAAAGTTTAACACCCAATAATTTCAAATAGCACTTTGATACTGTAATATTATTAAAGTTTCAAACACAATATAATCAAGACGTTGTCTGTCTCTCAACAGTACCTATACGTAATACAATTAACAACGTTTTAAGGCACTCAAGAGCCTTAAAACTGACAATCTTCTAAGTAATTTAAACATTGAAAAGTCTATCGAGTTATACATTTTAATGGCGTCGCGACTCAAGAAATTCTGTGAAGCTTAGTGAGCTACTCCTTAAATGTCGACTTTAATAACAATAATAACTGAAAGTTGAACAGCTTCTTTGATCCCCAGGCACGGTAGAGGTAAATGGAAGAGTAGTAGAGCTCTTTGTGAAGGGCTCGTCCGGCAAAGTACTACCACCACGCCTTTTTTTGCCGCCAAGCAGCGTTGCTGTGTTTCGGTTTGAAGAGTGTGGTTACCGGTGATATTAAAGGCGCATGAGGCTTAACTTCTGTATGCCTCAAATTGATGGACGCAGCGCAGTGCATCGTAGGGCACGTTCCTATCGTGCGTGACTTACGAGGCAATGCTTTATTATAGGTGATGATGTAAGTGGTAACCCACTTAGCATCAGGTGTGCCATATGCTTGTTCAGCTAGTTGTATAAAAAAATGAAAAAAGATGTCTTCTCAGACCATTGTACTAAGTACCAACTTAATATTCTTTGAGAATGTCTGACAATTACACTACAAAAAATATAAACTGGTCTCACGGTTCAGTTGGTAGTAGCTCTGCCTTGCGCTGTAGGCTGTGGGTTCGATCCCCACCGAGTACAAGCATATGTGTGAAGAATATGGATGTTTGTTCCGGGTCTGCGTGGAAAAGTTAGTTATTAAAAGTAGGCATATAACAGTGACCTGATCACAATAGCACAAGCTTGGCCTAGTTTGAGGCCAAAAAGCGAGTTAAATTTCCGCATATATTATTATGAATTTTCTTGCAAACTTGAAACTTTTACGAAAACAAACCGTTTTTGTTATATCAAAAAAAAAGTTCAAAGAGTTTCGTTCAATAAAATCTCGAAGTAACAAAAGATAATTTTACTACCTTAAACTTATTAATAATACAAGCACATGAATAATGAATGAAAAGTTAAACGATGAAAATAAATAGTCTTAGACCACGGGAATTCAAAAGAGATTCTACGTTACCAGAAACCTATATTTTACTCGAGCAATACAACTCCACTATTAAAAACAGAATGTTTAAATCCTACTAATATTATAAACGCGAAAGTTTGTAAGTATTGTTTGTTACTCTTTCACGTTAAAACTACTGAATGGATTTTAATGAAACTTTACAATAATATGGCTCATCAGAATAGCACAAAGACTACAATTTATAAAAATATTGTGTAACTAATCCTGCGCAGTAGTAAGCACTAAGTAGCGGGCACCATCTTGTAATACAATAATAATAAAAATATAAAAAACGCAACTTTTTCACTAAAATTTCCAGGTGAAGAACTGGTGAAGAAAACTAACTAGCCTACGAGTTTAGACAAATACCACTTTCTATATGCATTCCCGCCTGCTCAAAACATAAAATTGCATGAAAATGGGATTCACTTAGCTCATTATAAAGACATTAATGACATTGGTATCTATCAATCAAATGTCATTTAATCCTTTTTTTTAACTTTCTGCGTGAACATGGAACAGAAAGGTGATCTTGTCTAGAGTACCAGATAAGTTGATGTTAGCAATTACCGTCACCACGTGAGCGAAGCCACGGGCGCTACTAAGTTACTAATATTTGATTTATGATCTCACCTTTTTTCTCTAAAACCTCCCAATAGTTACGAACTCGTAGAAATCGCACATTTTACCTTATTCGTAGCCCTGCCCTCTACGCCGTAGACCTACATCTAGTAATTCTATATGATGAAGTAGGGAGATGACGCTTAAATCTATCTAATAGCGTCGACCCTCGCTTATCCCCCGGGAATTAAGGTCTACATATACGCAAAAAGAGATTTTCAACTTGAATTATTTTTGGGACAAAGGGCATTTGTATTCATTGTGAAAATAAAGATACACCTTTTCTCCTTGTTCTTAGTTTTACTTTTAGAGAATTTTATTTCGGTCAATGTGTTTTAGAAATTTCAATTGTAGCGCTTTTGCAAGGTTGATATTTCAATGATGTAGCTTGGTGCTTGTACACAAACGGTGAAAGAAAACATCGCGAGGAAACTGGTTAGTATTCTAACATAGACAATAGCCTTGCAATCTAAAATATCATCATTATCAGTCTCTAAAAGTCCTCTGTTGGACCTAGACCTACCCCATATGCAGGGCGTCCCAAGACTATGCGACATGAAGGGAAAGTACCTTAAATATTGTAGATAAGATATTTTGCTGAAAAGAGACTTTATTTTATTTTAAGATTTAAGTATGTATGTTCTCGGTGTCACAGATAAGAGAGTACTAGTACCGGTGGATCAAACCGGCGCCCTACAGCGCTGAAAGCAGAGCTACTAGCCTAAAATTGATACCGCAGCTTGCTACCTAGTGTTTTAAGATTTTTTTTACAAAAATTATCTTATATTACTACCAACAGAAGTGCTATTGCAGAATCTGCGGTGAGTTTTTAATTTGGCATTCTGTAATACATTCACCCATCAGTAGCGTTACCCACGTGGGTGTTTTGGCGGTGAAAATGCCAACCTGATTTTTTTTTAACTCTTAGGTAAAATGATTGGCCGCAATCTCACCTGATTTTAAGCGGTGATGCGATAGACGGAGAGTGAGGCAAAGCTTGTCGATCTAAGAAAACACGGATGCACTAGGTGACTAAGCCCTGTGTTTTTGTTGTTTACCAAAATCAAAACGGTCTTTATTCAGTACAATCACAAGGATCACTTTGAAACGTCTTATATACAAGGTGAATCTACCGCCAGTTCCTCGCGACCAAAGCCTAGAAGAAAACTTACCGAATTTCTTTACTGACCTGGGCGACTGTCAAAGACGTAGTTTTAAGACGTGTGCCATATTCTTTGTAATATTACCTAATAGTCACGGCATTGTTTACCTATTAGGCCTAAATCAACATTCAAAAGTTTCTGAACCCCGCTTATCTAAACAGTGCCTAAAGGTGTAACGTAAGGGTGTGATTTCACTGTACCGTAACAAACCTTGTCCGTAGGCTGACAGGGATAATATCTATGAACAAGCAACAGCGATACTGCTTGATTGGCACCACACTGGCGCTTTATTATTAAGGGTTAATAAGTCTAAAGTGCAGTGCCTTGTATAATAATAACCTCTGTTACATTTATTACTAAGAATAAGTATCTTGTATAATATCTTGTATTCAAAAGAACGTTATGTACATAACGTTCTTTTCAACTCTGCGTTTCAACAGCTGCTTAGGTATGTTGACTTTAAGATAAGATAAGATAAGAAAATTCTTTATTGCACATTAGTAAAGTACATAGGCGAACTTAATGCTAATTAGCATTTTCTTCCAGTTAACCTTTGTGTTATGTGGAGTGGGTGGTAGTGCTCTTTGAGACAAAAAGGAGAAAACCTTTAAAAAACAACAACTATAACATAAAAATAACCTACTCAATATATATTTAACTACAATACATACCTACATACAAATTAAAGAGATACATACTAATATATAACTATAAATATATATAATATATATTCTATTTAATGCTCAATTTTGTTGAGATGTCTGTTTGGACAAAAAATGGTGGTATAATTTCCCTTTGAAGATACCCAGAGATGTAGCTTCGCGTATTTCCACTGGAAGGGAGTTCCAGAGGCGTATCGCACTGACGGTGAAGGAATCTGTGTAAAAGGACGTTTTATGGACGGGAGTCTTAAGGAGTAGGTGTTGAGAGGGGCGAGAGGAGCGATCAGAGCAGGAGAGAGGAAAGAAACGATCTTTAAGATAGCTAGGGGACATGGGATTGTGAAGGGTGTTATAAAGAAGACAGAGGATATGTGTATCACGCCGAAAACGGATTTTGAGCCATTTCAATTGAGAGCGGTAAAATGAAATGTGGTCATACTTGCGTAGCCCAAAGATATACCTGATGCAGACATTAAGCAACCGCTCAAGTTTATTAAGCTGCTCCTCAGTAGCGTCGCAGTAACAAGTATCAGCGTAATCAATAATAGGGAGAAGGATAGAGTTAACAAGTGTAATTTTGGCTGAGAAAGGAAGGAAGTTTTGCATACGCTTCATGGCGTGCATTGAGCCAAAGATCTTTCTGCTGACCTCCGCGATATGTTTATCCCAGTTTAGATTCTCAGTGATGACGAGGCCCAGGTTCTTAACATCCGAGCAATAGACCAAGGGTACATCATTGTAAATGACGGAGGGGAGAGAGGTTCGGTCTAACCTCGAAAGAAAGGCCCTGCTGCCTGTGATCATCACTTGAGTCTTACTGGCGTTAATTTGGAGGCCAAATCTCTGTGACCAGGAGGAAACAGCGCGGAGGTCCTCAGTAAGAAGATCCACGGCTTTAGTAATGTTATTTGGAGCAAAAGAAAGATAAAGTTGCACATCATCGGCGTATAAATGAAAAGAAGAGAAGCGGAGTCCTGAGACAAGTGTATTAATAAAAATTGAGAAAAGGAGTGGAGAAAGAACCCCGCCCTGTGGAACGCCAGCGACAACATCACACCAGTCGGAGCAGGTGTCATCAACTTGAACACGCTGCTCCCGTCCACAAAGGTAGGATCGAAACCAGTCGCACACAGACAGAGAAATATTCAAGGAGCGAAGAACGGCTAGAAGAATTGAATGATCTACACAGTTAAAAGCGTTGCTAAAGTCAAGAAGAGTAAGGATAGTGAGCTGTTTATCGTCCATAGCGAGTCTTATGTCATCGGTGATTTTAATAAGTGCTGTATTAGTGCTATGAGCAGGACGGAATCCGGATTGGAAAGAGTTAAGGAGAGAATGTGACTGGAGAAATTGAGATAGTTGACGGTATACAACTCTTTCTAGAACCTTAGAAAGAAAGGGTAGGATAGAGATAGGACGAAAATCTTTGAGTTCAGAAGTGACAGATTTTTTTGGTATAGGAATTACGTTAGCTTTTTTCCATACGGATGGAAAGCAACCAGACGAGAGAGAAAAGTTAATAATATGTGAGATATGAGGGAGCAGGTGATTAATAATGGGAATAAATAAGTCACGACCAAGGCCATCTTGACCCACAGCTTTACTGGTAATGCTAGAAACTATTTTAAGAATTTCGTCATCGCTAACAGAGCAGAAAGAGAAAGAAGTGAACGTGTGCAGTGACAGGCTACCCAAGTCTGAAACTGTTTTCGCCCTAACAACATCATTCACCGTGTGCGAAACCATTGCAAAGTGCTTGTTCAGTGCATTTACGTCCACAGTAGAACCAGCAGAGCCTTTGCTACGGCCAAAACCGAGGCTGTGCAAAAGTCGCCACATGTTATTTGGTGTACCTGTAGAAATTTTTCCAAAGATGTACCGTTTTTTGGCATTGCGTATCATTTGGTTGCATTTGTTGCGAGCTTTTTTATAGAGTGAAAGGTTCTCCACACTCGGCTCCTTTCTGTTCCTTCGGTATAAGTAGTCTCTTCTTGCCATGCACTGTCTGATCTCATCCGACAACCAGGGTGCGGGGGCTCGCTTCAAACGAACCGGATGCAGCGGCGCATGAATGTTATACACCTCTGTGATAGATTTGTTAAAGAAATCCACTTTGTCATCAATGTTGCTGAGGTTATATAGGCAAGACCAATCAATGTTGGATACATCAGTGCAAAGATTTTCTCTACAGATGCCTGCCATATTACGCTGGATAACCACCTTCGGCTTACATCTAGGAACTCTGATCTTGTAAGAGGCGAATATGAGATCATGGTTGGAGAATCCCGGAGCAGGAAGCTGACCATAGCATGAGATCCTATCAGCATCACCAGTAATTATGTGGTCAAGCCAAGAGTGTGTGTCATTTACATGGAAGGTTGTGTTGAGGTCAAGGAGGGAAAGGTTTAATGAGGATGTAATATTTAACAGCTTCTTCGCTCTACTATCTCTCAGAGGACAGGTGTTAAAGTCACCCATAATTAATATATTATCATATTGTTGGACATAAGTTTCAAGGAGTAGTTCAAGCGTGTTAAAGTAATCTACAGTTGGAGGGGCATATACTACTCCAAGAAAGAACTTGACAGACGGGTTAATAGATACCTCAATGAAAATATGCTCCATGGATGCAGAGTACACTGAGGGAGACGCATTGAGAACCTTATACTTAAACTCGGACCGGAGATAGATAGCAACGCCACCAGCACCCTTACCAATGCGGTCATTTCTAATAAGAGAGAAACCAGGAAGAGAAAAAGAGGTTGAGGGGAGAGTAGGCTTTAGAAAAGATTCGGAAACTAGGCAGACATGAAGAGAATTTATATTAAATGTATTAAGAAAGTCAGTATAGTGTCCAGGTATGCTTTGGGCATTAATATGACACACATTCAGGTTCTTTTGAGGACTTCGGAAGGACTCATGGAGTAGATCACTCAGTGGTTTAGCTAGACTATCATCTAATGCATCAGAGAAATCATCAGAATCCATTGAAATAAAGAGGTCAGAACAAATTGAGCTATTCATATTAAATAAATAATAATATTAATAAAATAAATACCTAAACGATAAATAAATACAAAAATAATAAATAATCTAATTATTTATGGCTATAAGTACTTACTTAAATAATGAAGAACTACCAACAAGTATGCTTAAATAACTACCACAAAAACACTGCCAGTTAAATGTAAGCTTTGCCATTTACCTTACATAAAGTATAAGACTAACATAGTATAGTAAAGTAAAGTATAAGACTTTCGCCTAGCTTTACAACCTAGCAAAATTATTCTTGTAATTCCAGTGAATAAATATTTTGTAACTTTGACTTTGACATAAAAAGCAAATTATACATAAAAACAATAGGAGCTAAGCTGCTTTTTTACGTGGAGTTGGCCCCTAAATTCCTCTAGCTTTCATCAACATCAGCCTGTAAATGATACATATACATTTCCAGGAACAACAAATGATTAAGACATTCCAAAGTGATCCTTGTGATTCAATTAAATAAATACCTTTTGACTTTGACTTTGACTTTGGCTTCCGGTCACCTTAAAAGCACCGTTGGCGGTTGTCAATTTTTAAAGCTACTACTAACAAGACTACGTTTAACTTCAAGACATTATTTCCTCTTCATGGCATAGTCAGTAATATATCGGTGACATAGCCTTATATGTGCCAAGTGTAATATTATATGATAATAATACGTACTTATTATATATTAAAACACCCGGACAGAGAACAAAGATCTATGGTAATTACACAAATTAATGTTTGATGTGGGAATCGAACCCACGGACTACAGCGCAAAAAGCAGAACTACTACCACGACTGAGTTGTAACGGTTGTCCCTATGATCAGACCTTTACAGAGTAAGCTTCAACTTAAATCTTAGATCTACGTCTACGTGACGTATGATCTAGGGTTGACGCACGTCTCAAATTTAATTTAAATCCCCGTCAAATCACGTTCACTAAGTATATTATAGTGGGATTATAGCGAGTGACCCTTCTCATGCATTTTCAGATATCATATTTAGATGTTATTTCTTTTTGATATCCTCTTCTTATTCTTAAATATATGCTCAGCAAAGGTAGTTTGATATATTCAAAAACGTTTTCACCGGATGTTGTGTTTTAAGAGTAGTAGAGCTCTTTGTGAAGGTCTCGTCCGAGGAAGCATTACAACCACACCTTTTTCTGCCGCCAAGCAGCGACGCTGTATTTTGGTTTGAAAAGTGTGGTTGCCGGTGTAATTACAGGCACATGAGGTTCAACATCTGTTTGCCTCAAGTTGATGGACGCAGGGCAGTGTATCATAGGGCACGTTCCTATCATGCGTGACTTACGAGGCAGTGCTTTGTTAGAGGTGATGGTTACCACTTAACACCAGGTGGGCCATCTGCTTGTTCCATCAGCTAGATATATTAAAAAAAGTTGCTTTGAGTTGTTTGCTTATAAACTAAATAGACCGAAACTGATGTTACCGATCGATGGCGTCCTTATATTTTGTTTTGATATGTTTTTTAATGTAACAAAGGATTTTATCTTGTTTTTGTAACCATGACATGAGTGTTATTGCTGCGTTGTCGAATACTACTGCTGTCGCGTAAAACCATTGTTAAAGTATTGTATGCTGCCATAGCATTCATGCCGAGTGGCGGCCAATTTTAATTTTATTTAAAGTCTTTTACTTTTCATATACATTCTTATGTGCTTAGTTGTTTTTATCTGTGGGATAAATAAATGATATTGTATTGTAAAAGAAGTAAAACAATAACAAATAAGATGTTCTCGCCGATTTACTGATATGATATAAAATTACGTCCACGTAAATAAACCGAAAGCATGCAGGATGAGCCACCACGAACCCTTAATAATTTAAAAATACCTGCCAAGTCTGAACTCGTAAACTACTCTGCTTCCCATATGCAAATGGTCTTTAAAAGTAGGATTTTAAATTAGCATTTGCACGTGGAAAAAGGTAATTTTGGGAGAAACTCTCCGCCATTCATTGCGGAAAAGAAAATGAGATGAAAATATCAAAATAACTCATGTTGTTCATTCTAAAATTAGAACGAATTTGAAAAGCGGATGCTTTTAGCGTTGAGATATAATAGTTTTAGTAGCGTAGTGTAATAGTTTTCGAAATTTCGTTCACAATAAATTAACACTCAAAAGCCTAATTATTTTGCTGTTTTTATATGAGAAAATGTGACAAAACAGGCAGATAGCCTGCCTGGGAAGCATACTAAAACAGCTTCACGACTTTGATCTTCAGGCACAGCAGATCTCTAAGTATCGCGATCAAAGCCTATCTCAGCTATTTGGTTCCCATATTACTAGCTTTGCTAAGTTTGGGGCTAGATAGTGCTGTGTGGAAAGTCTACCTTATATTTATTAATTTATTTAAGAACAGACAGCGACGACGTTACGACGCGTCGCGAAACGAATTGACGAAAAGCTTGTTTTGGAATTGCAGCCCAGGGGTAATGAATGTCCTTGTTTGTGGTCCCACTTCTTATCAGCCCCGTAAAGAACGAGGTCCTTAACTTGATGTAAGGGATACCTACATTTATTTATGGCCAAAGTAAATACAATTTAAGTTAAGGAAAGAGACATCTTTCGTGAGAGCTGGACCTAATGTCCTGACGTTTTTTGTGGGACCAAGTCAGTCAAAAAGTATTTATCCAATTGAATCACAAATATCACTTTGAAATATCTAAAAGCTAGGTGAACCTAGGTGCCAGTTCCACACAACCAAGCCTAGAATAACAGGCACAAATATCGGAACATATTTTTCATTTTTATAGCTGTTTGTGCCTAGAAGGAAGTTTTATTCCATTAAGTGTTAATTCCCGCCACTACTGCCCTGAATCTAGGTTAATTGTAAAACCAGTGAGTAAGGAATTTGCATTTTAGTGTAAACTTTGCTTTTATTTAAATATTCAGCGAGTCGTTATTTGGGTAGGTCTGCGTTCTTCTATGCATAGAAATTCTGTGTCTAATAGAGTAGATACCCCCGGACTTTTTGTCTTTTCTTACTGTCTTGTCTACTAGACATCTCAGAGTAATGAACGCAGACCAATGCCACATACGGCACGTCCTTGGTGCATGTACAACTGTGAGGTAATGCATTTGTTATATGCAGAGGTAACCGCTCAATACCAAGAGGGCCATCTGCATGTTTCATCTCTAATACTATAAGAATCAAAGTCCTGACTGACTGACTGACTGACTGACATATAGACAACGCACAGCCTAAACCACTGGTCCTAGAAACTTGAAATTTGAGAAGTACGTAGGTCTTATGGCGTAGAGGTGTACTAAGAAGGGATTTTTGGAAATTCAACCCCTAAGGGTGTAAAAAGGGATGAAAACGATTGTATGAAAAATTTTATTCCTTGAACCTACAAACTTGAAACTTGGAGTAGATATACTTCAAAGCAAAAAAATAGGAAAGGCATTTTTAGTTTTTCAAAACTACCCTTAATAAGTGTGCAAAGGGTTAAAAAGTTTGTATGGGAGATTTTTGACCGCTAGTCCTATAGACTTGAAATTTAAAGAGTACATAGGTCTTATGGCGTAGAGGTTTACTAAGAAGGGATTTTCGGAAATTGAACCCCTAAGGGTGTAAAAAGGGTTGAAAACGTTGGTATGAAAAATTTTATTCCTTGAACCTACAAACTTGAAACTTGAAGTAGATGTACTCCAAAGCTAAAAAATAGGAAAAACATTTTTAGTTTTTTAAAACTACCCTTAATAAAAGTGCAAAGGGATGTCAAAGTTTGCATGGGAGTTTTTTAACGCGTGGTGAGATTGACTTAAAACTTGAAGTAAATATACTAAAAAATAATTAATTAAAAATGTCGCTTTCAATTTTTGATAATTACCCCTGCAAAGGGTGCAAATGACTGTAAAAGTTAATATGGGAGATTTTTAGTATAGTGCGATAGATTTCAAACTTGAAGTAAATATACACCACAATAAATTATTTAAAATCACGTTTTCAATATTTTAAAACTACCCCTGCAAAGTAAAACTACCTCCTGAACAAATAAGTACATATTTTCCGTGTAAGGTTGTCTTTGTTGTATTTGGCAAGTTTTTGAGTCTGAGTACCTATACCTACCTACCTAATATAGGTAATGGCCGTTTATAGGTATCTCTTATACCTACGTAGGTATTTAAAATCCTACCCTAATAATATACAAATCAATGTGAAAGTTACGATCTTTGGATGTTTGTGGCTCAATCACGGCACCACTTCAACGCGTGCGAAGCCGCGGGAAGCCACAAGTAATACATATACATATTTTATGCATGGAAGACATCCTTTAAATGTAAGCCAGGGTAACAATCCGTTGATCTTTTAATTTAAGTATAAGAGAATTATTTTTAAAGCGGGATCATTAATTCGTAGAAAAAGGATACAATTAATAGCTGTACGATTTGCAGTTGTCATGAATAAATCCACTTTAATTTAAATTAATCAATGAAGTTTGTAAATTAAATCCTCTTTAGTGTGTTATGATACTGAAAAATGTGGGTAAATGGACGTACCTTCGAGACATCTTTACATCCTCACATGCTCACATCCTCACATGCTCACATGCTCACATGCTCACATGCTCACATGCTCACATGCTCACATGCTCATATGCACACATGCTCACATGCTCACATGCTCACATGCTCACATGCTCACATGCTCACATGCTCACATGCTCACATGCTCACATACTCACATGCTCACATGCTCACATCCTCACATCCTCACATGCTCACATGCTCACATGCTCACATGCTCACATCCTCACATGCTCACATACTCACATGCTCACATACTCACATGCTCACATGCTCACATCCTCACATCCACATCCTTGAAGAACCTTAAGTTTACTAGCAGTGGACTTCTTTGGGCTGATGATGATATATAAAAGAAAGTCACACTATTTATAACTCAAGAACGGCTGAACCAATTTGGCTGAAAATTGGTGGGAAGGTAGCTTAGAACCAGGAGACGGGCATAGGGTAATTTTTATCCCGACTTTTTTTGTTTTTTTGCTTTTTTTGTATATTTTATACAAACAATCGAAGAGGCAGGAACTTCAAGTTGTCAGTTAGTACCTGTTTCTTCTGACAAAATTACGTGGCTCAAGATTGTTCCATGGGGAAGAAAATACAATTTATTTATTATAGATGTTGCCAATCATATTTATTTATTTATTTATTTATTTATTTATTTATTTATTTATTTATTTATTTATTTATTTATTTAGGCACACAAAACAGGGTACAATCAGTTAAATGACAAAATAAAATATAATTAATTATGAGCTAGACGGCACCCTAAAACATGCGTACACAACATGACATATAAAACAGAACAGTTTAGTTAATTAAATGAGCTTATCAGTTGGTAGGTAGGAAAGAGAACATTGGGTAGGGTTACAAAAATTGGTAGGTACACGCACTTCGAGCTAAGACTCGAAGGGTGCTGAATTAATTAAATTACAATCGAGTTTTCGGCACACTCTAATGACAGAGTGGCCAAAGCGGCTTTCTTGAATTTTGATTGTTTACCATTAAATATATCTAAGATATCACTGTGTTTTATTAATAAGTCATTATATAGGCGACACATTCTGACAACGGGGTTATAGTAAGAGGTGTTGTTTGTATGAACTTGTAGGGCGAAAGTGTTTTGAAAAGGTTGTCGAGTTCTAGGTTTTATATTTATATTTATACGATAAAGTAAGCAAGGAGAATCAATAAGTGAGTGGATAATTTTGAAAAGATGGAGTAAATCGTGATATTTGCGACGGTATTCTAATGACATAATTTTAAAATGATTGAGCTTTGTAGTATAATTAAGCAATTTTCTATGAAGACCACACCTATAAGCTAAGATATTTATAATTTTTTTCTGGACCCTCTCTATCCTGTCCGTATGAATTTTGTAGTAGGGAGACCAAACAACGTCATTGTACTCTAAGTTGTTTCGAACTAGGGCGCAGTAAAGGTAAATAAAACTTTTTGGATTCTTGAAATCTTTAGTTGTTCTTGATATAAAGCCGAGAAGCTTTGTACTTTTAGATATTACTTGGTCGTAGTGAGCATGAAAAGTGAGCTTTTCGTCGATTAATACACCGAGATCCCTTACTATAGATTTTCTTTCAAGCTTATGTCCCTGTAAGTGATAATCATACATAGTTTTATTTGTTCTATTGGTGAATGAAATGACAAAGCATTTTTTAACATTTAAGAACATTTTGTTCTGTTCGCACCAGTGCTGAACAACGTTCAAGTCTGACTGGAGTTGCCAAGAATCGTTGAGGCTATTAATAGTTTGGTACACCTTTAAGTCGTCCGCATATAACAAACAGGGGCAGGATAAACGGTCAATTAGATCATTAATAAATGCGATGAATAGGAGTGGCCCTAGATGTGACCCTTGCG
Organism: Chloroclysta siterata; assembly: GCA_932294275.1. NCBI lineage: Eukaryota > Metazoa > Arthropoda > Insecta > Lepidoptera > Geometridae > Chloroclysta > Chloroclysta siterata. Next base: position 15,813,363 of record OW028604.1, on the reverse strand, counting down.
GTACACCAGATGTAACAGCAGCAGGCGACGAAATAAATCCTTTAACAGCCACCAACTGACTCCTTCTACGTAGGTAAGACTCAAGCCAACGCAATAAACTACCGTGTATACCGTAACAAGAAGAAAGTTTAGCACATAGGATGTAATGGTTCACTTTATCAAAGGCCTTTGAGAAGTCGGTATAGATACTGTCAACTTGTTTGGTCTTAGCGAAGGCATTGCAGAGGTAGTGCTTGTATTCTAATAGGTTAGAGGTTGTGGATCGATTTCTGACAAAACCATGTTGTCTGGGGGATAGGAATGGCTGTATATGGTGGTATAGTCGTAAACTAAAGATTCAAATAGCTTGCCAAAACAAGATAAAATGCTTATAGGACGGTAATTCTCGCAAAGCGATTTGTCACCGGATTTGAATATGGGTATAATGTGAGCAGTCTTCCAAATACATGGAAAAACACCAGCCCTAAGGGATGCATTAAATAACAAACAAAGGGGCAAACTTAATTGCTTACTGCATTTCTTATTAGTAGGGGGGGGATACCATCAGGTCCAGCACCTTTAGCAGACTCTAATCGCGAGATTTTACGTATAATTTCATCCTGGGTGATCGTAATATTGTGCAAGATAATACTGCTACGCGAAGGAGCTGAGCCTACGTCATGTGAGGCAGGAACCTGATGTTCCTCGTACACAGAGTTAAAGTAATTGGAAAAGAGCTCACATATACCCTTGCTGTCCGAAGAGATAAGATTGCCAAACTTCATCGTCTGAGGGAGCCCGCTTGAAGTCTTTTTGTTGTTAATAAAGCGCCAGAAACTTTTAATGTTGCTATCAAGCGAGGATTCCACAGACGATAAAAAGTTATTATAGTCAATATGGATGAGTTTCTTGCTTCTACTTCGGAACATGGAAAAGGTGTCGTAGTCGCGAGGGTTTTGGAAAAGTTTAAAGCGTTGGTGGTATTTTAGTTTATCTTTAAGTGTATGTTTAAGTGCTGGGGAGAACCATCGGGGATACATATATGACTCATCTTTTGTTAGAGGGGTATGTTTAGAAATAATTGTATTTAGTTTTGCATAAAAATTTGTAGCCATTTCGTCCACATTCGTAGATTCAAGAACACCGCGCCAATCAACAGCTTCGATTTCTGTGCTGACATCTAAATAATTACATTTGAATAAGTTAAGGCGCTTTTGTTTTTTGCTTTTAAATATGTGGGGATGTTCAATTTTAACGTTAATATCAGCAACTAATGCAGGATGGTGTTTATCCATTTTACTCATTGGCTCTGCACCATAAACCACGATAGAGCTAAGCGAGGAGAGAATCAGGTCAAGGTATCGGTTATTAGCATTTGGTATGTTATTGTACTGAGACAAACTACACAATGTCATCGTGTCAAAGAGAGTGTCAGCTTTATAGCTGTGTGGTCGGCAGGGGGTCATTACATTGCAATCAGGCGATTTGAACCAATCAATATCCGGAATATTAAAGTCGCCTAAACAGATAAATTCATCACATTCGCGAGATTTTATAATGATATTCTGACAATTCGTAAAAAAACTATCAACTAACTCACGTGGCAGATCAGGGGGAAGGTAACACAGGCAAATATTAACAGTTTTAGCATTCAAAGAGTTAGGAAGTACACTTATCCATATATCTTCGGCATTGCTATCCCAGGATGTTTGACGGATAAAACTAATATGCTTTTTAACTGCTATGACAACACCCCCGCCCGTAGATTTACGACTGCTTAATTCATTTCGGTCTCGCCTCACGACGTTATAACGCGTGTCAAAAAGTTCGCCATCATAAAAGCTATCATCTAAATTAGTTTCAGTAACACAGATAATATCATAATCACATTTTAATACATTTAGAAAAAAATCTTTGATCTTGGTACGAATACGGTTAACATTTTGATAGAACATTAACATCATAAAATATCAAAACAAACTAATTATGATCAAACCAGGAAGTTTTTAATAAACTAGAAGACTACCTAAAATGCCTAACTAAACAAGCCTATTCAGGACATTCATATCCTTGACGAGGATGCAGCCCGAAGTGTCATCCTTGCGCAAGTATACGCGGCCATACTTCACCCAAACGAATTTATATTTCTTTTCTTTAGCCATTTTTCTCGCAGCAGCGTGAAGGGCCTTGCAGTCCGGGGATAAATGCTCGTTCACGTAAATACTACGTCTTTCGACAGGCAGCCCCATGTGTGTTGTGTTGAGGGTACAATCTTTATTCATTTTGTTAAAGCGGTGGCAAGCCGAAAGAACATCATCTCTTACACGCGGATTGATTAGTGATACAAGTATGTTCCGCGGGCGATCAGAGGAAGCATTCATTTTTGCAACTCTACGGCAAGAGTGTATCTGGCTATCTTCAATTGGCAATTTGATTGTTTTGCATAAGTTGCGGAATAAAAGGAGTGTATTTTCGTTGCGGCTTTCAGGCACAGCCTGGATTTCTAGATTCTGATTTCATGTCATCTTTTCCATAGACGATAGGCGATTACCAAGAGTACAAAGCACACTCTGCATATGCGCATTCGCAGCCTCCAACTCTTTGATCTTCTGAGATTTATTTTCGAGTTCCCGTTTCAGAGAAGATTGTTCTTCGCAGATGAAGTTCGTAGTTGTGGTGAAGTCATCCTTTAGACCCTGGACAGTGGCATCTATCTCGGCATGGACGATTTTTTTAACATCCTCATGGAAAGCGGTTCTGAAGTTCTCCATAAAAGCTCTCAATGAACTATTTAACTTTTGGTCAAGTAGACTGCTGATTTTCTCCATAGTTACCGCGTTACTGTCATCAGTAGGTTTCGTAGTAGGTAAACAGAGAGGCAGGTGGATATTGGAGCGGTCCGTGGTGTTATCAAAAGACATATTCATTGACTCATCATTCAAAGGTATCTGTGCTTGTCGAACCGGGGTGTTTACGTTCGATCTTGAGCGTTTCGTAATGTTACTACAAGATGGGCAAGCCCAATTCGCTCGGGTCTCAACACTCAGCGTTGCAAATTGCTCTCCTGATATTCGCAGGCATTGAATGTGGTATTTCGTGTGACATTGGCGGCACTCCAAGCAAGAGTCCGACCCTAGCAGTTTATTATTACACGCGTAGCATTTCATTGCTCTGACTTTTTGCGTTTAAAATTTGTTCTAAAATTATTATTTTTTTATTGCAAAAAGTCGCTCTCTGCCGGAATCAAGTATGGTACAGCTATGCTCGAAGGCTCGAAGTCAGTTGAGTACGCCACTAAGCCAACTTGACTGATGATGCTAAGACCGAATTAACAGTACTCGTTGTTAAGTTAGGTTGTGTTTCGCGTAACGCAGACAGTAATCGTAAGTTTTTTGAAACTGACCGCACTTTGGAAAAAAAGCAGATTGTATTTGTTGAAAGTTTGAGTAATAATCACGAATAACTGATAGTATGAGACACCGTGATGCCAAGTAGATAATGCACTCGATAGATAGTTTGTTGGAGGAACCCTTGACACCGTTATAACACTGATTTGCGCACTTTTACTATTATTTTGGATTAAAATATGACGGAGTAAAATCAAAACTGAACTTCTTGTTGGCGAGTTTTTTTTTTTTTTTCAATCATATCTATTTGTAAGTATTCTAGAGGTATAGTAAACGTGCGCGAGCGAAGCCGCAGGTAAGAGCTAGTTACTGTGTATAAAAGAAATATGAAAATTAAGTTTATTGGCACTTACTACACGGAAAAAAAAGATGTCTTAGATCAAGACAATATCGACTTGGTCAAGACAAATGTAGACTCATATATGGAGAAACTATATATTCTTGAACGGAGTAAATTATTGTCTCAGTTTTATTGTCTTCGCCATTCTAAGACATTCGTTTTTGAAACAAGAACTCTGAAGTTTCGTTTGAAGAATGCACGCTATTTTGGTTAAAGAATAAATTGTTTTAATATTTTTTATGTTTTTTTTTGCTAAAGTATCATTATTTTTGCAACAAGACCCAATATGTTTATGACCCAATATTGTTCAAAGTCAAAAGGTTATTCAATAAAATCACAAGGATCACTTTGAAACATCTTAAAGCTAAGTGACTTTACACTCATAAACACATAGATAGCTTTAAGAAAACGAGTGATGCACATAACGTTAACACTAGAAATAAAAACAAATTATGTATACCTAAATTTTGACTTCAAAAGGTAAATGGCTCGTTTATGGGGAACGGTATTCGCTTCTATAATAAACTTCCAGAAAGTGCCACTGGGCTTCCTATTAGAAAATTTAAAGTGTACATTATAAGAATAATCTAATAAGGAAAGCTTATTATACTTTAGATAGCTATATTGTTGATAAAAATGCGTGGCCCGATGTCCCGGTCGCTCTGCCCATCGGCAGCTAACATGTCTGCAATGTCTGTACTGTACCTAGTATTGTGTGTTTTTTTTTTATTTTTCTCTGATTTAATAGATTGTATTTATGCATTAGGTATTATTAGTTTGAGGCGTAGCGTGTGCTGTCTTATAAATTTGATTATGTTTACCTTTTCTGTATGCCTAGCCTACGCCTCACTAAACTTCAATAATATATTATATTATTACATTGTAAAAGGATCATACAAGAGAACGGTAGGAACCAAGCCGTAAGTTTGTTGCCTGTTCTTCTAGGCTTTGGTCGCGTGGAACTGGCACCTAGAGTCACCTAGCTTTAAGACGTTTCAAAGTGATCCTTGTGATTTTATTGAATAAATACATTTTGACTTTGACTTTGACTTTGACTGTAGGTGCCAGTTCCACGCGACCAAAGCCTAGAAGAACAGGCAACAAACTTAGGTTCCTATACCGTCTTTATGTATGATCCTTGTTACAATGTATTATAATACAATATTGAAGCTCCATTGTGGTTATGGTATCCATTCTGTAACATCTTTAGCCCATATTTCACGGCTCATGCGGATCACGTGACCATAATTAGCTTCGCTACCTACAACAACAACTATAAATTCGGTCAACTCAATCTTCGGTCAAACAACTCCGAAAAATGTTATAATAACTTTTTAGCAAAAAAAAAACTTCAAATACACTGAATAACATAAAACGAAACTCTTGCTGAAGGAAACTGGTGACAGATGACGTTTGTCTGTGTATATATTTTTTATTTTTATTGATTTATTCAAAAAGCACTTAATCTATTTTCGATAAAATTTATATGAAATCACCTTTGAAACCTATCAGACAAAAAAATAATCATTAAAATCAATGTATGTAATTCAATATACAATATATATTTATTTCAGACTTTGTCCATAGGTACACTTTAACTTAAAAATAGTGTTAGTGTCGTTTTTTGGTTTAGGTACCTACGAGTAAGAGCCGAGTGTGCAGCTGCATCCAATAATAATTGAGGAGACAGTCCCACCTCTCAGACAATGCGTTCACGAAACTGTTCAGGCGGCCACGGACCCGTCTACTAAATGAGGCGCGTCTTTTGCGTACTATGCCATGAAAGCCATCCACTCTATTTTCCGCAAACATGCCCGAATAAGCTACGATATTGTCACGAACAGTAATCATACGTTGTTCGCATTTCATGCATTTTTGTCTCTCGCACGTTGTTACAATTCCAATAATATAGCTTGTATTATTGAAATATGTTATTCATAACATATTTTCGATAGAATAGAAGGGAATTTTAGCATCAAAATTCAGTTTTGTTTATTTGCATTGATTTGAATGAGGATTTTGGAGGGATTTGAAAATACTGTGGGACGATTGTTTATTATTGTTTTACCAGTCAAAAATAGACCAAACTAATATTATGAGCCATCTCTATGTTAGACTTGTCAAAACCAAACACAGATTATTTTTTATTTGCTGAAATAAAGCATAACTTGGAGGTGGTCACAATTTTTTAGACACAACTTGTTGGTGGAACAAGCAGTTGACCCACCTGATGTTAAGTGGTAACTATCACCTATAGCGAAGCATTGCCTTGTAGGTCACGCAGGAAATGGACGTGCCCTACGATGCACTGCCCTGCGTCCTTCAACTTTAGGCATAAAGATGTTAGGCCTGTAATTTCACCGGCAACCACACTCTTCAAACCGAAACACAGCAACATTGCTTGGCGGCAGAAAAAGATTTAGTGGTAATACTTTCCTAGACGAGGAGCGCTACTACTCTTAAAATGTATATTTTTTCCTTCTTTTTATAGTTTTCATGCTTCAATTCCCTTTAATTCTATTTTAGCTAGTTATATTCTATTTATTATTTAAAAGTAGCAGAATTTTCTCCTAGCAGCATTTTGTCAGTCTATTTAATTTAGTCAAACGTAAACAGACCAGAAATGCCTTGATTTTTCCTACAAAAGCCAACTTTTCTTCCCCGCGATGTAGTACAGTCACGTACACACTAGCTAGGCAAATAGCCACCGTTATGTCTCCACTGTCACAGAAAAGATAAGTTTACTGACAGTAAATCTTTAATAAAAATAAACCTTTGCTGCTGAGTGTGAATGGGACTGTTGAGAGAGGAAGACCTCAGCAGACGTATCTCGATCATCTGATCGTCTGCTATCTAGCAGACGTTCTAGAGAAGGGCTAGGTCAAGAGTCCCCTAAACCGACGAGAATGTATGAAGAATGTTATGAGACTGAATGAAGCGAAAGAGGTATGCAAGGACCGTAGCAAGTGGAAATCCGTGGTCTCTGCCTACCCCTATGGGAAACAGGCGTGATTTTATGTATGTATGTAGAGGTATGTATTTTTTGCTGCAGGCACATAAGAAAATTATCTTCTTAAACCTATTTTTTTTGTTGGTGTCTTTGGTTTTCCTGATTTGTGTGTTTTTATGCATTTAGTTAATTAGTATCCAAGCCTAAGGCCTAATTTCACCATGCTCTGTTAGTTACTAATCAAGGATTAACAGGCCGTTAAATCTAACCTTAGATGTCCAACGCGTACCTTTTCACATTTTTAACGGCTGTTTAATCCTTTGTTAATCTAACAGAGCATGGTGAAAACGGCCCTAAAGATAGTATACCTACCACAATAGCTACAATATCTCTGATTTTGAATCAAGCCCTAAAAAAAGTTGAATATTTGTAAATCATCGATATACACATCTAAACGAATTCATGATTTGTTTTGATGAATAAAAATAAGCTTGAAACTGTATCCTATTTATTTAGGATATTGATTTCGGTATTTTGCTACAGTTGCAAAGCGTTGATGTCTAAGTTGTAGCATGTAAAAAAAATCTCCCTTACAGTATTAAACTAGCTCATAGCGCCAATTGAGTAATTCTTCTGTCTAAAGATCTTTATTCTAATGTGCCACTGTCACGTGGCTGAATAAGATTAGTATTCTTTGCCACTCTCTCTGAAGTTCGAAATTTAAACTTTTCCCAAAGGATTAAGTAGGTTAGCTTTAAACATGAACAGAGGGTGTTTAAATACGCTGAGTAAGATTGTAGCATCAATCTAAGATGTAACAAGTGAGTAGCAGGATCTTAAGTTGAATGGGGGATTTGTTATGGACAAGTTTGATCTGAATTTCAAGTTAGACTTGTTTAATGTTACTTAGTCCGGTATTGTGTTCGAAAGTGGTCGATAGGAACAAGAGACCTAAAATCCTTTCATCACACTGTTTCGAAAGGAACTAGTGACTCGATAAAAAGAAGAAGTAGTCCGGTACTATACAAAGCCAGTGGACATTTAAAGCCAAACATTAACCCATGTTTTTCTCAATGCTGAGTGGTTTGGCTCAAACTGAGATCTAGTGATGTCCGCTCCAGTCTTACATTGATACCAAATACAATATTTAGGCTCTAACCCCTACTTACGTTGAACAGATCTTGGCTCCATCATCAGATCACTGTCACGATTATACCTAAGTACCTTCTTAATTCAATAGAAAAATATACATAAGAAAAATCAAATGAGCTTTCCTAGAAAAAGGAAAGGAAACCCTAAGATGGGATCCTATCACATCACCTATCCAAATGGTGATTGCGCTGAACGTTGGTTGAACTTTGTCGATCAGTTACGAATTATCAAGCAAGTTAGTTCAGAGTAAGCTAATGTCCTTGGTATTTGTTTATTTATGTTATAAGTAATAAATAAAAAAGGCAAATAATATTTTTCAGTTAAACGGTTTTATTGTAAAGAAAGATAATAATTATGTTAGTAATATACTTAGGGCTAAAAAAAAATAGGTTGGTTCTAGGTACTAGTCATCACACCACTCTCCTCATCAATCTAGGGCATTGATAAGACTTAAATAAATATACTCGAATAGATATATAATTGCCGGTATATACTACGGTATATATACTCAAAATGTGTGTGCTTTAGTGGAGACCGCAGTTAGGTAAGCCTGGTGTAGGACCCCGCTGGCAAGTTGGGGCGACGATGCGCGAAATATACCTACCTAACTGGCAAACACTGGATGAGATGATCCGAAGGCCGGGCATCATTTGAATTAACTCAAGTTTTTTCTTTTGAAACAAAAATTGACCAGGAAATCAGTTTATCCCATTAACGAGAAGTATAAAAAAAAGTTTGGTTAAGAGCCCGCATCCTTAGGTTCAAAAGGCGGGGTTAATACCACTGGACCAGCACTGCTTGCGAAGGTAGAATACATTCTAAAAGCAAAGCTTTATCCGTCGGGATCTGTATAAGAGTTTATGGAGGACGTTTGCATAGAGAACACCGCGGCATCCCTCCTTAGCATCGGAATGGCTAATACATTACTCTGTAGTGCCGGAACACATTATTTTATATTTTTATCACCATACTAAAGTGGTTTAGAAATGTTGGCATTGTACTAATAATTATTTGAAACTAGCTGCCATCCTTAGGTTAGCGCGGATTCGTATTTTTTTATGAATCTTGCTAATGGATAAATTAAGCCGTAAGTTAAACATATACTTTTTGGAAAATACATTAAACATTTTCTATAATGATCATCTTAACACGTCCCGTTAGTATAGTAGCAGCGCGCCCTTTTGAAATATTCGCTATAGAAATTGTATGTGTCTCCTAACAAATGGCGCAGGAACGTATTAGTGGTTTCCCAGCGCAAGTTTCTTGAGCTGTTTGTGGTTCAGCAAACCGGGAACGTGAACAGGAAATCTAAATCAAAACGGTCTTTATTATGTTCAATCACAAGGATCACGTCTTATAAACGAGGTGAATCTAACGCTTCCTCGCGACCAAAGCCAAGAAGAACAGGCAAGAATCTTACGGCTTGGCTTCTAGCATTTTTTGTATGATCTTTCTTACAATTTATTTTGCCTAATTTTTAGGTTTTGTAATAATTTTGAGCTACTAGTGGATATTTAATATTTAAGGCGTTATTCCTTCATTTGGTTCGTTCATGTTTTCTACCCCGTCCCTAAGAAATTTTTGTGATAAAAAGGTATCCTATATTATGACGGTTACGATCTATAATCGACAGCCCTTACAACTCCGTTGGTAGTAGCTTTGCCTTCTGCGCTGTAGGCCGTGGGTTCGATTACCACCGAGGACAAATATTTGTTTGAGGAACATATAGATGTTTGTTCTCTGTCTGAGTGTTATATAATATTATACCTAGGTATTTTTTTATTTACAAAAAAAAAGTAATATGTAATAAATCAGCTATCTGGTTCCCATAGTACAAGCTTTGCTTAGTTTGAGGCTAATAAATAGTGCTGTGTCGAATGTTTATAAATATTTAGATATATTTGTTGTATGTTTCTCCTTAAAAAACGGCCTGACGATACGGTAAACGAAAAATAAAATTCAGACTTGGGGTACATGCAAGATCCATGTTTGCACAACAAATTCGAGAACCCAGATAGGTTTCGTAACTTGTAATTGCTGAAACTCATTTGGAGCCAGTTCGTAAAGTAAATAAACAACTCTACTACGTACAGAAGTGATACTCCAAAAAAAACTCACTAATATTGAGCTATTTCTAATGATCAATAACTATTTGCCTTATCAAAACATCAATCAGAAAACCAGTTAGTATTTTAACAGGCGATGGACTTGCAACCTGTCGTATATATAGGTTGCAAGTCCATCGCCTGTTAAAATACTCGAACCAATAACCTAAAGAGCAGAAGGTAGTCTTGCCTTCTGCGCTACCAACTGAACTATTACTATTACAAGCTTTTTTTTCATCTATGGTGTTTTTTAATCTAAATTAAAGACAACTAGCATTATAATAATGTTTAACTTCCCTTCTAACACAACTGACGACGACGTGGAAAGCCTAAGAAGAGATGGCGCGATGAGCTTGATGCATATTCAAAATCTTGGCCTCTAGCAGCGTTGGATTATGAAGAATGTAAGGAAGGAAAGTAGACTTTTGCACTATAACCGCACAATGAATGTATGAATATTGAATATAACATTATAAAAACGTATCAACCAAAATATGTTTGTTAATTTAGAAGCATCGATAAAATACATAGATACATCATTTATTTTCTTATCATTACACATAGTAATTTCTAAGTACGAAAACATAACACTAATAAGAGTAAAAACAAAACAAACAATTTAAATAAACAGCTAAGTTTGTGTGTGTGAGAAGCCTAAAGTCACATGGACAATGTCACTTTCCGTACATTTTCGTCGTTCACTCACATGCGTTTTTGTTCGCGCCTATGCGAAACACCCGCATGTCAATTTTGTTCCGTTTCTAGACTTTTCTACCAAGCTGTATCACATCTAATGACACAATTTACTTTCACTCCCAGATACAGTGGCAATAGAAACAATAGAACAGCATAAGTACAGTCTAGACAAGAAATTAGCTTGAATAAATAAACAAGATATTTAATTAGGCAGAAGTTGGTTTCGGCAAACGAACCGTGATCCCGGCGGTGCCCGTCGTAATTGGGATCTAATTGTAACTGGGTTATAGTGCAAATTGCGTTGTCGCATTGTTAACAAGTTGAAACGGCCATTCGTACTACGTTTGAATAAAAAAACAATTTCCAGGATACCTTTTAACCCTTGTGGTTTGAAAAAAATAATTGGTTAAACGATTGAATTGCCTCTCACGAAGGTTATTTTCGTACAAAATAACAAAGAGGGAGTTCAACTTGTTTCAGAACGATGTGATAACTTGCGCAAACCTGAACTGTATTTTGTATAATATTCACTGTGAAACTATTTTTGGTCGATAGCTTAATATGGTTTTGGGTTGCATCTGTACTTTTTTTCTCACGTCTACCCGTCAAATGTTTTAGACATATAAAACTGTTCACAATCAAATGGATCCGATAATTCTGTAACATTTTCATATAAGAAATGGTAAACACTGAATGCTATGAAGCTCTAACAAATACAGATAAAGCCTTTCAACACAAAAACACAAAATAGACAGACATTTCCCTAAACACATACACCACCATTCCGTCGTGGGTAAAAATCACCCCGAATAAATAATACGCGTATTCCAAAACAAAGCTGTGATTGTTTCCCAACCCCATGCACTTTCAAACAAGGGCTCCTAGCAACCCCCTCTGAGATTTTATTAGTTTCCCAAAGGAAATGTTTTATTTTCCTCAGCTTTTTTATGACGAAGCCGCCGTCCGCCTCTGGTAAGTTGCCACCAGTTTTTAAATCCACCGAGCCGTTAGTGATTCTCAACTCTGTTTCATAATAATCAATACAGCAGGCAAATGAGTACTATACTCAGAAAAACAAATATTTGGGCGCATACCGTTATAAACTTGCAAACATTACTCTTTACCCAATACAACTTATACACGGATACCAAGCCACACAAAGCCAAATAGAAATGACCATTATTACAAGGATATAAAATCGAGCAGTGTATAGTCTGATGCGTATCCGTATGTACCTACAATCAAGCTAGAGCATGCTCCCTCAAGTTTTCCTTGATCAATTATTGAAGAATACTTTTTTTGCATGTAATATGCAGGTTACTGCCATAATTTGTTCCGAAACATTGTCTGTCGAAATAAATGACAATTGAATTGATACACTTTTTGAAATAGTATATTAATGTTCATGCCACTTGCACCAGCATGCTTGACACGATATGAAAAAGAAGAAAAGGCATGAAAAATATGTTTACTCGTGCTTGCGTCCGCCTGTTATTTAGAGGTATAATCTTCCGATTTATGAAGAGGTTTTTCAAAACTTTTGTTTTGATTAGAAAAAAGAACAATGGACCATGAATCTCATTAATAAAACAGTACCCATTATTAAAAACATTTGCGAGATTATAAATTAAACAGAAACACCATCACTAATTTATGCCCAAATTACGGCATTTTAGGCACGAATAAAGGCAAAACCTATCCTACTAATATTATAAACGCGAAAGTTTGTAAGTATGGATGGATGGATGGATGGATGGATGGATGTTTGTTACTCTTTCACGTAAAAACTACTGAATGGATTTGAATGAATAACACATAGGCTACAATTTAATAAGATAATTGTGTGAATTGTCCAAATTAGAAGAGAAGTGTCAAGTAAGTAGGAATAAACCTACCATCTGCGAGCTATTCTGGCGTGCGCTGCCAAAACCGCTAGAGTTACATATATGTACTACGCCACGCTAAATAAGCTACTCGAAATACTAATCCTGCGCAGACGAAGTCGCGGGCACCAGCTAGTATTTTATAAATTCATATAATTAAAAAAACTGGACCTACTACCATACCTCGTATGTACCTAGTGGATTGTACTAATTGATCGAGTGAGCGAAGCGAACGAAGATCTTAGTTTCAACTTGGGCGATTTGGCATTTTATGTATGTATGTATGTATGTATGTATGTATGTATGTATGTATGTTTGTCTGGCGATAACTTTAGAACCGTTGATCCGATCTGCATGAAATTTGATATGTCGATAGCTTGTACTTGAGAAATTTACTGGTAAGTATATGAGTAAAATCGGATGAAGGGTTTTTGAGATATGGGGTTTTTTAAGGGGGCAAAAATAAAAAAAGTTACATAAAAAAATGAAATTACATGTCATATGAAAGGGCTTTGTTTGGACATCCCAAAACAATTTTTACTTTTTTTTTGTGACGCTCGGTTTTTGAAATAAAATAATAAAAGTTAAATTAAGATAACCAGCGATCCAAGAGCTCCCATCTCAAAGAGTTTCGTTGACATAAAGGTTTTTCTACTGGTCGTCCAGTTCCTTTGGTTTTTCTTAATTTTTTTTCTTGAAATAAATTAAGGAGATACTCAGTTTTCATAAAATGTTGACGACGACCAGGTCTGATGATAGAGCCAAGGTCTGTTCAACGGAACTCTTCAATAAATAGGCCAATAGAGTTGAAACTTGGTAACCATACCAAGTTAGTAGGCGGTAGTCTGAAAAAAGTCCAAAGATAATGTTTGGACTTGCCTCTGACTACTACGTACTCAAATTTTTGATGCGTTCATTGGGTCGCATCACGAGATCTCAGTTCGGGGCGAACTACTAGTTATCATGATTTAAATAATTTAGTCAATTTTGTTTTAAATTGTAATAATTTGTTACACTTTTCAAGAATGTAAACATTTTAGAATCTGAATTATTAATTTTATATTCTCCCAAATCCAAAGCAATCTTCAAAGGGCATCTGAATGCTTTAGGCGGAAAAAGTGGCGTTTTGTTGAAAGCGCCCCCTCGCGGATATTCGTCCTCATTACAACGCTTCATTTGTTAGCATTCCGTCATTGTCAAGGGAAATTGAAGTCTCATTTTCAAGAAAATAATATTTTTTACAAAATTACGAGCCACCCCAAGAAGCAAATCTTTTCTATGTAGAACGCAAGATATATTTCTATAAGGCCAATTACATGACAAGCTAAAATGATGAATCTTGTGAATGAATAACGCTTTTTTTGATTAAAGCTTTGATTCACGGAAAGAGAATTTATATGGAAATCCTTTGGATTCGATTAGATTAGTAGGTATCTTGGCAAATATAAAATAAAATTTATAGTACAAAAACTCAAATCATATTTCAAAAATGAACCTAATTACTTATTGATTTGAGGCTATAGTAATAATAATTGCCACACCCTAAATTCTAGACGTACATTTTGTAAAAAGCCAGTCTGTCCCGATTTTATTCCCATTCGTTATCCGCTGATTGCAATCAAATAGTGTGACAGCTTTAACACGGGCTTTTGTTTATTCATGATCATCAGCCTGAAGAAGTCCACTGCTGGAATTTAGGACACCACCGTACCTACGTTTCCAGGAAAAACAGTCTTCTTTCCAAAATCCTTCTTCCACCGACATCGCTATTTATGATATCGGATCTTACACCTCCTTCTATATCCTACATCCTACACCTTGTTTTCCAGTTCGTGGTTGTCTTTCGTTAACTTATTTCCAAAGGTACAACCTGAGGGCTTATTACGAGTTTAGTGCCGATCGAATGCCGATCGAGTTCCGATCGTCGATCGTTACGATACACCGAATTTTCTATGAAAAAAAAACGGGTTCTCAAAGAATACGCTAGATGCCGTTGATTTATTTTCATAGAAAATTCGGTGTATCGTAACGATCGACGATCGGCACTAAACTCGTAATAAGCCCTCAGGCCTATATGTTTTTTTATTATTATTGAATAATACAACAAAATCCAGTTGTTTTAAAATACTAACACAATTTGAATAAGTACTTACAATAGATCGTGCATCATTTTTACATCGTAGTGTCGCATCAAATCCCAGAGATTTATTATGCTCTAGTACACGAGGCATAATTTATCGCATCGCATCATTCTGGATCGAGATCCAGAACTTTGGACATGTCTCTCGGAAACTTGGGGATAAGTTCCCGACCACAGTTTGGTGCATTCAGTATGACATCTCCTAACTCTTTTTAGTGAGCACTGGTTGTCTGGTTGTACCTGCCCCCCCTTTCGATCCAAAGGTCATGGGCTTAAAACCGATCGTGCACCTATTATATTTTCTATTCAAAAAGTTATGTGCACAGTGCTATAACTCTCAAATGGTGAAGGAAAATATTGTGAGGAAACCGGCATGTCGTAGAAACTAAAAAGTTCTATAACAGTGTCAAGTTCTTGAAAGGTCTCATCTCTCTCACTCAAAATCCTTTCACCACACCTGTTCGCAAGAGCTAGTGACACGACAAGAAGAATAATCTTATAACTCTAGAATTTGTAAGTTTTTGTAATACCGATACAAAGACAAAGTTGTATTTATAAAAAAAATAAGTCACAAGGATTTTTGAGAAGTGTCTTAAAGCTTCGTGAATATCAGGTGTCAAATTCACCTGTAGTATAATACATTGTAACAAGGATTATACAAAAAAGCGGTAGGAACCAAGCCGTAAATTTGTTGCCTGTTCTTCTATAGGCTTTGGTCGCGTGGAACTGGCACATAGAGTCACCTAGCTTTAAGACGTTTCAAAGTGATCCTTTTTATTGAATAACCTTTTGACTTTGACACCAACATCTGTGTAAGGCTTGAAACACAACATCTCCAGGATCGTTTATTTTTGTTTTTTTTTTGTGCTGAAGATTTTACACATACGTATCAAAACTTTTAATGGTTTTACTAGGTTTTGGTGTTGTGTTTCACCAATGTTTTATTTGTGCTTTTATAGGTAGGTACCAGGTATGTCGGCTTAAATTTAACGAGCAATATAACCGGACTTTATAGGGCCATTCGTGTAATAAAAGAGATCGGGCTCAGTTGCCGGTTTCGGACCAATCTAGTACATCAATGAAAATGTTTTACATTAACATACTTAATTATACCTACACGTCATAGAACCTAAAAAGTTCTATAATATGTGTCAAATGCTCGAAAGGAGCCTCTTGAGGCGCACTTAAAATCCATTCAACACACTGTTTCGAAAGAAATTAGTGACACGACAAGGAAGGAAGGATACCTACTAGGTGTTTAACTGGTCATCGAAAAATATTTAATATTTTAAAAATAAATACTGTTTCGTCTAAAACTTTTGGCTATGCAGAACGATTAGAACGGTTTCCACGAATCAGTGTCTGATTCCAGTAATTGTAGTACACTCGGATACAGGCTAAATCATACAAATCAAGTTACACAAAGCCTATGAAAAATAATGCTTACTACAAGGACATTAAAGCGAACAGTGTATATAGCTTGTATAAATAGTTTTTTTTTTTTTTTTTTTTTTTTCTTCTCTTCACCGTGTAACTTTGCGTTTGTTAATTTGTAACTGTTTATTTTTATTAATAGCACGCCAACATCATTTACTACCTTTAAGGTTGGCTGGTAGAAAATGCTTATAGCATTAAGCCCACCTTTTGTACACTTAAATTTTTATTTTTGTGCAATAAAGTGTTAAATAAATAAATAAATAAATAGCCTGAAGGAGTTATGCGTATCGGTGTGTGTGTTGTTTCGTTTAGGGCTAGAAGGTCCTTGTTCTGTATTCAAATATATTTTTTGTAGGTATTTTTCTTTTCCAAACTTCGCAAGAACTAAAACTCCCAAATGTTGATAAACTGCTAAACTACCCTCGGAATCAAAATTAATGTTGGCGACCTCCGTCAAGCGCTGGCAAGGTCAGCCTTGTACAGTGTAAACTATTTGTAGAAGACGTACATTTTCACGCTATTTTCACAAGCTGTTACCCAACCCCGTTACCCAACCTTCAACTCTATGATATTATAGGATTAGGGTATATTTTATATTATAACTACTGGGACATTCTTATAGTCATCTAAAAGAATTCCCGGCTTCGTATTTTATTTATAAAAAAGGCTAATAATTAATAGTTTTAGATAAGTCAGTCAAAAAAAGTAAAGTCAGTTGGGATTTTTTTGAAAGAAAAATGAGGCTTTCTATAAAATTACATGAAATATTCACGTTTAAATAGCTCCGAAATTACAAAACATAACTCATGACAAGATATTTTTTTTTATATTATCCTAATTATGTAAATATATAATTAAATACTATTATGGTACCCATACACAAAACAAACATCAATGTCCACCCTACAAATGCTTGTCCTAAACCGAACCCATAAAAATATGGTAGAAATTGAACGTACCTACAACCCACAGCTTAGACTTAAATAGAATAGATAATACTCCGTACACTGTGACCCCTCACGATATAATTTAACGAACCTTTATACATCCAGTGTAACGACTAGTTTAATGCTTAATCCGAGGTTATATTAGTAAGCATCTCCTTAAAGACTGCTGAGGTAGAATAAATTATGTTTTATTAACCGAATAATCCAGCCGTTAAGCCTTTCTCGTGAAGAATTCAGACCGCTTTGAAACAATTGGATGGAAGACGCTTAAGCTTTTATGCTTTTAAATAGTGACTTTAATTTCGAGAGTAAAAGGTTTAGGAATGTAGACGAGCATTTTCTAGTGTGTTGAACTTAGTTTTTTACGTCGCAAACTGTGTTGTTTTTATAAATATTTTTTATTTCATTATAAATTTGCAAATGCAAGATAGGCTTTTGAAATTTTGTAAATTCGACAGCAATACGATATATTATTACTATTTCAGCTTGATGGCAAAAAATAACACCTTTTCTTTAGAAAGTTTTTATACTATCCAAAGCTATGCGTCCAGATAAATTGAAACTAAAAAGTCGTGACGACATCGCGTACTTCGCAAATTCGCTCAAAGAAATTTCAATAAAACGGATTATCAAGTCTATAAATAAAAATTGTTATTATTATTATCCCGAAATGGAAATCGTTGTTCCTTTAAAATTCAAAATGTAATCTACTGGATAAAATATAAGAGCTTACGCCGAGGCTCTTAAAATAAATAAATTATACCAAAAATTCAAGTCTTGAGCTCAATTTGGCTCACCGAAATCTTTCATTCGGACTGGGGCGGCCATTATTCGCAAATTTGGCGAAAGCAGGCTTTGTAATAACTTTTAATTCTATCCATTAGGTACCCCTTCCGTCATTTCGAGGGTTGTTTGAAAGGGGTTGATTTTGGACAACATTCCTTGTATAATAAAACTTTATTTGTACACTTGTTGAGTGCCGGCGACTTTGATTGCGTGTAATTTGCTGAACCGAAGCTTCAGAAAATGCCATCCATAATCCATCCAATGTACAAATGGAAGCTACCATACCTATGAATGTCATGCCTTTACAACAATACAAAACAAATTCATTTATTTCTGCTACAGATGAACAATTAGCTGAAAACAAGAATGTACACTAAAAAGTAAAAGAACACTAATAAAATATAATAACAGGCTTAACATCATGCCTTAAATTGATGGACGCAGGGCAGTGCATGCATTGTAGGGCACATTTATATCGTGCGTGACTTGCGAGACAATGCTTTGTTATGGGTAATAGTTACCACATAAGATCAGATATAAATGAACCAAATTACACAAATAATTTTTCAAGAGTAGTAGAGCTCTTTGTGCCTGGCTCGTCCGGGGAAGTACCACCACGTCTTTTTCTGCCGCCAAGTTGCGTTGCTGTTTTTCGGTTTGAAGAGTGTGGTTGCAATTACAGGCACATGAGGCATATACATTTGTATGCCTCATGTGCCTGTAATGTAATTTTGTATTTTATTAACATCTGTATGCCTCAAGTTGAAGGACGCAGGGCAGTGCATCGTAGGGCACGTGCCTATCGTGCGTGACTGACGAGGCAACTGGTTATAGGTGATGGTTACCACTTAACATCAGTTGTATAAAAAAAAAGTTAATTTTTATTACCATATCATCAGTAATAATTATTTAAACACAGTTGGTTGAACAGCACTTTTACGATAAATATTTTTATCAGTGAATTTAAAGGCAAGGAATTTGTAAAGTTCAAACAAACCTTAAAACTTACTGATACAATATATTAATAAATTTTAGATTAAAAACATAAAAAGCCTGAAAAAATGTTTAAGCGGGATTAAACGAATGCAGAGCAGATTTACAAATAATTTGTACAAATAGGTTAATAAAACGTTGTTGTTTGTTTTTCAATTAAATAAATAAACTATCGCTTTTCTATTTTAAGTGATAAGACCTACTATAACTATGCACTTCATCTGCAAAATAATGCCTATTGACTTTGCATTACAAGACGAGTGAAGCCGCGCTCACTTCGTTCACGAGCTTCGCAAATTTCTTAAATATTTTTTATATAATATATAGTTTTAATTATGATCTCAAAAATAGCCTCTATGAATCGCACTTAAAATCCTTTCACCACACTGGTTTGAAAGACACTAGTGACACGACAAGAAGAAGTAATTATTTTATTGTCACATATAATATGTAATTTATTGCAAGTTATACAATCCACGAGCGCTGAAGTTAAAAGCCGAACACGACATAATATTATTTATTTTAATGATATCTTTTGAACTCAGGTGGCGTTATGGGGTAACTTTGGCGCCATTGTTGCTAAACAGAGTAGAAATTTCATGGTTAAAAGTTACAGCAATAATTAAGGGGCTGACAACTATCAAACAACTTCTCGCTCGCACTTTTCGACATGTTGAAAGATATAAAATCACTAAACTCATTTTCGAAAAATTGGAATCAACCATTTTGTGTGCAATCACATTGCACACAGTTTAGTAAAAGTTTCATTTTGATTGGTACATGTTTTCCTTAGTCAAAAGTTTGCTTTACTAGTTTTCGTACATAAGCAAACTTTTAAATAGGAAAACTTGTATCGATCAAAATGAAATTTTTACTAAAGTGTGTGCAATGTGATTGCAAACAAAATAGTTGATTGCGATTTTTCGAAAATGAGTTTAGTGATTTTATATCTTTCAACACGTCGAAACGTGCGAGCGAGAGTCACATTAGCTCTTGTCTTCGCCTTAATTTACTTTAAAATAATGATTGCAACAGGCCTTTTACCTCCATAAGAATGTGAAAGAATTGTGTGACTATAGAATACATGGCTTAATACTACGATACCTTAGTAGGTACTTCTTCTTAAATTTAAGAGCTTAGCTCTTGGGATTCTCAAAGTTCCCTTCAATGTAATTTTTTTTTTTTTTTCTCCAATACGGCCTCATTAACTTCCCTTTGCGACAAGATTATACTACCTTAGTACTAGGTAACACAGAATAAATAAATAGTACTACTACTAAACAGATTCGCCCCGCTTTGTACGGTTTAAACAATACCTTCTTTGAAAATCACTAAACATGTCCGGAAAGTCAAGCTAAACCATGGCTATGGAGAGAGTGGTGCTGAGAATATATCTGGAACTAGATGATAAAATTAGAAGTTTGAAAATCTGTTATAGAACTTGTAGCCTTGGGATCTGCAAAATCTGTACTAAAATGTAATCAAAACGAAGTGAAATATGCACATGAGTACTTAGAGCTCTGTGTTTCGGTTTGAAGAGTGTGGTTGCCGGTGTAATTACAGGCACATGAGGCTTAACATCTGTATGCCTAAAGTTGATTGGCGCATGGTAAGCATCGTAGGGCACGTTCCTATCGTGCATGACCTACGAGGCAATGCTTTGTTATTGGTGATGGTTACCACTTAACATCAGGTGGGCCATCTGCTTGTTGTATAAAAAAAATCCCAGACTCCACCTGAACTATGGTTTCTAGTATACTACACTTTTTGGGATATCTAATGGAAGGGATAGTCACAGGCATGTTCAATCATGCCCACATTGTGCATGTTTTTTTTTATTGTTTAATAGCTAGACGTTTGAGTGCCATCTCACCTGATGGTAAGTGAAGATGCAGTCTAAGGTGGAGCACGCTTAGCTATAATCCACTAGTTCACTCTTGTCTTAAATATTCCTAAGTTATACCGTTCCGGAAATACCGACGACGGTAAAGTGTTCCACTCCTTGGCAGTTTGCACTAAGAAAGAGGAAGCAATGCGCTTCGTGCGATAGTGAGGGATATCCACCATGAAGGGGTGGCACTTATCAGTGCGTCTAGTTGTCCGGAGGTAGAAGGGCGACGGGAGAATGAGATCATGCAGTTCCTGCGCACACTCACCAAAATTGCTGGCTAAACTGCATCGAGGAGGTAGTAATAGGCGCGCTCTTTAAGAAAACCCAAAGTTATTTCTTCAAGAAGCAAGCCACGGCATTATGTGATATTTCTGATATATTCTTTACACGGTAAAGTAACGAAGTTCACTACGTCAGAGCTAAGCGGTCACGTACATTAGCTATCGGATCGAAGGAACGAACTTTTTACTTTAAAGACTTTTAAAGTGGGGAAGTAAGTATTACGTAAAAATGTTTATTAAAAAAATACTTGTAATACTACTACTACAAAATGTAGGTATCTGCACAATGTAATATTTGGACCACCTCCACATTCTCAAAGAATCCTAAGTTTGTAAATAACATGTTATCAGGAGATCTGGTAATATTTACCGTGACTGGGGATCATAATGGGAATCATAGCCGGGATAAGCTGTCACAACATACACTAAAACCCCTTAGTCATCAAACCATAAGGTTCTAATGAATAAGATCATACATTCCTATTTATGGCGAAGATTTCCAATACCGTTGTAGGTATTTGTCATAGAAAAAAATGGATTTCAGCGATAAACATAGGTCCTTTGAAAAAAAAACACGTTTTTACGTGTGTGTTTGTGACCTATTTTTCCAAGTTTAAGCACAGCGCGCTTACAAAACGAGAAAAAAACTGGTGGTAACTAGGTAATTTTTTTATATCTAGTGTGTAAATCAGATGATTATAATCTCTTCGTCATGCGGACGTCTATATCCTTAAAAATATACAGATTTTTTATAATAAAAAAATACAACTTAAACATGTCAAAAAATGGGATCATCATAATGTCTTTTTTAGAACTAGGCTGAAAGGCTTTGCCCCAGCCCTAATGCTAAGTGTGTATGTTTACATATTTTTTTTGTAATCTCCTAGTGTCCCTCACCGTAGTCACCTCTTACGATATCGACTGGTGGAGGGTTGCTATTTTAAACCAGACCTCAGCCAACGAATATTAAAATGTTTTTTAATTACTCCTTACAGACAAACGAAGGAACAGAAGACTGTATGTTGTCAACAGAAGTAAGTATAGCTGTCCGTACTCGCCAGTAAAGAAGCGTATTTCCATTAGGTCCCCTGCACCCGACACCAAGATATCCACTTTCTTAATTTGTCACAAAGTTTCGGACCAAGCTCGAAGATAAAAGTTTTCGTCGTTAATGACACTTTGTTTTTTCTTATATTTTCATTACTTTAGTTTTCTAGCTTTATTATTATTATTCGCAGTTTCGCTGAAGGGTTCGGAGAAAAGTCTTGACTCTTTCAGAACATTTCATGTAGGTAGTATTCATACGGGATTCCTTCTATTTCTTCGCTCCATTGATGGCATCTGTTCGTCATTTGACGGACAATCTTAACTAACAGTTTAAATACTTTTTTTATTTATTTATAGGAAAACTAACAGCTTATTATAACATAAATAACATACATGATATAGAAACGAGAGAGCCAATTAAAGGTTTTCACGGATAAAAACATTATTAAATTATATATTGTGAACGCCGTAGTCGACAGTATATCAAAATAGTTGGAGTAGTGAATATAATATTGTATAATATTGAATGTTTCCTATCGTTCGTATGTGCATTCTATTCATTACCAAAGAATTCCCTGTTGTTTTTTTAGTGAAGTCAGTCCAAAGAAAAGTCAGCCGTCATTTGTTTTGAAGCAAATGGTAGCGGTTTTCTTCAAAATTTTTGAAACATCGTTTAAATCAGGATATGAAATAATACACTTACATTCCAAAAGTTTCAACTTTGTGCTAATACCTCAAGTAAGGTTGGTTAAATAACCACCGAAATTACCTACCAGAACTCAAAATATCACTAGAAAAACAATTTAACATCTGTATGCCTCAAGTGGATGGACGCACGGCAATGCATCGTAGGGCACGTTCCTATCGTGCGTGACTTACGAGGCAGTGCTTGTAGATGATGGTCATCACTTACCATCAGGTGGGCCATTTTTAAGATCCATTAACAAGTCGTAAAAACATTATCACACGTCAAACGTGGAAACCGTGAAAAACAACGCCGAGTTCTTGATACTAGTGTATCTATTATATTTGTAGTTTCATAATACAATCTATGACCATAAGATGACAAAAGAAAAACATCATAGTAATAAACCCGGCCACAGCACATCTTTATACTCGTGAAACACAATATGACTTTCTCAAGTGTTATTATTTTGTGGAGCGAAGCCCGTCCATGTAAATTATGGAGGGCTCGAGCAATGGAGCGGTTCTGCGTTCCCGAAAGAATGTGCCCATTTTCTTAGTCTACAAACGTAAAAAGATAAGTTATGACCGGCCTAACAGCTCTGTTGGTTTGTTGGTTGTGTGGTCCTAATAGCTCTGCCGTCGGCGCAATAGGTGGTGGTTTCCATCAGAGAACAAAATAATTATGCGCACTTAAAATCCTTTCACCACACTGTTTTGAAAGAAACTAGTGACGTAACACAGAGAAGCTAGAGCAATCATTTGTTCCTTCTATAGAGATGTTTACTGTGTCTAGGTGGTTTATAGTATTTATGTATTAATATTCATACAGCTCAAAGAACTGAAAACCGCTAAAAAGAGGCTCTTTTTTATAAAACTAGCTGATGGAACAAGCTGATGGCTCACCTGATGTTAAGTGGTACAAAGCATAAGTCACGCACGATAGGAACGTGCCCTACGATACACTGCCCTGCGTCCATCAACTTGAGGCATACAGATATTAAGCCTCATGTGCCTGTAATTACACCGGCAACCACACTCTTCAAACCGAAACACAGCAACGCTGCTTGGCAGCAGAAAAAAGCATGGTGGTAGTACTTCCCCGGACGAGCCCTTCACAAAGAGGTCTACTACTCTTAATGAAACCCTTTAATGTTTTCGAATGACAACTACGAACTTGAAGACGATGCGTGGTACTCCCTCCTACCCGATGGTTCGACGTCATTGTGAGGATCGTGGGAAGTCAGTGGATGGAGAGGGTTCAGAATCGTTCTTCCTGGAAATGTATAGGAGAAGCCTATGCACAGCAGTGGATTTCTTCAGGCTGATGATAATGATGATATTCAATACGTGACAGGTTGTAAAATGCGTTAAAAAATACTTAGCCTTTGCATTCTGATTGCTGAACCGTGAGATGATGTGTAGTTTACCCTAGCCCTTATTTTCCAAATATCCATTTACAAGGCACATTTACCCCCCTTCAAATAATTAAGTGGGTAATGCATACTGCAATAATAATAAATTTGAATTTACCTCCGAGCGCTCTCAGAGTTTGACTGCGTGAACAATGGCTTGGTAATTTATTATCGCTAAATATATTATTATGTGGTTCTTGCCTATATTTTTCCATAATATTTATAAAAAAACATGTATTACAAATACTTTATAGAACAAAGGTTTTATCTGAGTGGGATATGTGGGATTTATAATTGTAGAATCATTTTAGAGGCAACGATAGGTTTAGAATTTGTCATTGTATGCACTTAGCCAAGGTAGTATTACCCTTATCATATAATTTTATATCCTCAAAAATGTTGATACTCGTATGTGCGAGCGGGAAGTTATCTTGTCGGCTTTCAGTCTCTTAACACTTTCACTTTTGGATTTAACATAAACTGACTATCCTATCCTAACTAATATACATGCGAAAGTTACGATAGTGGAAGTATAGATATTTGTGATTCAATTATTTCCTAGCCATTAAATCGATTAGAATGAATGTTGTAATCATCACGATATTATTACTTAATAACCCGAATTTTTTACCCCGAAAAATTACCGAGAACGAATTGGGACTCCTGTATCCACATTTACACTCTAAAGTGGTCCGTTATGCGTGAGGGGTTATCTGGCTACACCTGTAGCCAGCCTAGCTCCTCCCAAAAGCGCAGAAGCTTCCTGGTGGCTTCACAGGCTTGGAGGAGTGACCTGGGGTTTTCTAGGATTTCTTGTCGTTGAGAGGCTACGCCCTCGCATTCCAGGACAACGTGGGTAGCTGATTCTTCTTCGGACAGGCAACCTCTGCAGAGTGGACTATCTGTGGCTCTGACCGAGAACGGGGTTAAACACATGAACGAACCATTAAAGATAAAACTGTTAGCAATCACTACTAATAAGCGAGTGAAGCCGCGGGCGGCCGCTAGTGTTACATAATTTTGACTGCTCTACTTAAATTATACCAGGGATATTTATTTACCATGCACAATTTAATCTCGATTCGAACTCGCGAACAAATTACCTCACCTATCAAATTCATCTCGGCTTAATACTTGCGTCAAAGGCAACTTAGATAGAAATTGTGCCGGGCAGATACGCCACCGTTCTACTTAAAGCCAGTACTGCGATCTATTTCTTGTTAGTTACGGAGTTTTGGGCTCTAAGCCACCCCGGATGCTGGATCACACAATGCGGCTGAGATGCTAACTGGAAATTCAGGTTCGTGATTGATTCGAATTACAAATTATGTATTTACAAAAGAAATAACATTACAGATATTAGATAGATATTAAGAGTAGTAGAGCTCTTTGTGAAGGGCTCGTCTGGGGAAGTACTACCACCACGTCGTTTTCTGCCGCATAGCAGCGTTGTGTTTCGGTTTGAAGAGTGTGGTTGCCGGTGTTATTACAGGTATTACAGGCTTAACATCTGAATCTGAATTTCTTCATTATGCCTCAAGTTGATGGACGCAGGGTAGTGCATCGTAGGGCACGATCCTATGGCTTGTGACTTACGGGCAATGCTTTGTTAAAGATGTTGGTTAGAACTTAACATCAGGTGGGCCATCTGCTTGTTCCATCAGCTAGTTGTATAAAAAAATAAGAGATTATTGATATTAATGTATGAAGTTCAGGGCAATTGCCTACCTGATGACCTTGAAGGATTATTAGTAGGGTAGGAAACGATTGTCAGAAACTATGAAACGAAAGTTAAATATTTCTCGGGATTCATTTTCTGACATTTTGGGAAGCAACATAGCTTTTTCATTTTATTTGTTTTTGTAATTTCGGTGGTATTTTAACCAACATTACTTGAGGGTTTAGCACAAAGAGTAAACATTTAGAATGAAAGTGTATTGTGATATCCTGATTTGACCGAAAATGTTTCCAATGTTTTGAAGAAAACCGCCACCATTTTCTTCAAAACAAATGACGGCCGACTTGACTATAGACTGACTTGACAAAAAAGTATTTATTCAATACAAATCACTTGACACTGGCAAGATTGTCTGTCGAATGACAGACAGGAGCCATAAACGGAGAGAAGAAGAAGAAGAAATATTTATCATCAAGTAAAAACAAGATAATCGAAAAACACGCATCATGTCTTCAATTCAATTTAACATACATACGGCCGGTGGCAGTGTGTGTTGCCAGTGATGACGTACGGAACTGAGACGTGGTCGCTTACTATTGGCCTCATCAACAAGCTCAAAGTCGCTCAGCGGGCTATGGAGAGAGCTATGCTGGGAGTTTCACTACGGGATAGAATCAGAAATGAGTAAATCCGTAGGAGAACCAAAGTAGCCGACATAGCTCGCAGAATCAGCAAGTTGAAGTGGCAATGGGCAGGTCATATAGCTCGAAGGACTGATAACCGTTGGGGAATAAAGGTTCTCGAATGGCGACCACGAACAGGAAAACGAAGCGTGGGACGCCCTCCTACCCGATGGACTGACGACATTGTCAGGATCGCGGGAAGTCGGTGGATGGAGAGGGCTCGGAATCGTTCTTCCTGGAAATTTATAGGGGAGGCCTATGTCCAGCAGTGGACTTCTTTAGGCTGATGATGATGATGATGATGACGGCCGGTTTCTGAAAGCCCAATCAAAACCAATCGCATGTCAAGTCACTTGCTCTAATCTCTATCTAATTCGTTGTAATAGCTGAAATGGCAAGTGACTTGACATCCGATTAGTTTTGATCGAGCTTTCAGAAACCGGCCTTAGATTTATGGCCGGTTTCTCCGGTTTGGCCGGCCTCTTCAAAGTTTAGAAATATAGAGAAAATGATGCCTAACAAGTATTAAATAGAATATGACAAAGAACGATATTATGAATGAGCTTATTTTAGTTTTATACTATTATCAAAATAAAGATCATTCGAACGAAAGTTTATAACTCAAAAAATATTATTCAAACACCACAAACAAATTTATGTAATCAGTTTAACTTTGATGTATTTCATCTTTTAGCAAAACAAGAGCCAAATGGTTGCTATGAAACCATTAATGCAGACAATCAAACAGACGGCGAGTAGCCTCACCATAAGAGTTCCTTTCACATCACCAAGGAAACCCTAATAAAAGCCTAAGCCCATAAACCTCGCCAAAAAAATGATCTCAAAAATGCTTTGTACATAAATTAGTGTCAACGCCTCTTCCTTGCCTTTGAGAATAATATCCGGGCTCTTGAGTAATAGACATCGCAATTCGAGGCCCAATATTATGGGCCAGCAAAAAAGGCAATATAAATATCAAAGGGAAAAAGAATTTAGTTTCACTGGAATTTTGAGGACAGAATGGAATGAATGATATTTGACGGCAACGTACAGGCGCTACCCCGCTATTGCCAAGGTTTTTGATTTTCGGACGGAATGTTTTTGGTTGCTACCACTTGCTAGAACAAAGAAGAAGATAAATAAACAAAAAAAAAACTTTTTTTTTCAGGATGACACACGAATAACAGAATAATAGCCACACTCAAGTGTCTCTAAGCACACTAAATTCTAACAGAGATTTTAGGCATAACATTAATCTAACAAGGAAGCAAGTAACGATTATCAAAAAGTTTCTAGATGGGATCTTAAACTCCATACCAATCTATAAATTTAAAATTAGTCTGTCTGTTTGTTACGTTTTCCCGGTTGAACTACTGAACCGATTGAGATGAAGTTAAGCATATAGCTCGTTTTTGGGGGGACTCTCTCTCTCTTGTCGTGTCACTAGTTTCTTTTGAAACACAGTGGTGAAAGGATATACTTTTTCCTACCTATCTTAAAAAGTTTTTTTTTATCCCGGTTTGTAAAGTAGGTACTTACTTAAGAAGCTAAGTTGCGGGCGGAATTTGGTAGCCCATGAAAATTGGAGTAGAGCTTCAAAATGATTAGCATGATTTATAAAATACTAGCGGCCTGTCCCAGCTTCGCATGGGTGGTCATAAATTTTTTGAACATTTTAGGATAAACTTAGACCGTGGGTTCGAGCCTCGCGTCTACTTATTTCATACATTTGCACGCGCTTCTCCTTGAGTGAGTGAAATCGCACCCCGAGCGTGACCCGTGGACCCGTTAATATTTTTAATTTCGTCATATCTTTTGAATGGAATGTCCGATTTGAAAAATTAAAGAAGTAATCTATAGGTATTGAAATCGTCTTAATTATGAAATGATTTATTTGGATAAGGATTAATACCAAGGTACAAATAAAGACCCTTTTCTGGCGGCGGCATTTTAATTATTTTTTTTATAATAAAAGAACACTTATTGTTACATAACTATAATAGTTAGACATATGCTGTCGCAACATTTTTTGTAGATGATGACGTGTTCTACAAAATCATAGTACATTATTTTGTTCTATCATCAATAGTTTTCGCAGCGCACGCGATGTAAGGTTTTTGTTTTCCACCTTGGGTTACATTATTGAAGTTTTAGTAAGGATCCCTGATTTTTTTGAAAATATAATATAGCCTATGTTACTCAGGGATAATGTAGCATACTAATGGTGAAAGAATTTTTGAAATCGGACCAGTAGTTTTTGAGCCTATTCGTTACATACAAAAATACAAAAATACAAAGTTTTCCTCTTTATAATATTAGTGTAGATGTAGAAAATATAAAACCTATATGTTTATTTAAGCCTCCAAAAATTCAGCACCACTATTACCTGTAATGAAAATTGGCACTTTGACAATACGATCTCAGTATTCCCCACTCAATTCAGCCCATACCAATTGGAGACCTATTTCCATGTGTCTGTGCCAACAGTTTTGATTGTAGCTTTAAAATTGAAATGCATAAACTATATTTTAAAATGGAATGAATGAATTGAATAACAACAAGGTACCTACTGCAAAATGTGGGTATATGATATGTGATATTCGAAAATACCTCTGACTACAAAGTCAAAATGTATTTATTCAGTAAAACTACAAGGATCACTTTGAAACGTCTTAAAACTAGATCAATCTATGGCAATTACACGTGACTAAAGCCTAGAAGGACACGCAACAAACTTACGACCAGGGGCCTTATGCTCACTTCGAGCGAGATTATCTCACGATGGAGATGACGTCATATCTCGTTCAATAACTCGTTGACCTTGCGTCTCGCATGAACTTTGTATGAGAAAATTGGGGAGTTAGATAGTGAGAATGGGGATAAATAGTTATCGAACGAGATATGACGTCATCTCTAACGTGAGATAATCTCTGTCGAAGTGAGCATAAGGCCCTTGGTTCCTACCGTTCTTTTGTATGATCCTTGTTATGTAATGTACCTAATGCATACATATAATCTATTATAGTAGATTGTATGTCGGAGCGTCGTCAATGCGTGCAATATTATTCTTCATATTTTAGCTAAGCGCCATCTATTGGCTGTCGAATCAGTATGGAAACGTCAAGTGCTATTGTCAATCACTTGGCTTATACCACCTACCTTACATACCTACTCATATTTTACAGTAGTTGTTATTTAATTTATGTTTATCTTCAACTTCTCAGACTTTACAGATCGATTTTTACCCTGAAATTAGAAATTACTGAAGAAATAAAAACAGTTTACAGTGAAAAATATTTTCTTGTGTTCCGTCCCCAATGAAAAACCCTTCAGGATTCCCTTTGTTTTTCGTCCACTTTTGTTCTAATCTGACCCTTTTTCTCAGAAAAAGCTGAAGATCAACAAACTGGTTTTATGTTTTCGTAGCTATAAAATGATCAAAATTAAAACGACTTTTAGACTATTTAATTGCAAGAACCACTGAAACATCTTCGAAACTTGACCACCTGCATAACATAAACCGAACAGCAACCAAAGTTCCATGCCCTCAAGAACAAACTAACTTACCTACGGCTTAGCTTTTATCAATTGTTTTAATGATCTCATTAGCTTTGACAGGTTTGCCACCTGTCACGTGTAAAAAAACTTCTGCAAATTGTGGGTACGTGCTAAATGTGAGACGATATGTACCGTGCCGGGGTGTTAAAGTCGCTATGGTGTTTTCGTTCTTAATGACAAATAAATGAAGCTTCAGTATTGCTAAGGCTGCAAAGCGACCTAAAAAAATCAAGTTTCTGTTTCTTTTACTGACGAAACAACAACACAAACAATTTGGTGTATAATTTTCTACTTATACTCTGGCAAAGTATTAAAACTTTCGGATAGAATCCCAAGCTTGGTCGAAATAGTGAGGGAGGGTGTATGAATCATTTATAATGTTCTTTTGAAGCAACACCACAGAGTAAATTATAGTGTAGTGCTCTGTAAAGTATTACATCGGAACTTTTAGTTGGAATACAGTGGAATACAAAGTTGAGTGTTGCGTTCGTCGTCCCTATATTCTAGGGCGTTTGTTTTTTGCTATCGTATAAAAAATAAACAAACGTCCTTGAATCTATTGCTGATGCAACAAGCAAATGACCCACCTGTAGTAAAGTAACCATCACCTATAACAAAGCATTGCCTCGTAAGTCACGTACGATAGAAACGTGATCGACGATGCACTGCCTGCATTCAAAAACTTTTGGTATACAGATGTTAAGCCTCATGTACCTGTAATTTCACCGGTAACTACACTCTTCAAACCGAAACACAGCACCGTAGCTTGGCGGCAGAAAAAGTCGTGGTGGTAGTACTTCCTCGGACGAGCCCTTCACAAAGAGCTCCACTATGTTTCATGTTTGAAGCTAGAATTATATTAGGTAGTATTGAAATTATGTGGTGCTTTTTAAGGTTCTCGAATGGCAACTACGATCCGAAGCTACGACGAAGCAAAGGGCTGACCAACGAAATTATAAAGACGTGGGAAATCAACCGTTCTTCGGTGATAGGTATGGGAGACCTTAGCCTAGTTATAGTGGACTTCTTTAAGCCGGTGGTGATGATGATAGTGTTTATCGGGAAGAGACGTGAGTTCGAATCCCACAGTCCACATCCACATCAAAGTTTTTATAGTTTTCCAAAAGTAATGAACCATACAATGATGACGATCTTCCGTGACACTAGTAGTATACTATTATGTATGTATTTACGTATTGTCGTGTACTTACAGTTTGTATGAATAAATGCCTTTTCTGTGTAGTGAAACAACTGTTCATAAGCAATATTCACCCTGTCAGTGTGGCGAGAGCCGAAGAAATCATGCAGACGTACATATCTCACGTCCGCACATGCACGCGGCCACCCGTAACTCAGCGCGGATAGCGTCTGGACACATAAATCACAGATTTGCGCAAAGAAGACTTACGTGGGCTATATATAAAGCGCTTTTTTGGAGACAAAAACGCCTGCTTTATGAGAATTTAAGACACTGTGGAAACGTACATGTGTCGGTGTATTAACTTACACATGAACAGAGTCACACATATACATGACACAATTAAATAAATGGGATATCAACTAGTACTGCGAAATGTGAGCCTAATGGACCACATTTTATATCGGACGTACCTCTGACAACCCCCTTTAGACATCCTCAAAGACTATTGTGGTTTGGTACTTAGTACTAAAAGATCTGATGTGACCGTGTCTGGGATCAAATCCGTGAAGCTGTTTCGGGTTATTTTATTTTTTATACTACTGTCTGAATACTTACCGATGGAACAAGCAGATGGTCCACCGGATGCTAAGTGGTAACCTTCACCTATAACAAAGCATTGCCTTACAATGCACTGCTCTGCGTCCGTCAACTTGCGGCATACAGATATTAAGCCTCATGTACCTGTAATTTCACCGGTAACCACACCCTTCAAATAGAAACAGCAACGATGCTTGATAGCAGAAATAGGCTTGGTGGTAGTACTTCCCCGGATGAGCCGTTCACAAAGAGCTCTCTACTCTTACATGAACAGTTCGGATACTACTTATATGAACAGTCTACAAAATGTAACCTCACTCAATGAGCCCACACAGAGTTGGCGTCCAGCTCAATGAGCTTATTAACTTAGCCGGCAACTTTGCTAATGGAAGTCTCTGAAATAGTGTACGTTACTCGAAAACGCATCAGCGTCGGTCGCTAATAAAATATTTAAATACGTGCAAACCTCTTAATTTTTTATTTATTTTCTTCTATGACATGGTTGCTTGGAACTAGCACATACGTTCACCAAGCTTTGAGACGTTTATAGTGATCCTTGTGACACGCTTCGTCTTCCAATTCGTAAAAGGTAATATGCGACAAAAACCCGTGTAATATTCAATATGTGTCTGTCTGTGGCCTTGTTGTGTCAATCTACAAGATTGGCGTGCACCAATCCTATACTGGATATGAAACTGAAAACTGAAACAGTTGCACGTCTTTGATCCCCAGGCACGGTAGATATCTCTGAATATAGTGGAAACATACTGGAAGATTGGTTAGATAGTCTTCCAGTATATTCTCTCATAATAAGTCTCAAAATACGATAAGAAATGTAATACCCATCTCCAATGTTGCCAAGCACGTCTCCATTCGCCGCTCGAGCGAACTCACAAAAAGCTTTCATAGGGTCTGCCATTGTGGAACCCTTTTATGAAAGAAGGATTCTCATTAATATGGATCCTGTTCTGACAAGTATGATGACCCACAGAAGTTAAAAAGGTTATACGTTATTCGCAAGGTCAATTTAAGTGTCTTTTGCAACTTATGAGCAGGCACGTACGACAATACGAATTATTTGTAGCAAATATTTTTTACTACTGGTTAATGGAACAAGTAGATGGTCTACCTGATGTCAAGCGGGCACCATCACCTATAACAAAGCATTGCCACGCACGATACACTGCCCTGCGTCCATCAACTTGTACAGATGTTAAGCTTCATGTGACTGCAATTTCACCGGCAACTAAACCTTTCAAACTGAAACAGCAACGCGGTGGAAAAAGGCATGGCAAAATAAATAATTTTATTTGATTATTTTAGAATAAGGCCTCTCCATCTCCATACCGTGGACGTAGTAAGAGGCGACGACGGGAACGTACCAGAAGATGGACATCTCCTTGATATATATACTTTTTATGTCGATCAAAAAATAAAGTTTGAAATAACCCCCAGACAGATAAAAAATAACCTATGTTCGTTATACAAATAAACAAGTTTGGGTTTGAACCAATAGCAACGGCTTACAGCGCAGAACGCAGAGCTACTACAAACGGAGCTGTGAGAGCTGTCAAGTGTATTTTATTTTTTTATTTATTGAAAAGACCAACGGGTTGGGGGGGAGATGTGCACGTGTGTTTTTGAGGGTTCTCCTGAAAACACAAGTCTCTTAAGAGTCAGGGTTCACAGGAGAACCCCCGTGTGTGTGTATGTGTGTGTGAGAGAGAGAGAGAGAGGGGTGAGTGAGGGTGCGTGTGTTTAGTTGCAGCATGTAGTTTACATTAGAGGATTTAATACATTTGTATTTGTGGTATCAAAGACAAATACATAAGTATGAAATATTGGATTCAGATAATTATATGCAGATGTTTATGATAATATTATATTTGATATTGCTTTTTTAAATGAACTTTTGCTGGAGTTAAAGATATCAACATTCGGGAACTGTTTATTAAATTAAATTAAGTATACATTCTGATACTCAATTATCGGCCGGTTTCTGAAGCCCGATCAAAACTAATCGCATGTCAAGTCACTTGTTATCTCTATCTAATTCGATGTAATAGCTGAAATGGCGAGTGACTTGACATCCGATTAGTTTGGATCGAGCTTTCAAATCCAAATCTCAATTTATTTTGTGTCACAAAAACATAGGTGAAATATAAGGCTGAAAGTAGATTCAATGCTTTCAGAAACCGGCCGTAAGTCTCTGCTTTGTGATTTTTAAAAGTTTGACTTTTAACTTTACTAGACTTTTACTCGACTACATTTAATCATACGAGAAAAAATTGAAGTAAAACTACTATACTCGTAGATTTTAATAAGTGAAAAAGGCTCCTTTCGAGCACATGGCAAAGTTTTAGAACTTTCTAGGTAATAATAATAATATAATATAATAAATATTGGTGGACTTTCCACACAGCTCTATCTAGCCCCAAACTAAGCAAAGCTTGTAATATGGGAACCAGGTAGTTGATATAATACTTAAATACTTTTTTTTTGTAAATACTTACTGATAATATAATAACACCCAGACAAATACCCATATTCACCACACAAATGTTTGTTCTCGGAGGGAATCGAACCCACGGCCTACAGCGCAGAAGACAGAGCTACTACCGACTGAGCTGTGAAGGTTCTACAAGTTTATCTTAAAAGTTTGAGAGCACTGGCACCGTGCACATAAATATATGAACAGAAAAACTCATTGAACCCACGACCTTAGGCTTGGAAGGCCGGGCCGCAACCACTAGCCCACCAAGGCACTATTACCAGTGTAAAGTAATTTTCCTGAACCTTCCTTCTCAACTTAGAAAGTAAAATACCAGCCACCGCATACCTCCCTAATACACTTACTGTAAGATATTTACATAATTCACCAGGAATTTAAAATTAATTAAGTGCCCGAACAAGGGTGTCGACGACAGGCTTATGATAAGGGCCCCCTTGGATATTGAGTTATGGCTCCAAACTTGACGCTTGCCCTAATTGTTGTCTAAAAACCATTCGGAACTATCAACATTTTTAAAACAGCACGGTAGATATCTATCGTCCAGGGACGTACTACCACCATGCCTTTTTCTGCCACCAAGCAGCGTGGCTGTGTTTCGGTTTGAAGAGTGAGGTTGCCGGTGTAATTACAGGCACAGGAGGCTTAACATCTGACGCAGGATAGTGCGTCAAAGTTAAAGTCAAAAGGTATTTATTCAATAAAATCACAAGGATCACTTTGAAACGTTTTAGGGCTCATAGTTGGGCGCGTTCCTATCATGCGGGACTTACGAGGCAATGCTTTGTTATAGGTGATGGTTACCACTTAACATAAGGTGGGCCATCCGCTTGTTACGACAGCAAGTTGAAAAAAAAATTGATGTTTGTTCGGTGTCTGGGTGTCACTGATGTCATTTATAAAAAAATAGGTACAAAGAGCTTCAGATCATTTAGTAACAAATACCAACTTTCTTTTAGGGAAAAAGAAACTGTAGATACTGTAGTACTGTATCGCTCTGCAACGAACGAAGCCAGATCCAAAACGGGGCAGCCCGAGCTGATCGAGTCTTGCTCCCCTGCATCCTCATCATCATCATCGGGGATGCTAGAACATTGCTGCCACCAACCCAAAGTCCTGCTCCGCTACTTTAAGGAGCTGGGCTGGTTGGGGTGAGGTTAGCAGGGGGATAATGCACAATACACCCCACTGCGGGACGTCAGTGCAGATCTCATTCCCCCACCATGAATAGGAATTAGAAGTGTATACCAATTTTTTTTTTTTTGAGGATTTGATTTGAGTCCGAGGTACGTCGGTCGTCCATTTATATATTTTTTTATATTGTAAGTATTTACAAAAAAGTTTATCTATGCTATCTGGTGCGACAAGAACTACCATCGTAACTTCTATAGTATTGTTTGATTTTCATTGTAACCCCTGTCAGTACCAAACGAGGTTAGGGTATATTGTATATATATTAAACCTACAAACCAGAGACGGACAGTAGCTCTAAGCTAAGCCAATACCCGTAGAATAACTAATCTCTGTCGAGTCGACGCTCAGTTCGGTAGTCCGTAGTCAAACCCAGCCGACCACTGATTCGAGACCAATGATTCAATACCTAGGTACGTAAGTAAAACTATGGCTTATTGAGCGCACCATTTACAGCTATGAAGAATTCATAGACTATAAAGGATGACTTTTATTGAATCTGTGATTATATTATTGTTTATTTGTTTATTTGTGTAATGTGAAATTTATTCAAGATGTAAGTTTTTTTTTTTTATATTTAGTGATTTTTTTGTGTACAAAAGATATGATGTACCTACCTACCCATGTTGACGTATAATGTATATTATGAATAAATTACTATTGTTCTTCTTCTTCAATTATTTATTCGTTTCATAGTGTCACGAAAAACACTTAAGGAAATCACAAAGAGTTGAATCGAGTGTGATTAGAATCCGATAGCGCAGGTGGTAGCGCGGCCTCGTATCAAGGGGAAGGTCGTGGGTTCACATCCCACTCGGATAATAATTTTTGGGACATTATAAAAATCTTTGGTATTCTACTTCTTATCGCTTCACTAGTTTCTTTCGAAACAGTGTGGTGAAAGGATTTGATGTGCACCAAAGAGGCTCATTTCCAACACTTTATTGGAACTTTTTAAGCACCACGACATACCAGTTTCCTCACGTTTTCCTTCATAACACTTACGTTGTTGTACACTAAAAACTTCGGTTCTTTAGTTCAGCCATTATAATTTATTGTTTTACAGGATTTTTATGGATTATACGTTCATTGTTCGCTGCCATTATTTTCCTCAAAAGTTTTCTTTCTATTTTAATTTAAAAAAAAAAACACAGACTAAAAAAACAAAGTTTTGTTACATACGTATTTATAAACGGGATACTCGTTTGTAAATACGCATGTAACAAAACTAAACAAACAAACGAATTGCTCACCCACATATCACAATTTCTTCGAAACCAAAGGCTAGAGGTTTAAAATTAAGCACACTCTGAGGGACATTAGCATTCAATAGGTTATGATTTTTCAATATTTCTTCCACAAGGGGTTGAGAAGAGATGTCAAAGTTTGTATGAAAATAGTACAACGCGAGCAAAGTCACGCTGAATTCTACTATAATCGCGATTTTTTAAACGATAGTACACGTACTATAAATTAATTAAAAACAGTCACGACTGTTTTAATTAATTTAGGAAGATCTAAAATTCTAGATAGGTACAATGGCGAGAGCAATAGCCAATCTTTTTTTATTGTTTTTGTGAGTTATAAAATAATTTTTTTGGACACCATTCCATCAATCGAATCGAATGATTTTTTTCCTTTTTTAAGTTCAGTCCTGTCCATTGCAAAGTTGCCTGAAAGAAAAATTTATGTTAGCAATAAGGCCTCCCATTAATACGATTGTTATATTTTCTGTGTATTTTTTTGTTGTCGATAAAGAGCTATTCATCTATTTGTCTACAAATAGATTTATATTAAGTGTTGTAGTCTCACATAAGTGAAACGTTATAAAAACAAATAAAAATTAAAGTGAAACGTTATTTCGTTTTAGAAATATTTGCTACTTTCTTAGTACCCAGCTCAAGATCTTTAGTACCGACCTTACTAAAACATCTTGACTTCCCTAAGTCTTGGAAATCACAAACTACTAGTACCTACCCAGGTCATATTAGCTGCGGCACGAGAACCGAACTGGGACCTCCTATTTATTAGGCATTAACAGTTCCAAGTGTAAATTTAAGACATACGAGTATAACTACTCCCTCAGGCATCCTCAACAGTTTATGAATTACCTTGAAGGTAGATGACTAAATAGTGATTTCAGGAGATGGTGTAATAGTTTGCCAGGCACTGAAGACATCTCCAGATTACTGTCGTGCTTTTTTATTTTTATTTTTGGTTAGTTCTTTATTTCTGATGGGTAGCTAAGAGTAGTAGAGCTCTTTGTGAAGGGGAAGTACTACTACTACTATGCCTCTTTCTGCAGCCAAGTAGCGTTGCTGTGTTCCGGTTTGAAGAGTGTGGTTGCCGGTGAAATTACAGGCACACGAGGCTTGACTTGATATGCCTCAAGATGATGGACGCAGGGCAGTGCATCGTAGGGCACGTTCCTATCGAGCGTGACTTACTATGCAATGCTTTGTTATAGGTGATGGTTACCACTTAACATCAGGTGGGCCATTAGTTTGTGCCATCAGCAAGTAGTATAGAAAAAAAAAGTATTTTCTATCTGATTAAACTCGAGTATAATCGATGTGACTTAACTTCTGGCATCTGTTCCAAGGTCAGCAGTTCTCTCCGAAGATATATCGCTCACGGTCATCGATTTTTGTTTTCAAACGTTTCGGGTCAAATAGATACAACGATATTTCAAGGAAAGGTTGTGAGTGAGCAGCTGTGAATATTTTATTTACGTACGTTGGTGAAAAAAGTGACCCAAAAACCGACAGAAAAAGCTTTTGAATTGGTATAGAAAATAATATGCACAAAATAAAATGTAGCGCTTTGAAATATTTGAAAAGAGAATGGCATTTATTCAATAAAATCGTCAAACTGTATTCTAAATGACGCAAAAATACGAACAGGGACAAAGCGTAGCGGTACACTTCCGTGCGAGCGTAGCACCGTAGCACATTTCGTAGAATCCGTGCTACGCCGTACCAAGCGTTTTAGAAAAACTTTCCTAAGCTATTTGGAACCACATGTACCTAAACACAAAGTGTATATTTGAGTTTCATGTAATGATAGCGTGACTGAATGTCTATAAAGGGTATACGTGCTCCCAATTGTACAGATTGCGCTCAAAGGTAATGTGTTTACCGAAATTATTTACAATTACCTCGTAAACCTTTTGTAGGTCTATAAATAGGGCTTTGATGTCAAATAAATAGGGTTTATACGACTAGATGGGTACGTATAGATTTACGAAAATGTTTTATTATCTAAGACTGTTTATTACTGATGATAGAGCTATAAACTTATTGTTTAGTCACGAAGGTTTACCTACTTTATAACAATTGGAAGTCATGGTACCTATATACAATATATCCTCACTAGCACCACCCATGGTTTCATTCTTGCTGATGGAACAAACATATGAAAGTGGTAACCATCACCTATAACAAAGCATTGCCTCGCAAGTCTCGGTAGCAACGTGCCTTGCTTCCATGAACTTGAGGCATACAGTTGATAGTATATAACAAGTAAACGCAATTATATTCTCCCCTTATACTTTTTCCGACCCCACACGAGCTAACGAACACGTATCATAACGATGTTTCTACGGCGGCTTTCAGGCCGCGGCTTGAGAGTTTTGACTCGCAAATTCTTGACGCCTCTTCTCATTATATTATGCAACTGGTTGAGTGCACACGCCTTGACTCGCGTGATATTTACATAGAAATTAATACTTTATCAAAAAAAATCTTGCAGATGTGGTATTGCTTCAAAGAGTCATATTGCTCAAGAATATAATTGAAGAAAAAAAAGAGCTGTGTTCAAGAAGTGGGTTTTTTGGGTTCAAGAACTTCACGATGAAATTTTATTTTTTATACTACCAGCTGATGGAACAGGCAGATGGCCTACCTAATGTTAAGTGGTAACCATCACCTATAACAAAGCATGGCATCGTAAGTCAATCACGATTGGAACGTGCCCTACGTCCATCAACTAGAGGCATACAGTTGTTAAGCCTCATGCGCTTGTAATTACGCCGGCAACCACACTCTTCAAACCGAAATACAGCAACTCTGCTTGACGGCAGGAGAAGGCGTGGTGGTAGGTACTTCCCCGGACGAGCCACGCACAAAGAGGTCTACTACTCTTATAATACCACCATCTCCTTTCATCCACAGGGCAAGAAGACGTCGGCATACCACCCATTCGCATTGCCTCTACTTTCATTATGCAAGGAGTGGACCTCATTGCCGTCGTCCGTTTTTCCTGATCACTACAATCTAGGAACTCTTCAAGGCAAGAGTAAATAAGTGTCTTCTAGACCTTTCTGCTCCATCGTCAGCTTCATCATGACTTACCATCAGGTGAGATTGTAGCCAAAGAATAGTCTATTTTTTATCTAACCTATACTGTCCCACTGTTGGGCAAAGGTCTCCCCCACGCTCTTCCACTCCCCTCGGTCCTCGGTGCATTGTACCCACTCGCTGATGAAGGAGTCCAATTCGTCTCGCTAGCGCTTCTTCGGGCGGCCGCGACGTCTTCTACCCTCTGTAGGTACCCATTCTATGACCTCTTTGGACCATCTTTCAAGGTGTCATACGGATCACATGACCTGCCCACTCCCATTTCAACTAACAGTCTATAATATAAATAAAAAAGAACAAAATACATGTATTACAAGTATATGCATAAACATGATATATTTTTTCCCGACACCGTATCCACGCTGGTCCTTAATTACGAGGGTTGCAAGATGTCTTCCCAATAAAATAAGGCACATTAATAGCTTCATACATTCTTAATCTACTTACCTTTTCTGAGAATATTATCTTCCTCCATCGTGTTTCTTATGAAACTTACTGAAAGCGAATGATTGGGCCTTTGATGTTTTATGCCTAGAAAAAAATATAAATTATGTAGGTCGCTATCGTCAATCATGTTGCTTTACCAGTACTTCCTGCCTCTTAGGATGTTTAGATGCTAGTACAATGTGCACTCACACACGGCTAGTACACTCGGCTGCTTTAGATAGATGTAGAAAATTTGTAAATTTGAACTTAATGTGGCGGCATTGCAATGGGCGTTTACTTGCAGTGGACAGATTTCATGACCTTGGAGATTTAGCCGTATATTATTGAAAAAAAATCCTTAAGACTTTTTTGTTTAACTCTCAAGCTAACATCCAAACGTAGTCTTCCTAGGCTTATCTCATTTATGTACTTAAAGATTTTAATATTTGGTCATACCTTTATTTTGTTTAATTTTGTATATATTGTGTTTTTGTATGTATTTCATTGTTTTTAATTTCAAGTACAGTAGGTAAACTGTACTTATTACTATAATATGTTGTGTTCCAGTAACTGCCACACGCACTATGCCGCCACTGAAAACCAGCGCTGAAGAGGCTTGCCCATTTACCAAATTCTGAGTGGTGTCTATTTTTTGTCATTATTGTGTGAATTAAGTCTACCGGAGTGGGGCTTCAACTTTATTGCTGTGTTAGTCCTCTCAAGTCTACCGTGCTACGCACTTAGATACATAGTAGACTTAAATACACCCAGGTGATTTAATCCAGATGAATTAAGTCTACCGGGCCGTTTTATTAGCGTTCTAGGTTCAGGTTTTTATTACAAAAATAAATATTTACTATTCTATTCTAAATAAAAGTATCAGAGCACGTCTGGACGAAAGCGCTGCTTAGTTCTTTTGTTAAAAAAATATTTATATAAGATATAAATGTTATATATTTTGTTTAAAGCTTTCTGTTTTAAGAGATTTGGATGAGAGAAGAGTGCACGCGGCAGAAATGCGAATGTTGAGATGGATGTATGGAGTGACAAGGATGGATAAAATAAGGAATGAGTATAAGTTAAAGTTATAAGTATAAGTTTAAAGTAGCGCCGGTAGCTGACAAGTTAAGGAGCAATTAAGTTAGCGTGGTATAGGCATGT
The DNA here is from genome assembly GCA_932294275.1 of Chloroclysta siterata. Taxonomy (NCBI): domain Eukaryota; kingdom Metazoa; phylum Arthropoda; class Insecta; order Lepidoptera; family Geometridae; genus Chloroclysta; species Chloroclysta siterata. The sequence goes on along the minus strand of OW028604.1, from coordinate 15,771,928 downwards.
CATGAGAAGGGAAGAAAATCATATTACGAGAAGAGTGTTAGGTTTGGATGTGGATGGCTTAAGAAGGAAAGGCAGGCCAAAGAAAAGTTGGATGGACTGTGTGGACATGAGTAAGAAAGGAGTGAGCACCAAGATGACGAATGATAGAGGAAGAAAACCTGTTGTGCCGCCCCCACTTAGCGTGGGATAAGAGCAGGAAGATGATGAGCTTTATTGTTTTAGACCTATATCGAATGTGTTTCAGACTAAATAGTCTGAAATAAATTATTGAAAAAATTTATGAAAAATTATTGTATTGTATTGAATTCTTCTTCTTCTTGTCGTCTTACTAGTTCTTTAGAAACAAACAGTGTAGTGAAAGAAAAAAAGGCTCCTTTCGAGCACTGTATTGAATTGAATAGTAGGTACTACTTTTTAGTAGAGTTTAAGCAGGGAGTAAATAAAAAACTGCATTAAAAATACACTTTTATTCCAATGTCATGCACATCTACAGTATGATCCGCTAAGTAACGTGAGTTATCATCGCGCTAACTTCTCTGGAGCCAGTTTGTTCTAACTAAATGCGTGAGTAACAACTTAAGGCCACATTTACACCAAACGTATTGTCAGCTGATTGTGAGCAGACTCACTGTTGACCTCAAAACTCAATTATTGACATGATAGTATGATTAACAAGGTTCTTCTTCTTATTATATCACTAGTTTCTTTCGAAACAGTGTGGTGAAAGGATTTTAATTGCGCCTAATTGAAACTCCTTTCGAGAATGTCATATGTAGACATAATTATGTTTTAGAGCTTTTTAGGTTCTACGACATACCGGTTTAGTGTTAACGTGAGCATTTAGTCAAATTGCTGTGAACGCAACGTTGAATTTATGGAAAAATCTGGATGTTGTGTTCGCTCACAGTCCGCAGCTGACAATAGCGTTTGGTGTTAAATGTTCTTGCACAATAATAGCAACAGGGTAGTTTTAAGTTAGTGGCATTTCGAGATGCCAAAAAAAAAAAAAAAAAATAGCGTTTGGTGTAATTGCAGCCTAAGAAGGTTTATTTTTTACAGCCCTCCAAACAACATACAAATTTAAATATTTTTGGAATGAACTGATTCTAGTTTCTTATACGCATAAGCTAAATGCATAAATTTAATAGGATTCATCCTGTTACTATCCGACTGGGATTAGAACCTACATTTTTTTCTCTTTATACGCCGCGCCATCCTGTGCCATCGAATCCTAATCCTCATTTGGCGATATTATAAAACCTTGTGATTTATTTAAGTGTTGACTATGGAACGCAAAAAATCCCGTGTCGTTTTAGATTTATCTGGATGAAATCACTCACAACAATAATACTGCTCATTGTACTACACTCGCCTGCAAAAATAAAGGGTCACCTAGTTTACTCCAAAAAACTTTGAAACCTAACTAACTAACTCTTTAAATTAAAAAGTACCTAACTGAAAGAAAATTTTATAACGCATAAAATAAACTACCACCACTCTGCGCTGGCTAAACCCAAACTCTACCATGGTGATAATTCTGGTACATTATTCTAAAGTCAAAGGCATGATTTTGCACAAATAACTCGAATTGAATAACGAAAATCAATTTCAAGTCCCAAATTTATACAAAATTAAAAAACAAAATTAAAGTAGTCGAAATTGAAAAATGAATCACAATTTGAAAACAGGTCGTTTTTACTTATAAACGCATTTTTTATGCCATTCCAGTAAAAAAGGTTAAATGAAGGGTTGCATACAGTCCGCATATCCTCTTTTGGTTTAATTTTATAAGCAAAAGAAGTTATCTTGATCATTTCTTGAAGATATTGCTGTTTTCAAACTTGATTTTGATTTTGCTTTATTTTTGGGGGCGAGTGTATGATCTAACTACTTTGTTTGTAGTTTTTTTTTTTTAATACTATTAGCTGATGGAACAAGCAGATGGCCCACTTGATGTTAAGTGGTAACCATCACCTATAACAAAGCATTGCCTCGTAAGTCACGCACGATAGGAACGTACCCTACGACGATGCACTGCCCTGCGTCCATCAACTTGAGGCTTACAGATGTTAAGCCTAATGTGCCTGTAATCTAATATAAAATTACGAGCATTTTGGATTGGTTGGATTGGATTCGATCGAAGTGGTATAAAATTATGCCTAGTATTAAATCATTCCATCTCTAGTATAGACTTTTCAAAAACAATGACGAAAGTTAACTTAGCATTAAATAACTCCGTCTCATTCTCTCTCTTTCGTCGACGTGTCATAAATAACAGACAGACAATGCTTTTATTTGATGTAATATAGCGTTACCCCGCAATGGTGAAACCTGGCTTTATATTTATGTATCTTGCACAGGCGTATAAAGTTTCATTAGAATCGGTTTACTTTTCTCGAAAAAAATAATAATTTATAAATTCTTATGAAGAGCCCTGAGAAATAAACCCTCCTTAGTAATTTGATTCATTTCAGTACGTTTTCTGCTTTTAGATTCGCAATTACAAAATGTTTCAATAAATCTTCATTACACGTACAATAAAAACAAATCAAATTACGTAAAAAATGTTGCTTTTTGTATCTATACTTATGTAAAGTGAGAAAATTACACATTAATTTAATTTATTGCTATAGTTTACAGTTCAACACAAAATGTTTCATTTACTTATATTTCTTACAAAAAGATAATTTTTACAATTTTATAACCTTACGATTCCCTATTCTTGCGTTCCTTGAGATTCATTCCATGAAATCTAATTACATATAATTTTGCAAACTCTAAATAAATTAACTTCCTGAAAATCATGTTACTTACAGATTATTTCCAAGAAAACTACTTAACATTCAAGAAAATTTAAATTAGCAAGAAATTACTGAATATCATGTACAAGCAGTTCATTAGTTTTTTTCACTATTTTTTTTTAAACAACTAACTGCTGGAACAAGCAGATAGCTCACCTGAAGTTAAGCGGTAACCATCACCTATAACAAAGCAATGCCTCGTAAGTCACGCACGATAGGAACGTGCCCTACGATGCACTGCCCTGCGTCCATCAACTTGAGGCATACAGATGTTAAGCCTCATGGGCCTGTAATTACACCGGCAACCACACTCTTCAAACCAAACACAGCAACGCTGCTTGGCGGCAGATAAAGGCGTGGTGGTAGTACTTCCCCGGACGAGCTCTTCACAAAGAGCTCTACTACTCTTATTTAACATATATGAAGAATTCTACGAATAGTTTTGTTATTATTTGCATATTAAGGATATTTTTTTCAATTTATTTGCGTCGTCACATGACGTGCATCGTTACGCATAGTGTGGCTTGTTGTTTAAGGGGCTGACACCTTTCAAAGTACTCCTCACTCACACGTCACTTCATCATTTTAAAGAATAATAAATCATTGAACTTATTAATGAAAAATCGCAATCAACCGAGATGTGAGCAATAACAATGCACGCAGTTACTTGTAAATAAACACAACCAAAAAATAGGACTTTAAGCTATACCGACACAGATAACCGAGTTATTGATAATCTCGCCCAATTTATCGTTTTCACCGAAGGGATGACGTCATCTATCCCCATGATATTTGTCAAACGTTCCCGGGTATTTTGCCCCCGGGGTGTAAACGCAGTGAAGCTAAACTTCCTATGAGTACTCCTATACGTAGGTATAGGAAGTTACCTTAACTTGTTTAGCGATATTATTGTGTGTTAAAGAGTTTTTCTAAAAAATGTAAAAAAAAATATTGGCTGTATGTTAGAAACCTAAGTATTTACATTGCATCTTAAGAGCTGTGGATTTTGTTCAAAAATAAAATAAATAAAGTAGTCTTTATGACACAATAATATTGGAAACATGTTGAACCAACTACAAAGTTCATCAATACAAACTTCCAGCTAAGTACCTACTGCCTACGCAGTCCTGGAGTTCGAAGGTGTAGCAACAACAAAAGCCAGTTATAAAGTAGCTCACTGCTCTAAGACTTTAAAGACTGAAGCTTCTGTGTTTCTGGGAAGCCAAGCAAGATTACCTCCCACGCAAAATTCACCGCCTTGGACCTCTGCTTTCGAATGCATAGTCAGGGTCGCATAAGTATCGTAGTAGCATGTCCCTGAGTTATTCGTCGAGTGTGATTAGAGTCTGCTGGCGCAGGTGGTAGGGCGGCTCCGTATCAAGGGGAAGGTCGTGGGTTCAAATCCCAGTCGGATAACTTCTGGGACATTAAAAAAATCTTTGTAATAGTCAGGGGTTAAACAGTACTCATAACATGCTGAAAATCCTTGTCAGGCTTGGTTGGGTTTTATTTTATGCATGATTCATGTATTCAGTTGCAAATATATACATTTATTGTTATCGACAAAAAACCTCAAACGAGTTTATAAAAAATTTGTCATCCTATAAATCCCCCAGAGCAAACTTACTTTTATAGCAAGTACAGTCAATGTAATTTCATAGCGAGTGAATGTTCATAGCAACATCATTAAAATATAATTATTCAATAAAATATAGTAAACCTGACACTGCTGGCCGATTGATTGATTTGGGGGGATACTTGCCACTTTTGGGATGAAATGGGGGAAATAAGAATTCCAATTAATACGGTCACACAAATTTGTAGTGAAATCCGTTTGAATGAACATTTATTAACAGTCAGTTTAATTGTAAGCTGTGGTTCATTAATGAGCTGGCTACCCGCCAAAGGGTTAATTATTACGAACGAAGCAGGAACAGTCAATATCAAAAGTAAATCATCGTACATTTTTAAACAAAATGTTGAGAATGTATTGGATTTGAAATGTGTGGTCAGCCATAAACTGTTTTTTTTTACCAACGTTTGTTTTTCTGAATAACAAACATCGAAATTTTGGCACTTAAATGAAATAAAAAATAAAGATTTCTATTATACGATAGTCGAGGTGAAAACCTGTATCTTCGCTTCAATCGGTAATACGCTACTGATTACGTAGTTTCAATGGAGCTCACTCAGAAAATCTTGGAACAAAATACACTAAGCAGCTTAGCTCAGCTTAGCTTTGATCAGTTTTTTCAATATATTATAGAACGTACTACCGTTTCGCTTCGAAAAGGGAGGATCTCAACTGCGGTTTTTTTATGCCATAGCTTTTGGCTTTATGGCCACCTATTGGAAAGTGGTCACTGTTGCAACACCAGAGGCGATGCTGATGTTTTTATTTCTGTGTATGATCTCGACAATTCTCATATAAGGTTAATTACAAAATAAGTATGTATTTATTGTATAAAACTAGGAAACGTTATTTTTTTTTTTTTATATAAGAACCGTGCAATATTTTTGCAGTTAAGTGATTATATCAATTAAAATAGCAGTAATTGAAGTTATGGGGTTTTAAAACTTAACTTCAATGGTTCTAGTAAAGAACATAATCTTAGAAAAGTCCTAATGCGTTTTATAGAGAAATGGAATGAAGCTCTTTGAACACAACTACGCTCATAAAAGGGAGGTACCCTGATATCGAATTTACATTACTCTTTATCACTACCGTCTTAATCATAAGGCTGGTTCAAACCTCGCTAGTAGTTTAGTCAAGTTGCTACATCCAGCCTCTTGCTACTCCACTAAATTACTATCCCTGTACCAGCCTTCATGGTGCCAGTAAGCTAGGGCATATACATGAACACACAAAATTACAAGTTACTAAACTAAAGTAAACATATTTTTTACTCTTTCGTGTCTATTTTCAAATATTACGTCATAGTTAAAATACAAAAAACCTTATAACTTTAAAAAACGTTTTTTGTTTATTTTAACCATGATTTGATAAAAATAATTAGGCAGGCAGTAATTACACAATTCATAAAACATTGACCCATAAATTTTGAAAGTCTAACGTACATAGAATGGAAATAAAACCTTTAAATCCAAGAAGAGTACTTACAGTAATCAAATAAATGCCTTTTCTATCTACTGACACCTTAAACCAAGGTAAAAATGTAAAATAGAAATCCTATGCAGATATTTACATATTTATATTTTTCTAATATAAAAAAATATTTAATTACATAAATGATAAACTAAATGTCTTAATAATTTATTGTGTCTGAATCTACTTTAAAATGTACAAGTAAAGGAAGGTCAAAGTGTTTTTATAGTATGTTTCAAAGAATAACTGTAAAAATATTCAGAGTGAAACTTTTAACGTTGTTGTGAAAAGAATCAGTCAAAACCTATTGAAAAACTATATTATAACTTTTCTTGAAGTTAATTAAACAGATATATATTTTTAATCAGATACGAGTATGTCAAAATAAGTGCAATTTGTCTGTGAGAGTTTCATATTTCATAAACAAATCTCGGTGTTAGCAGAGGTTTCACGCTGAAATTCAGATTTAACTCTTCTTTATGAATATCGGCCACGGGAGGCTTCATTAATTTTAATTAATGATATTCTGGGCGCTGTACGGTATCTTTACTTTAGACAAGATAGGAATTTCTGAGAATTCTACCTTTGGAACGAATCTGTGATCAAAAATACAAAGATGTACACAAAAAACATTTTGAAACTTTTACTTGTACACGAGTGTGCGCTTGACTTAACTAATAACAACAACAGTAAAAAAACTACATTAACATACACTTTATTCAGCATGACGCTACCTACTTGTACCTATTTACACGAGTTTCAGAAATTAATTAATCTTTATTTTTATTATTGTAGTCTACAATTAACCGACTAGAAAAATTGGTATGATATTTAAATATCTACCACCGGCCGATGAAGCATTCAGATTGAAATGTAAAAAACATACAAAATTGCAAAACAGGGAGCTCAATCAGGACCGAAGACATCGTTGGAAATTCAAATGCTCCACCGGCCGACGCAATTTATGTACATACAAAACTACTTCATACTCAGTCGCGTTATCACTTTATTAGTGTCTAGATTGCCCGTTTACGGGTTTTCGTGACGTCTTCGTCAGATGTCGTTCGCATCGCCCACGTAACCCTCGTCGGGGCTTTCTGAGCAAATGTCAGCCGCGCACTTTGACACTTGCGGCGAGGGCTTGAGGCCGGCCTCCGAGCCCTCGGCCGGCAGACGCGCGTCGCCCGTCTGTGTGTCCACGCATCGCGTCTCCACTTGGTAGCAACGCGCGCCCTCTGCCACCACTGGCACCATCACTGCACAAGTCCCCTTAGGGCTCACCCACGATGAACACGCCTCCGCAGGCGTGCAACACTGAACCTCACTTTTATACCCTTCCGGAGGCGAAGGAACGAACTCCTCATTGTAATAAACTGTCCCGTTCCCGACGAACGCAATCGGCCTATTTCTCGGCACCGGGTAACCCTCTAAAGTGCGCCGCACATTTGTCGTCCCAAACATCTCGAAATTGGGGCAAGTAGGCGGCGTCGTATTGAATTCCGTGTCCTTGGCGAATTTGCAAACCAATTTCTGGCCTTTCGGCCTGTTGTGCGGTAACGTTTGGTAAAACGGACCGACTACGGAATAGTTGGACATTATTGGTGGTCGGCAAGGATGTTTGGGTAAGCCGTAGTCGTAGGGATAGCCCTCGCTGTCGAGAAAGCAGCCAGGGTTGAGATGCACGTCGGCAGAGTGCTGGTACATGTTGTTGGGCGGCGGCGGCCCGGCCGGCTGTTGGTCCTGCCACGTGACCTGTCGCGGCATCGTGGCCGCGGTGAATGCGGTTTCCTCGTCGAAACGCTCACCGTTAGCGGTTTGGTACACAGATAAAACAGTATTTTCGTTATGCGTATTGTTCGCCACGGTTTCCGCGTCGCTAATTAGGTCGGGGTTTCTGTCGACGAAGCCTTTCATGTTATTGCTCTGGTACATGTCGTTTGGATCGTATTCGCGGCCTGTTTGCACCGTGTAGTGGAGCGCGTGATGAGAATGAGCGTTTACAATCAGGCTGCCATTATTTTTGGGAATATTTCCATTGCTCCGACTGGAAGGTAATATTTGATTGCATAAAGCCACATCTTTACCGCTCTCCTTTTTCTTACGACTCCTGGAAGTGTCGGTCTTAAACTTGAGCAAAACAACGGCTATGATGGCTATCAACAGCACTATTACCAGGAACACGACAGTGACTATGACCACTAAGTGCCTCTGCGGGAAGGTAACGACTATTACTACAGGCTCCTCTTTAACTAAGATCCGTATGGTATAGTTGGCGCGCGACTTGCCGGCCGGGTTCTCGGCTACACAAGTGTACGTGCCGTTATCCTCGATGGCAATGCTGTAAATATAAAGTTCACTCTTCTTGTCAGTCACCCCATTTTCGAGGAAATATATATCGTGAGCCTGCTCCGGGGACATACTTGAAAAATTGTGAATGACTTGTCCTTGATACAACCACGTGATTTGTGCTTCTGGTATAGCGTTAACCATACATTCTAAAGTAACGTTGCTCCCTACACTCGTCTCTAAAAACACCGTGCTAGGGTTGATATTCGGTAGGCACGCTAATTCGCCGTTGGCGACGCTGGCGATCGTTCGTCTCTTCAGGCGCTCAGGGAGCGAGCAAATCGGCTCGACGGCGTGCGGCATATTGAAATTCAACAACCAACTATGTAAATCTCTCAGATGGCAATCGCAGTTCCAATTATTATTTTGCAGATTTATCCCGCGTAGCGTATCGGGGAATAAATTCTCGCCTCGGATATTGGACAATCTGTTGCCGTTCAGTCGCAGCCATTCGAGATGGTTGAGGCCGGCGAATGCGTCACGCTCAACGCTCTCGATCTTGCAGTCCGTCAGCTCCAGCGTGTTCAAGTACGAGAGGTGTTGGAAACAGTGCGCTTTGATGCTCGTTATCGGGTTGTTGTTTATCGAGAGCCTCATTAGCGAGGGGAAGAATATGAAGTTGCTCGACGGGATCGCCGCGAGGTGATTATTCGACAGATCCAACTCGACTAGGTTAGCGAGGCCTTTGAACGCGTGGCTATCGATTTTCTGCAGACGACATCGCTGTAAATATATTTTTTGTAGGTCGAGCAAGCCAAGATGATGGAATGTTTCTTTTTGTAACTCCCGGAGATCGTTGCCGGTGAAGTCTAAGACCTGAGTTTCTGAGTCGAGTGAATTGGGGATGGCCTTGAGTTCCTTTTCGGAGCACTCGACGTACCGTTTCCCGTTCTTCCACTTGCAGATGCACTGCGTGGGGCAGGCGATGGCTGGCAGTAGCAGGCAGGTGGTGCACAGTGCGAGCAGCCGCACGTCTAGATGCCGTCTCACTTTCATGTTGCCTCAGGGCAAGCCGCACGACACCATTATCTGCAACAAACAAATTAATATTAATATAATTATTATTCGATCTAGTGGGGCAGGGGGCATTATGCAAAGACACATTGTTCTGTTTGATGACGTCACAACCTCAACGACAAAAAGCCATTCAGCCTTCACGGTGCCTGCTCGAAAATGTTTGACAAAATTAAATGTAACTCGAAAAGATGAAGTAAAACGACCAAAATCACTTAGCTGTCACCGACAACCGAGTGGAATTTATCGGCTTTTAGCTTTACTCGCGTGGTAGGTACTCAAACAAAAAGGTCCATTCATGAGCTACATTTATTCCAAGTTTCATCAAAATCTGGGCAATCGCTGCGATGTGATTGAGCCACAAAGAATACAGCTTTTATATTTATAATAATAAGTAGGAAAGCCTGCGCAATCACGTCATCGCTCTCAAAAACGAACATTTCCGAGCGTAAGATCCCGGGCTTATACTACAAGCCCATCAAAGCACGGGCAGAGTACGAAAATGCTCAATTGTTAAGATTATTTTAGTACTTAGAAACTTATCTTCTATCAAGATCAAAAATAAATATTACACACACACAAATAAATGCTAAAATACGCTTTTATTCAAAGTAAAATATAAATGTTAACAAGCTTCACCTATTGACTATGCAATTCACATTATTACTTCTTCTCCCCATTTATGGCTCCTGTCTGTCATTCGACAGACAATCTTGCCAGTGTCAAGTGAATTGTATTGAATGAATACTTTTTAGTCAAGTCAGTCCATAGTCAAGTCGGCCGTCATTTGTTTTGAAGAAAATGGTGGCGGTTATTCAAAACATTCGAAACATTATCAGTCAAATCAGGATATCACATTTACACTTTTATTCCAAATGCTTACACTTTGTGCTAAGACCTGAAGTAATGTTGGTTAAAATACCACTGAAATTACACAACACAACTCAAAATAACACAATAAAAACAATTAAAATGAAAAAGCTATGTTGCTTCCCAAAATGCCAGAAAACGAATCTCTTCACACTATTATATTGTTTCTTGATTTACAATTTACTGTCTGGGTATCGATTCACTAAACAATAAAATCACGGGGAGTTTCACCTAGTGAATCCGCGCTCACTTTAATCACGAGATTTGCTTCACTCAGGTTGTCATTTTCACTCGCCAATCACTCATGCGAGTGGCGCTAGTGTTGAGTGAAAAAATAAATATTGGTGGCCATCACTATTTAGCCCCAAATTAAGCAAAGCTTGTTCTCTCGGAACCAGTTTTTTTATACATTCTTATTATATTATATTATATTATATTATAACATCCAGACAGAGAAAGACATCTATATTTATTACATGTTTCATGTTTGTTCTCGGTGGGGATCGAATCTACGGCCTACAGCGTAGAAGGCAGAGCTACTACCAACTGAGCTGCGAGTGCTGCCAAATATATTACAATGTGTTGAATGTTCGAATTTATTATAGAACTAGCGACCCGCCCCGGCTTCGCACGGTTATTGTGGGGTATCCATCGCGGACTTTTTTGTAGACCTTTTTAAACTGTATTACATTATTTTGATCTATTTCGTAGGGTTCAGCCAGCGTTTGTAATGTAAGCGCAAAAAAATAATAGGTTGGGGAAAAAGTTTCTTCGCATTTTTTAAGAAAATTCAAAACATTTTTTTATATAGTTTATTTACATTTAACTAAAGTATGTAGGTACCATTTTGTTCGATAACTTTTTGCCATCTTGTAGGTAGTGACATGATCCCATTGCTATAGAAATTTTGGGACTTCTGATCAAAATACCGCGACAAGTGGTTTTGGCAGTCCTCTCGTGATGTTAACCTGACACTGCCTAAAGAATTCTGAAGAGACCGAAACAGGTGGAAATCTGAAGGTGCAAGATCCGGACTATACGGCGGATGCATTAACACCTCCCAGCCAAACTCTCTTAATTTTTGCTGAGTGGCTAAAGATGTGTGAGGTCTAGCGTTATCATGATGAAAAACCACACCTCTTCTGTTGATTAATTCCGGCCGCTTTCTCTCAACTTCTTGCTTTAATCTCATCAGTTGTTCGCAGTAGAGTTCAGAATCGATGGTCCTGCCTGGTGGTAACAGCTCATAATGAATAATGCCCTTCCAATCCCACCACACACACAGCATCACCTTGTTGCGAGTTAACCCGGGTTTCGCCACAGTCTGTGAAGCCTGACCGGCTTTTGACCACGACCTTTTTCGCACGTTCTTGTCGTACGTGATCCACTTTTCATCACCAGTTATCAGCTTCTTCAAAAATGGTTCGGTTTCATTACGTCGTAATAAAGAATCACAAATGAGTACACGGTTCATTAGGTTTCTTTCTGTGAGCTCGTGAGGTACCCAAATATCGAGCTTTTTTGTGTACCCAGTTTTTTTCAAATGTGCCAAAACTGTTTTGTGGTCAATTCCCAGTTCTTCAGCTACGTCGTAACTACTGATATGCCGATCTAGCTCCACTTTTTCAAAAATGGCATCCATTTTATCCGTAATAGGGCGACCAGAGCGACGTGCATCTCTGACATCAAAATTTCCGGATTGAAAACGCCTAAACCAAATTTGTGCTACTCTCACAGACACTGCACTAGGTCCATAAATATCGCAAATTTTTTTCGCGGCTTGCGTTGCATTTTTTCCTTTTTTGTAGTAAAATTTTAAAATGTATCGAATTTCTTCATTAGATTCACTCATCATTAACAGTACGAAAAACAAATAAAAATCACACATTTTCCTAATTTGAATTTGGAATTATGTTCTTTAAAATTTAAACTTTTAATGATATCAAAACCAGCCAGATACAAATAGTATAGCCAGAGAGATTTTATTACAAGTTTATACATACTATAATGCGAAAAGACTTTTTCCCCAACCTAATATGTTATTTACGGCATCACATTAGAAACCTCTTAAATTATCAGTGTTTCTCTACTATATTATGCATGTTTTATACATATAAACATTCCTCTTCAATCACTTTATCTATAAAAAAAAAACGCATCAAAATCCGTTGCGTAGTTTTAAAGATTTAAGCATACATAGGGATATAGGGACAGAGAAAGCGACTTTGTTTTATACTATGTAGTGATGCCAAATTGAAAACTCACTGCGAACTCCGCGGCCACTTGGGTGAATGTTGTTATCGGAATAGTACAGTTGTCTTTCATTCTTTCGCTCTGAATTTTAATTGAACATTGTATCACGGGATCCGCTTTACAAGGCTCGTGACGTCGCGAGTTTAACGGAGTGCTAAATTAAAGGAGTATCAGACAGTGACGAGGGTTTGTTGGCTTTCATTTACAAAGTGGAATCTTCCTTGTTGGTTCTAGATTTCTTTCGCAATCTTACATTATGTATGCTGCTACATTATTTATGTTGTTGAGTAAACCTATCTGGGATACTCATGCATATTTTGAAAAAGTGTGTGTTTTTAAATATATATAATATTATAAGTATGTATTTACAAAAAAAAGTATATATGTATTATATTAGCTATCTGTTCCCATATTACAAGCTTTGGCTTAGTTTGGGGCTAGATAGTGCTGTGTTGAAAGTCCTCTAATATTTATTTATTAAACGATTTAAAAAAAGAGGGGATCTCAATTCGTATGTCTTTTTGTATTTTGTTACGCGATTACTCTGCCAATAATTATTTGTTTTCGATGGATTTTTTTGGTATGGTCATACTTCAAAGGTTCACTTAAATTTTATCGAAATAGATTCAGTGCTTCATTTGGTTCACGCTTCTCAGATTCATTTGGTTTTGCGCTGGTTGCAACATTTGTGTGTTGAGCACGTGCTATAATGATGTATTACACATAGTGCCGGCGTCTTACACAAGCTTGCTTAGTTTACAGCTAAAAACACTGTACCAAAATGTCTACAAACAATTTTTTTATTGGTTACGTGTTTTGTTGAGGAAAAATCAGGATAAAATGCGGTGAATAATGCATATATTATAACCGAATAAACTAACGGGGTGTCTATCTGCGTGTAGACAGTTACTCGGAAAAAATGTCTTCGCTAAGCTTCGAAAGCGTTTGGGTACGCAGAAATATCGTTTCTTTGCGCAGTAATAAAATGGGGTGGGTATTTGTGAGGATTGTTTTATCGCTAGGGGGAAGTCTGCGCAGGCTTCTACTCTACAGGCGTGAGAAGCCCTTTGATTGGTGTTTAGATTCGACTTTCTTGTTTGATTAGCCCAATTAGACGTCGTGTGCCTTCGTACTTAGTGGTTGTGTATTTACTGCAACGTTGATGGAATCTCTATTGAGGAGCTTGTTAAAAAATATTCAAAAACATCACAACCCTTCATTTATCACGAAGTCGAAAAAGATTTTTAAAATGTTTTTAATTAGTTATCGGATAACCTATCAGGGCTTTTAAAATATCCGAAAGTTATGAATCGAGCCGTTCATTACCTTTAGTATTGAGGGAGGGTTCAAGTACTCCTTTAAGGATTATTCCTTTTCTCACTTTTGTGATATTTTTAATTTTTATGATTTCCATAATAAGAATAAAACTTTTTTTTACTAGTATTTTTATATACCAGTTAATATATGCGAGTTCTATACACCAAGCCAGAAAGTATAAGCATAAATAATTGTTAAAATAGGTAAAAATGGCAGGCCTTCTATGTTCAGCTTGCCATCCTTGCCCGTCCTCAAAATATTACAACGCAAATCGATCGGTATGTATCGGTCGTAGCTAAAAATACTACGTAGTCGAGAACGTATATGTTTCAATATAATGTATTCACAGAATATCTACCTACGAATATCGTAGTACGGGTTCATACTATATTCTTAATCATTTATTACTCTTGTATGTAATTTATCTAGACTAAACTCATGTTATTATTTGTGTAATTTCGTTTTTATTAAGCTTTAACTAAGTACATTTTATATATCATAGCTAAACTACTAGGAAAGACATGGAGTAGAACATCTAGAGACAGGGAAAAATGGAAGCAACTGGAGGAGGCTTTTACCGCCGAACGCGGTTCTTACGTGTTAGTTTAAATTAAATTTAGATATTAAATCAAATAGTTATAAAGAAAAACTAAAATATATTGTATATACGTGTACTAGTTATGTAAGATTAATAAAGCTTTTATTATTATATTATTATTATAAGTACATTTTAGGTTAGCATATAATTAGTATAATTGGCTGTATAGCGGCGGTATAGCCGTTCTAATTATTTTGAATAAATAAATAATCAATCTTCTTCTTCGTGCCGTGTCACTAGTTCTTTTGAAACAGTGTGGTGAAAGGATTTTAAGTCGCAACTTCGCCTAAAGCTTTATTCATACAAACTTCAGCCCCGCGGTAGTATTCTCTTATCTGTGCCCGCGGTAACCTGTCAGATGCTGACAAACGTCAAGCTACTTCTCGTTCGCACATTGTAACATCTTCTATAAAGTCATAAAAAATCGAAAAAAACACATTTTCGGAGAATAACATTACACAGGTAAGCAAAAACGTTATTTTGATCTACACAAGTCTCCCAAACATCTATTCCACGAAAATAATTTTAAAACAAAGCAAAGAACTTAGTACGTACAAAACGTACAAATTTTATAAGAATAATGAAGCGATTAATAAGAGTTACATTTGCTTTAACAAAAATATTCGCGTCACCTCAAAGAGAACGTACGTTTGAATGAAATCGAAATTTCACAAACACATTTTTTTGAGTAAATAATAATGTCCACCGATAGGCGAGTTCTAAGGCTATCAACAAGAGCTTACCTTGAAGATATGAACTGACCTGTGTCCACAGTGAGGGCAATTTGATAACTGATAATATTATTTTTACACTTTAGAACTAAATTGATTGACAAACAATTTTTTTTAATTCTATTTCTATTTTTTTTTTCGATAAGCAAGCAACTTGCGACAATGTTCATGATTGTATCCACGTGATTGTATCTTAGCTACGTGTTGTTCACCTATTTCGCCGGCATCCACACCCTGCGAATCGAAACACAGCAACGCTGCTTGACGGCAGAAATAAACGTCAACTTCTCGTGCGCGGCAAAAAACGACTGATAAATTTTCTATTCGTTTCGTTTCGGATTCGGATTCGTTTTCTATCATTTTGAGAAACAACCTTTTTAATTTCTCTTGATTTTATTGAGTTGCGTTGTTTAATTTTGGTGGTATTTTGACCAACATTACTCGAGGCCTTAGCACAAAGTGTAAACATTTGGAATGAAAGTTGTGATATATATATTATAAGAAACCACCACCATTTTCTTCAAAACAAATGACGGCCGACTTGACTATAAAGTATTTAATCTATATCACTTAACTCTGGCAAGATTGTCTATGATAAATGTAAATGACGGACATGTAAGGAAAAAAAAGTGCCAAATACGGAGTGTAGAAGAAGACGGTCAAAAACGAGTACCTAGTTGATCAAAACCAGCCATTTAAAGACGAGTACTACTCCTCATTCAAATAAAACACAGTTGCATGTTAACAATCACAAAGGCTTGGAATAAAGCTCGTGTATAATAATAGTTGCGTTGCGTGCGCAGCCCCTATTTATCGTTTTGTTTTGTTCGCGATTGTAATCCTATTTTATAGCGTGTGGCTCTCGGGATGGCGAATACGGTTGCATGGTACTTATTAAATGGTTCGACGTTTGTGAATACTGCGGTTTTGATTGCGTGGTGCCTTGTTTTTTATACAATTTGGTAATGGAACAAGCAAAGCAAATGGAAAAAGCACATCAAGTGTGATGTTAAGTGGTAACCATAAACATTGCATCGTCAGTCACGCTCGATAGGAACGTGCCCTACGATGCACTGCCCTGCGTCCATAAACTTAAGGCACATTATGTTAAGCATCATGTGCCTGTAATTACACCAGCAACCAGTCCTTGGATGTCTTTCTTCAGGTTACTGATGATGAGGGCGTATAATCAACTACATAAAAACGTGTTTACGTAAAAAAACAAATCTATTATTTCGTAGGGGTTCGTAGAAGTGCTACGCCGTAGCATGTAATAAAATGAAATGTATTTATTTGCCTGAAGTATGGTAAAATAAGGTCTTTATGTCTAATTGGTCCCACACAACATTGTTGTAAGTAAGAACATTGTGTAAGACTTTTCTCAGAAAAAAATAAATAGAACAACATAAAATAGTAAAGAAAAGCGGAGGCTTGGAAAAGTACAGAATTATGTAAATAAGAAAGGATAATATATAAATCAGTGAACGACCATGATTCCCAGAACTCATACAGAGCGGTTGTCAAAATCAAAATCAAAACGGTCTTTATTCAGTACAATCACAAGGATCACTTTGAAACGACTTATATACTAGGTGAATCTATCGCCAGTTCCTCGCGACCAAAGCCTAGAAGAACAGGCAAAAAACTTACGGTTTGATTCCTAGCGTTTTTTTATATGATCCTTAAAGATCATCTCATCCAAAAGATCATTTTGGTACTTTACCTAATGCCATATTTAAACACATTATTTTCAGAAACAACATTAGTCCACATTTCGCAGATTTCAAGTTTTTTCGTCTGTGGTATCTTTGCATTAAACGCAACTTATGATATAAAAACTTGAAATCTGCAAAATATGGACGAATGTTGCTTCTAAAATAAAAATAAAAATGCTTTAGTTTTTATTTTTGAAGTTCTAGTTAATTAATTTTTTCAAGTTTTCATAAACTCATTGGTAGAATTTGGGTGTTTCTGATTGCTTAGCTTCTAGCGATTCAAGACTCCTTTGATCTTTCCTCCCTAATTATTATTTCTCCCACAACTTGATAGAAGTATTCGCACCTATACGCGTAGGCTCTCATTTTATTACGAAAAACCCGAGGCCATTGAAATGTACCTCCTAATTGCGAGCTTGACGGGTTAGCACTCGTTTTTATCGTTTTGAAATAGCTAGCGAGCTCGTTGCCAACAAATGTTAATAAGTATTTTTTGTTTTTCCGCAGTCGTGGTTATTAAGAGGCTGGCAACCGTCAAATAATATACACACAAAACTCTTCAGATATACAACGTGTAGCATAATACCCCTATAACCCCAGAAGCAGGGTATTCTATAGGTCATGGCGAACACCTTTTGTTTTACGACGGCTGGGTGGATTTTGATGATTTAGGTATCAAAAGATTTGTCTTAACTGCCCGAGTGTCCTAGGAAATAAAAAGTTTCAAAACATTAGGTGAGCAGGAACAATATTCTCACACAACATGAAAAAAAAACTTTACACAATATGGGTATCAAAATCAAGAGAGTAATAGAATTAATTCAAGTAATATATTTGTTTTTCATTTAAGTTAAATTCTCAGACTAAACAAGACATTCGTTAAGTCACTTTAGCCTATAATCACAGGCAATTGGAGGCGTCTGTATACTTCTAGGACGGACATGCACGTACTTCCGACTGCCTGTGATTATTAAATTGTATCATTCGTCAAGACTGAGCAACCGGAGTTCACTATCAAGAGAACTTTTAAAACATAATATTGTTTCCACCTTTTTAGTTTGGGCAGTTTTTTTATTTTTTAGTTAATATTTTATTCATTCATGAATTGCCTCTTAAACGTTCCTCCAATATAAAACTAAACACACCATGAGGCAGCCCTACTTACAGCTGTTTGTACGTTCCGTGTGTACGTGACCTTGGTACTTACGTAAACAACACCCCTGGGTGTTGCAAATTTCTGAGACAATATTAATTTTACTTTGGTATGGGAATTTCGAAAACGATATATTCAACTTTTGCACACGTCAAAGCATTCCAGTGCATGGTCTGATCAATTGGTCTTTGGCCTTATAGGGGTATTATGTTACACGTTGTATATATCCGCATACCCGATCTTGTTTGGTATCTTGTAAAAAGCTTCATACTGTTGTATGAAGCTTTTTACAAATTTGTGTGTGCATGTGCTATGATCTTGTAAAAAGCTTCATACTGTTGTATGAAGCTTTTTACAAGATACCATACATACCCAGAACTATGTCAAGCATTTCTCACCTGTTTTTTTAGGCTTGGTCGCGAGGACCTCCGCGATTCACCTAGTTTATAAGACGTTGCAAAGTAATCCTTGTCATTGAAATGAATCAAGTTTGATCGTTTTGATTTTGATCTTTAATTATGTCCTAATTACGTGGAAATGGCGTCTAGATTCACAAAACCTTTCAAAGTGATCCTTGTTATAGTCAACAAAAAAATTATGTTGACTTTGATTTTTTCTGCGAAAAATTATCAGATGCTCGTCGGAAAATGGCATTTTGACTTTCATGATAACTATGTAACTAGTGCTAAGGGCACTGCCTCAAGACGTTCCTAAAGTAAACAAATGTATTTTAATGAAGCAAACTCTACGCATGATCAAGGTGTCTTGTTAAATCGAGGCTTTAGGCATCTTGTACGTCTCTGCTTGGTAACGAGGGTTTTAAATTATGTACTTATAATGGCAGTGTAGGTTTCAGTGAACCTTTGTACGCGACATTGCTTGCTACAGTGCGACAAACGCCTAAAAGTAGCTGCAGGTAAATAGAGTCATACCTGTGTACGTATTGCAACAGCTCACACTATAATGCCTGCGTCAATATCAGCGCCATCCCAATCACAGTGACTCAAATTACGCAACAACTCCCACCCTCGCTTGCAACAATCTGCCTACAAAACTAGCGTAGGCTGGCAGTTTGTGTTTAATATTCAAGGGGCTGATAACCGTCAAACAACTTCTCGCTCGCACATTTCAACATTTTGGAAGATAGCAAATTACCGAACTTCTTATAAATATATTTCAAAATGTGTGTGCATGTGCTATGAAGTTATGAGATTTGCCAGCGAGAAGTTGTTTAACGTTGGTCAGCCTCTTAATTTCATACGGTCTTTATTAGAAATTCTGAGCTGATGACCTGTTTCAATTACTAATTTGTTTTATGAGTGGAATTCGGTTAGAATTTTGTTTACCATGCGATATCGTCAATTAAATACTGGGCTCGCTTGAATACATGTCCCGTGAGCTATTTGACCTGTAGGCCAGTTTCAGCTCCAGACTGTAAATGAGCTGATGCGCTGCATTCAAGTTTTTAAAGTGAGTTAAGATCACGCAAAGTTGGTGTATAGAGGGGGCTTTAAACTGTTCGCCCTTAAAATATACTGGAGGCCTATTTATGTAACGGTACACGCCCTCTTCTTAAATGTAAGAGCTTAGCTCTTAACGGGTTCTGATGTAGTTTTTAACAGCGCTGCCCTGCGTCCATCAACTTGAGGCATACAGATGTTAAGCCTCATGTGCCTGTAATTACACCGGCAACCACTCTCTTCAAACCGAAATACAGCAACGCTGCTTGGCGGCAGAAAAAAACGTGGGGTAGTACTTCCCCGGACGAGCCCTTCACAAAAAGCTCTACTACTCTTAAAAGTCTTTCCTGAGTATTTCCAATGCGGCCTCCTTGACTTCCTTATACAAGGTGTTCCTTAAGTTGTGTATATAAACTTCAGGGGGCTAAAGTACCCATCAATATGAACAACTTTTTCTAAGGAACCAACACTGTGAACGCGAAAAAAAAAACAGCTGTTTCATACAAAAGTTCAATACCTACCTGGCTAAAATGTATGAAACAGCTGTATTTTTTTTCGCGTTCACAGTGTTGGTTCCTTAGAAAAAGTTGTTCATATTGATGGGTACTTTAGCCCCCTGAAGTTTCTATACACAACTTAAGGAACACCTTGTATACGTCCCGTTTATTGTAAATTATTTCAAAGCTACACTAAACGCTTAGAACGACCACCTCGCCACGTCGTGATAAATGCGAGTGATTACAATCCTGAACGTGGAAATGACTGCGCAACTAATGGTTTTAAAGTGTTTAAGATGTATTTAATAGCTTCATGTACGGGGATAGTTTATAGATGGGCAGCATACGAGTGCTTAAGGGGCTGACAACCGTCAAACAACTTCTCGTTCGCACGTTTCCACATTTTGAACGATATCAAATCACAAGTTATTTATGAAAAATCGCAATCCTACAAGGAACATGAGACTTACCATCATTAAGAAAAAAATAAAGAAACAGCTTCATGACTTTGACAGCCTTCACATCTCAGTTGGTAGTAGCTCTGCCTTCTGCGCCGTAGGCCGTGGGTTTGATACCCACCGAGAACAATCATAAGATCTCTTAGTACCAACTCTAGCTACCAACTGGGATGTTTAGGATTTCTAAGATGGGTAGTCAGAGTTAGGTACGTCTATATAATTATATTACAGTTGCGCATACCCGCTTCGTACCTAGTTGGTATATATGACACGTAGTTCGTATACCTAATGAGACAGATAGTTGGTGTATGTGACACGTAGTTGGTAATTATGTGACAGATAGTTGGTGTATGTGACACGAAGTTGGTATATGGACAGATAGTTGGTATATGTGATACGTAGTTGTAATAAATTTCATTCATAAAAATTTAATTTCATATATTTATTCACATCAGATGCACTATAAGCTCCGCAATTCCTACTCCGACGAGAAAAAACCTGTGTAATCTACCGTAGATACGCAAAAACTGTGTCATGCATGACTGACTGCCACAATTTATTGCGCAATTTATCGCAGTTGTCTATAAATTTCGCGTCAACTGGCGCGCCACTACTAGCTGTTTTTAACAACCCTATCGCAGTGAGATATGGACCACTGTACCCGACTTCTGAGTATATTACATTATTCGTCGGGCCGGATTTGTATGGAGACTAGACATAAGTATTGGGCGTGCTGAGAACTGTCGTGGCCGTTCACTGCCACGACACCTGTTCTGTTGAGTAGTTCTGTCGGCAGAACTACTGGGATTTTTTTCCCATTAAATCTGTTCACAGAACAAATGGGAAATGAATTACCAGTGGCTAGGCAAAACCTAAAAAAACTCGTAGGTACTGTAGCTGCAATAACCCATTAATAATCACCCACTAGTATCAGTAGTCCGATGATTTAGTCCGATGATGCTGATCAATACAGATCATCGGACTACTGACCCCAATATTTACACATTTCGACTTTCCATGAAAATGGAAATGGTTTTTTTTTGTTTGTGAAAGTCGAAATGTGTAAATATCGGATTAAAAGGCTCAGTAGTCCGATGATCTGTATTGATCAGCATCATCGGACTGATGAGACTAATAAGTCTCATCAGTCCGATGAAACATAGCCAAATTATTGATATCTTTTACTAATGGGTAATGGGTAAACAGTGACGGGGAAAATGTTAAGTTGATGTTTTTATTTTGAAAGTGTACAATATTTTTTTTATTGCACTTACACCTACCTATTGTTAAGTGGTAACCTTTAACAAAGCATTGCCGAAAGCCACGCACGATAGAAACGTGCCCTACGATCATTTTCCTGCGTCCATCAACTTGAGGCATACAGATGTTAAGCCTCATGTGCCAGTAATTTCACCGGCAACCACACTCTTCAAACCGAAACACAGCGTTGCTGCTTGGCGGCAGAAAAAGGCGTGGTGGTAGTACTTCCCCGGACGAGCCCTTCATCACAAAGAGCCCTACTACTCCTACAAAATAAGAAACAAATTGTAACATCTAAAAAGACACAACTGGATAATGGGCGGCGGTCTTATCGCAAAAGAAACATCGAATATCAGACAACCTTTAGATGGAGAGCTCTAGGTATATAAAATAAAGAAGATTTGTTTAACTGTATTAAAAAAAAAAATAGTTTTATAATGTTTATCAAAGATTTTATGCTATCTTTATCCCAAAAGTTAATATTCCACTCGGATAATAACTTGAGATATTATAAAATCTTTTTGTTTTTGCTCTAAGATTCATCTGAACTGAATCGGTGTAGTGCCTAGGGCGCGATTGAGCCCCGAACATCAAAATATCTGAACAAACAACGATACAAACATACACAGCAAAGATTCATGTTCTTCTGACAGATTTTTTAAACTAAGGCCGTAGGTAAATGTATGTTTGCGCATTTTTTCTCTACTCTGTAACCATTCGTGTTCTTTCCAATTTATTACCTACTTAGATTTTTTTTTTTTATACAACTGCCTGATAGAACAAGCAGACCCACCTGATGTTAAGTGGTAACCATCACCTATAACAAAGCATTGCCTCGTAAGAGGCATACAGATGTTAAGCGTCATGTGCCGTAATTACACCGGCAACCACACTCTTCAAACCGTAACACAGCAACGCTGCTTGCTGGCAGAAAAAGGCGTGGTGGTAGTACTTCCCCGGACGTGCCTTCACAAAAAGCTCTACTACTTTTAAAGTAAGTCCTAAGTTTAAATAAGCTGTTGGTCTTCCTAAAATAAATAAATAAACATCTACAGCCTTACTACAAAAAAACTGTCAAACGAAAAATTATTCTTAAACTATTGCCATCTCTTACCAAATGCGTAATGACAAACAGAGACATCGCTAATTTTAAGCGTTATTTAAATAAAAGCACCGTTTTAAATGAGGGCTAAACTTTATAATTTATTGTAGGTTTTAGTAACATGGTGTTTTGTTTTTCATATTGCTTTATATCCAACAAAAAAGGAATACTCAAAAACGAGAGCATGACTATTAACTTTCCAGATATTTTTCTTACCCAGTAATTGATAGTTTCCAAGGCTGTTGACCCAAAAACTTGGCAACTGTACGTAATGACCTCGTCGTTCACTACAGGCGCCTATTGTTCCATCAATCTATGCAAATGTTGGCAAAGTATGTGGGCCACAGAGGGAGAGGGCATACGGTTGCGTGTGAGAAAGAAAGGGACGCATGCAGACAACAATGCGGGTTGGTATTGTAGCAAGGAAAATGTGAACTGTTGGTTTTGTTAGATTTTTAATATAATCTTAGTTCCTATGTTCTACGTACATCCGTTAGCCGCACAACGGATCGTTGTGCAATAGAAAATCTTCTGACTAATCATTGGTAACAGTTAATTATGACAAAGCTAGGCTACACATTAGCATTAGGTAGTTTTTTTCAATACTACTTGGCCTACTCGTGATGGAACAAGCAGATGGCCTACCTGATGTTAAGTGGTAACCATCACCTATAACAAAGCATTGCCTCGTAAGACACGCACGATTGGAACGTGATACGATGCACTAATTACTGAGACATGCAGATGCTTTTATCCATCAGGTGAGATGGCAGTCAAACGTCTAGCTATCATACAACAAAACATAAAAATGGAAGTACCTAAGCCTATTCTGTCATTTTTCTTTGAGAATTCGTAACAAATATGTGCCGAAAAACACAGAATCCACTTTGAATGATTGATGGTCCTTTGACGCGATAAAAAAAAGATTCGCCGACGAGCTTTTATGACGGTCACCTCATATAAAAGACGAGTTTGCTACGTTTTAGTATTGCCACAGTGAGATACAGGATAGCCTCCACAGCTCTTTTAGTAAAAGCTTGCCTTCTGCGCCGTAGGCCGTGGGTTCGATCCCCACACAGAAAAATATGTGATGAAAATAGATGTTGGTTCTCTATCGTGTAATAAAAACAAAAAAAAAGTACCTATATAAGTATTATATCAGCTATCTGGTTTCCCTAAGACAAGCTAGACCGGAGCTAGATAGTGCGAGAGGAGGAGCTGGACAAATAGCTATGACACTCCAACTGATAGGTAACACTTTTCAAGACTCTAAACAATTTTATAAAAAAAAGATTTTAAAGAAAAAAGTTATTTTTGCAGGTAGGTACTTATGGAAGTTTCAGGCACTCGCATAAGTTTTCAAAGATAATTGTAAAGTCAATTATTTAAGAAAAATGAGTCGTTGTTTGTTGTCTAATCAAATCTCACCGCTGTCGCTATTGCTATCTGTCGCCCTATGTATGTATAATGGCCTAGAAAGCTGTATTTTAGTACCTACCAACAATACAGCGATACGACTAGCCCTCTGTCGGATGTTTTATACAATTGTATGACTCATTCTACTGTTATTGCTAAGATTACCGCACTGTAGTGCGATTCCGTCAACAATATTCACCCAAGCGACCGCGGAAACCGCAGTGATAATTTGGGATTCTGTAATAAATTCAGGGGCGGTACACCTAATTCATCTGGGGTAATTCACCCGGGTGTACTAAGTTCACTTCTTAGTAGACTTGATTCACCACACAGGTTATTTCCGGGTGCATTAAGTAGATACGAGTTTTTTTTTATTATTTTTATGTAGATACGCTAGGTACATAGACATACCTAGTAGACTTATCGCCACCCGCATGCGTGTTTTGGCTAGTGGAATGCCAATCATCTATTACGTGAAACTTTTATTAGCAAAAGAAAAAATAGTGGGTATTTTATGCCTCAATTTTATTTGAGCCTGCACACCTACATTTTGATCAAGCTGTCGCATATTTTTGCTATGGCACTTCACAAAATACTAGACACTCGGAGGTGGCTGATTAGGTGTAGGTTTTATTTATTGTGTTCTGTCTTGTTTGAGATAAAGGACTCGGTCTATTGGGTTACTTTTATTGTTTTTTAAGGTTCGTTGCTTTTTGGGGTTCATTTTAAAAAGGTTTATTTTGATATTTTAGTCAGTGCTTTTCAAGAATCTGTTCTTGAAAAGCACTGACTAAAATATCGTTGCTTTATTAAAACAAAACATTATTGATAAGTTCCTAAACTAGTATGTTTGTCGGGCCACAACTTTCGAACCATTGCGTTGATTCGATCTGCATGAAAATTGATAAGTCGATAGCTTGTACTTGAGAAATTTACTGGTATATGAGTTAGGTAAATAGGGTAACGGGTTATTAAGATATGGGGTTTTATAAGGGGGCAAAAATTTAAAAAGGTACACAAATAAATTAAATTAAGTACCTACATCTACACTAATCTACATCTACACTAATATTATAAAGAGGTAAGATTTGTATTTTTGTATGTTTGTATTTTTGTATGTAACGAATAGGCTCAAAAACTACTGGTCCGATTTCAAAAATTCTTTCACCTTTAGAATGCTACATTATCCCTGAGTAACATAGGTTATATTTATTATTGTAAAAAATTAGAGATCCCTTCTTAAACTTCAATAATGTAATCCAAGGTGGAAAAAATAATCCTTACATCGCGTGCGCTGCGAAAACTATTGATGATAGAACAAAATAATGTACTACGATTTTGTAGAACACGTCATCATCTTCAAAAAATGTCGCAACAGCATATGTCTAACTATTATAGTTATGTCACAATAAGTGTTCTTTTATAATAAAAAAATAATTGAAATGCCGCCGCTAGAAAAGGGTCTTTATTTGTACTTTTGTATTAATCCTTATCCAAATAAATCATTTCATAATTAAGACGGTTTCAATACCTATAGATTACTTCTTAAATTTTTTAAATCGGACATTCCATTCAAAAGATATGGCGAAATTAAAAATGTTAACGGGTCCACGGGTCGGTGCGATTTCACTCACTCAAGGAGAATACGTGCAAATGTATGAAATAAGTAGACGCGAGGCTCAAACCCACGGTCTAAGTTTATCCTTAAATGTTCAAAAAATTTATGACCACCCATGCGAAGCTGGGACAGGCCGCTAGTGTTATATAAAAGGAATTTGTGCGTATATTCCAAAACCATTTTAGGTTTTTTTCTAGGTCGCTCAGTTTTTAAGACATATCGAAAAATTTTAATTAACATATCCAACGATCCAAGATTCATCTCTTTTTTTATACAACTTGCTGATGGAACAAGCAGATGGCCCACCTGATGTTAAGTGGTAACCATCACCTATAACAAAGCATTGCCTCGTTGGTCAGATCCATTGTTTTTCATATATATTTATTTTCTTGTAAAAAAATCTCATAAAATGGTTACAGCAACCTGAACTGATGTTGTAGCCAAGGTATGTTCAACGGAACTCTTCAATAAAAAGTCAATAGTGTTGAATTGGTTAACATACCAAGTTAGTAGGCGGTATTTAGAAGCAAGTCCAAATATACCCAATGCTTGGACTTGCGTCTGACTACCACCTACGTTAATTTTCTGAGCGTTCGGATCGCATCACGACATCTCAGTTCGGGGCGAACCACTAGTTTAAACATATTACAAACAAACGATATAATTATATATTTATTTAGCACATAAGGTGTGTTTCTGTCAGCTATTTCCGGTCAACAACACGTATATTTCACGCTTATTTCCTGTAAGGGTAGGCACTGTGTAACTACGGACTTCCACCGGTTGAATAAGAATGATTTATGGTTATAATAAACATTGACGTCATCATAGCTTCATCAATATCAACATAAAAGTCCACTGCTTGGGTTCAGCTGTACTCTCCAAAGGCCGGTTTCCACCGCGAGCGGAGCTTACCCATTAAGGCGAAGACAAGAGCTAATGTGACTCTCGCTTGCACGTTTCGACATGTTGAAAGATATAAAATCAATAAACTCATTTTCGAAAAATCGCAATCAACCATCTTGTGTGCAATCACATTGCACATAGTTTAGTAAAAAATTAATTTTGATCGATACAAAATTATCTTTCAACATGTCGAAACGTGCGAGCGAGAAGTTGTTTGATAGTTGTCAGCCCCTTAAGGACTCCGTTTATCTCGCGAGATTATACTGCATAGGTATTTGTATTTCCACCAACAAATAGTCGAGTAGTATGCAGTTTATTCTTGCGAGTTAAACGGTGTCATTAAGGCGAAGACAAGAGCTAATGTGACTCTCGCTCGCACGTTTTGACATGTTGAAAGATATAAAATCACTAAACTCATTTTCGAAAAATCGCAATCAACCAATTTGTCTGTAAATCTGTTTAGTAAAAATTTCAGTTTGATCCATACATGTTTTCCTACTCAAAAGTTTGCTTTACTAGTTTTCGTACATAAGCAAACTTTTACGTAGGAAAACTCGTATCGATCAAAATGAAATTTTTACTCAACTGGGTGCAATGTGATTGCACACAAAATGGTTGATTGCGATTTTTCGAAAATGAGTTTAGTGATCTTATATCTTTCAACATGTCGAAACGTGCGAGCGAGAAGTTGTTTGATAGTTGTCAGCCCCTTAATGGGTCCGCTCCGCTCGCGGTGGAAACCGGCCTTAACGGTGAAGGAAAGCATCGGTCGGACCTTACCTACCTACAAAATTTCAAGTCTTTACAACCCGGCTAAAGCTATGCGTATTCTATGTCAGGACAAAGATTCTTAAAGTATCACATACACCGAGGGTCTGGTTTGCCAATGAAGGCGCAGATTCGCCTTTTGCGTAAAATATTGGACGAGATAAAAGGTAATGGCGGTAGAGATTTGAATTTCCCCTCGCCCGAGCCTGGCAACTCTTTAGATTAGATACCATGCAGTAAAGTCAGTGACAGACGGCGTACAATCTTCTTCTTCTACTCTCATCGGCTCCTGTTATTTCAACGGACAATTTTTGTGTGGGATTTAAATTACGAGCTTCCTATGAATACGGGGTAGCGCTAGCCAATTGTGCTACCAGCTTGCGTAAAACTCAGAATCGGTCATGGAACTTAAGTGTCCGTCATCATGAAGATGATCAGATCAGATCATACTTTTATCAAGAAATAAAAACCACGTCATCACTTGTGCGCCCAAGTACGGTAGATTCCTAGGTATATCTTCGGATTTTTCAGTATAATACTCTTATCCTTGAGTTATTTCTAAAACCTTACAAAGTTTACAAAGTTTTACAAAGAATATACTTATAACTGTTACTATTTATTTATGTACCTACTTATTCATTTTAGATGGTCTTAGACCATCTAAACCTAACCTATAACCTAACCTGTAACCTGCGCATATGTTATATGCGCAGGTTACTATCTAGTAACCTGCGCATAGTAATTGGTAGGTAATTAAAAAAAATGCGCTTAAGACTTAAAGATAGCGTTACTCAAAGAAATACTTAAAACCGCTCATCAAACCGACTCTAAAAAAGAATTCCAAGTTTACTTCGGACTTGACAAAAAATTGAGTGAGTACAAAAATAAATCCTAAGGAAACGGCAGAGGAGCCGTTACTAAGCTAATTTTCCGGTCCTTTAATTACTGTGACCGGGGATATAAAAAATCACAATTTCAAAGTGTATCTCTCTTAGAGAATATTTGAAGGCCGGAGTTATTATGTCATGCGAAGCTCAATAAGGATTTTTTTTTTTAGTAAAATACGTAGGTAACTATTCATATAGAAAAGTTACATCAATCCTACTTATATACAAAATTATGCGAAAATATCGATGTTTGGATGTTAGGATTGTTGTGGCGTCACACCCTAAACATAAACATGATAAACCTACTCATAACATGTCGTATAGTTCGTAGCCTAGATATAGGGTACTTTTTATCTCGCTAAAATCCTAGGAATAGGTAGAAATCATGAAGGAAAAACGCCTAAAATGTATATGTTAGCTATCACTGATACGCGATCCTAGCCGGCAGCAGTATTACATAGTTAAATAACACTGTATTTTGCAAGGATGCACCATAAATAAAACAAAAAAGGGCGGTCTTATCGTTAAAAGTTATTTCTTCCAGGCAACATTAGCAAAATGTCTTATTTTTTGGTTTTAAATAATTCCTAGACGAAAATAATTATACATGTACCTACTCTGTAAACACCCATCTTTAGCGTTTGTGTACACATTGTAAAGGACCTTTGGCGTTGGTGGCTTCCGCAAAGGCCACACAAGCAAAAATTAAGTTAATTTTTGTTTATTTACGAACTAGTACAAAAAGCAAACTTTTTGGTACGAGAAATATTTTTGCTAAACTGTTTGCATTGTTATTGCACACAACTCGATTGATTCCGACTTTTCTTATACAAGTTCAGTGAATTTATATCATTCAAAATATTTGGTAGGTACATTGTCGGTAGGCTTCGCCTTTGCTGGTGATGCCAAACATTTCACTCACTAGCAGGTAGCTAACTAAAAGTACTCAAAGTAGGTACTTAGATACTAACTCTCTGATCCCAAGTCAGAAGCCAAAGTTCGAGAACTGGTCGGTAATTGGCAGGTTTCCAACGTGTGGTCCGTTGGACCTCAGTTTACTCAAATGGATGTAGCAATACGTTTACAGAATCCACTCCTAGTCTCAAAGAAAAAATATAGCGAGTAAGCTCTTGTTATCTTTTAATATTGTTTTATTAAGGCAGCCACAAAAAAAACTGAAACAGCTTCACGACTTTGATCCCAAGAAACGGTAGACATCCTTCTGATCTCTTGGTACCAAGTACGAACTCCGGATTCTTTGAAGACCAAAAATTACATTTGGCACATACCCACATTTTGCAAAGTCTGTATTCCATACTTCACAGGTTGCAAGCCCAGTTACAGTGTGTTATTTATGTAAAAGTCTAAGCCAGTGGTGTTTCTTCCATACCACAACCAGTAATTATCTCTATTCACTAAGGACTTGCGACAAAATATCGCTGTTCCTAAACATCGCAGAATTAACTGTACCTACAAGTTTACGGAACGTATTCAGGTGCACAAACATGGGCGGGAAAATACTACGAAAAATGTACTATGAACGTTTTATTTATTTATTTATCATTTATTGCACAAAACACAAAGTTAATGCACAAAAGGAGGGCTTAATGCACAAGCATTTTCTACCAACCTCCCTAAGTAGAGGTATAAACATAGAATGACGTGCGACAAATATCAAGCGAATAGCTTAATAACTACAAAAGAAATATATATCTATAATATATATATATATATATACTATATATATACCTAAAATACAAAAAAAATAACGTCATACAATTTTTCAGTCTTCAACTAGCGTTTACATTAATACAGTCTATTTTACATTAATACGTTAAATATAATGAATTACCTATTCGTTTTGGTAGTTGAGGCATTGCATTTTTTGTTAGATTTTTATAAGTAGGGCCTATGTCTGAGCATAAGGCGACAACAAAAGCTAATGTGACTCTCGCTCGCACGTTTCGACACGTAAACCATTTTTATTGATTTTTACCATGATACGTATACACTTAAAAGTTTGCTTACCTATGTACGAAAACTAATAACGCAAACTTTTAAGTAAGATAACATATTGTTTGGATCAAAATGAATTTTTTACTAAACTGTGTGCAATATGATTGCACACAAAATGCTTGATTGCGATTTTTCGAAAATGAGTTTAGTAGTGGTTTTATATCTTTCAACATGTCGAAACGTCCGAGCGAGTCACATTAGCTCTTGTCGTCGCCATAATTAGACGAGGATATTTTTCGCGATAATGGTACGAGGCCTCTAGGTTAGCATTGACGCATGCAATTTAAAATTAGCACATTGAATATTTTAAAATCACTACCTTTGGTTCATCGATTGAGAAAATAACAGAACGACCATTTTAAAGAGGTACACTATACACGGATACAGATCATGCTACACAAAGCTAAAGAAAAATGAGGCTTACTGAAGGCACATCTAAGAGAATAAGGGCATAAACCGAGCAGTGTACAGAGTATTCGTGCCTGTTTTTCGTGGTCCCATTATTTTGTCCAATTAATGGGACTACGAGGGAGAACTAGTTCTTTGAGTACCTAGTGATCTAGGTATTCTGAAATAGTAACAAGGATCATACGTAATAATAAAAAAAATTGTCGAATAAAAAGTAGGTATATAAGTAGGTAGGTATTGTTAGAAAAATAAACGATAGGAAGGAACCAAGCCGTAGTTTCTGGGGTTCTAGGGTTCTGTTCTTCTAGGGTTGGTCGCGTGGAACTGGTTTTATCTATTTTTTTTTTTATTTTTTATTTGTTTTTATAGTGTTTACCTACACTTAAGGAAAATCACAAAGATTTAATATAGTCCCAAAAGTTATTACCCGAGTGGGACTTGAACCCACGACCTTCCCCGTATCAAGGGGAAGGTCGTAGGTTCAAGTCCCACTCGGGTAATAACTTTTGGGACTATATTAAATCTTTGTGGTTTTATCTAGTTTTAAAACGCTTCAAAGTGATCCATGTGATTCAACTTTAACTTTGCTACAACTTTGAACTGAAAAACCTTTTAACTTTAGACTTTGCTCCAATGCACATAATCCTGACTACGCCCTGTCTGTTCCTTAGATCAAACATCCCCCGCCCGGGGGGTGTACCTAAGTGTAAATAACGATCGGTTATGTCACAGGTCGCAAACTCGCAACTCAGTGATAAGTTACGCTTTCGAGAACAACTTAGACTTTGTTTAATTGCCTTATGTAGATACCTACCTAATTTAGTTTGGAACCCTACTAGGTATTATTATAAATGACCAGGACCCAGATTCTAGCCCTAAACTGTTGCCTGTTCTTCTAGGCTTTGGTCGCGTGGAACTGGCACCTAGAGTCACCTAGCTTTAAGACGTTTCATAGTGATCCTTGTGATTTTATTGAATAAATACATATTGACTTTGACTTTGACTTTGAACTAAGTAAAGCAAAGTATAGACAGCCCTCAGAGCTCGGTTGGTTGCAGCTTTGCCCCTGCCAATACTTTGAACTCTTAATACCAAAATACTTACTCCAGATTCTTTGAGGACATCTCAAGGGAGGGACATCTAACTCTTTGCAGTAGTTGGTATTCCATAAGTGACAGGTTGCAAGCCCATCGCCGGTGTTAGAATACTAACTGGTTTCCTCACGATGTTTTCCTTCACCGTATAAAGAGCACTGGCATTTTTCGATAGGAAAAGACCATTGGTGCACGACCGGATTCGAACCTAGGACCTTACGATCGGAAGGCGGGGTCACTTCCTCTTAGGTGCTCTATAGGTACCTACTTGTTAAATTATGTAATAACACCCAGACAGAGAACAATCATCTATGTTCAGCACACAAATATTTGTTCTCGGTGGAGATCGAACCGACACGGCTTACGATTGGAATAAAACTTGGAATAGTAACCGCCGGTTTCTGAAAGCCCGATCAAAACTAATCGGATGTTAAGTCACTCGCCATTTCAGCTATTACATCGAATTAGATAGAGATAGCAAGTGACTTGACATGCGATTAACTTTGATCGGGCTTTCAGAAACCCGCAGTAAGAATGTTAGCAATCATCAATCATCGCTACCACATGCCTCTTAGAGTGTTGCTAGCGTCTTTAAGCTATTGGCCGGATTCTGAAAGCTCGATCAAAACTAATCGGATGACAAGTCACTCGCCATTTCAGCTATTAAAATATGATGGAATTAGATAGAGATAGCAAGTGAAATCGATCAAAATGAAATTTTTAACTAAACTATGTGCAATGTGATTGCACACAAAATGGTTGTTTGCGATATTTCGAAAATGAGTTTAGTGATTTTATATCTTTCAACATGTCGAAACGTGCGAGCGAGAAGTTGTTTGATAGTTGTCAGCCCCTTAAATGGCAGGGACAGTCGGCTGACCCATACCTACTGGTTAAATCCGTGCGCACCCAGTTAACTAAGGAGTTAAAGATTTATAAGTACGAAAAGCGTCTATTTTTTTGGTTTTGCGTAGCTTGGTCGTTAGGTATCCGTGTATAGTGTGTATCTACCCACCTACCTATCTAATTTTATTGTACAAGAACTTCTTTGGATATTCTTAAAATTTAATAAAAAATAAGTTTTAAAGTGGTGAAAGTGTAAGTAGGTAAACCTACCCACCTATGCCTATATACCTACATAATTGTGTCGCAAATAAATTATTTTCTTTGTGTTCAAAATATAGCTCAAAACTGTTTTAAACAAAGACAATCAATATTAAAATTTTCCATCGAAACGATAAAGCGAGCTTCTCAACTTTTTCAATTAGGCGGCCAGTTGTAACAAATGATGCAACTTCTACTGAGCTGCACCTGCACCTATAAGCATGGTTTAATGTGCATTTAAGGATCCTGGTAATATAAAGAGAAATAAATTTTAAGATGCAGACAACCGTTAAACAACTTCTCGCTTTGTTTGCGATTTATCATCCACCTTAATTGTATATATTGTTTTGAAACGTGCGAGCCAGCACACATGCAAAGAATGTTGAAAAAGAGGAAACAAAGATTTTAAAATTTCCGAAAAGTTATAACTGGGTTTGAATACTTGAACGCACGACCTTCCCCTTGTTGTGGCGGTTATCGACTTGGTTTTTGATAGTAGCACGTTAGACCTGTAGACAATTCTTATAGTATTAAAACCGGAACAATAATTTATACCTGTTTGTTAGTAGATCCCAATGAGTAACTAACTCGCCGGGTGTAGGCTCCGATAGCGATGGGACATTATAAAATCTTAGTGATTTCCATACAACAGAGGAAACACCACATCAAGGTAAGATAAGAGCACCGCACAACGCGCCCTTACCTTCGGCACCCTTGGGTGGGACACCAAACTTCACCAAAGACGCATGAGGAAGCTTGCGCCGGCCTTCCTAGAAGATATCGAGAACCAAACCACCTCCCGTCGTTAGGTAATGTTGATAAAACATTACTTAGGTACTGAAATTACGCTGCAGTAACTAATAACAAAATGTTATTTAGATTACAATAGGTACAAATAAATAAATAACAATATCGAACTTCGATTTGTTTTTGTTTTCTGTTTGTTGGTTGGTAACACAGAAAAAAAAGACATCGGACGATGAGTAGTAAAAAGCCCCATACAGTAATTAAAAAAATATTATTACACTAAATTAATATTAATTAAAAAAAAAAGGTTTCAACTTAATTAGATTATAAAGTTATTATGCCTGTACCCCAAGTATGAGATTTGCTTACGATATTTCGTTTTTCGTTTTACGTTTTTGTTCCGTCTTTATTGCGGGTTTTGTATGAAGACGCGATATTGATACCGATACGGAACTTTACAAAACCCGCAATGAGCACGCAGCAAAAACGATTCGTTTTTGTTCCGTGTTCATTGCGGGTTCCGTATCGGTATCTCTATCGCGTCTTCATACAAAACTCGCAATGAACACGGAACAAAAACGTCAAACGAAAAACGAAATATCGTAAGCAAATCTCCTATTTGGGGTACTGCTATGTCTATGCCTGCCATAGATACAGAATTACAAAATGACATACCATACCAATTGATTCAGCGCTATCTGTCCACTTTATTGCAAACTATTTTTATTAACCTTGAAACGAAGATTCGTCATAAAATTGAAATAAAAACGAAGATAATTTTAATGAGCTAAAAATAATCGTCCTAAAATATCCTTATAAAGCGAAGAAGACAAGAGCTAATGTACCTCTCGCTCGCACGTTTCGACATGTTGAAAGATATAAAATCACTAAACTCACTTTCATGGTTGTTTGCGATTTTTCGAAAATGGGCTATTCGCCATAACCTAGCCATAGTTTTTATAAGTAGGTCCTACCATAAACCTTATTTAGTAGGTACTGTTTATCGCATGGAAAATTATACCCGTTTACTGTCAGTTAATTCAATTCAAAATAACGTCGTGTCTCTATCTCTGTTTAATCAGCATTCTGCACAGTTTTGCTGTCCACAGTTGCCAGATTGGGAGTTTTTTTCACACAACTGGGGAAAAAATCGTACTCTGTGGAATTTAATGGTGGTGTACAACTTGACCAAAAAGAGTAGAAGATAATAAGGTTTTCATACATTTTTGACGTTCACTCACATGCGGTCCTACTCGCATCTACGCGAAATTAGTTCCGTTTCTAGACTTTTTGGGCAAACTGTACGTTGGTGGCTATTTGTTTACGTAAGTTTGTGGTTTTTTATCATGAAATTGACAGTTCATTATTAATTGAAACCATGGACGAAGTATCACAATGGATAGAGCATTTTGGTTTTTGGCGTGTCCGTTTTTTGTTATTGTGCTGGGGCTTTATGCTCACTTTGAGCGAGATTATCTCACGATGGAGATGACGTCATATCTCGTTCAATAACTCGTTGACGTTGCGTCTCGCATGAACTTTGTATGAGAAAATTGGGGAGTGAGGGCCATTAAATATGTCAAAATGTACGCGTTTGACATCTAAGGTTTAACGGCCTGTTATTCCTTTATAACATAGTTATATTTTCATAGTGTTTCCTAGACAACACGTCAGTAAAATTGTTTTCATGCCTGAAACTGAGTATTTAGCCGATTGTTTTTTTATTATTATTTGTATTCTACATATTGTGGGGTTTTTTTTTCATCACCTGAGTTTTAGGGGGATTTTGGGTAAGATTTGGGGATAATGCGAAACCTTAATCTGGCATCACTGGCAAACTATTGCTTGCAGGAATACGAATACGTTACTTTGTTTGTTTCTTCTAGAGGTGTAAAAGTAGCGAGTTAAAGCGTACCCGTATGTATTCGTTACTTTAACAAAAAATACTCGTTACTATCGAATCGAATCGAATCGTTACTTCTGGTACCTCATTCATCATGCATGTTAGAGCAACGAATCGAGTCGTATGCGTACGTGTATGCCGTACAGTATGTCGTTGCGGCGGGCGCGGCGGCGTCTCAACATTCGTAATTTGTAGAAAACATACTTAGAGCAAGGACGACGAATTTCCAAAATAAACAAACATCTTTCTTTGTAAATTTTTAAATTCTAAAAATACATACGATGAGCAAACATTTTAATACACGCATCAACGGTACTTGCGTGAACCGATTCGGTTCAACCGAAACAGTGTAAGGTACCCATGATACGAAACATGCGAGTAACGAGATGGATTCGTGAGTAACGATTCGTTACTCGTTACTAGATGGCGAACCCACCCTTACTCAGTACTAGACATGGGCGTTTTCGTTTTTTCCCGCAAACGGTTATCTAACCGATATACAGTTTGCATATCGATATAGAAAACGGTTTTCTGATATCGATATCAGCCGTATGGGTCGCAAACGTTAACATGATATTTAGTTATGGCAAACTAACAACGAAACGACAAACGCAAACTATTTGGCTATGGTTACGTCATATTCGCTTCATCTCTTTTTTACCAGTAAAACAATTCATTCTTAGAAAGGGAGGTAGCGAATATCAATTGGTGTTTGTTTCATATCGTTTGGTTTGTGAAGTTTTCGTTTTGTTCGTGTCTTTATTAGGTAACAGTTGAGGTTTTGAATAGTTTTTATGATATCGGATATGTTGATATGAATATCGATATGGTATGATATCTTACCCATATCCGATATAAGTTACGTTTTGATATATCCGACTCATGTCTACTCAGTACCGAATACATACGGTTTGCTACAGCTTTAGTTTCTTCTTTTCTTCATTTCATTTCAGTTGAGTCGATTTGGTTTGGTTGGTTTGGTTACTTACTTGGTTTTATGTTATAAAATATATTTATCCCAATCACAGCTCTAACTGGTCGTAACTATTGCTTGTTGTCTGAAAAGATAGAGCTGCGAGCATAATTCATCGTGTCGGGTGAGTCTTCATTATTTTTCTTTTCATACTATATTAATCTTTGTTGGTTTGGTCCTATCCTGCTCAGTTGTACTTACTACGTGGTTCTACGTTTCTAGGTACCTGTAATATTTAGCTAACTTTTTTCTGTTCCGTCATTTAGCTACTTACATATTGAGTGTAATTTTAGGTATTTAGGCAGGTAGGTTACCTGCTTATTATGTTATACCTACATAGCCTACATGTTTTAGGTAGGTAGATCTCCTCAATGCAAGCTACCTACTGCTTCCCCAGCCCACTTACTTAACCGATTGATAAATACTTTATCCAATCAAATATATTTATTTAGAACACAAAACATACCTACTGAAAACGATGAAAACATTGACAGCTGCAATAGTTAAAACTAAACTGAGTCCCTACCTAGTAGTGGCAGTGCCCTCAAGAACAATGTTCCACTATTTATATAAAAATTAAAGAAATCTATAATATGAGTCCTAGTAAATAAATAAATTAACCTACTTATTATGTATAATAGGGGTATTTCAATTGAGTTAAACTGTGATTGGATTACCTATGTGTTTTGAATTGTGGTAGGTATGCCTGTGTTGTATATGATACTGAGAGTTCTATATGATACTGAGTTAGTTCCTGTGTTGTATATGATACTGAGTTAGTTTTTTAAAACTACCCTTAATAAGTGTGCAAAGGGATGTAAAAGTTTGAATGGGAGTGTTTTGACCGCTGGTCCTAGAGAGACTTAAAATTTGAAGAGTACATAGGTCTTATGGCGTAGAGGTGTACTAAGAAGGGATTTTTGGAAATTCAACCCCTAAGGATGTAAAAAGGGTTGAAAACGTTGGTATGAAAAATTTTATTCCTTGAATCTACAAACTTGAAACTTGAAGTAGATTTACTTCAAGGCTAAAAAAATAGGAATAACATTTTTGGTTTTTTAAACTACCCTTAATAAGTATGCAAAGGAATGTCGAAGTTTGTATGGGAGTTTTTTAACACGTGGTGCGATTGACTTAAAACTTGAGGTAAATATACTAAGAAATAAATAATTAAGAATAACACTTTGAAGTTTTGATAATTACCCCCGCAATTATCAAATTAGTCGCTTCCCGCGGCTTCGCACGCGTTGAAGTGGTGAGCCGTGATTGAGCCACAAACATCCCATCATCGTAACTTTCGCATTGATTTGTATATTAGGGTAGGATTTTAAATACCTACGTAGGTATCAGAGATACCTACAGGCGTCCTTTACCTATATTAGGTAGGTAGGTATAGGTACTGAGTTTAGCACAAACATGACAAATACAACAAAGATAACCTTACACGGAAAATATGTACTTATTTGTTCCTAGTTTCTACCCCAAAAACAAACGAAACGAAACAGTTTCACGACTTTGATCCCCAGGCACGGTAGATACCCTCAGATCTCTTCGTACCAACTCAAGATTCCCGTTTTTAAAATGTCCCTTACAAACATTGACGCCTCGTTGTATCCTTTTTATTACACAGAACACATTTTATTTTAGTATGAAGTTACACTACGCGTTAAAAATCTCCCATACAAACCTTGAAACTTTTACAGACATTTGCACCCTTTGCAGGGGTTTATCAAAAATTGAAAGTGTCATTCTTAAATATTTATTTCTTAGTATATTTACCCCAAGTTTTAAGTCAATCGCACCACGCGTTAAAAAACTCCCATACAAACTTTTACACCCCTTTGCACACTTATTAAGGGTAGTTTTAAAAAAATAAAAATGCCTTTTCTATTTTTTTGCCTTGAAATATATGTACTCCAAGTTTAAAGTTTGTAGGTTCAAGGAATACTATTTTACATGCAAACGTTTTCATCCCTTTTTACACCCTCAGGGGTTGAATTTCCAAAAATCCTTTCTTAGTACACCTCTACGCCATAAGACCTATGTACTCCTCAAATTTCAAGTCTCTAGGACCAGCGGTCAAAAAACTCCCACACAAAATTTTACATCCCTTTGCACACTTATTAAGGGTAGTTTTAAAAAACTAAAAACGCCTTTCCTATTTTTTTGCCTTAAAGTACGTGTACTCCAAGTTTAAGGTTTGTAGGTTCAAGGAATACTATTTTACATGCAAACGTTTTCATCCCTTTTTACACCCTTAGGGGTTGAATTTCCAAAAATCCCTTCTTAGTACACCTCTACGCCATAAGACCTATGTACTCCTCAAATTTCAAGTCTCTAGGACCAGCGGTCAAAAAACTCCCATACAAACTTTTACACCCCTTTGCACACTTATTAAGGGTAGTTTTAAAAAACTAAAAATGCCTATTCTATTTTTTTGCCTTGAAGTATATGTACTCCAAGTTTCAAGTTTGTAGGTTCAAGGAATACGATTTTACATACAAACGTTTTCATCCCTTTTTACACCCTTAGGGGTTGAATTTTCAAAAATCCCGTCTTAGTACATCTCTACGCCATAAGACCTATGTACTCCTCAAATTTCAAGTCTCTAGGACCAGCAGTTTAGGCTGTGCGTTGTCTATATGTCAGTCAGTCAGTCAGTCAGTCAGTCAGTCAGTCAGGACTTTGATTCTTATAGTATTAGAGATAATAGGGGTATTTCAATTGAGTTAAACTGTGATTGGATTACCTATGTGTTTTGAATTGTGGTAGGTATGCCTGTGTTGTATATGATACTGAGAGTTCTCATGAGCGAGGGTTTCACAGGAGAACTTAGTCAGTCACTAGGTTGTATTTAGGATTTGTAACACCTGCATTTCATTTAGCAGTGTTTTATTTTAGTTGATATAAGTACCTAATTTGATGTTCAATAATATAATATAATGCTAACATGCTAAAATGACTAAGCCATGGGAGGGTTTCCTCACATGTTTTCCTTCACTGTTTGAAAGTAGTAACTGCCTTGGGCTTATTAAATAGTTAACTTGTTTCCGTGTAGATCCTAGGTAGGCAGAAATGGTATTGTACCCAGCCGGAGTCACACCCACAACTTTATAACAAGCAAACTTGGATAATAAAGATCAACCAAAAAATATATAAGTACTTACAAAACAAAAATCTGTTGTTATTTTCATCATCATTATAGGTACATATAATAATATTAATGTTTACAGTACAGATTGCAGACAGATGAGCTGCTGGCTGATCACTTAACTTGGTTGCAATAAGTTTCAATCAGTTTCTGTTTGTAGTAAGTAAATATGACGGCTATGTGGTTACATTTTAGATGCAGGTGCTAACAAAGTTAGATTACAACTGGTGTTTTCTATTGATTGATAATCACAAAACTTTCATATTGTTTTATTACTTATTGGTTTTCATATAGAAACTGATTGTAACAAAGTTACATAGGTAATTGGCCTGCTGCTACCAACTCAGCTGTCACTCAACCTCAGTCAATAAGTCAAACTCAATCTTTAACCTACTTTTTTAATCATTGTAGCCAGCCAATAAGTGAAACAATGGACATTTCAAGCAATGAGACAATCCAGGAACTAAATGAGGAAATAAAGAAAATGAATGAAAATTTGAAAGCTGCATCATTTGCTATAAACAACTTGACCATGCAACTGAACAAAACTACGCTGGTGGATTCCATCCTGCCACCAATAGAGAGTGATATTAGTGCCAACACTGTCGAAGCCACCCCATCCACTGATACTTTGGAACATGGTGAACAAGCAGTGGTGAAAGGTGTTGGTTATGTTAATTGGAATAAATCACATGATATCCTCGAAAACCAAGACCTGGTTCAAATGGTCCATATAAGATCTGCATTGTCAAAACTTGAGAATATCAGTTCAGCAAACAGGAATGTTGCTTCAACAAACAATCAACAGGTTGCTAAATACAAGAGTAAGGAGTTAGAGGAAGAAGATGAAAATTGTCTTTTTTCATTCAATGAAGTACCTGTCCCAATGGTCGGCAAAGAGAACCGATTCCCTCAAGTAAGTAGCTTTAGTGTTCCCACTATTATTTATTCTGGTGGAGGTTCTATTCTTGTTTTGGAAGAAGTGAACATTTGGATATAATCTTTGTTGAATGACTAGGTATGAGCCTCATGTGGCTGTAATTTCACTGTCATTGTGATAAGTACTTCAAACTGAAACACAGCAACCCTGCTTGGCTTGGTGGGTGGCAGAAAAAGCTGTTAGCTACTAGCCGTAAGCAGGTAGATCGGGTTAGTTATAATAAAACAACAGAATCCCTTGTGGAAGTGTGAAGCAGAAAATATATTACAATCATGTATTGAGGTCACAAACATTACAAAACGCAACGATAGCGCGATCTAGGATCGTACACTTTTAAGTGGCGCCATCTAGTTCTAAAATTGGCAAACCTAATATTAATGGACAAATGACGTACAGTTGTGCTGACCCCACTTAGCGTGGGATAGGGCATGAAGATGATGATACCTACCTAGTTCTTTATTTGGATTAAACTTTTACTTAATTTTGAGAGTAGTCTACTACTCTTAAAATAAATAATAAAGGCCCTTCATAAAGACCTCTAGGTCTTCATGAAGGGCTCTAGGTCTTTATGAAGGGCTCCGGTAAAGTACCTACTACCACCATGTCTAATTCTGCCACCAAGCGGCGTTGCTGTTTTTCGGCTTGTAGACTGTTTTCCGGTGATATTACAGGCACATGAGGCTTAACATCTGTGTGCCTCAAGTTGATAGACGCAGGGCAGTGCATCATAGTGCACGTTCCTATCGCGTGTGACTTAGGCAATGCTTTGTTACACCTAGATGTTGGTTAGAACTTAACGTCAGGTGGGCCATCTTGTTTCATCAGCAAGCAGTAGAAAAGAAATTTATTTTTTGTCTCCACCATACTGCAGTAGCTCAAGTCCGAGTTTATTTACGTTTATGGTTTTTGGAAAACGGAACGCTGAAAAAATAACTCTGGTAAATAAACTGGGTGGGAACTCTCTTGGCTCTATACAAAATACAGGCTCGCAATGCGGAAAACCAAATACCAAAAACGAAGAAAAAACCCGGACTTGAGGTGCAGAACTAAACTACCTGCATGTATCTTCACAGCTCAGTTGGTAGTAGCTCTGCCTTCTGCGCTGTAGGCATTGGGTTCGGTCCCCACCGAGAACAAACATTTGTGTGATGAACATAGATGTTTGTTCTCTGTCTGGGTGTTTTAAAATATTGTAAGTATGTATTTATTTACAAAAAAAAGAATATAAGAAGTATATCAGCTATCTGGTTCCCATATCACAAGCTTTGGCTTAGCTTGGGGCGAGATAGTGCTGTGTGGAATGTCCACCAATATTTATTTATTTATTATTATCTATAAATACATTCATTTTCAACACTTTACTGTTGCAGGATGCAGTGTACATTGACATTAACTCTCCTCGCATCAAAGTGGAACTGGATTTTATGAATAAACTATTTGTCCC
The DNA here is from genome assembly GCA_932294275.1 of Chloroclysta siterata. Classification (NCBI taxonomy): domain Eukaryota; kingdom Metazoa; phylum Arthropoda; class Insecta; order Lepidoptera; family Geometridae; genus Chloroclysta; species Chloroclysta siterata. Next base: position 15,729,872 of record OW028604.1, on the reverse strand, counting down.
ACCTACCCAAGGGGTGCTCGACCGATTTATACGAATTCTGGAGAGCGAGATGCAAACTTGCGGCAGCTTCGAAAAGCGACATGGCCTCAAATGGGTATAAAGAAAACACCGATACAAATGAAAATTGGTGAACATAGCAATATCTAACCCTAAACTAAGCGAAAATACATATATATTTTATTAGTAAATATATAATTATAGTAGTGTGGTGAAAGGGTGTTAAGTACGCCTCAAAGAGGCTCCTTTCGAGCATTTTGCACATGTTAGGTATAGAACTTTTTAGTTCCACGAAGTCTGAGAGGTACCTACCTACTGGTAACTTTCAAACGGTAGTCTCAGTGCCAGCACTGTGCACATACATTTTTGAACAGAAAAGGTAATTTGTGCACGACCGCTTTTGAACCCACGACCTTAGGATCGGAAAGTTGGGCCGCTACCACTAGACCACCAGTGCTCTCGTAAGCACCAAGGATGAGAACAAACATCCAAGTTTATTACAAAAACATTTTTTGTTTGTTTGAACGGCAGAGGTACTAGGTACCTACCAACCTCAGATGTGAGGACTGGCAATGATTCAATGTTTTAAATAACTCCAGAATCTCTTGATCAAAATATAGGCTAATTATTAAAAATTGAAACATTTGCAAATTGTTATGAGTCAAGGCGGATATACGTATAACAACTTGCTCACGTTACAATAACGTTTCTAATTATATGTAGGTATATTAAAAGTAAAAAACCCTTTTTTAAAACAAGCTTTCAAATGCGCAGCTATCCATGCATAGTCATTCAAACTAAACGTGTATACAAAATTTCAGGTTTCAGGTTGAAGATATCTGCTTCAAAATTGAGTTGCAAGATTCCAAACTATTTATTAACATGCATATTGCATACATTGCAAGTTACATAAAAGCTTGTAATAAAAACCCAACTAGAACAAAAGTTTGCGCCTTGAACATGTGCGTATAATATATGTTTCCTGTCTGGGTGATCAATTATATAAGTAGGTATTGCTCTCTGCTTCCCATAGTGCTTAGTTTAGGGCTAAAGTGGAATGTCCACCAATATTATTATTTATCGAAATATGGTCAAGAACTTCCTTTGCTTACTGTACCATCCTAGTTTTCTCTAGCTGGACTACCGTAAATTTTTTATTTTGTTTTAATTTTGCCTTGTTAGGAGGTACGTACAGTCACTTACAGTAAGATTAACTAAGATTACACTCAGTATTTTACAAAATTTGATAGATTTATTTGATAGAATCTACCAAATTTGGTAATCTTAGGGCAGGTACAGTCAGTGGTGACATTTCTGTTGTTAGAAATTAAAATTATAAGAATATTAAAGTTCTGTACTCGGTTTATGATTAAGTCTGAATAAGCATAACACCACAGGCAAAAAACACATTCTTAAAATGTTTTTTTTTCTAATAACTTTAATCATTTTACGTCGAATTCCTCGTAAAAGAGGTTGCATTATCCAAAAGTTAACTAAAAAGAGTAATTAAAATGTTGCTGTCTCTTTCTTGTAAACCAAAACGAAAAGTTATCTTGCCCACGTGTTATCTAGATGGAACCCACGCCAATCAAGAAACCAATTTAAAATGGCGACGGTAATATACCTCTCATGAAACTAGTGAAAGGCAGCTAAATGCAACAGCAGTCAAATAATAAGAGGTAATGAGAGGCGCGGCCATTTTAGATTTGTTTATTGACAAAGGTACTAGTATTCTCATAACTGTGACAAGGGATAAGGTAAATTTGATTAGATTGCCTAGAGGGTTCCACTTGATGGTGCTTGATTATAATGCTTTTTATTTTTATTTCTAGCTATTAATTTGATTTTGTTTTTACTGGATAAGTAGTAAGTAGGCACAGTACAGTCGCCTACATTAAGATATCACACTCCACTCATGGCTTTTGTATTCACTCCTGTATACTACCAGACTGATAGGCCATAGTAGTAATGACAGATCCTTAGTTTTGTTTTTTTAGTAATATTAATATAATATTTTATGTAAGTATAATAAAAAGCATTTATTTACAAAGAATATAATAAGTCATCATAATTAATAAATAATTTCAACATTTTGAAAGAATAAAATAAAGAAATAAAACCAGTGAATTTAAATCTTTCAAAATGTTGCAAGCGAAAAGGTACTTCTCGCCTCAGGGTATATAGGGTGTTAAAATACTAGTACCGAAAACTTACCCATCAATATGAATAACTTTTTCTAAGGAACCAACACTGAACGCGAAAAAAAAACAGCTGTTTCATGCAAAAGATCAAGAAAGACCTGGCTTAAATGTATGAAACGGCTGTTTTTGTATTCTCGTTCACTATGTTAGTTCCAGAAAACGTTATACATATTGATGGGTATTTTAGCGCCCTGAAGTTTTCGGTACTAGTATTTTAACACCTTGTATAATAATTATCTCGAGGGGGTGCAGACAGCAGCCCCCTAGCATGTACCTACATAGATTAATGTACAGTCAGCTGCACCAAGATGTATACTGTACTAATTAACTTTCAAAATGGTATCATTGCATTATAATAGCATTGAACAACAAATATTCAAATGTCATGATGTCAGTGTCTTAAGTATTTACCCTCATAATTTTTATAATGCAGTAACATTACTTTACATCTTAGTGCAGCCGACTGTACCTACCTACCTATAAAATGTTGAAATAAAAACAGTTATTAACCAGGTATGTAAGTATCTACCTAGGTAACTAGTCCTTTTAAAAGTGCAGTTCACCTGTCCTAGGAACAACGAATACTCATCTATTGACGCTGACCGTCCCACCTTTGCTAGTAGGTACCTGTCATGTGGATAGACAATAAATACCACAAAGAAAGTAAATCTAACAACAAGCTATATGAGATTTATTTCTTTGATATTTTATTATAGGGCAGTGTTGTCGCTAAGTGAAAAAGCCCTTAAAAAAATGCGTAGCTGTGCTGAAATAAGTAGGAAGTACCTACACTGGGTTAAACTTAAGTGTTACTTTTCTTTATGTAAGACAATTCTGAGCTTTTTTATTTGCTTTTTTAAACAATTCCTTACTTTATTTTAATTTTGATATAAAAAAATAAATTTGTTTGTAATTACAACGCCTTACTCATTAGCGTTCCTTACACGATTACACCTTGGTTCCACTGCGTAGGTTCCTACTAGGTACACAGTCTAGGTATGTCTGGAAGGATTTATGTTCATTTTCATAGTACCTACTGCTGGAACAAGTACCTACTACCACCACTTCTTTTTAGCCGCCAAGCAGCGTTGCTGTTTCGGCCGTGGTTACTGTGGTTGCTGTTAAAATTACTGGCACATGAGGCTTAACACCTGTATGCCTCAAGTTTCACTCACTGGCGTCTGTGCCAAACACGTTTTTCCAGCGATTGGGTGGAGACACCAGAAGCGCCCCTAGCAGTCACGTCGAGAAGTAATAATAATAATATAAAAAAAAATGCTGGACATTCCACACAGCACTATTTAGCCCCAAACTAATACTACTACTAATACATTTTTTTTTGTAAATACATACTTATAATATTATATGTATAACACCCAGACAGAGAACAAACATCTATGTTCATCACCCAAATTTGTTCTCGGTAGGAATCGAACCCACGGCCTACGGCACAGAAAGCAGAGCTACTGACTGAGCTGTGAAGGCTGTCTGAAGCTGTTTGAAGTCTCGTGGCTCCATACAAAAACCTCCTCAAAAACGGGCTCGCACGGCATGGACGTCAGTGAGTAAAACTCTGAATACACACTGGTCTTGGACTGTTCAGAAGACTGCCAACGAGTGATGGAGTGTAGTATTCTCAGCGTGGAGCTTGTTGACTTTTCCCAAATAGCAGCAAGATTCAAGTGGAACTGGGCTGGCCACGTTTCCATTCCATTAAGCGGCAATGGAAGAACGAGGCAAGATCAATGACAGAATGGATCCCCGACAACGGGGAACGGCACCGCGGCGAAGGTGGTGGGATGACCTTGACGCCTTTAGGTACCTAATGTACCTACCTATAGTGATTGGACCTCAAAAGATTTTAAAGAGGGGATAGGATTGCCTTGCAGTGGGATGATGCAGGTGATAATTCATGGGGTGCTAGGTCGGGTAACCTCGTGGTGCACCCGGGTAACACCATTCCGCAGTACTCTGCGGGCGTGTTTCATGGTGGCCAATAACACGACAGGGCACAGCGTGATGAGCCAGGCGGTAGAGCGCGCGCGAGGGACGCGATAATATTAGATAAGATGCCTATAAATAGAAAAAAAACATTCAAAAAGACGGTGGTAAATATCAAAGCCAAACAACCACTATCGGCTTCGCTGATTATTCGCTATCATTTTATGATCGACTAGCGGCCTGTCCCAGCTTCGCATGGGTGGTCATAAATTTTTTGAACATTTTAGGATAAACTTAGACCGTGGGTTCGAGCCTCGCGTCTATTTATTTCATACATTTGCACGCCCTTCTCCCTGAGTGAGTGAAATCGCACGCCGTGCGTGTCCGTGGACCCGTTCACATTTTTAATTTCGTCATATCTTTTGAATGGAATGTCCGATTTGAAAAATTTAAGGAGTAATCTATAGGTATTGAAACCGTATTAATTATGAAATGATTTATTTGGATAGCGATTAATACCAAGGTATAAATAAAGACCCTTTTCTAGCGGCGGCATTTTAATTTTTTTTTATAATAAAAGAACACTTATTGTGACAACTATAATAGTTAGACATATGCTGTCGCGACATTTTTTGTAGATGATGACGTGTTCTACAAAATCGTAGTACATTATTTTGTTCTATCATAAATAGTTTTCGCAGCGCACGCGATGTAAGGTTTTTGTTTTCCACCTTGGGTTACATTATTGGAGTTTTAGTAAGGATCCCTGATTTTTTTGAAAATATAATATAGCCTATGTTACTCAGGGATAATTAGCATTCTAATGGTGAAAGAATTTTTGAAATCGGAACAGTAGTTTTTGAGCCTATTCGTTACATACAAAAATACAAATCTTTCCTCTTTATAATATTAGTGTAGATGTAGATTAGTGTAGAAGTGTAGATAGATGTGTTTGCATATTTAGCCGGTGCCTAGAGTCGGCTCGACGCGACGGCTCGACGTATTTTTCAGTGATAACTTGTTCTGTCAATAGCAAGGTATCTAATCTACCTACTACTTAGGTCACTACCTAACCTACCTACCTACCTAGGTGACAGCTACCTAAATACATCCAGCCCTAAAACGTGGCGGGGAGCGGACGTTCGGAGTCGAAAAGGTGTTCAGTGGTGAGTAACCTATAGGTACTAGTATTCTCTTATCTGTGCTATAGGTACTAGAGTTACAAGTAGGTAGGTAGTACAATAGTTTTTTTAGTGACGTAATTTGATATAACTTTAGATCCAGCTCGTCCCAAATTCTGAAAACTAGGTACCGAACTGCGTCATTAGGTAATTAATTAAGTATTAAATAGGCATAGCCATCAGGGTCCTAAGGTGGCTGACTACTAGGTATGTAGCACCCAAACGGCTGGGTGGATTTTGATGATTGAGGTAAGTATCAAAAGATTTGTCTTAACGACTGCCCGAGTGTCCTAGGATACAATACTCCAGTTGTTCAATCTTGACAAATGATACAATTTAATATTCACAAGCATTCGGAGGCGTCTGTATACTTACTGCTAGTAGGACGCACATACACGAACCTCCGACTGCCTGTCATTATTAAATTGTATAATTCGTCAAGACGAACAACTGGAGTTCACTATCAAGAATAAATTTAAAACATAATCTTGTTTCCATCCTTTTCGTTTGGGCAGTCGGGTTTTTTTATTTTATAATAATATTTTATTTTCATGTTACCTTCAAAGACTACAAACAAGCACCGATAAGACTTGGCAAAAGGACAATAGAAAAATAAACGAGCCCTAAACGGGAAAAAATCCTTATACCTATTTTGTATACTTACCTACCTACGATAAAACAGAAAATATTTACGTAAATTGTGATGAGCCCAAAACGTAAAATATCCTTAAATATTTATGTTAGCAATCTCTGCTACCACGCGAGGGCATCCACGGACAGTAACTAAAAAAACTCAATTTAATTCAACTTCGTACCTACCTACCACTTAAAAACATTTAAAAATAGGCTTTTCTAAAAAGAACCCTATTCCTTTCAATTCATCCAACTCCATAAGTCACTCGCCTGCGCAGATATTACTTCAAACGATTCAAACTAAAAACGTAGTAAACCTCTCAAAGAATCAAAATAAATATTTTCCTCGAACGATTCAAGGTTAAACCAATCTTTGAACCGTTTGAATTGTGTATCACATTTTGTAGATGAAAACAGCTCCACAGTTCAAAGAGTGGCAAAAATGCAGCATTGGAAATAAGATCTTATTAGCTAGATAAACAATTCAAATTCATTTAGCAACATAATTGATCCGGATATATGTTTTTCTAATATAGACCCTATCTACCTAGGAATAGATCTGATATTGACGTACCTACTCACTACGGTATGAGCTGCTGCAGACACGTACGTCTGACTGGGAGCCAATAATGTACGGCCAAATAATGTACAGCATGATATTGCACAGCACGATAATGCACACCCAGATAATCCGTGTCCACTGGTTTGAATTATTGGGTGTACATTATCATCCCGTACAATAACATGCTGTGCAATATCGTCACGTGTTGATAATGTACACCCAGATAATGTACAGCATGATAATTGGAAGCCACTTTAGTACCGTGGAGTTGGATTGGTTAGGTTATGTTGAAACATATATAAATTACGCACGAGGCGAGCGTGCCGCGGCAGCGGCCGCCAGCCGGTGCCAGAAATTATTTTTTATGGTACCAAAGTGGCTACCAATTATCATGCTGTACATTAACGTGCTGTACATTATCATGCTGTGTATTAACTGGCTGCACATTAACTACACGTGACAATATTGCACATCCAGTTATTGCACACCCCGATAATGTACACCCAGATAAAACGATTCCAAAAAGGTACCAAAGTGGATTCCAAATATCATGCTGTACATTATCGTGCTGTACATTATCATGTCGTACAATAACCGGACTCGTCTGACTCCTACCGACGGCTAGATTTGACGTGTCGCCGCCATCTTTGTTTTCTGTGTAGTTTTTTTGTGCCGGCAGAGAAAGATTTTCGAAAAGTAAGTTTTGAATAAATTGTAAACTTTATTCTAAAGATAAAAATCAAATGCTTAAATATCTTAACTACCACATTATGTGTGTTCCAAAGTCTCAGATGGAAAAATTTAATACTGACGAAGAGGGTGAAGGTTTTAAGGGTGTGGCTTGCTTCGTTTTAGCTAATGACGACAGCTACAGCTATGAATCTACCAATGAATTGTATGAAGATTGTCGCAAAACATACAAATAAGAATATTGTAGTTTATGTTTAATTGTTTTAAGTTTATTTTAGAGGTCAATTGTTTTGTTTTTGCCTACTTTATTCTATATAATTAAAGAAAACCGTCCCTAGGTAGGTACTAACACCGTCCACGGGTAAAACTTCGTTGACCTTATTAGGTACAACCTAGGAGGAAATATCAAATGGAGGGAGTCATAAGTCGTTGCCGCTCTTACAACTGCGTATCAAACAGTGATCATCTATCTTTGTTCTTCCCACGTAGCCTAACTACGAGTAAAAGAAAAGAAGATGTAAGTTTGGCAACGCCTCACTGGCTGTGTAAATCGTGTCTGTTAGTTGATGCAATGTTTATTGTTTTAATGTTCTAGTTCGAGTCGGCCAAACAGCTATGATGCTAATAATAAATAGTGAAAAATCTAAAGAATTATTATTGTTCAAGCAAAATATATTTGAAAAGGTGAAAGTAGGTAGGTATATACTCACTCGGCAAAGTGTTCAACGATTGGCTGTCAAACAGCTAGTTTGGTATTGGCTATCTTCAGTGACTAACTGGGATGACGTCATGAGCACTGAATATCTCGGATAGTCACCTACGTTGATAGTCACCGTAACACAAGATTGCGATTGTTTAGGCATAGTGGACAACAGTATGATGATCATTACATTTTCGTGAAAGACACTACTCTGAAGTAGTGTTTTATGAATTTTATTGATAAGCACCGAAGCCGGTATTTAATAAACTGAGTAAATTTGCAATTTTTGCTGAACTTGATTGTGATTTGTGTTTGTAGTTATGTATGGCACGTCTTATTTTGTTGGAATATGCTGAAGAAGAGCGAAAACAATGTGTTTTAAGAAATTGTTTTATTTTTAATCCAACCGATGTTCAACAACACAGAAATTGATCTCAAACCGCTAAACAAATCTTTATCTTTACTTAGTAGTGTTTTTCTAGGTACAACTAGCTGATGGCACACGCAGATGGCCCACCTGATGTTAAGTGGTAACCATGACCTATAAAAAAGCATTGCTTCGTAAGTCACGCACGATAGGAACGTGTCCTACGATGCAATGCCCTGCGTCCATCAACTTGAGGCATACAGATGTTAAGCCTCATGTGCCTGTAATTACACCGGCAACCACACTCTTCAAACCTACTTGCCTACTTGGTTGTACCTACTTACCTTTAATTGTAAGTTTATGTAGGTATGTTATTTAAATAAACAAACTAACTTTATAATAACTAAAAAAAAAACTAGATATCTAAGTAGTAAGAATAGGTACCTACTGAGTATTCGCGACACAATTTTTTTAAACTCCTGCGGATATCATCGTTTTTCTGAGGTTGATAGACGCAGGGCAGTGCATAGTAGGGAACGTTCCTATTATGCGTGACTTACGAGGCAGTAAGTACTTTGTTTTAATATGTGATGTAGGTAACCATCACATATAACAAAGACACTAACCACCACTTGACATCAGTGATGGGCCATCGGCTTGTCCCATAAGCTAGATATATGAAAAAACATAAAAACTAAATAATACACTCGGTCGAGACAAAATAACATGAATTTACCAGTAAGCCTCACTTCTCAAGTTTAAATAAGCCGACAAGTTTAAATAAACCGCATAAAATAAAATGTTTTCTAAAATGTAGTACTGTAATGATCAAAAGGCATAACTAAACTTAGTCGTTTAATAGTCGATAGAAAATAGTGTTGTCCAGTACTGGACAACACTATTTATTTCTACTAGGCTTCCCGTTCTCCCCCGTCGTTAATCACCGTTACTTGATATCCACTCAATGTGATAGGCAATACCAATGTTATGAAATTCTCAGTTGTCATCAAAGTTCGGTGTACAACCGAAGCCTGTTAGTCACTGGCACTGGAAAAGCCAATAGGCCTGCTGCTCCAGTCTTACATTGATACCCAACACGATATTTGGCCTCTGACTACCCCCTAACCTTTGCCTTTGCTTTATCTATTCTATCTATTATCGTTGTTTATTCTATCGATAGGTTAGTCAATGTAGTCACTTCTCTAGTCACTCACACGAATACAATATCGACAACTGCACACTAACAAAAAACGGACACGCCTAAAACCAAAACGCTCCCTCCATTTGATATTTCCTTCAAGGGTAGGTACCTACAACTGTAAGTTGAACCTGTGGACAAATATGGTGATTTAAAAATAAGTTAATTATTTTCAAAAATGTATATTTTATCGTAGGTATCTAATTAAAATTGTAGTTAAATAAAGGCTGATTATCTTATAAGATATGTAATAACTCAAAAATAAATAAATAACACATAACCAACTCTGATATAATTAATATTTAATTCCAAATTCTGGAAAGTGTCCGCACTTTCCCCTGCCAACCTAGCTGACATGCCGTAGAAGATGTCCATCTTTCCTCTTCGGTTTTGTATAGTCTTATAATAATTAATGTCTTTTTTATAATTTTGAACAGAGACTAAAGACGAAAGATGTCTGATACGGAGCTTCGACTATTGAGAGAGCAAGTAGAGGGACTAAGTTCTGCTCTCCGTGAGTTGACGGCGCGAGTCGCCAAACTCGAGCCGGGCTCCGGAGCTGAACCTGCACCATCTCGTACCACAGGTAAGTTTGATTGTACCTAAGGTACCTAACCTTACTTACTACCTTGAGGCTGAAACTTCTCGCTCGGACATTTCAGCATTTTTAGAAGTGAATAAAATCACCAATTGTAGTTAACCAACACCGCAAACAACAAAGTTTCGGAGGATAACATTGCAAAGGATACCTATTACGATTGAGTAGCGTGATAAACATTGAATAACGTATTCATTCGCATTATGTTATTTGTGATAAAGTTAGGAATATGAATATGATATAAAGTTTAAGTAGTCATAAAGTGCTTTTAGCTTTTTTTTAATTTATAATGGTTTTTCAGGCTATGTTAACTGGACAACGTCCCACGATGTCATTAAGAACCAGCGGTGGGTCAAATTGACCACGATCAAAGAATATATTGGTCAAATGGAAAGTCTGTGGAATTTTGGAACTGGGAAGGGGAATTTGGAAAATCTGCCGACGTCAGCAGATGTAGTGACTATCTCTGAAAACTCACGGTTTCCTCAGGTATGTCCACAAGAAGGTATTTGAAGAAGGAACTGAAAAGGTTAACTTTGTGGAGAAGCTACGTGTAGGATTGTCTAGCACTGGTAGGTATCCTAACTGTGAAGTCGTAGAAAAATAACACACGCAGTCTTCACATTAATATTCGTGTTATTGAAATTTTTGGTGACATGTTCACTTCTAATTTCATTCTCCTTGAAATATTTGGTACAACTACCTACTACCTATTAGTCTTTTTTTCAAAAGGTTTTAATAATTTGTTACAAAGTTTGGCATGAATTTATCTTTAGCTATATTTTGGTATAGGTACCTATTACTGCAAAATTTATATTTATATGTAGGTATCTACTTAATTTTATGGTTTATTATATGACAATTCAATACAAAACTAGCTCATTTGTTCTATAGAATTAATAATATCTGGTAACTTCCATTAGTTCTGTAGAACCCAGGCACATGAGGCGTAGGGCGACGACAAGAGCTATTGTAACTCTCGCTCGCACGTTACGACATGTTGAAAGATATAAAATCCAAACTAAAATCATTTTCGAAAAATCGCAGCTGTTTCATACAAAAATTCAAAACCTACCTGGCTAAAATGTATGAAATAGCTGTTTTTTTTTCGAGTTCCCAATATTGGTTCCTTAGAAAAAGTTATTCATATTGATGGATTACCTTAGCTCCCTGAAGTATTGGAACACCTTGTATAAAAAACTAATTTATGATTTAGGATGGAGCTTATGTGGATATCTATAATCCTAACGTCAGCGGGGAACTGAGTGCCTTGAAGCTGCAAAACACACGGCCAGGGACGGGCCTGCTTCAGAGGTTCGACAGCAACTGCAAGGGAGACGTGCAAACGTTCAGCAGCTTTGAAGAAAAATACCAATTGAGGTGGATTTAAATAAAAAATGACGTAGGGAAGTACAACCTGCCGTAAGCAAGGAGGTGCCAACCTAAAAATTTACCAATTTATTGTATGCTTTAGTTTTTGGTGGTTGTACCCATGGATTCAGATCAAACTACTACACTTTGTCAAACAAAACTGACGCTTACTACAAGGATATAAAAGCGAGGTGTGATGCGTACCTAGTCAATCATATAGTCATAGCCATAACATTTGAATTTGATTGAAGATTTGGAATACCTATGACATTTGGCTATTGTATACACATGGCATTTCGCTATTGTTTTTGTTGCCATATTATTGTAAACGAAACATTGTCTAAAAGTCCTGTTACGATTTCTTGAGTTGTTTTTTTACACCTCGTTTTATATCCACATTTACCGTCATAGTAGGTAATATTATTATATTCTGTGATTTTACCTACCTAACCTATGTATGAAGGTTTGAAAGTATCGTACTACTTACTGCCTAAATAATCTTGTCAAATGAGTACATAAAATAGACGTAATATAATATCATTGTTTTATTATGCAAAACTTGTTTTTTTCTCTAATACTTATAAGTAAGTAGTCCATAATAAGTGTATTATTTATTCTGTGACCTAGCAGGTAAGTTTGTTCGAGCCAGTGCCCTAGTACCTACTTGTTCGTGAATTCGTTGCGCTGAGAATTTTAAGCCTTGCTTGAGTGGGAGGCTTTTGTATATTCCGGAGATGATATATCATCGTCATCATCAGCCTGAAGAAATTCTCTGCAATATATTCTTCTATATCTTTTGCGCTGCTAACTGTACCTACAGTTTTGGATTGCAAAGAACTTATCTGCCTTATCGTTTCTGTAACTACTCTTGCAATTAGTTAATGTACTGAACACTGAGGATGAATGAATGAAAATGCTTTACTGTAACTACACGTTACTAACTAACAAAATTGGAAACAAATAATAACACTATAGAGAAACTATGGGTTGGTTAGACAAGAGTTACCTTATTATTTGCGGAACACGCCTGCGAAAGTTAAATAATTGTATGAAAATGACATTAACTTGACAGTTTTTGACTTTTCCAAGTGTTATTAACTTAGACTAAGTATCATATACCTACCTCCATGGTTATTAACCATGTTATGTTACTGGAATAAAATAAATGAATATGAATGAGATGCTCACGCCAAACGAATGCCATTTTCATGCAATTTATCTAGAAAGTATCACACGGGTATTTATCGCGTTTTACCTTTATTAAAAAAAATCGTTAAATATTCGGTAAATAATAAAGGTTAAACGCGATACCCGTGTGATACTTTCAATGTGTGTTATGATCGCGAGAGAAAAAATAAAATGTATCTAGACTCAAGGTTGGACTATTTTGAGCCGATCGCCGCCGATCCACCGACTTCTCGCAGTCTACATTAGGTATTGTCGGTCCATCGGGTGGGGAGCCGTTGTATCTACGGTAGGTACTTCTCCCGGTTAGGTGTAGTCAGCTGCACCAATTACCTAGTTAAGCAGCGTGTTCAACACGGAGGTGGTTGCATTGAGTAGGTAGGTATATACTAGGTACCTGAGTGCATCATACCTGCTCAAGTAAAACCACTATTCTCTGCATACCGAGGAATATACGTAACCAATATTCATTTAAAATAGACGTCAGTTTGTTTCTGTTCTTCAAGGTTTGGTCGCGTGATACTGGCACCTAGAGTCACCTAGCTATAAGACGTTTCAAAGTGATCCTTGTGATTTTATTGAATAAATACCCTTTGACTCTGACTTTGAATAGGTTAGATAGATTAGATGATTTCATGCCTTTAAGAAGGTTTTTATCCTTCTGAGAAACGCTATATTACCTAGGTACCTACGTATGTTTAGGTATAGGTATTTGTGGAATCTGCTGCTGCGTAAAATGAAAGCCAACGCAACCAGGGGCCTTATGCTCACTTGGAGCGAGATTATCTCACGGTAGAGATGACGTCATATCTCGTTCGATAACTATTTATCCTCATTCTCACCATCTCACTCCCCAATTTTCTCATTCAAAGTTCATGCGAGACGCAACGTCAACGAGTTATTGAACGAGATGTGGCGTCATCTCTACCGTGAGATAATCTTGCTCCAAGTGAGCATAAGGCCCCAGCTGTTTGTAGGATGACAGGACACGCTGATGTTAAAGTCGAAAGGAATTTATGCTGTTACGTCACAAGGTTCACTTTGGAACGTTTTTTTGCTAGGTGAATCTAGGCGCCGTTCCGCGCGACCTATGAACTGGTGGACTTTCCAAACAGCACTATCTAGCCCTAAACTAAGTCAAAGCTTGTTATATGGGAACCATAATCATAATCATAATCATAATCATAATAACTTTATTGCGAATATAGGTTGGTACATGTCAATACAGATGTCAGGGTTTGCAAATAATGTTCTTCCATATTCCACTTAAAAATAGCATGCAATAATTATACAATTTAAAAATTAATGAATTGATTGAATGATTAAAGAAATACAAAATGTCCGAAATTTAAAATAGAAAAGGAGATAAATTAACAATTAATAAATAAAAATAAAGAACAAAAAAAAAACTTATTATATTGATTATTCTAAATTGTCGTTAAGATATTCCGTCACACTATAGTACACTTTTTCAATGAGCAATTTTTGTACGTTTTTCCTAAATACAGTGATAGAAGGAGAGGCCAGTATGGCATTAGGCAAATTATTATAAAGTCTTGAGGACATACAAAATATACTGTTGTTTAGTTTAGACGTTTTATTTTTAGGACAACAAAGTTTATGCATATGGCGTATGCTTTTGAATTTATCAAAGAGGTGTATATTTTGCCTGGCGAATAATACTGCTTCAAGAATATAGATTGATGGTAAGGTTAAAATTTTTAATTTACTAAAGTATTGTTTGCAGCTGTCTGTCTGCTGTAGCTTGCATATGGCCCGCACGCATCTCTTCTGGGCCCTAAATAGTAAATCTTTGTCGGTACAGTTGCCCCAGAATAAAACACCATACCTAAGAAGGGATGCCACATACCCGTGATAAGCTGTCAGCAAAGTAGACTCACCAGCAGTTCTTGACAGCACATATAAAGCGTAAGAAAATCGGGCTACTCTTGAGCATAGGTTTTCCACGTGAGGTTTCCAATTTAAGGTACAGTCAATATTTAGTCCTAAGAATTTCGTTACATCTATTTGATTAATTTTCTGGCCATTGTAGTTAATGTCAATGTTATTTATTTTAATTGCTCTATTCCTGAATATAATGAAATTTGTTTTTGCTAAATTAATTCTTAAGTTGTTTAATGCCAGCCAATTTACAATCTTACTCAATGTATCATTCATGTCATTTTCAAGAGTAGTCTTATTGATTCCATTAAATAAAATTGTACTATCGTCAGCAAAAAGTGTCATGTGATGATTTGTTATTGTGGGAATGTCATTAATGTAAATTATGAATAATAAAGGACCTAGTACACTCCCTTGAGGTACGCCGTATTTGACAGTTCTGAATGGGGATGTATATTTGACCTGCTTTTTTTCTGTGGGGCATATCCTTGTTATCTCAGTTGCCTGCGTTCTGTTGGTGAGATAGGATTCAACTAGGCTTAATACATTACCTCGCACTCCGTATGCATCCAACTTATGCAGAAGTATCTGATGATCAACGTGGTCAAATGCTTTTGTAAGGTCCATGAAAAGTGCACATGGCGTTATATTGCGATCAAGATTATCCATAACGTTATGTAAAAAATTGAAAATAGCCATATTAATTGTCCTTTTTTTCCGAAACCCTGCTTGTTCTTCCGCAAACAAATGATGTTTTTCAAAGAATTGGTAAATGCTGTCATACATGAATCGTTCAAAAACCTTAGAGAGTACAGGAACAAGTGCAATAGGGCGGGAGCAATTCATGTCACACTTATCTTTTCCTTTGAAGAGAGGTTTAACAATAGTGCGCTTAAGTTTTTCGGGAAAGACACCATTAGTTATGCAGTTATTTAAAATATGACTTAGAGGTGTAGAAATCTTACGTGAAACAAGTTTCAAAATTCTAGTAGAAATATTATCATATCCTGTACTGTCTGTATTCTTTAAGGTCATTATATTTTTTTCTATATCAACCGGCATAATAGGTTTCATAAATAGGGAGGAAAACTTTATTGGGATGGAGCTAGGCCGTGCTGAGGGATCGAATTTAATTTGGTCAATATAAAACCAGATAGCTGATATTATATATTTTTATTGTTGTACTTTTATTTTACTTATAATATAGGTAGGTACCCAATAACACCCAAACAGAGAACAAACATCTATTTTCATTACACCAAATGTTTGTTCTGTGTGGGGATCGAACCCACGGCCTACGGCAGAAGGCAGAGCTACTACCAACTATGCTGTGAAGGTTGTCATTTTGATCATACATCATCATTATCAGCCTGAAGAAGTCCACAGTTGGACATAGGCCTATTTACTTTTCCAGGAAGAACAATTTTGAGCACTCTCCATCCACCGACTTCGGTCCTCACAAATTTGTCGGTCCATCGGATCATAAAAAGAAAATATACCTAAGAGATCATACAAAATAATATAATACCTACTAAAGTTCCAGTGTGGTGACAATCTAAGGGCAGAATACCGCCCCGCGTGTCGCGGCGCGCCATGAAGCCTATCGGTCCCATACATTATGCCTTAACTTGACGGGGAGGTTTGAACAGGCACCTACTAAATCATTGTACAGCACTGATCGCCACCGTGCATTGTACCTCAAGTTCCCCAGTGCTTAAAAAAATACAATTATTTTTGATCTCATAATCCTAAAGAGGTTAGGACAGACTACACTGGAAAGAGCTAGGGGAGGCCTTTGCCATTATGCACTTGGAAATTAGAAACATGATTTAAAATATGATCCGAAATGAAGGCTTATTATTATTATTATCAAGGTTTATTTATCTGAAAATATAAATATTTCGGAAACATTGAAGCTCACGGGTCTACCTGAGCCAAATGCAAATCCCGATTTCTTTTAATATTCTGTCGTTTTACAGCTTTTTGCATTGTTATTTATTACCTATATGTGAATATATTATGTCAAATGTATTGTTTGGACGTGCCTCTGATTACCTCCTTTAGACATCCTCAAAAGAATCTGGAGTTCGTACTTGGTACTGAGAGATCTGAGGGGATAACTACCGTGCCTGGGTATTAAAGTCATGAAGCTGCTCGAGGTTCTTTTTTTTTCAGTTTATAAGTACCTATAGGTATGTATTACTTTGAGGTATTGGTGAATGCATTGCAGTATTTCTCCAGTAGGTACTGGAGAGCACCAGTGGTAAGATACTATTAATATATTAAAATAATATATTATATATAACCTTAGGTTAAAAAAACAGTGTAGGTACATACGTGAAGCACATTGCTGATCCTTCAAAACAAAACACTACACTTCACAGCACTTCACACACATTTCAGTCACTCCGTTCGGACCTCGCGATAGTTGCACGCGCTTTGGTTACTTTGGCAAGTTTGTGTTATACCAGACTTGCAAAACTTGGTTACTGCAGATGGTGAAACGTCAGCTCGGTAGGGGAGAGAGGCTTGACTGAGCTAGGGGTGCGGTGGTGAGGGGTCGGCGCCGCGCAGGCGGGAGGGTGAATTCAGCCCCCTGTCACTCCTCATCGCCTTTTAACGTAAAAACAACCTTACTGCGATTGTTTTAGATTTAATTTAGTGGGAGATAAATTCTAGATGCGATAGGGAATCCGTGTTCTTTATAATGAAGATGCTGTCAAACGGTGATGTCGGAGACTATGTAGGCACGTTCCAAATCTACCTTTTGACCTGAATTGTCTTTTTTTGTTTACTGTACGAATAGGTTGCAAGACCATCCCTGCTGCCAGAAAACTAACAAATTTCCTCACGATGTTTCCCTTCATTGTTTCTGCTTATACTTCTGTTGATTAAAATTGGTTTTTGTTACCTTCACAGATGAGTGACATCAAAACGATGTCAATTTTTTACCCATGCCATTCACGGGAAGTTGTACATTTTTGCTTGGGACATTTTTGATAGAGTAGGCAGTACACCAGCACATACCATCCTCTCAGTCTAGTCAAACTTACTCATAGGAAAATATACGCGCGGAATTGAGATACTACCTATAGAGATCTTTATCAGATTACAAAGTGGTCTAAGTCTAAGAAGTTTTCTACACAGTTACTATTACTACCTACTACGATCAGATTCATACCCACAGTAAGATCACAAGGTGGCGTTGGTACCAGTAGACCTACAGGTATTTTCTGTGGATGAGTGACAGGAGACCACCACGCACCAGGGACCAGGGTGCTTTTCCATCGAGAGGTGATGGAGGGGTCCCGTTCTATGCAGGGACAACGACGACTAAGATACTTAGAAAAATAAGTTTGTATGAGAGTGAACAACTCTTGTAATGGGGTTCCTACGTCACCTTAATAAGGCCTCGTAATGGCTTAAGGCTGAGCTAGAACTGGAAACGACAGCTCGACTTTATTTCCGAAGCTCGGAAGCGTATAATGTAAACGCCACAAAAATCTAATCACATCAAACCATTTATTTTGTAAATAAAAAACGTCGGCGAAATACAAAGAACAGTATTGGTTAGGTAAGCATTCCAAATGGCGACCAATACCAAACGTTGCATAACTTAGAAAATGCCAAGCAAGCTACATCAAGAGAAAAACTTTGTGGAAATACGAACGCATATTATATAATCATTGTGCGTTCTGTATTGAAGTGAGACTTTCCTCTCCATGTAACTATTACATCTTCTGTGTCACTCCCTCGATCCACTATTGAGACTTTATTTTTCTGTTTTGGGATCGTCCACTTATCTCCAAAATGCTGAATTTGTGCTAAAAAGAGCAATTTAATAACAACTAAGAATGCTCGACAAGTTTCGAAATAAAAACAATGACTAGATATCTGAAAAAACGATGAATAAGTGCTACCTCTTACCAATTGGTTATGCTTAATTTTAAGTAATGTTTAAAATGCACTTTTGACATTAATAAAATCCTATCCATCCAAAGGTTGTCTGGAAGAGATCGCCCATTGCGATAAGACCGCCCATGGTACTTCGCTGTAGTTGAAAAAATTCTTAAATGTTATGTTATTTTAGGTGTACAATAAAGAGTTCTCTATCTATCTAATTTTCCAGAAGCTACTTTGGTAGTAGTAGAGCCTATTCCATTCCCATTTAATCACTAACAAGTTACTTTTTTACGGAATAGCATATAATACCAAACTAAGCAAAGGTTGTAGAATAAAACAACTCTGAATAAGTACTAAAAATATAAAAATTTGGCTAACAATAATAATATTCCTTCAAGAACCAAGGAATCGAAAATAAATACATCAGAATTATAAAGAACATCTACCAAAAAAGCTCTGCAAAAATAAAACTGGAAAGAGAAGGTAAAGAAATAAAAATCGAAAGAGGAGTGCGTCAAGGAGACCCTTTATCGCCCAAACTGTTTTCAGCCGTTCTTGAAGAAGTTTTTCGTAGGATAGAATGGAAAGAGTATGGCTTGAAAATTAATGGAGAAAAGCTAACCCACTTAAGATTTGCCGACGACCTGATAATATTTTCTTCTAATATAGTAGAGTTAACAAAAATGCTTGAAGACTTAGATATAGAAAGTCGCAAAGTAGGCCTGATTATGAACGCAGCTATAACACTAAAATAAGGAATCAAACTAAGATAAAAAAAATGTCATAACCACCATTCGAAAAAACAAATGGAGATGGACAGGACACACTCAACGCGGATCAGACAAATGGAGCAAAAAAATAACAAGCTGGTACCCATTAAACAGAAAGAGAAAACGCGGGAGACAATACAAAAGATGGGAAGACGAAATAACAGCGGTTGCAGGACACACGTGGACTAGAACAGCGAGAGCAAGAGAAGAGTGGAAGTTGTTGGAAGAGGCCTTTGCCAAAATTGCGCAAACAGATACTATACGAACAGTTGTCGACATTATTAATGCTAAATAACCTTGTAAACCTAATATTAAGTATACCTGAAATAAAGGCTTTATTATTATTATTATTATTATATAATAATATTCCTTCATTGTGGAATCAGTTGCTTCTGAATTTTCTTCAGGAAAGAGCTTTCAAAACCGGACAATGGAACCAAGCGAGGCACATTTCAATAGTCCAATTCTGAAAACGTGCTTAGTACTGAATTTGTAAACAAAGAAACCCTTTAATTATTCCGCAAATGTCAATTCAAACACAAATTATTTTCTGGTGAATTCGCTTTAACTTCTAAAGGCTTCGGAGGTTGAACGGAAAAGTTTCGAAGGTCATTGTTTTCAAAATAATATTTTAATAGAATATTTTGGAAAGTTTTATTATGATATAATACTTGCCTACTCATCACATGAAATGTTTTTTTAATAAAATGTATTAGCTGACATACAATTTCCGGTTGTAAACTCATGTTTTTTACACTAATTATAGACTTGTGCTTGACCGCAATCTCACCTGATGTTCAGTGACATAATCATATCAGTCGACGGTGTAGTACGCTTACCTAGAAGATTAACCTAATCACTCTTCCCTTAAAAATATCCATAAGTCATAAATGTTCGGAAAAACAGACGTCGCTGAATGTATTGTAAAATAAAGATTAGTATCGTACAGATATCCTTGTTACACCGTGTAACAAGGATATCTGTACGCTATCTGTACGCCGTGTAACTTACACGGCGCGGCAGAGAATGACGATAAATGTCAGAATTCTTGTTTAGCCCGTAGTGTTTACCGTTACCACACTAAATACCTAAACCTGCGATCGACAACGCACGGGTGGTAACTTTGAGGGTTTTCCCCAAAACTGTCTTCATCTTGAGTGTCACTAGTTCTTTTGAAACAGTGTGGTGAAAGAATTTTAATTGCACCTCAAAGAGGCTTCTTATGAGCACTTGACACATGTTTAAGAACGTTTTAGGTTCTACGACATGCCGATTTCCTCGCGATGTTTTCCTTCACCGTTTGAGAGTACTGGCACTGGTCTTATACAATTTTGAACAGAAAAAAATCTTTGGTGCCTGACTGGTTTTGAACCCACGATTGGTTCATCGGAAGGCGGGGCCGCTAGCACTATACCACCAGTGCCATATAGACATTTTTAATAGCACTGAGCGGCAACGCGACATTAAGTTCTGCAATCGAGTTATGGTTGATGTGCATACCCCGTAGTTAAGCTCAAAATGTTATTACGAACATTATAACTCGCGTAAGGATGTTTGTGTACTGTTCGTAGCGCGTAGCATGCTCGTAGCACCTCTACGTGCGAGGTTGTAGCATCCAAATAACAATGCGTGTATTAATTTAGATCTTGAGCTAGGTGTCCGTGTATTGAACGTAACAATAAAATATCGTACGTATGTAGGAGCGAAAAAATTATTCATGTCTGGCAAATACGCTATTGATTTTGTAACATTTGGTAGATCTATCGCGACTTGAATGAAAAGACATACAGTTTACCATTTATGCATAAATTAGCAGAAATGTACGCATCTAATTGTAAGCGATAGTACATCAAATTGCTTATCAGTTCATCTTATTGTCCATAATGCCATACCATATCATTATTTTATTTATTAAACAAAATCTTATTCAATTATCTTCTTATCAGGCTCAAAAACACTAAAGGAAAGGGTCATCCCCTCAGCTAGATAATAATGTCAAAGATAGGAGATAAGCAATGGTTTAACTTCACAGTTTAAAATTTAAACAGTTTATCTTCAGAATTTGAAACTGCAACGAGCAACTTAATAAAAATGTTCCATAAAACATGTACATTGTAGCCACAACGTTGCGATTTCGCCGGGGAAATAACTTTAAGAACGCTGTAATAAAATTTAACTCGTAATCTGTTGTATTATACTATAAGATACGAGCAAAAATGCTAAAGCTATTACACTTCTTTATTTATAAAGTAGGTCAATGCAGATTATATAAAAAAATAACTTTATAAAATATTTATTAAAAAATAAAAAAAACCCGACTGCCCAAACTAAAAGGATCGAAACAAGATTATGTTTTAAATTTCTTCTTGATAGTGAACTCAAGTTGTTCAGTCTTGGCGAATGATACAATTGAATAATCACATGCAGTCGGAGGCTCGTGTATGTCCGTCCTACTGACGCCTAGGTCACTTGGCGAAGACAAGAGCTAATGTTACTCTCGCTCGTACGTTTCGACATGCGCAAACTTTTGAGTAGGAAAACATGTATCGATCAAAATGCAATTTTTACTAAACTCTGTGCAATGTGATTGCACACAAGATGGTTGATTGATATTTTTCGAAAATGAGTTTAGTGATTTAAGCTTTCTGCATACGGACTACCAGTCCAATTCTGTTCTTGGCTTGAAGACTTTCTGAGGGAACGATCTATTCGAGTAGTCGTTGACGGTTGCTCGTCTGATCAATTGGCTATTAACGCCGGTGTACCTCAGGGGTCGGTGCTATCTGCCACGCTGTTTTTGCTGCACATCAACGATCTGCTCATGCCCGGTATCATGGGATATGCAGACGACAGCACGGTTGTGGAAAGATATACATCCAATGCCCAAGCCAGACAAAATGTGGTTCAGCAAGAGCGAGACGCGATGCTTCAGCGCTTGAATTTAAAACTCAAGGTGGTGTCTGACTGGGGTGATGCCAACTTGGTAAAATTCAATGCCACGAAAACGCAAGCTTGTCTGTTCTCAGCAAAGAAAAGTTCGTTTCTCCATGTTCCTATTTTCCAAGATGTACCTATTAGTGTACGGGATCACCTGGAACTTCTTGGTACCTCGCTTACGCCTGCTCTTAACTTTGGCTCGTACATTGAGTCTAAGGCTAAAACAGCTTCCATGAAGCTTGGCATCTTGAATAGGGTTAGGCGGTACTTCACACCTGGACAGCTTCTTAATCTGTACAAAGCACAAGTCCGGTCTGGTATGGAGTACTGCTGTCACCTCTGGGATGGCTCTGCCAAGCACCAGCTTGCTGCCTTAGACTCAATTGAAAGGCGAGCTTTCAGGCTAATAGGCGAGCAACACATGGCGGAGACTAAGATCCAAAGTCTTGAACATCGCCGCAAAGTTGCCTGCCTATCCATATTCTATAGGTTACATTTTGGAGAATGTGCTCAGGAACTTCACGACATAATACCACCATCTCCTTTCCATCACAGGACAAGTAGACGTACGGCTCAGTACCACCCATATCTGGTAAATATACCACCCATTCGCACTAAGCGCTTTACTTCTACATTTATTATGCGAACTGCCAAAGAGTGGAACTCATTGCCATCGTCTGTCTTTCCTGATCACTACAACTTGGGTCTCTTCAAGGCAAGAGTGAATAGGTGTCTTCTAGACCGTTCTGCTCCATCGTTGGCTACATCGTCGCTTACCATCAGGTGAGATTGTGGCCAAAGGACGGTTTATTTCTTATAAAAAAAAAAAAAAAAAAAAAAAAAGATTTTATATCTTTCAACATGTCGAAACGTGCGAGCGAGAAGTTGTTTGATAGTTGTCAGCCCCTTAACGAATTTTGCGTTATGGTTTAGTCTTTGAGAATTTAACTTAAATGAAAAACAAATTATTACTTGAAATCACTCAATTACTCTCTTGATTTTGATACCCATATTGATAGATAGGCATTTTTTACCGTTACCGTTACCTGTAGCGAGTTTAGCGGATAGCTCTTCTCTAAATAGGATTAATGAAACTTTAGTTTCTGTGAAAACTATAAATTATTTTTCGGACAAACAAAAGTTTTATTATCAGCGCGGACAAAGTCGCAGGTTTTTGTAGTCAGACCATCACCCTCCGTTACTAAAGGGTCGATACGGGGCGGATGTCTTACGGGACTGCAACCCTTAGACGGTGAGTAATGGCTAAGGGATGATTGGATGTTAATCGATATTATATTCTCCCAAATTATAACGATTTATTTTTATCAAACTCTGACTGAATCTCTCGCTAAGGTTCAAAACAAATAAATTCAGTTGTATCTTGCGCCGCGTTACGCGAATTTTTTATATAAATCTAGGTATTTTTAGGTGGTAAAAGATTTAAAGAGCCTCTTTTCGAACACTTAACACATCTTTTAGAACTTTTTAGGTTCTACAACATGCAGGTTTCCTCACGATGTTTTCCTTCACCGTTTGATAGTAGGTTTCAAGGTACTTGTTTAAAATGGACCAGAAATGCAAATGAAAATTTGTATGATAAGCTAAGTTTTGTTTTGGTACCAAATACGTGTTTATTGTAAGTTTAGGCGATACCGCGAATAAACACTCCTAGATATAAATAGATAATTCACTCTTTTACTATATTCAATCTTACAACCTGAAAATAAAAAAATATTCCAACTGTAAAATATATCTTTCTTAGTCTAGATATTTTTTTTATATTTGCAGGTAAACGAAAAAGTTTACTTGACAAATTGAATATTATACCGTAAGTTGAACTAGTTATGAACCTAGTTAACTTGACAAATTAAATACACAATAAGTTAAGAACCTAACAAACGTGCAATGTTGGAACTCTTCAAAACTTATGAACGAATGTTTTATACTATAATTTCGAAATGGCAGTCAAATTAGGGAAGGTATATAATTTTAAATGTGTCTTATACAAGGTGTTCCATAAGTTGTGTATATAAACTTCAGGGGGCTAAAGTACCTATCATCAATATGAACAACTTTTTCTAAAGAACCAACACTGTGAACGCGAAAAAAAAACAGCTGTTTCATACAAAAGTTCAATACCTACCAGGCTAAAATGTATGAAACAGCTTTTTTTTTTTTCGCGTTCACAGTGTTGGTTCCTTAGAAAAAGTTGTTCATATTGATGGGTACTTTAGCCCCCTGAAGTTTATATACACAACTTATGGAACACCTTGTATAATTGATATATTACTAGTAGTTCGCCCCGAACTGAGATCTCGTGATGCGACCCGACGAACGCATCAAAACTTTGAGTAGGTAGTAGTCAGAGGCAAGTCCAAACATTATCTTTGGATTTTTTTCTGACTACCGCCTACTAACTTGGTATGGTTACCAAGTTTCAACTCTATTGGCCTATTTATTGAAGAGTTCCGTTGAACCGATCTTGGCTCCATCATCAGACCTGGTCGTCGTCACCATTTTATGAGAACTGAGTACCTCCTTAATTTATTTCAAGAAAAAAAAATAAGAAAAATCAAAGGAACTGGCCGACCAGTAGAAAAACCTTGATGCCAACGAAACTCTTAGAAATGGGAGCTCTTGGATCGCTGGTTATCTTAATTTAACTTTTTAAGTTTTATCTCGAAAACAGAGCGTCCCAAAAAAAAAGTAAAAATTGTTTTGGAATGTCCAAACAAAGCCCTTTCATATGACATGTAACTTGATTTTTTTATGTAACTTTTTTTATTTTTGCCCTCTTAAAAAACCCCATATCTCAAAAACCCTTCATCCGATTTTACTCATATACTTACCAGTAAATTTCTCAAGTACAAGCTATCGACATATCAAATTTCATGCAGATCGGATCAACGGTTCTAAAGTTATCGCCAGACAAACATACATACATACATACATACATACATACATAAAATGCCAAATCGCCCAAGTTGAAACTAAGATCTTCGTTCGCTTCGCTCACTCGATCAATAACACGGCACTGCTTATGACTGTGCCGATACAAATAAATAATTTTTCAAAGTGATCCTTGTATTGTACTGAATAAAGACCGTTTTGATTTTGATTTTAATGTTTGTTTTTGTATTTATTTATTTACTTTAATTAATACGCTATTACCTATTAATTATACAAATTAATGAGTATCTTAGTAATAATATAACAATATTATTAATAATTAGTAATCATATTATTAATTAAACTAACACAGACATAACTAGAGTTTAGTAGAGCTCTTTGTGAAGGGCTCGTCAGGGGAAGTACTACCACCACGCCTTTTTCTGCCGCCAAGCAGCGTTGATGTGTTTCGGTTTTAAGGCGAAGACAAGAGCTAATGTGACTCTCGCTCGCACGTTTCGACATTTTGAATGAGATAAAATTACTAAACTCATTTTCGAAAAATCGCAATCAACTATTTTGAGTGCAATCACATTGCATACAGTTTAGTAAAAATTTCATTTTGATCGATACAAGTTTTCCTACTAAAAAGTTTGCTTTACTAGTTTTCGTACATAAACAAACTTTTAAGTAGGAAAACTTGTATCGATCAAAATGAAATTTTTACTAAACTGTGTGTAATGTGATTGCACACAAAATGGTTGAATGCGATTTTTCGAAAATGAGTTTAGTGATTTTATATCTTTCAACGAAACGTGCGAGCGAGAAGTTGTTTGATAGTTGTCAGCCCCTTAAGAGAGTGGTCGCCCGTGAAATTACAGGCACATGAGGCTTAACATCTGTATGCCTCAATTTGGTGGGCAATGCATCGTAGGGCACGTTCCTATCGTGCGTGACTTACGAGGCAATGCTTTGTTATAGGTGATGGTTACTACTGGACATCGGGTGGGCTATCTGCTTGTTCTATCAGCTAGTGGTATAAAAACAAAGTCTCTCTTGCCATGCCCATACCGCGCCAACCTATCTCCTCAACTTATCCATCACAGATTCATCTTTCAAACTTCCTCTTAAAAACTCATTTCTTATTTTATCCATCCTTGTCACACACATACATCTCAACATTTTTATTTCTGCTGCGTGCACTCTTCTTCCATTTGTTCCTTTGGTTGCTCGATACTTAGATCTATACAGTAGGTAGGTATCTCATCCCACTCATCCCAAGGTCAAGAGTATAGCCACCCTAAATCGACGGCCCTTTTAAAATGTCTCCCATCTGATGGAGTGCGTTGCGGTTTTCCCCTGCCAACGGTTTCATTCACAGAATCGCCTGATGCTTCAGAAAAACAAAAAAGTCACTAAAATGTTTTATAAAACTTCTTTCGGGCTGGCTATTAACGTATAGGAATCGTTTAATAATCTTAAATCATAGTCAATTATTTATTTGCTTCAATGGTGTAGGTAGGTACATAACGATCATTAAATTAATCAAATAGGTGTCACTCATTCCCCATTGCTGGAATGAAAATTGTAGGTGTGGGCTTGTTTCAATTGGGTAGGTAGGTACTTATTATACAAAACAACACACAAAATTCACAATAATAATAAAACGACCAACGTTTCAATGTTTGGGTGACCTTCTGACTTTTGTTTTGATACTTCGTGTAAGTATTCCATTTAATGTTTTTATGTAAGCAAAGAGACAAAGCTTATCTAAATAAATAAAAAGTTATAGTAAAAATTCCCAGTTAGACCTCTCTCTGTTTTCGAACATTTGATAAAAACCACTGGCATAGGAGTTGAAGCATAGTGCAGTAATTTTTGCAGAAGCATTACTTTTAGTATTATTTTTAGATTTTTCACAAAATCTAAAAATAATACTAAAAGTAATGCTAGTGTAAAATTTATATAATGTTATAATTATATAAGTAATTATAGTTATAAAATATATATAATGATATTTCAGACACAGCTGTAAGCCAGTCTTGCTTATTAAATACGATCATGGCAAAATAAAACCAGACACGTTACGGGACTGCATACTGCATAGAATGTATGGAGATGATACATTTATATTACATTACCTTTCATTACCTTTCAATCGCAGGTTGTTTAAACTCCTATTTATGGAAATGATACATCTTATACATCAATAACCTTTAAATCGGTGGTTGCTCTCCTATTTAAATTTGATTTTCACCATTTGAAGGATTTGCAAACTAAAAATCCCAACTCAAATTAAATCGTTTCAACTTTTCTTGCCTTAGGATTATCAGATGAAAAAAAGGTAGTTAACAATGAAATAGTCTTACGATCAAACGCACGTTAAACTAAGACTATCTACACGAAATACTAAAAATCCAACAATTGGTATTTTAAATACGAAAACTTCGACTTTTAGATGTTTATTCAATAAAAAACGAATGGGTCCTTGAAGGCAAGCTTAGTTAAGATATAGCTATGAATCACTGCTATGTGAGTCAAGCAGGTAGTGGCAGCTAGTACTTTATAAATATCCTCACTTTTTTTAATAGTTGCACAGTATTATTCTGCAAAAAAATACTCAAAGTGGCCCTCTGTCCCCGCTCCACTGTCGCAGAACACAATCCAATCAACTGTCCAGCGGTGAACGTGTAACTTTATTTCCTGTTCCTATAACAACTGACAACCCCAATTCGCCGGTGCTGCGTGACATACGGAGTTGCCTTTAAACTGTCACCATCTGAAACTTGACAGCCCTCACAACTCAGTCGGTAGCTCTAACTTCGCTACAGGCTGTGGGTTTGATTCCCAAACAGAACGAACATTTGTATGATGAACAATGAACATAGATGTTTGTTCTCTGTCTGCGGGTGTTTAAGTATAGAGGTATTAAGAGTGTATTTACAAAAAAATCTATATTTATAAGTATTATATCAGCAATCTGGTTCCCATACAAGCTCTGCTTGATTTGGGGCGAGATTGTGTGGAACAGGCGTTTAATGCAAGTAGTTAACAGAAGGCATCGTTTATTAAAGAAATTATGAATATATTAAAAAAAAATATGCTGAAATCGATATTTCACAGTTGCCTGAAATAAAGGTAACATTGTTGAAAAAAGTACTTTTTCATATGGATGCAAATGTTTTTATGGACCAGTTTTGCAAACTTGGTTTGGAGTCACAGTTTGGCAACTAGAGCTTTGCACAATGCAGTTGACCTGTTCACAAATAATAGATTAAAACTTGTATGCGTGCCTCAAGTCAAAGTCAAAGTCAAACGGTATTTATTCTTTAGTCTAGGATCGCTTTGAAACGTCTTAAAGCTAGGTGACTCTAGGTGCCAGTTCCACGCGACCAAAGCCTAGAAGAACAGGCAACAAACTTTATATAAAAAACTTCTCCTTCGCACATTTTATTAAGACATGGCTGAGTTTAACTCCTGACTACTTGGACCACTACCCCAACTCTGAGTTTTTTTTATAGTTTTTCGTAACGTTAGGCCTTTTTTGTATGGAGATTTGATAAGCGCCTCTATTGGTGTTACTGTGAACTCACGAGTCTAAATACAAAACGGGCTGACGACGTTACGAAAAACAAATCTTCATAACTTCATTATACTAACCCAAACTTTACTTTAATTTTAACAATAACAAAGCACTGCTAAAAAAACTACATTAAAAAACATGTACCTACAGGTCAGAACTAAACAGGTTTTTCCTAGGGTGGAGGTTAGTGCGCTACCAAATCGGTCCACATGCGGCATGAAAGTTTGAACTAATTGTACCATCTTACTCCTATGTTATTGTCATGTGTACTTTATAAGGTTCTGAATAAATTATTATTATTATTATAACACTAAATTGGGATACTGTCATAAAACCAAATCTTTCAATAAGGGTATTTATTAAATTGAACGAAATTCGTTCAGTATCACAAGCGACCTCGCCCACACAAGCGACACAGTAGCTAACCCTAATTCTAACATCTGGTCGGCATGATTAACATGAATGAAGCGAACCTGCTAGAACAATAGGCGAGGGGGGCTGCAGGGGGGGGGAGCGACTGCCTTGAGAGATACTTCACACAATACTCGGCTGGCGCAAGCTCCATTTACACTACGTACCGAAAACTGAAACAGAAACAGCATAACGACTTTGATCCCCAGGTACGGTGTGGTACGGTAGATATCCCCTCTGATCTCTTAATACCAAGTAAGTACCAGATTCTATAAGGTCGTCTAAGGGGGGTAGTCAGAGGTACGTCCAAACATTACATTTGACACATACCTACATTCTGCAGTCCATCCTGCATGTTGTTCCAAGCCCATTGCCGTTCTACATGATGGATCATGGAATGACAACACAAAAATCACTTCAAAAATCAAGGGGCTTGAAAAAATTATAATGAGATTCAAACGAGGCTCGCGTTGCGTAGATAAAAAAAGTTACTAACATTATTTGAACGAAAGTGAAACACCACGTGGCCATATTGAAACATTTCATACGTCATAATTTCGAATTTCGAATGTTCTTTGGAGGTTCTTTTTTCTTTATATTCACCTGGGAGAGTAATGGCTGGTTTCATATATCGGTCGCTGATGGCTCCACTCGCCAAAACGGCTGATAAGGTCTCATCTCTTTTCGTTGATAATGTGATCATTAATTTATACCGCTAAACATATTGTATTGTAAAATGACGGAACAGGCTTTTAAGCACTAACTTTTTTTTTTTTTTTTTAATGTAATAGACAGACAAACGGGCTTACGGCCCACCTGATGATGTTAAGTGGTCACCGTCGCCCATATACACCAACAAAACTAGGGGTGTTGTCGTTTTGTCGTTGCGTTGCCTGCCCTGAAGGACTTTATTAACTTTTTTCTTGAAGCTATTCATGTTATAACTGAGCGGGAAAACCTCCGATGGTAGCTCATTCCACAGTTTATGAGTATGGGGGAGAAAAGATCTCGAAAAGCGAGTTGTCCGAGAAACCCAAGGATCCAGTAGATGTGGATGAGCTCGATCCCGGTGTCGAGAGGAGCGGTGGTAAAATCTTGACGCCGGGATAAGGTTAAATAGGGTACCGGCAGTAGCCCGTTTTTTGTGTAAATTGAGACGAAGGCTGGAGGCTGGCTGAATTTCCGTCTTGTGATAATTTTAGCAACAATTTTCACCAAGTTTTATAGAGCTTGCTTCGTATGTTAGTTTTTGCGAGCTGCAGTACCTTACCGTCAACATCAACAAAGATGAAATTTCAACGAAGTTTTAAGTTTTTTGAACTTTAGCATATTCTGTTTTATTAATCAAATTCATGACTTCAGGTGTTGGGATTTAATCAAGTTGCAATGCCTATTAGAGTTAAATGTAAGTAATATGATGTCTGTATCAAAAACGCTACTTTTCATTTAGAAAACCTCGCAAAGTGAAGCCACAAGCGAATGCTATTTTTTTTATACAACTAGCTGATGAAACAAGCAGATGGCCCACCTGATGTTAAGTGGTAACCATCACCTATAACAAAGCATTGCCTCGTAAGTCACGCACAATAGGAACGTGCCCTACGATGGACTGCCCTGCGTCCATCAACTTGAGACATACAGATGTTAAGCCTCATGTGCCTGTGATTACATCGGCAACCACACTCTTCAAACCGAAACACAGTAACGCTGCTTGGGGGCAGAAAAAGGCGTTATTACATATGAAATTCGAAAATATCTTCAAAAGTTAATATGAAAATTTTAAAAGTATTATTGGCTCTTTTATTACGTACTAGCAGTTCTGAAAAAGCAATCAATTTCTGATGTTGACTGTACAAGATAAAATTGATTTTCAATTCGACGTTTGCCCTATTTGGCAAAGTATCCTTTCAAACGTAGCGATTTAGATATTTCAGTGTTGTAGAAACTTCAGTTGCATTCTAAACTTTATAGAGTTGTGTTAGAGAATAAAGTTCAACATACGTGTGAATCGAAAACATGCGATAAATCGATGAACAGGTCTTTGAACTACAGGTGTTGCTGTTAAATAGTGGTATTGATCGTTAATAGTAAAGTAGCGGTCATACTTTATAATAATTGACTTATTTGCAAAACAAGGACTGCCTAAAATTCAAATAATGTACATTGAAAAACATAAACCAAAAATTTAGGATTGTTTTTGTAGATGTCTTCGAAAAGCGCTGAATTCATTTCGATTAAATTTATATGGGACAACCTCTGACGTATAACCTACCAAAAAAAACATTAAAACTAGTAGTAGTTCGCCCCGAACTGAGATCTCGTGATGCGACCCGACGAACCCATCAAAACTTTGAGTACGTAGTAGTCAGAGGCAAGTCCAAACATTATCTTTGGACTTTTTTCTGACTACCGCCTACTAACTTGGTATGGTTACCAAGTTTCAACTCTATTGGCCTATTTATTGAAGAGTTCCGTTGAACAGACCTTGGCTCCATCATCAGACCTGGTCGTCGTTACCATTTTATGAGAACTGAGTACCTCCTTAATTTATTTCAAGAAAAAAAAATAAGAAAAAGCAAAGGAACTGACCGACCAGTAGAAAAACCTTGATGTCAACGAAACACTTAGAGATGGGAGCTCTTGGATCGCTGGTTATCTTAATTTAACTTTTATTATTTTATGTCAAAAACCGGGCGTCCCAAAAAAAAAGTAAAAATTGTTTTGGGATGTCCAAACAAAGCCCTTTCATATGACATGTAACTTGATTTTTTTCTGTAACTTTTTTTATTTTTGCCCCCTTAAAAAACCCCATATCTCAAACACCCTTCATCCGATTTTACTCATATACTTACCAGTAAATTTCTCAAGTACAAGCTATCGACATATCAAATTTCATGCAGATCGGATCAACGGTTCTAAAGTTATCGCCAGACAAACATACATACATACATACATATATACATACATACATACATACATACATAAAATGCCAAATCGCCCAAGTTGAAACTAAGATCTTCGTTCGCTTCGCTCACTCGATCAATATATTAATTATTGCCGGAGTAATCGCTTAACAAAAAACATACAATCGAATTAAGAAGAATTGAGAAGCCTCCTTTTTGAAACCGGTTCAAAATTATTCGTAGAAAATGTAGTCTATTATGTTATTCCAGGTTACAAACTGTGTATTCCAAGTTTCATCCAAATTCGTGCAGCCGTTACGGATATGAGCGGGAACCAATATACATACGAATACTAAGTGCTATATTAACAGTATATAACGTAGCTGCTAGTTTTCAATATAATTGGCTGCTTCGAAACTAGCTTTTCCTCTACTTACCAGTTAAAAAGTCACTTAGTTATGACAGACTAGCGGCCTGTCCCAGCTTCGCATGGGTGGTCATACATTTTTTGAACATTTTAGGATAAACTTAGACCGTGGGTTCGAGCCTCGCGTCTACTTATCGCAACCCGCGCGTGACCCGTGGACCCGTTAACATTTTTAATTTCGTCATATCTTTTGAATGGAATGTCCGATTCGAAAAATTGAAGAAGTAATCTATAGGTATTGAAACCGTCTTAATTATGAAATGATTTATTTGGATAAGGATTAACACCAAGGTACAAATAAATACCCTTTTCTAGCGGAGGCATTTCAATTATTTTTTTATAATAAAAGAACACTTATTGTGACATAACTATAATAGTTAGACATATGCTGTCGCGACATTTTTTGTAGATGATGACGTGTTCTACAAAATCGTAGTACATTATTTTGTTCTAACTTCAATAGTTTTCGCAGCGCACGCGATGAAAGGTTTTATTTTTCCACCTTGGGTTACATTATTGAAGTTTTAGTAAGGATCCCTGATTTTTTTGAAAATATAATATAGCCTATGTTACTCAGGGATAATGTAGCATTCTAATGGTGAAAGAATTTTTGAAATCGGACCAGTAGTTTTTGAGCCTATTCGTTACATACAAAAATACAAAAATACAAATGTTACCTCTTTATAATATTAGTGTAGATGTAGATTGTTAAATTTTTAAAAAAGTTTTCACAATTATAATAATTCGAAGCTTGGGAATATCACTACTTGAGAAACACTACGAAAAACTTGGGTGATATCCCAAGTTTTTAAAACTAAAAAAATCTCTATCCCTCTATCTAAAAAATCTATCTCATCTGAAATCTAAAAAAAAACACTTCATGACTTTGATACCCAGGCACTGTAGATATCCCCTCAGATCTGCAATTCGAAGTACTAACTCCAGATTCTGGAGTATGTGTAACAAAGGTACGTCCAAACATTGCATTCGGCACATAACCACATTTTGCGGTAATCAACATTCCATACGTTACCTTTTCACACATAAACCGCAAATATGCAGGTATACATACTGATAAGCATACAAAATGACAGATGGATTTATTGATGGAAAGGCATAGGTGTATATAGATAAACAGAAGGAAAACTATGCGATTATTTCGTCTTTTTATACCACTATCTGATGGAACAAGCAGAAGGCCCACCTGATGAAGTGGTAACCACCACCTATAACACAGCATTGTGCCTCGTAAGTCACGCACGATAGAAATCTGCCCGTGAGTCCATTCACTTTAGTTTTGTACTACAGATATACAATAAATAAATAATTTCAGATTTCTGAAGCCTTTTGAAGATTTTAGTGCCTGTAATTTCACCGGCACCGACACCCATTCAAATTGAAACACAGCAACGCTGCTTGGCGGCAGAAAAAGGCATGGTAATACTTCCCCGGACGATCCAGACACAAAAAGCTTCACTGCTCTTATCTAAGTCTCTTAAAACGCACTCTGAAGCTCCTGATGCTGTGTCTGTAATATTTTTTAGCCGATTTTTATTTTAAAAGTAGAATAAATATTTAATCGTTAACAAAAATAATCGATTTGCAGCTCGTTGTTTTTATTCCATAACGAAGGATACAACAAACAATAACTATGTTTGTGCTGAAACAATTTTGCGCGCAAATTGGAATACAAAAATAAACGGTAGGCAGTTAGCTAACTAATTTTGTGGCAGAGCTAGGTTTTTTTATACAACTAGCTGATGGAACAAGCAGATGGCCCACTGGATGTTAAATGTTAAGTGGTAACCATCACCTATAACAAAGCATTGCCTCGCAAGTCACGCACGATAGGAACGTGCCCCACGATGCACCCCTGCGTACATCAACTTGAGGCATACAGATGTTAAGGCGAAGACAAGAGCTAATGTGACTCTCGCTCGCACGTTTCGACATATTGAAAGATATAAAATCCCTAAAATAATTTTCGAAAAATCGCAATCAACCATTTTGTGTGCAATCACATTGCACACAGTATAGTAAAAAAATCATTTTGATCGATACATGTTTTCCTATTCAAAAGTGTGCTTTACTAGTTTTCGTACATAAGCAAACTTTTAAGTAGGAAAACTTGTATCGATCAAAATGAAATTTTTACTTAACTGTGTGCAATGTGATTGCACACAAAATGGTTGATTGCGATTTTTCGAAAATGAGCTTAGTGATTTTATATCTTTCAACATGTCGAAACGTGCGAGCTAGAAGTTGTTTGATAGTTGTCAGCCCCTTAAGCCTCATGTGCCTGTATTTACACCGGCAACCACACTTTAGCGATAAGACCGCCCATTGTACATATCTATAGTTGATATTATTTGTTTCCTATTTTGTTCGTTTGTAAGGTGAACAATAAAGCATTTTCATTCATTCACACTCTTCAAACCGAAACACAGCAACGCTGTTTGGCGGCAGATAAAGGCGTACCTAACTACCTATGGTTGTACCCAACTGGTTCGAAGGCAATACACGCAAAAGTGGTACAAACACTCCGGTTTAAGTGGAAAGAATATTTGTAAGGACGTAAACTAACATTATTAACTACTGTGTGATATCTTTGATGTACCTTTAAAGTGCTCGCTTACATAAACTGGGAATATTTTCATACAAATGTGAGTACCGAAACAATAGACGGTATAAAAGGTACAATATGACAATGACGTAAGCTGAGGCTCGAGTGCTCCGCATAAAAAAAAACCTTAAAAGTATTCTTTCATTACAAAATCCAGACAAAGCGAATTAGCAGCACCCATTAAAAGAATTACCGAGATTAATCTGCATTTCCACTGCGTTTTCTTTTAACCGACGTAGCACAAAAGGTTTTACGTAATGGACGCGTTAGACTGTGACCCCAAATACCAGCATGCAATTGCTTTTTGCTGTAGGCTTCCGCCATGTTTTATTTCAACTTTTTTTTCATTCTACTTCTTGATTAAATAAGCAGATGTCCCAGCAAGTGGTTACCATCACCTATAATAAAGCATTACCTTCCAGGTCACGAATACTTACTGTAGTCAATACAAAAATTACAATGTATCAAAGTATTTATAAAATGTACTAAATACACACGACACAGTTGATACTTATTTACATACTTGAAGTTGATTTGAAGCATTTTCCGTACTCAAAGGGAGGAATACCTTTGTAAAAACCCAGTGATCTACGTTAAATAATGTCTATATTATTGCCTCATATATCTAGGCATTAGAAGTTTTTAAAGAGTAAGAGAGCCAATATTATTGTATAGCCAATGTAGTAGAATAGCCACAATAGGTGATAGCATACTATTATATGGAGTCGAAGCTCTAAAGAACGTATGTATGTGGGACGTGCAAGTAGCGTCATAAGTGACGTCATTACTGTGATCTTTTCTTATCTTCAGTACAGCTGCTCTCAGAATTAAATATAAGTAAGTACTTTCTGTAACTGGTAAAATTATTTTCTGTCATATTTGACATTTTCTGTCAAATTTGACATTTTCTGCCAGATTTGACATTTTGCAAGTTTGTATCATTTCTACCAGAGATACAAGTTTTCTGTTGTTTTTTTATACCTAGTAGAAATACAAAGGTGTGTCATTTGTACTATTTGACATGTTTACCTATGTTATATTTAAATTGTTTGATTGTTATTATTGCTACTTATATTATGTGTTATTTTTAAGTTTAAATGGATCTATTGACATCTGTTTTTTTTTACTTTTTTACTACCAATTGTACTTCTTAATAGAACTACTGACACGGAGAAAAAAAAAGTGTGAATATGTGGCACTGGCTAATATTGATGTATTAAGGCGGCCTAATGGCCTCCGTCATGGCATAAATACCGCCGTTTCCTCCTCTCTACCGGGAAGAGGGAGGGGACCTCTGACTACCCCTAACATCCCCAAAGAATCTTGATATGGTGCTTGGTACTGACAGTGACAGATCTCAAGATACATCTACCGTGCCTGGGGATAATAGCCATGAAGTTTTTGCATGTTTGCTGCAATCAGTCAGCTATCCAAATGGTCATCACGCAGAACGTTGCTTTGCAAAAGTTATCGATTTTCAAGCACTTAGAGCTTTTTTTTAATTCTAACGCATCTTAAATCCAATTTTACGACGTTACGATCAAAATAACGCAATTTCAGAGGGTAAATCTACCCCATATATTTCGAGGACGTAAGATCTTGAGCCTTCTCCATCCAGCGACATCCATAGCGACCTTCACGTTTTTTAGGAGATTGAATAACGGAGCACTTACATGGTCCACCTGATGTTGATGTTGAGATTACCTCTGCCAAAAATAAGAGAATACTAGTACTCTGCTGTTAATTATTAATTATCATTCATTTCAGGGAATACAGAAGTTAAAATTTTTAAACCCATATCATAATACCTTAAAAACTTTTTATTTAATACACCCGATGATGTTAAGGGTCACCTATAACAAAGCATTGCCTCGTAAGTCACGCACGTTAGGAACGTGGCCTACGATGCACTGCCCTGCGTCTGCGTCCATCAACTTGATGCATACAGATGCTAAGCCTCATGTGCCTGTAATTTCACGGGCGACCACACTCTTCGAACCGAAACACAGCAACGCTGCGGCAGAAAAAGGCGTGGTGGTAGTACTTTCCCGGGACGAGCCCTTCATAGAGAGCTCTACTACTCTTGTACTACTGGCAGTACTTTCAAACGGTGAAGAAACCAGCATGTCGTAGAACCTAAAAAGTTCTAAAAACATGTATCAAGTGCTCGAATAGATACTCTTTGAGGCGCACTTAAAATCTAATTTATTTTAAATTTAATTCGAAATGAAAATCTGGCAGCACTAACCACCTTAACAGAATGAACTACAAAGCGCATAGCATGGTAATAATATTATCTAATCTTGCTCAATCGTTCTTGAAGTTTCACAAGTATTTTCAACAAATAAGCAATCTTCTTGAATGTATTTCACCAGCTATCATTTTAAACCATTAGGTACAGAAGCTTTTTCAAACAAGATTGTAATACAATACTTTTTGTAAACTATTTCGAAAATTATAAAAAAAACATGATGGCTGAAACTGAAATGATCAATGATTATTAACATAAGATAATATCTTTTTATCTTAACAAAAGTTAAGCTTCTTTATTTATTTAAATGTCTATTCATTTAAACGTTCAATAAAAAAGTCCACGGAAACGTTTAAGGCGAATGGCTACCCCGATACATATACAAGGTGTTCCTTAAGTTGTGTATATAAACTTCAGGGGGCTAAAGTACCCATCAATATGAACAACTTTTCTAAGGAACCAACACTGTGAACGCGAAAAAAAAACAGCTGTTTCATACATTTTAGCCTGGTAGGTATTGAACTTTTGTATGAAACAGCTGTTTTTCTTTCGCGTTCACAGTGTTCGTTCCTTAGAAAAAGTTGTTCATATTGATGTGTACTTTAGCCCCCTGAAGTTTATATACACAACTTATGGAACACCTTGTATATTGTATTATTTAGGCAGATACTTGTTTCAAGAGTTTAGTTCCTATTGGTGGCCACTAAGCTCTCCAAACAAGGTATCTGACTGAGTAACACGAAACAAAACTATTACAGATGCATTAAAAAAAAGCTTGTAATAGGTATCGTCTACGTGCGGTCCAAATTTTTGATAATTCCTGTGTATAACGTAATGATTAAATAAAATGTGTAGTGGCGCTAGTATCGGGGTAGCCATTCGCCTTAAACGTTCTTGGTTTCTTATAGGTCAATACCTACTTGCAATAAATTAGGAGTACCTATTAGTGGGTATTAAAATGTTTTAGTTGGTTCTTGGGTGAAAACTTTAGAATATAACAATGCGTTTTTGTTGTACGTCCGGAACGGACAAACTGTTAAAACTGTACTTATCCATATAGCTATAAGATCTTTTTTGTACTACAGTTAAACAATAAATAATTTCTGATTTCTGATTTCTGATAAAAACATTGCTGTAAACTAACAGGTTTGTTAAATATGTTTTCTTTCGCCGTTTCTGGGTACTCT
This sequence comes from Chloroclysta siterata, assembly GCA_932294275.1. NCBI lineage: Eukaryota > Metazoa > Arthropoda > Insecta > Lepidoptera > Geometridae > Chloroclysta > Chloroclysta siterata. The sequence goes on along the minus strand of OW028604.1, from coordinate 15,691,462 downwards.
TAAATTGATCGAATGAAAAAACTACATTGGTGCACCACCGGATAAGAGCCTACGACCTTACGATCATAAGGCGGGGTCACTACCACTTGACCACCGGTGTTCTTATGAAAAAAACCAGTGTGATTTAACGCACGAAGGGTTCCGTACCATTATCAATAAAAACGGCAAAAAAATCATGTTTGTTGTATGGGATATTATTACCTCTATATATTATATATTAATTTTATTCTGTTTTTTAGTATATGTTGTTATAGCGGCAACATTAATACATCATCTGTGAAATTTTCAACTGTCTAACTATCACAGTTCATGAGATACAGCCTGGTGACAGACGGACAGATAGACTGACAGACAGACAGACAGAGATACAGACAGATAGACAGATAGACAGATCTACTGATAGATAGACAGACAGACAGACAGACAGATAGACAGACAGACAGACAGACAGACGGACGGACAGCGGAATCTTAGTAATAGGGTCCCGTTTTAACCCTTGGGTACGGAACCCTAAAAACGATAGCGCAAAATACTGCAACGTCTCCCATTCGTAGGCATGTTGCAATCTATTCATACTAAAGCACCCATTCCAAGTTGCACAGAAAACTCACAAGTGCCATCAAGTCTTACTTTAAAAGCGTAAAAGCAGCCTCTTAAAACTGAAGTTGCCTTTAAAAGACGCACTTTTATAGCTACGCGCCTAGCTTCACTATAATAATCATTTGGGTTTAAAATACATATTTTCTGTTTTATTTATTTCTTACCACTATTTATTTGGGGTTTTTAGGTTTGTCTAGGTGCTCATCGTCTTATTTTTATTTCTAACGAGCGACCCGCCCCGTTTTCGCACGGTTATTGTGGGTTATCCCTAAGAGATTATGCTTGTATTATGCATTTATAACGTCCTCTTGAATCACTCTTTCTATAAAAAAAAACCGCATCAAAATCCGTTGCGTAGTTTTAAAGATTTAAGCATACATAGGGATATAGGGACAGAGAAAGCGACTTTGTTTTATACTATGTAGTGATAATTCACAAGGTTTATTTTATTTTTATTTTATTTATTTAACAAAATCCACAGCTCTTTATTTATATAGAAGGTAACATATGAGTATAGCTAAATGCCAATAACGGATTTACATTTTTTAACGGAAACTGGTAATATAGGTTAAGGCTCACCAGAAAATAAAATTTAGCATTTAACTGAGATACTATCAAAAAAATTCACAAAACGAATATTTTTAGTCGCAGACTTATATTCTTTTGCAATCTATTTAAATCTTTACAGAGTTTATAAATAGTATAACGAGTTCAAAGAAGTGAAAATAGAACGAAATTTAATCTAAAAGCGATTTTTGCATTCAGTTTTTTTTGACATTCAAATTAGATCACTTTTTTAGTTATTCTACACATAAAGTCAAAGTAGGTACTTCTCATTCGTAAATCAATATTTTGATCTAAAATCACTAAACTTATTTATAAAATATCATGATCAAGCTGCGAGCAATAACATTGCACGCAGTTCACCAAGAAGTACGAAAACTAGTAAAGCATACTTTTTGGTAGGAAAACTTGATTGGAAACAAATTGGTTGATTGTGGTTTTTCATAAATAAGTTTTAAGATTTTACATCTTTCGAAATGTTGAATACCATTTACCTTACCCACCTACCATTTACTGTAACCTGGATTCACAAACAATAAACAATTTGATGATTTTATGAATGTGCGAGCGAGGAGCACATTATTTAAATTCATTTATTTTCAGATAAAATAATGCAATTCGTTAATACCACACAGAAATCAAATCTTAAAATCTCATTAGTGTAACTCTTCGCCTTAAAGCGTCGTAAGAAGAGTTCGAGCAACGTGTTAAAATAGGCATAGAGAACGACCTCATTTAGAAAGTGTTCCCTGGAATAAGTATTGATGGTAGAAAGTTGGAGACTCCGAAGGCCTACGAGCTACGACATGTGCAAAGCCGTCCGAACCTAAGTGAGAAAGTTTTCGCAGCTCGATGACTGTGGCTGTGGATCTCAACCTTTTTGTTGAATCGTTTCTTTCTGGATATTATAATGTATTAGCGTGTAAATAGTAGAGCTCTTTGTGAAGGGCTCGTCCGGAGAAGTAGTACGACCACGCCTATTTCTGCTGACAAGCAGCAACGCTGTGTTTCGGTTTGAAAGGTGTGGTTGTCGGTGAAATTAGAGGCACATGAGGCATAACATCCGCATGCCTCATGTTGATGGACGCAGGATGGATGGATTGTTGGGCACGTCCGTATTGTGCGCGGCTTACGAGGCAATGTTTTGTTAAAGGTGATGGTTACCACCTGCCATAAGGCAAGTCTGCTAATTCCATCAGTAAGTAGTATTACAAACGGATACAGATCAAGCTACACAAAGTCGAAAAACTACACTTAATACAAGGACATAAAAGCGAGTTTGAGAGCCCGTTCATATGACGCGACTTCGACGCGTGCGCTGATGAACAGCGTCGAAATCGCGTTGAAATCGCGTTAAATACGCGTTGAAATCGCGTCATATGAACGCGGCCTAGTGCGTATACAATAAAGTATTACATACAAAACAACGGTAGGAACCAAACCGTAAGATTGTTGCCTGTTCTTCTAGGCTTGGTTGCGTGGAACTGGCACCTAGATTCTTCTAGTTTTAAGACGCTTCAAAGTGATGAAAGAACTCAGATGCAAGATTGAGAGCCACAGCTCCACCAATGAGAAGCGCATTTATCTTCGCATTGACACGAGGATCGCATAAGTCACTCTGGCAGTGGAATAATTTCAGCGATTTCACCTGTCCGCGCACACTTTTGCAGCATTTATAGGTATAAAAAGAAATTGTGAAGGAAAGTGGTTCCCATTTCCTTAAGGATCAGTGCCAAAAAATTCAAAAATTACATATATCATAAATTAAGTAGTTAGAGTGACTGAGTGGTGGCCACGCGAGAATCATAGACCACGAGGCAGACCACCGGCGAGGTGGTCTGATGATATCGTGAGGACAGTGGGAGCCAAATGGGTACAGTTGGCGCAGGACCGGAAAGAGTGGCGTGCTAAGGAGGAGGCTTATATACACAGCATGGGTAAATGAGGGCTGATTAGATAGATTGAAGTAGTTAGTATTCTAGAAACGGCGATGGGCCAGCAACCTTCTAAGAGTAGTAGAGCTCTTTGTGAAGGGCTCCCGGAGAAGTTCTACCACCACGCCTTTTTCTGCCGCCAAGCAGCGTTGCTGTATTTCGGTTTGAAGAGTGTGGTTGCCGGTGTAATTACAGGCACATGAGGCTGGACATCTGTATGCCTCAAGCTGATCGACGCAGGGCAGCGCATCGTAGGCCACGTTCCTATCGTGCGTGACTTACGAGGCAATGCTTTGTTATAGGTGATGGTTACCACTTAACATCAGGTGGGCCATCTGCTTGTTCCATCAGCTGGTTGTATAAAAAAAACCTTTAAAACGCTTAAGTACAGTTTTATTAAGATTAACAAACAGTTTTTTTTTCAATTCGCCCAACTTACCTTCAGTTTTTATCCACATAACGGTCGTCACTGGGGTCGGTCACTGTTTTAAGGAAAGTAAATCTTTAATCCCATAAAAATGTATCAGAGACGCGAAACTTCACACAGTATTCTCAAAACAATAAAAGAAAACACATAAACTACGCTAGCGATGATACAAATTCAACAAATCAACTCTCAGTCGTAAAATTCTCTGATAAAATAAAATAAGATACAAAATGCTGCATCTCATTTTAGTTTTATGTTAAAACAATTTTGAGAGCCCTCACAGCTCATTGGTGGCTCTGCCTTCTGCGCTGTAGGCCGTGGGTTTGATCCCCACCGAGAACAAAATCAATAATATGTGGGGATCAAACCCACATATTATTCATATTTGTGTAATGAATGCAGATGTTTGTACTCTAGGTATTATTATATTATGTATTTAAAAAAAAAAGTAAGTATCAACAATCTGGTTTCCATAGCTTTGCCTAGTTTAGGGCAAGATAGTGCTGGTTGGAATGTCCACCAATATTTGTACTTATTTATAATAAATCATATTACTTCATTTGCACATATAAATGATATTAGAAAATTCTTTAATGCACAGAACGTAATGTATGATACATAGGCAAACTCAATGCTAGAGAGTCCCTCTTCGAGTTAATCTTTGTCTAGGTTTGAAAAACTGAAAGAGTGGTGGAAAAACATGGTTAAGAGGCATCTATTTTCTACTTATACAAAAAAAATCATATTTGATATAATAAATATTGCTTTTGGTACATAATCACAATGGTATAATAATATGAATACCGTTTCAATATTCTATAGTTTAAAAAAAATATTGATAGCTATAACAAAAAAAAACTATAAATTAAAATAAAACAAAAAAACCTAACCAATAAAAAAATTATACCCGAAACAGAACGAGACGTGATTTTGGTTATTTTGCATTCGAATCTGGGTTCACGTGAGGGTCACAGTCGGAATGCTCAAACAAATAGCTAGCAAATAGCATTGCATTCGTTGCGAATATCCAGCTGGATCAAATCACTGTTAGGGCGTGTTTACATTGCCTGCTTTTGTTCGTGCTCTGGAATAATGAGATCGCTAATGCAGCCTCGCGTTATTTTTACTAGCTTTAATTTTCTGTGCTGTTCTTTTAACGCGTTTTAATTATTATTTGACCTATCGCAGTAACGAGGAGAAACGTTACCGACGCGTCAGTAGGTATTTTTAGATAAAAAAATGAAATTGTAATATTGTAATATGTGAGCATGAAATGAAGGGATTGACATTTTGAGGTACACTGCGCGACATGCGCGGTAATGAAAAGCCGACTGCAAGAGTGGTTACACGTTTCCAGGAAGTGTAATACGAAATTAGTTTATCGTTTTGTAAATCTATATCGGGCTCAAGTGGTGTCTTGTTATAGAACTACGTCCAGCATTAGTAAATTTTTTACACTATTTGCTAGAGAGCACTGGTGGTCTAGTGGTGGCGGCCCCGCCTTCCGATCCTTAGGTCGTGGGTTCGAAGCCGGTCGTGCACCAATGAGTTTTTCTGTTCAAAAATGTATGTGCACAATGCCAGTACTCTCAAACGGCGAAGGAAAACATCGTGAGAAAACCGTAAACATGTCGTAGAACCTAAAAAGTTCTATTACATGACGTGTCAAGTGCTTGAAAGGAGCCTCTTGAGCCGCACTTAAAACCCTTTCACCACACTGTTTCGAAAGAAACTAGTGACACGACAAGAGAGAAAACCTATTTGCTGATCGAAGCATACGGTCGATCTGATGTTACACAACTATAGAGATTAAAATAAAGATTCTCAAATGGCGACCACGAACTGCCCATGATGCCACGATGCCCTCGTATCCGATGGACCGATGACACGACAAGATCACGGGAATTCAGTGGATGGAGAAGGCTCAGAACCTTTCATCCTGATGGACATGTATAAAGAGGCCCGAAGATGTACAACGGGCTCCTTGATGAAGATATTCTACATTCTCGGCCAGCAAATCTATGTTTACTTTGACTTACCACTAAACACTAAACTTCTTTTAGTCGTTGACAGTTGAAATGATCATCTGAACGCAGCACAGACTAAAATGCTTATTTACATTCGCGTGATTTCGTCGCTCTCTAAGAAACTGCAACACGGCGCCCACGAGACCAATTATCTTTAATTTAAGTATTTACTTAAAGTTTAATGTACCTAAAATGTATTTATATTAACCACTTGCGACTTAATCGTTCAAAGCTTCACTTCGATGTTATTTGAACTGAGATGCATTTATGGGTTTAATGCCGTAAGCGTTAAGGGATACTGTCGCTTTTAGACACATTCCCCCACATCTTACAATTACAGAACATTTGAGTATGTAATCAGAGCCACATACTTATGTACATACAATATTTGCTTAATTTAGTACCGCTTAGTACTCTTTGAGTGACTGATTGCAAGCTTCAAGACACTGTTAAAGTTAGACGCCCTTAAGAAGCTGACAACCACCAAACAACTTCTTAGGTACTAGCACATTTCCAAATTTTTGAAGATATAATATTTAATAAAGAATTCAAGGTAGTTATGAAAAATGACAAACAACAATAAGTTTTGGAACATAACACTCTCCCTCTTTCGCGCCCCAATGAGTTTTTCTATTCAAAAATTTATGTGCACAATGCCAGTACTCTCAAACGGTGAAGAGAACCGGCATGTCGTAGAACCTAAAAAGTTCTATAACATACCTATGTGTCAAGTGCTCGAAAAGAGCCTCTTGAGGCGCACTTAAAATCCTTTCACCACACTGTTTCGAAAGAAACTAGTGACACGACAACGGAGAAAGAGAGATACAAACAACTAAGTTTCGTAAAATAACACTACAAAGGTTTAACAAATCAATTTCATCCAAACAAGTTTTCTTACTGAAAAGTTTGATTAAGCACCAAAACTAGTTAAACAAACTTTGAGTAAAACTTGCCTGATGTATCCGTGTGTCGAATGGCAGAGGCTTCGAACAAACCATAATTCTAGGACGGATTACAAGGCAGATTAGTGTCAGTGCGTCAAGCATGCGTCCGATTTAGTGGAGGCACGCACAGCATGGGGCTAAAGCTATACGCACATTGAGACAGAGTTGTACCAAATAAATAATTTTGAGTTAGGTACTATCAAAATTCATAAATATAAAGATAGACATAAAAAGTAGAATTATAAATGAAAATTATAATCTTATAATCATCATCAGCCTGCTCACATATTTGGGGGAGGGGGAAGATATTTTCCGTGGTGCGTTAGGTGACCAGTAAGAAGAGATTGGTGAGCACTGGTGGTCTAGTGGTAGCGGCCCCGCCTTCCGATCCCAAGGTCGTGGGTTTAAAACCCGTCGTGCACCAATGAGTTTTTCTGTTCAAAAATGTATGTGCACAATGCCAGTACTCTCAAACGGTGAAGGAAAACATCGAGAGGAAACCGGCATGCCGTAGAATCTAAACAGCTTTACGACTTTGATCCCCAGGAAGTGGAAATTCGTGATTTTTATGAACTACAAATTATTTGATTTATTTTATTACATTTAACGATAACCATTCAAAGTTCTTCTAAAGGATTCTTAGAAAAGCAACACGCATGCTGCTTGGGTTGTACTTTTTTGTTTTTTTTTTCATAGTCAATGTGCGTCGACGAGTGGCCCCGGCCCGCAGTGTTTGCGGAGTCGGCTCATGGCAGCCATAACTCGCGGCTCGCTCTGCGCTCGACTTTTATTGTCATACGGAATGGTGACACACTACTGCCTTGCTTATTGTTATAAATGACCGGATTTTTGGGAGCTTCCTATTTTCAAGAGGATGAGAAAATGTAGAATGTTTGGTTGTGACTGTTGTAAATCCAATCATAAAAATGAACTTGTATAACACGGGATTATACTGGAGAGCACTGGTACGACAAGTAGAAGAATTGAACAAAAAGTTACTATGTTTTTTTATGAGGGCCAAGGATTTAAACTAGAGTAAAATTAAAGCTTTTAAGGGATCTAGAATCAAGTCGTGAAGCTGTTTCAGTTTTCAGTTTTAGTTTTAGAATCATTCTTTGTACGAGGGATTGGAGATTGGTTCGGCCGTTGGAGTCCTATCCGAGTGCGAAATATCAAAATAACTTTGTGTTTTTAAAACCTCTCAATTCTTGATCATTAACTTAATTACTCAAGAAACACGGTACCCGTACCAACTCTTTGATATTTTAGTCAAAAGGCTTTAAATCCAGGAACGCTTTTACGTATAATTTTGTTGACATAAAACATCATGGCTATTCATAATTTAAAATATTTATTAATTAACTTAAGTTATTTATAAGGCATTTGAAACATAGGTTTCGTATTTTCAGTCGTCGTAAGAAAATTCTACAACATTTGATAAAAACCACGGAATAATAAATCCAGGAAGCTAATCTGAAGCATTTGATTGCTTGACTATATTTTTATATATTATCTTTATCTTATCTTTTTATATGATATTTTAAAAAATTTAATTAATGGGCCTGTCGTCATTATCATCAGGCTGAAGTAGTCCACTCCTGGACATCATCATCAGCCTGAAGCAGGCCTCCTTAAACATTCCACCGACTTCCCGTGATCTGCACAATGTCTTCAGTCCATTGGGTAGGAGGGCCTCTCACGCTTCGTTTTCCAGTTTGTGGGTGCTATTTGAGAAGCTTTATTCCCCAGCGGCCTTTATGGCCTTTTTGAATGTTTAAATCATGTTTACATTGGCAGGATTGGCCATCGAATGACAGAAAGAAGCCTTATGAACGAAGAGATAAGTTATCATTCTGAATATGAGTTGAGAAAAAGTTGAGTAGCGCCTTAAAATTCCGTTACTTCCCCTCAGAACAAGTTCTTATCAAACCGTAGCTCTGCAATCCGTATTTCATTACTTACCTCACAGGCTGCACGCCTACAATCTTTCTTCCATCAATCACTGGCCATGAGTTTCCTTTGATTAATGAACCGGTCGCCCTTCTCGAAGTTTCTTCTCGATTATGCAGAGACGAAGCTAGGTATTCTCTCATTTTTACAGTATAGTTTTGCTTTTTTTTTTATAGAATTTACTGATGGAACAAACATACAGTTGTGGTCATTTAATTAGGAACGACTATTGTCAAAGTCACTTTTGACTAAACAAGTTGCTGTAACCTTTGTATCAACTTATTAATAACAACTTCAAACTGTATGGTTAAACAGCTATTTTAATAGGCTTTTATACTAGATATAAGATACGCAAATTGTTAAACTTCCGTTAATAATAATTTGCTTATGATCCTTTTTAACTACCTAGATGAAACTTCCTAACTGTGGACAAATAATTAGGAACGGGTAAAATGACTTCACTCTAAAGAATCAGGGAGTCGACAGCAAATATATAAGAATAATCCGAAATATATACAGAATAAGCACATCTAGAGTCAAATTAGAAAGAGAAGGAGAGGATATCAAAATAGAGCGTGGAGTACGACAAGGAGATCCTCTATCACCAAAACTATTCTCAGCCGTTCTTGAAGACATCTTCCGACATCTTGACTGGGACAGCTTCGGTCTTAATATAAATGGAGAGAAATTAACTCACTTGAGATTTGCCGACGACCTTATTATATTCGCATCAACAAAAGACGAACTCCAACAAATGCTTAGCCAGCTAGACTACGAAAGCCGAAAAGTAGGACTTACCATGAACACCGAGAAAACTAAAATGATGACAAACGATACACAAGAACCAATATATTTAAACAACAATAATATCGAATATGTAAATGAGTACACTTATCTAGGTCAAATAATATCACCAACTGACTTAATGTCAAAAGAACTAGAAGTAAGGACAGCTAATGCGTGGAAAAGATACTGGTCGTTTAGGGAGATTATGAAAAACAAAGAAATTAACATTTACTATAAAAGAAAACTCTACAATATTTGTATTCTCCCAGTTCTAACATACGGGTGCCAGACCTGGGCCCTAACAAAAGCTCATGCCAAAAAGTTAGAAGTCTGTGGAGAAGCTACGTGTGGGATAGGTATGATGCTCACTAAATAATACACGCAGTCTTCACATTCACTATATCTATCGTGTAATGCCAAGCGTTATGGTAAAGTAAATGATAGGTAAGTACAGCTTTACTGGCGAACGCGGAACGCGGAGGGACTGTATACAATGTAATACCATGCATGTATGAATAGCAGGAAACGAAATTGGCGGGAGTTATGCGAGGCAAAGCGGCGTAGGTTCAGCGCGGAAGCGGGGTTGCGTCGCACTGCCGATGCTCGCGTTCACTGCGCTCCGCGGCTGGGGTCCGCTCCCCGCGCGCCGCAACATGCGTCTCCATCGTCCAGGACCGGTTGCGTTAGGGATGGGCGCGTGCGCAGCTAGTGTTGCGCTGCTACACCACCCCCCTTGGAGAAACAATGTCATGGGACCTGGAAAAAATCAGGAAAATTTACGCGACGGCCCGATCGTGTAACACGGGAACCGTCCTTCTGTATGCGACTAGGTGTCGCTTCCTGTGCATTCTCTGCCAGCGTATATGCGGGCTTTACTCTGTCTATGGAAACAGTGACAGGGCCTCGATTAGGAAGTTCTACTGTGATAGTTTTATCAGTTCTCTTTATGACTTTGTGTGGGCCAGTGTATGGAGGTTCTAACGCACCTCGTAATGCATCTTTGCGTAAAAATATGTGTGTGGTTGTCTTGAGATCTTCGTGTACAAATACAAATTTGTTTCCATGTCTTGATGCTGGACTAGGCCTCAAGCGTGTCATGTGTTCTCTGAGCAGTGTAACAAAATTTGAATCTGTAGTGAATGTCGGTGTACGAGTGTCAAAAAACTCACCAGGCAACCGCAAAGTCTCACCATACACCATTTCAGCGGCCGTGCTCTGTATGTCCGGCTTCCACGCAGACCGCATCCCGAGTAGAACCAAAGGCAAGGCTTCAGTCCATCTTGCCCCTTCGTGCGCCATGATCGCAGCTTTCAGAGTCCTGTGCAGACGCTCGATCATGCCATTGGATGCAGGGTGGTAGGCCGTAGTATGCCGCAGCTGGACACCACACAAATCTGTCAACGATTTAAACAAGCGACAATTAAATTGACGACCCTGGTCTGTCGTAATCGACTGAGGGCAGCCAAATCTTGCTATCCATATTTCAAAAAATGCTTTAGCCACCGTCTCGGCGGTTATGTCTTGTGTGGGTATGACTTCTGGCCAGCGGGTAAATCTATCGATTGCAGTCAAGCAGTACCGGAAATCCGATGACGGGGGCAAAGGACCCACCAGGTCGATGTGGACGAAGGAGAATCGAGCAGCCGGTAGCTTGAAATTACCGAGCGGTGAAGAAGTGTGCCGATGAACCTTACTTCTCTGACAAGCTTCACACGACTTGGTCCAAAGTCGACAATCCTTGCGAACTGAGGGCCAAACGAATCTCTCAGTAACGAGTTTGATCGACGCTGCTGCTCCTGGGTGACTGAGACTGTGTAGTGATCTGAACACCTGTCGACGCAGCTCTAGTGGTACGAAAGGACGAGGCGTCGGCAGCGAAGTATCACAGTATAAAGTTAAAATTGTACCTGGGACAGGAACTTTCTGTAAGTGCAGAGAGGTTGGAGTAGTTTCCAATACTTCCTGTAGCTCACTATCAACCTGCTGGGCTCTGGCAAGACTTTCCAGGTCAGGCGATTTTTCTATGCTCTCCAAGCGCGACAGGAAATCAGCTGAAACATTATTTTTACCTTCAATAAATCTTATATCAGTCGTAAATTGAGAAATATAGTCGAGGTGATTAAATTGCCTCGGGGAACATTGCTTTTCTTTATGACCAAATGCAAAAGTTAACGGTTTGTGGTCTGTATACACCACAAAATGTCTTCCTTCAACCATAAAACGGAAGTGCTTGATACTTTCGTAGATTGCTAAAAGCTCCCTGTCATATGCGCTGTAATTCGTCTGTGCCTTGTTCATCTTCTTCGAAAAGAAAGCGAGTGGTTGCCAGTCGTTGTCAACCATCTGCTGTAGCACCGAGCCGACGGCTGTGTTGGATGCATCAGTAACGAGGGCGAGGGGTGCGTCATGTTCAGGATGTACAAGTAGGGTGGAGCGAGCTATGCTATCCTTGCACTTACTAAAAGCTTCACGAAGTTCAGGAGTCCATAAAAGGGGTTGAGTCCCTTTCACCTTAGGACCGGCAATCATGGCGTGTAAGGGTGCTTGATCTGTGGCTGCATTTGGTATAAAACGTCTGTAAAAATTCAACATACCAAGGAACCTTCTCAAACCGTTAACTGTAGTGGGTGGTGGGAAATCCTGTATCGCCTTTACTTTGGCGTCTATAGGACACGTCCCGTACTCTGTCAAAGTATAACCAAGGAACTGTACCTGCTTTTCTCCCAAAACACACTTGGATTCGTTGAGAAGCAGGCCGTACTCCGCCAACCGTTGAAAAACCTGACTTAGGTGATCCAGATGCTCCTCCTTGTTTCTAGAAAATACTAAGATGTCATCTATATAAGCGTATGTAAAATCCAGACCGCGCAAAACTTCATCCACGAACCGCTGAAAGGTCTGGGCCGCGTTTCTCAAGCCAAACGTCATGAATGGGAACTCATACATGCCAAAAGGCGTCGTGATGGAAGTCTTCGGAATGTCATCTTTGAAAACTGGAATTTGATTGTAAGCTTTTACGAGATCCAACTTACTATAAATTTTTGATCCCGAAAGTTTGTGGCTGTAGTCCTCTAAGTGCCGGATCGGATACCTGTCGGGAATCGTGCGCGCGTTGAGTGCGCGGTAGTCTCCACAGGGCCTCCAGCCATTATCCTTCTTCGGCGTCAGATGAAGCGCTGACGCCCACGGAGAATCAGACGGACGAGCTGTGCCATCTCGCAGCATCTGCTCGAACTCAGCCTTCGCAATTTTAAGACGATCTGGGGCTAAACGTCTCGGTTTACTGTATACTGGCGGACCTGGCGTCGTCCTTATGTAGTGTACTGTTGAATGATTAGTTTCACGGAACACGCCTGACGGCTTAACTAAATTTGGATGTTGTGATAATAATTGATGGAACTCACTGTTACCGGATACAGCTTTGATGCTGAACAGCTGGCAAGTCTTCAGTGAGCCCGGAGCGGTAAGATTGGTGACGCTGTCTAGAAGCCGCTGGTTCCTGCAATCCACAAGAAGACCATAATGTGATAAAAAATCAGCGCCAATAATTGGTCTATCAACCGAAGCTACCACAAAATTCCAGGTAAAATCTCTTCGCAACCCTAAATCCAAATGCATGTTTTGCGTACCGTAGGTATTTATTATTGTTCCGTTCGCAGCCGTTAAATCATATTCCGTAGGTTTACGAAACTGACGAAGAAAACTTCGCGGAAGTACGCAGAGGTCTGACCCTGTGTCAATCAAGAACTGAACTTTGCTCTTTTTATCGGTAACAAATAGGCGACTGTTCATGGAATAGCAATCATTCGTCGCATCTACTGATTGCCACGACAGTTTCCCTGCTTACTTTCATCGTAATTGCAAGGTGGTCTACATTTATGAGCCTTTTCTTTATAAATATCATGGTACCAGCACATACCTGGGGTTTTACTCTCGCTCTGACCTCTACTCCTGGATCTTCCAGAAGATCGGGAACGCCGACGTTGGTAAGAGCGTCCCCGCTGACCACGCAAGTCGAGTTGAGCAAGCTGAGCCGTTATTTCAGTTTGAATTTTCGCCGTTATAAAGTCTTCCATCCGCTTCAACATGGCATCAAAATGGCCGCTCGATGTACTCGCGACATGCGTAGAAACTGACGGCGTCACTTCACAAATTTTGTCCGCTAACTCTGCTACTTCATCCAGGCTCGTACTCTTCTGCGATGCTATTATGGCTTGCACATGCGTTGGTAGTCGACTAGCCCACAAGCTATGCAGAAATGCATCGGTTACTCCATCACTCGCCAAAGACCGTAAATGTCGTAGAAATTGAGATGGCTTCCTGTCCCCGAGCTCTTCATGCGTCAACAGCTGGCGAATACGCTGCTCCCGAGAGGTCGACAGACGTCTGGTCAATTCCTGCTTCAGTTTCTCATATTTCTCCGTCTTCGGGGGATTTGTAATAATATCACGTACCTCCCGTGCGATTTTGTGGTCCAGCTGTTGTATAACCATGTAGAATTTTGTGGCATCCGCAGTCGTCCCGGACACCACAAACTGTGCTTCTACTTGGGCGAACCATATCTCCGGATCCTCGGCCCAAAATGGTGGAAGGCGTACTGACACCCGATCGACCGTTGAACGGTAACAACCTTCAGTATTCGCATCGGTTTCCATCTTTCGTCCGTACACGTCGTAAAAAAAAAAAACAGGTCACCAATATGTGGTGAAGCTACGTGTGGGATAGGTATGATGCTCACTAAATAATACACGCAGTCTTCACATTCACTATATCTATCGTGTAATGCCAAGCGTTATGGTAAAGTAAATGATAGGTAAGTACAGCTTTACTGGCGAACGCGGAACGCGGAGGGACTGTATACAATGTAATACCATGCATGTATGAATAGCAGGAAACGAAATTGGCGGGAGTTATGCGAGGCAAAGCGGCGTAGGTTCAGCGCGGAAGCGGGGTTGCGTCGCACTGCCGATGCTCGCGTTCACTGCGCTCCGCGGCTGGGGTCCGCTCCCCGCGCGCCGCAACATGCGTCTCTGTCGTCCAGGACCGGTTGCGTTAGGGATGGGCGCGTGCGCAGCTAGTGTTGCGCTGCTACAAGTCTGTCAATCTGCCATGGAAAGAAGTATGCTGGGAAAAAGGAAATTAGACAAAATTAAAAACGTAACACTAAGAAGACGAACAAAAATAGAAAATGTTACACTCAAAGTAAATACACTAAAATGGAGATGGACGGGCCATACGGTAAGAGGAAAAGAGAAATGGAGCAAAATGTTGATGAATTGGTTCCCGAAATACAACAAAAGAAAAAGGGGGAGACAGTTTAAAAGATGGGAGGATGAGCTAAAACATACTGCAGGGAAAACATGGACGAGGGTAGCGAGAGATAGGGAAGAGTGGAAGAGCTTGGAGGAGGCCTTTGCCAAAAAAGGGCAAACAGATAGTGTCGATGTCGTAGTATAAAATAGAGTATAATTCGTAAAATGTATCTGTATTAAAGGGCTTAAAATAAAATGACTTCACTTATAAAGACTTCACTTAAAACTAAAAATATCAGAATTTATTTAATTAAATAAACACTACTTAATAAGTAGGCTTTACAAATCTGTGTATAATATTTTTTGGAATGTCCCTTGCTTGTTATAACTGCTCTGCAGCGACCGACGGGGCATGGAACCTATTTAGTTATTGAATATTTCAACAGAAATAGTATTCCAAGTTTACGCAAAAAATTGCTCAGTTTTTTAGCAGCCACACTTCTCCCACAAGATTTTCGATCAAATTTTAATCTGGGCAAGCCAATCTAACACAGTGACTTATTGATCACTAGGAAACATTTTCATTGAATGAGCAGTGTGTCATGCATAATTTCGTCACACAAAGCCTTATGCAAACGCTAGCACATTACCTGGCGTGGGTATAACTCTAAATCAGGCCCTGCCTTGCTAATTCCCGCTTGAAACTGGCCAAGTTCAGTCGTATTTCTCTCGAGGTACGTATTGAAGTACGCTACTCAGCTTATTGAGCACAATGGCACCCTTCGAATTGCGAATTGTGCAACATTTGGGTACACCGTCCACATATACTTGGAGGCTTTTAAGAGTAGTAGAGCTCTTTGTGAAGGGCTCGTCCGGGGAAGTGCTACCACCACGCCTTTTTCTGCCGCCAAGCAGCGTTGCTGTGTTTCGGTATGCCTCAAGTTGATGGACGGAGGGCAGTGCATCGCAGGGCACTTTCCTATTGTGCGTGACTTACGAGGCAATGCTTTGTTAAAGGTGATGGCTACTTAACATTACTTGGGCCATCTGCTTGTTCCATCAGCTAGTTGTATAAAAGAAAAAGGCTGACAAACGTCACAAAACTTTTCGCTCGCACATTTTAATATTTTTGAAGATAGGTATAATCACTGAATGTAGTTGTCAAAAATTGTAGACAACCAAGTTTCAGAGAGTGACTTAATTCAACGAAAATATAGTTTTGATCCAAATAAGTTTTCCCAAAAAATTGGTTTAAGTACGAAAACCAGTAGAAGTGACCAGTAGACCAGTTTTTTAGGCTTTAACGCATTCAAGGTCTCGTCCGGGGAAGTACCACCATGCCTCTTTCTGAAGCTAAGCAACGGTGTCGTGTTTTGGTTAGAAGGGTGTGGTAACCGGTGAATTTACAGGCACATGAGGCACATCTGTTGCACCAAGTTGATGGGCGCAGGGCAGCGCATCGTAAGGCACGTTCCTATCGTTCGTGACTTTCGAGGCAATGCTTTGTTATACGTGATGATTACCACTTAACATAAGGTAGGCTATGTTTCATCAGCAAGTTAAATATAAAAAAGCCCAAACTCTAAAACAAGGTAGTAAGTTACCTGCTTGATGATGATGAGCGTTTCAGTGGACCAGTAGGCAGTGGCCCTTGTTTGTAATGGCGGGAAATTTTAACGGTCCTCCGTAATTGCCGAAACGGTCAATGGTATGACCGTTTGTTGTTATTGTTATTGTTACGATTAGCTTAATCTTCGGAAATTTCGAGTCCCGACGCCTAAACTATTTGTTTTCAAATTGGGTTAATTTAATTTGTTGAAAACAATAAGTAGGTCAAGGGCAAGTATTGTGAATGGCGGCCTCTTTTTAAAGCTTGTTCATTTCTTAAAGTAAAAAATCCTTCTAACGCCGCTACCACTAGACCATCAGTGCTTTCAAGATTTAACTGTGTAAGACTGTTGTAGTTTTAAATTGGTATTTATATGTAAGCGCTGTTGTTTCTCGCTGCTTCGAGATACTTCGAAATTTGCGACCGCATAACGACCAATAGCGAACCAATCACAAAGTGACACAGGTCGCCAACCAGCCTCTGAAAAATAAGGGTGTGGACAGCTCATTAGAGACAAAAACCTTCAATCCGACCCTTCCAGATAATGCTGCGGTTCTCCGAGAAACATCCACCGTAATTTGTCGGCTGTGTTGTAGCTGAGACAGCGCCATCTATAGCTATTTTTTCGTAATCACTGCGAATATAGAGACACGTATTCTTACCTTGTGTTCCACAGACATGATATGGATTGTAAAATGAATAAACACAACTTTAGATAGGTAAGGGGTAGGGGTAATACTATTAATATCTATAGTAATACTATTCCCGCATTTCAATATTCCTAAGTCCATCAAAGTATAAGCGTATGTGTGTAACTCCCTTCCACGGTTTCAAGTAGTCTAAATAGTATAAATTTTAACTAGATGTCGCAAGTAACATTTTCCAGAGGCTAGAACGCGCTATCGATGCTTTTTGGCATTTCATAAGATAGACCTGAGTTTGAAATAGGAAAATATTTGGAAATACAGTGTTACAAGGTGTTTAAAGGTTATACTTAGGTATGCATGTGAACATCCAAAGCACCTGGCAATAAATAGGTAGTCATGCAAACCGTAGCTGAATTTGGAACAACAACAATCCACAAAATCAAACTTCACGAGTTTCGTCTCTGTGCGAAGCATCCTCAGAAAGTAATGCACCGGGACAATAAGCACATTGTGAACGCTGTCACTTGTCAACCCTGTAACGAGCAATGAAACGTGTCGTCGCGCCGAGCCTAGTAGCGCTATTCCAGAAACATCTCACACAAGTGACCGCGGAATCCCCAGTTTTCAATTTGGCATTCTGCAATACATTCACCTATCACTAGCCACCCGCGTGAGTGTTTTGGCGAGTGGAAATGCCAACATAAGTGAGGTGAAGCTCGTGAGTACTGTGGACGTGTTTCATGGTGGCTAATAGCCCGACACGGTGGGCCCCTCCGGGTGTCCCTTTGTCTAGCAGAGGGCACAGTGTGATGAGGCAGGGAAGACCTATGGTCTACCCAGGAGGGTCTGGGCTGTCTAACAGCCCGGAATGCCGAGCACCACTAGGTGAAACTCCTCCTATCTTGCTGTTTAGAGAATCGACACGCTGAACAAGTGGGTCAGGCATGAGTTTTCTCAGAGTATACTCGCCGGCGACTAGTTAAAATTGTTACGTACCTGAACTTTATATTTTTGTTATGTAATCTATTGTTGTATCTACCGAACTAGAATCCGAGTTATGGTTTTGGTTCACTGTTTACGACTTTTATCGCAAGCCCAGTTTTGTATGGAGACGTGATAAATGACTCTATCGGGCGTGCTTTGAACACTCATGATTCCATACAAAGCCCGGGCTCACAACACAGAAAACCAAATACCTACTAAAATAAAATAAAAGTTTACTTCAGCTGACCGTAATATCAGTAATATTACGTCCACCGGTTTTCAGGTACGGAAGGCCTAGCGGAAGATAGATTGTGGAGTCGGTTAGCGTCGCCGACTTTTCCAATCGGTGCCCATTCGCTCCTCGTCCGATCCTATCTCGCCGATCCGAACAGTCAAGCGTGAACTACTCCATCGGGGACTATCACAAACTATAGAATCAAAGGTTGTCGATTCTGGCTCCGTGCAAATGCTTTTGAAGCAATATACCTAGGTAGAACGCAGTTGAAGCAATACTTAGTTATGCCTATATTCCTGTCCATCGAATGGTTGTCTGGGTTCTTCGCTGTAACAAGTGAATTTCATTTTTGTTTTTATGTTAAATGTCCTTGTGGTATGAAATAAAGCGTTTTCTATCTATCTATCTAGTTTGAATGCAGTTTCAATGTTTCAATGTTGTTTATATTTGAACGGCACGGTACGGGTGGCTGCTCTTAAATACATAACTAACATTATAACTTTCTAAAGCAAATCACAACGTTACAATAAACTCATAATCAGGATCAGATGACGTGGTTTTATATTGCTTTGTCTTGCTTTCAGCTGAAAATTAGCATTGAGTGGTAATACTCAAAACATTTATGGTGAAATAAATACCATTTTAACATAGGTACATACAATAACTGTTGTCGCTTTAGTTGCTATTTTTTTATGATATCAAAAACGACTGAGTATTTGACAAATTTTGGGCTTGTTTGCTATTGTTATATTATGCTAAATAAACGAAAAGGTTCATGGTGATACAGTGACACGCAGTTAATTGTATACGTCTTAGTGCAGCCGACTGTACTTTATTTCAATTAAATAAAAAAAATCCTTATATCTGCTATCCGCCAATATGAAAAAAGAAAAATAATACATTTATTTGACATACCTACACACAAAGTTAAAAACAGGCAGCTACAGTACAGACAAACATGAAATGAATAAGCTATTATGTAATTCATACTTTAATGCTATACCATCCATACCCAATTGAAAAATAAGAATGTTAAAAATGAATTCACATTAGTTGAGCCAAAATACCTTGCTATTAGCAGACAAACACAAACTATATCCGTAAACATACAAGCTCGTACAAATTCACTAATGTATACAGGGTGTAAAAATACTGCGTACGAAAGCTTTAACGGGAACGTCGAGCGATCGATACAAGTTTTCCCACTCAAAAGATTGCTTTACTAGTTTTCGTACTTATGCAAACTTTTGAGTGGGATAAATTGTATCGATCAACATTTTTACTAAACTGTGTGATTGCACACAAAAATAAAAGGTTGAATAAAAAAAAGAAGGCGAAAGAAAATTGGTTTCACTAAACCAATTTTTGAAAAAATCAAAGATTTATATCTTTCAACGTGTCGAAACGGTACAAGAGCTCTTGTATTTGCCTTAACTAGAACTTAAGTCCTGGTACTACCATGAGCTACAAAAGGATTTACGCACAAGTTCAACTGAAAAATAGAATACTTTTTTGCAGGAACCAGGCTTTTGAATTAGGTATAATATTTTTTACAAAAAGATATAGCCACTGTTCAACTGAAAAATTACCACTTTAATACAGAAACAGGATTATTCAATTATGATATATATATATTTTTAAATATATCACTTTTTACTTTTAAAAATCTTTGTGATTTACTTATGTGTAGGTTATCATAATCATAATCATAAGTTCTTATGGGATAACAATATGTCCAGGACATGATCCCCGTTGGGGCATTACAATGATTTTTATGCCCATTTGATGGGTATCATACTCCTATACTCAAGTAAAAAACCAATTCATTATATATGTACTATGCCAAAAGTTATTATCCGAAACCAATTAAATAGTAAATAAAATATTGGGATATTATAGAGAAAATCTATCGCAGTTTTGTGAGTAATTTTTTAACACCCTAGCCATAGCGTCAGCGCGTCGCGTCGTGGACAAAAATATTGCTAATCGAATTTTGATGTAGAGTTTTCATCGACCAACGTACGGAACGTGTGTGGGGGTTAATGTACCGGAAACTGACAAAGAGCCTAGTCTAGAATACCTATTAAGGTCAGCCAAGCATGGCCAAGCCTAACTGAGTAGGCCATCCATTTTTGAAAACGTCATTATACCTGCTTACCTAGCTGCTTCTATTCGAAGTAAAAAAAGCTTAAATCACTATAACACAGAATAAATAAAATAAACTGAGATATCTGAGAGGATATCTACCGTGCCTGGGGATCAAAGTTTTGCTGTTTCGGTTTTTAAATCACACTGTATCCATCTCAAAGTTATCTGAAAGAGATTGTTTTCAGCGATAGGACTTGCATTGTTTACACCTTTCATATTTTTTTTATTTTGTTATGTCCAATTTTCCAATTTTACTAGTTGTAATATTATAATATTTATTATTATTTTAATCAAGTACAATTGTACCACTCAAACCCTGTCTTTTAATGATTTTTATTACCAATAAATTGATTATTCTGATTATTAAATGTTCAAACCTTCAAACAAAATAAATCTTCAAACTGAACACAGCAACGCTGCTTGGCGGTAGAAATAGACATGGTGGTAGTACTTACCCGGACGAGTACTTCACAAAGAACTCAACTACTTTTAAAAGAAATACAACGGTGAAGAAAATCACTAAACCAGCGCTCTAAAATCAGATGGAGTCGATGTCAATGTCGATCTCCTCCTTATGACACCATTTACTGTCAAAAACCTATTTAGCCAAGCGTGTGCCGCGATACAAAAGCTTGGTTATCTAAAAAACGGTGACCGGCACAAGACGGGGAGTCTGGGTTTTATAAAATAATGTATGTATTTACAAAAAAAAGTATGAAAGAATTATAATCAGCTTTCCGGTTCCCATAGTTCACAAGATTTCCTTAGTTTCGGGCTAGATTTAGTAGTTATTTATTTATTTTAGTTACTTCTCAAATCTATTTTTGGAATAAAAAGAAAAAAAGCTTGTGTGTTTATTTTAACTCAGTTGTAACACGTAGGCACATTGAAAGGTGAATAATCTTGACTTTTAATAAATAAATAATATAATAATTGTTTTTTATATAAATACTATTATTTGTTCTTCTAGGTTTGGTCGCGTGGAACTGGCACCTAGATTTAGTTTAAAACGCTTAAAAGTGATCCTTTTGATTTAATTCAATAAACAACTTTTATTTATTTATTTTATTTATTTATTTAACTTATGGCTTTGACGTTGACTATTAAATGCGTAATTCAATTAAATCTCTAATACTATAAGAATCAAAGTCCTGACTGACTGACTGACTGACTGACTGACTGACTGACATATAGACAACGCACAGCCTAAACCACTGGTCCTAGAAACTTGAAATTTGAGAAGTACGTAGGTCTTATGGCGTAGAGGTGTACTAAGAAGGGATTTTTGGAAATTCAACCCCTAAGAGTGTAAAAAGGGATGAAAACGATTGTATGAAAAATTTTATTCCTTGAACCTACAAACTTGAAACTTGGAGTAGATATACTTCAAAGCAAAAAAATAGGAAAGGCATTTTTAGTTTTTCAAAACTACCCTTAATAAGTGTGCAAAGGGTTAAAAAGTTTGTATGGGAGATTTTTGACCGCTGGTCCTATAGACTTGAAATTTAAAGAGTACATAGGTCTTATGGCGTAGAGGTTTACTAAGAAGGGATTTTCGGAAATTGAACCCCTAAGGGTGTAAAAAGGGTTGAAAACGTTGGTATGAAAAATTGTATTCCTTGAACCTACAAACTTGAAACTTGAAGTAGATGTACTCCAAAGCTAAAAAATAGGAAAAACATTTTTAGTTTTTTAAAACTACCCTTAATAAAAGTGCAAAGGGATGTCAAAGTTTGCATGGGAGTTTTTTAACGCGTGGTGCGATTGACTTAAAACTTGAAGTAAATATACTAAAAAATAATTAATTAAAAATGACGCTTTCAACTTTTGATAATTACCCCTGCAAAGGGTGCAAATGACTGTAAAAGTTAGTATGGGAGATTTTTAGTATAGTGCGATAGATTTCAAACTTGAAGTAAATATACACCACAATAAATTATTTAAAATCACGTTTTCAATATTTTAAAACTACCCCTGCAAAGTAAAACTACCTCCTGAACAAATAAGTACATATTTTCCGTGTAAGGTTGTCTTTGTTGTATTTGGCAAGTTTTTGAGTCTGAGTACCTATACCTACCTACCTAATATAGGTAATGGCCGTTTATAGGTATCTCTTATACCTACGTAGGTATTTAAAATCCTACCCTAATAATATACAAATCAATGTGAAAGTTACGATCTTTGGATGTTTGTGGCTCAATCACGGCACCACTTCAACGCGTGCGAAGCCGCGGGAAGCCACAAGTAATACATATACATATTTTATGCATGAAAGACATCCTTTAAATGTAAGCCAGGGTAACAATCCGTTGAACTTTTAATTTAAGTGGTATAGTATAAGGGAATTATTTTTAAAGCGGGATAATTAATTCGTAAAAAAAGGATACAATTAATAGCTGTACGATTTGCAGTTGTCATGAATAAATCCACTTTAATTTAAATTAATCAATGAAGTTTGTAAATTAAATCCTCTTTAGTGTGTTATGATACTGAAAAATGTGGGTAAATGGACGTACCTTCGAGACATCTTGACATCCTCACATGCTCACATCCTCACATGCTCACATGCTCACATGCTCACATGCTCACATGCTCACATGCTCACATGCTCACATGCTCACATGCTCACATCCTCACATCCTCACATGCTCACATGCTCACATACTCACATGCTCACATGCTCACATCCTCACATGCTCACATGCTCACATGCTCACATGCTCACATGCTCACATCCTCACATGCTCACATGCTCACATGCTCACATGCTCACATGCTCACATGCTCACATGCTCACATGTTCACATGCTCACATACTCACATGCTCACATACTAATCACCAATTAGATGTTTTCGTCACATCCACATCCTTGAAGAACCTTAAGTTTACTAGCAGTGGACTTCTTTGGGCTGATGATGATATATAAAAGAAAGTCACACTATTTATAACTCAAGAACGGCTAAACCAATTTGGCTGAAAATTGGTGGGAAGGTAGCTTAGAACCAGGAGACGGGCATAGGGTAATTTTTATCCCGACTTTTTTTGTTTTTTTGCTTTTTTTGTATATTTTATACAAACAATCGAAGAGGCAGGAACTTCAAGTTGTCAGTTAGTACCTGTTTCTTCTGACAAAATTACGTGGCTCAAGATTGTTCCATGGGGAAGAAAATACAATTTATTTATTATAGATGTTGCCAATCATATCTATTTGTAAGTATTCTATAGTAAACGTGCGCGAGCGAAGCCGCAGGTAAGAGCTAGTACTTAATATAACAATATTTAAAAATTTTGTATAGCTCACTCCCTGCAGCTTTATCAAATATGATAAAAAAGCTAATAAAATTGATTTAGGATTCATGTCTAGTAGATCTGTAATTAATCCTAAATCATGAAAATGATGAAGTGGAATCTTCTTGTTTTGACCACCGCACCACGTTGTATTACTTGTATGAGTATCTAATTCTGTGTATTTTATAACTTTTGGGCACTTTGGCCTTAAGTTGTAATCTCAAATTGTGTCTTTTTCAATAAATAAATTACGCCCGTCACGCTACGGGCATATCTTTTTAAAAAACAGTACTATCTGGTATTCTATAGAATTCGAGATTAGCACTATCGGCTTCCATCCCCCGGATAGGGAAAACACGTATACGTTGTAGATTTACGGGACCTACGTTTATATGAACACGTAGATTTACGGTACGTGTACGGTATACGTTTCCTGTACAAGGGCTGCGTGGGCAAGTCTCTTTGACAAACTATTTCGCTTATCTTCACGCGACTGGCTGTTGCGTGTGGATTTTCTTTATCTATTGCTATTTAGAACAACCAGTTTCTCGCGACTTCGACTACGTAGACTTTATATTTCCGTGGTCGCCCATACATCCGTTTATTTTTCTTTGTAAATCGTTTATTGGAGTAAAAAAATATTTTGTAACAAAAATATTTGCCTATAAATTTAAGACTTAACTAGCATATATTATTTAAAAGACGTATGCGATGACATGTAACGCTGTCT
This sequence comes from Chloroclysta siterata, assembly GCA_932294275.1. Lineage (NCBI taxonomy): Eukaryota > Metazoa > Arthropoda > Insecta > Lepidoptera > Geometridae > Chloroclysta > Chloroclysta siterata. The sequence continues at coordinate 15,667,336 of OW028604.1, read as the reverse complement.
CATGTCAGTCTTCCAAAGAACTTCTCAAACTTGAACAGCGCCTTCTCGAAATAAGCCTCTTTCTCGAAATTTCAAGTCTCTTAGGACCAGTGGGTCCCAAGAGACTTTTGCGTTGTGTCAGTCAGCCAGTCATTCTTATTTTAGATATTTCAGAAGTACTCTATATAGTTATATACACAACTATGATGTTATTAAGAACTATAGTTTATTTTTGGCAAGTTTTTTGGGCAAAAATCAATCTAGTGGATAAAAAAAAACTATAGTTCTTAAGAAACTAAAACATGTTTTATTTCTGAAAATTTGATCACTGGATTCTCTTGCAACAACTTTTCTTGTACCTAAATTTATAATTCCTAAAACAATATTATGTAAAATACATTTAAAATGGTGAACACAATAATACGACAGTCACCATAATTTTAAATACAAAGTGCATAGGTAAATCCTGTTTAAAAATATAAAATTTAATCTGTCAAAATACAGACAGACATAAATATTTTCCGATTATATAAACAGGCAATACCGAAACCGCTCAGCTGAGATTTTGTTCACGTCATAAAAGCTTCGGAAAATGTATTATTTGGAGCTAGTATTGCGCCCGCGATTCGGTTAACATCGAGTAATTTCTTTTGAACCAAACGATTAAAAAAAGAAACTGCATTATGTAATTACGGGCCCAACGCTGGACCAAACATGTCATTTGCCATAAGTTGTTTTTTATTTTATCTTTTTGTCGGACCAAATAAACAAATTTTTATTAATTTTATACTTGCTTATTTCCTTTAAAAAAATAAAGTTATAAGCAGAATATCTGATGTTGACAAGCATTATTTATCGTTTGATGTTTTTCGAAGTAAAGCCTTTTGTATCCAAGTGATTCCCAGGTTTCAAAGACTGTTCAAGCTTACAAACAGTCAGTCAGTAACAATAATAATAAAAAACATTTTTATTTCCTTATTAAATAAAATATTAACAAAAGTTGATATAGTCAGTCAGTAGCAAAACTATTTGTATAGATAATAATATTTGAATGCGGTACGTATTGTACCCGGGTGAGTTGTATCTGCTCTTGTATGTTGTATGGGAAACGGTGTGCGAGTTATTCAATGGGTTAAAATCTTTTGCTGTTTGTGTGCAGAATAGAACGTGGAACCACTGAGTTCCACGTTCTATTCTAACACGGAAGCGGTTACAGAAAATGAAATCAGTTCTATTACAAATGGCTTACAAGGTTTATTAGGTGTGAAAACGACTGTGAATTTGTGATGGATGAGCGGTTATATTCTGGCGAAGAAATTCTTGGGCCATACGAAAAGCTTAGATAAAAAAAACCACAAAATAAAAAAGAAGCACGACTCTCACAGCTTCGGTGGTTATTGGTACTTGTGGTGTCTAGCCTAGTCGCGCTGGCAACACTAGCGACATGCTGGGCACACTTGCTTGGACGGCGTGGCCGGGCGGAGGGCATAACCTCGTATAATAATATATTTGTGTTTTAATGGATAGATGGCATTCCAAAGTAATTATTTTGCAGTTGAAGTTCAAGTTCCAATTCAATAAACAAGGTACGAAACCTACGTTGAACTAACATGTACAGTACGAGGGTACCGTATATTAGATCAAAGTATTACTTACGTAATTGAGATACCTGTTAGAAAAAGATCTAGAAAAATTTATCGCTGCATAATAATTTTACCTGCCTACCCTAACCTACGAAAACCTTCTGTGAAAGAAAAGACTTTACTTTGATCACTATGAAGGTAGAAATGTTTTGAAAATTATTAGCATTAACAATGCTGCCGTAGCCAAAATCGGCCTGGACGACACATCACATCATCATCAACCATATCTGTACGTCTTGACCCACGTCACCAGGTACTACAGTGTATGGAATACCAACTACTGTACCTGTACTGGGTTTGTGCCAAATGTTAAAAGTATTTGGACGTATCTGACCACTTTAGACATCCTCAAAAATCTTTAAGGTGATACTTGGTACTAAGGGATGTGTGAGGATATTTACCGTGCCTGGGAATCAAAGTCTTGAGGCTGTTGCTATTTTACTATTATTTTTTATTAGCAATTAGGTGAATGGTTTTTATATCTTTTATACCTACCTATTGCAACTGAAATCTAGACTGAAAAACCAGCACCAGTTTTAAGGGCAATGCAACAAAGTAGCTATACTATTGTTGCGCTGAGCATGAGCCACAGCCTAAAATGAATAAACAATATCTAATATGAAAAATGTTATGTTACAGGCTCCAAATACCGGTCATGTAAATAAAGGCCATGCAATAAGTGTCATCACATCAGAGACGACGGAAAGGCTATGTAATTAATCTCATCAGAGATGATATAAAGGCTATGTATAATGTTATTAAAGATAACCAAAAAGCCATGCAAGAAATATTTCATCAGAGATGGAAAACAAAGCCATGCATTTAATAAATGGTCATCGGAAATGACAAAAAGGCAAAAGAAATGAAAAATCATCAAATGCACTGTGTGTGATCACATGTGACAATATAATAAAAATTAAAGGCCATGAATAATTCGTATTTGTTAAATATGCATCGGAAACTGGATCACAAACATACTTAATAACAATTAGCTTTTGAGTATTTTAGATGAAATGAAATTTATTTATTTAAAATCGTTAACAAACATTACAGTATTTTATTAAATTGGGTTTATGTTAAACATTTGCTATAGGTATTTCCTGTTCGAACAACATTTGTACCCAAACTAGAATAACCCTGTGTTATAGTATACCAATGCCAGGTGTGGCAGGCAAAACACAGGAAGATTATTGGGTATTATCTCGATTTCCGTTTCATTTGTAACATACTATATACTTACCATTATCATTATAATTAATCTACTGGGTGGGTATAATCTACCTCGTTGATTATTCGTAGTGGTTGCTTTACTGTCAAAAGTTTATGTGTGTTGTGAATTTCACAATTTATAATAATATTACCGCATCTTTAGAAAGAAATAAAAATATTTGTTCCGTAATAATATAGAATATCAAACTACCTCCCATTATTAAAATGTGAGTAGGTATTATGTAACAAGAAATTAAGAAGAAACTTAACCTACACAAACACGGCAATGCAACTGTTAACAGTTGATAACGCCACGAATATGCATAAATATGCACGAATACATAATATAATTAAATGCCTTGACAATTTATTCTAATTATGTTATTATAACTCTGCTAATATAATATATGTAAGATAGACCATCATCATTTACAGCAAACAAGGCGGTAAAACCCACTCGGGTACGAACACTCCAAAAATCGACCGACCTGCTTGGTAGCTATTATAAATACTTACTATATACTTATACTATCAATAGAATGGTAATCATAACTGCATATTTTGTTCAGAGATTTTTGAGCTACCTACCTACATTGTAGAACACTATATAAATTCAAAACAGCCATACGTAAATCAAACTGTTTAAAAAGTGGTTGATCTATTTAAAGAAACGTCGACAGCATTTACGAAAATAAAATAAAGGTTATTTATTTTCTAAAAAATAATAATTACAGGAATGATGGAAACAAAAGCAGAAATTGTGTTAGTAGGAGTTTGCATTCTGTAGCTACAGCAGCAAAAGAGACTTGTGCCTATGTTCAAACATGGTGTATGGATGGAACATCCACGTAAAAAGTAAAATTATTGTACCGATGCCTATATACTTAGGTAGAGACAGTCATACCTCACTATATTCTTGTATTTCCTGGATGATTGATAGAGAATGCTATTAGCATCAATTTTATGTGTGAAAGTAAGTATTAAATAACCTATCTGCTTATCACAAGCCAATAGAACATTCAACCTGCCTACCTTGGTATTTATTACTAAGTGAACTAAATGAAGATTTATAATAGACATTAATATAATAATCAAGTAAACAAAAGGAAAAGAATTACATTGGTTTAACTAAACTTGACAAAGTACAGTTTAAAAACTGGTTTTGAATAGAAATAAATTATCAGTAATACATAACAATTAAAAATAAATGTTTGAGCAACATTTTGATAGAAATTGGTATTTTACCCTGTTTTATCTGATAATGGAGAAAAAGTACTTTTTATCTCTACTAAAACTTAACTTTGGCCTTGCACACAGTTCTTAATGTGTCACTAAGTAAGTTTTTCAATGTGTTGTATGATTTTGATAATGTTGATAAAATCTACTGGTCACTCAGACTGGTAGTGAGCAACTGTAAAAAGAACGTACTGACTTATAAAAGTTACTAGACTCTTTGAAGGCATGAGACATCTAATGAACAAGCTGAATATATCAAAGCGTGTCTTTTTCTGGTAAGGATTCTACCAAAAGCTATATCAACTGTATTAATGAATTGAACCTATATCAATACCTTATAGTCATATAGTATATTGACTAAGTGTACATACTACCATTATTACATTAGAATAAGGGTGATGATGATGAATAAATAAATTATGTTACTTATTTACCTAGGTAGGTACATACTTAAAACAAGGTAAAATTACTAAGTACAAGAAGTTCAAAGAGTTAATAGGTTTTATTATGAAAATTTAAACATTGTACCTATCTTGAAAGAACCTTGATTTTCCATGATATGTCTGTTAATGGTCTGAGAGTGAAGAGACAAAATATGAAAACTAGATCTTCATCTTTGTTTTAAATGTTTACGTCTTTTCACACCTCCTGCTTGGGCGGACCTATATTCACCTTGAGTGTCTTTTAGGTACTATCTAAAATACTTCATATTTGCCGGCTGCAGTAGAGGCGATGAAACCTGACCTAAGTATAATCTATTTGATACTGCCATGGATACCTAATGAAAGTTATACATAGCCTAGAGAACATTATCAATTGGATTGGTGGTAGATTTGGTCAGTTCTTATACCTACATACCCCTAGTCCCTAGCTGTTCTAAAGGTCCTGTATAAACTTGTAAATTTTGGTGTACCTGCCTATCTGGAAAATGGGGGGTATCTGAGTAACAGAATCAATCAGTGATTACATACTTCAATGGGTTAGGTAAATTGATAATTGGGTAATTAGAGACTGCTTCAAAGTATGATCGATTGTATCCGCACGGATCTTGGATCAGACCGGTGGATTGACCTCTTCTTGATGTTATGTACCTATTCCGGCAAGAACTAGATTATGCTAATCAACACAAAACAAACGCCAAGAGCTGAGTTGTTCTGCCCATGGAGGTAAATGTTCTGCCTGTTGTTGAATTCTTCTTCTTCTCTCAATTTATGGCTCCTGTCCGTCATTCGACAGACAATCATGCCAGTGTCAAGTGATTTGTATTGAATACTTTTTAGTCAAGTCAGTCCATAGTCAAGTGGGCCATCATTTGTTTCGAAGAAAATGGTAGCGGTTTTCTTCAAAACATTAGAAACATTTTCGGTCAAATCAGGATATCATATATACAGACACTTTCATTCCAAATGCTTAAACTTTGTGCTAAGACCTCAAGTAATGTTGGTTAAAATGCCACCGAAATTACACAATACAACTCAAAATAACACTAGAAAAACCTTAGACGCAGATGAGAAAAATAATTAAAATGAAAAAGCTATGTTGCTTCCCAAATTGTCAGAAAACGAATCGCCTGTTGAATTGAATTGAGCTATGAAGAAACTACTAGGAACCAAGTTAGGCTAAATTGTTCTTTCAGCTTACTAAAGAGGTTACATTCAAATTTGAAAACGACTGACAAAATCAATGTTATGATAATGATATTATTCTATTTCTATATAAAATCTGTTGTGCATCAGACAAGATTTATGAGTTATGAAGAATTATGCTTTTATTCTTGTAGAAATATCCTTCTACTAATACGATGAATTTGAAATCTATTCGTTCAATTATTATATATGTAAATGTACCTTCAAAAATGTTCATGTTAATAATAACAATTAAGTAAAGCATCTTTCATGCTGATACAATGTAAGAACTTTTAGATTTAAACCAGCAAATAAAAGTAACAAGAGGTGAAATCGGCATGATTTCTATATGATGTCTCACCCAACTATTTTAACTAGTTTCCTTTTAGTATAGTTTATTGAATATGAATTTGTAAAATTCAATCAAAGAGCACGAATGGATTGCCTTGACCACAGATAAACAAATATTAGTGCCTTGACTAACCTGTAAGTTCTACCAGTAGTTTAACTTTTTGAAATTTTAAAATTCCATATGTTAATCAATGTTCAATACTAAAGACCGCAAATTAATAGAATGGCGAACGGAACGTTCAACATTTTGAATCGGTCAAATTTTATTCTATTACCTGGTATTAGTTTAAGGTTAAGGATAAAAAAAAGGATAAGGGGAAGGAATATAGGTAGTGATAGTAAGAAGAAAGAGTTAATCAGTTATTATTTAAAATACCTATAACTATTCCAAAATATTTGAAAATGTTAGTGTTGACTTAAAATGTTGTACCTATACTATAACTGTTATACAAACTAATCTTACTATTTATTTCATCGTGTTTAATCTTTGTTCAACCTATGCTACATTTCCAATAATTTAGGTATGTACTTACATACTACAATATGTATTGAATATGGGTAAGTAAATAAGGAAATCAATGGTGACAATACAATCTAAAATGTAAGTAATAAATAATAGCGTTTGCAAAGAGCTACACATGCTCCATTGCATCATGTGTGTTTTATACATTTTTGTGTACCTGTATAAGTTGTGGTTTGCTTTGTTTATAAATGTGTTTTATACAAAGTATAATAATATAAAGTATAAACTAATCCATAACTATTGCCTTATACTTTCATGATTACTGACTCTTTTACAAATATGGTTTACTGTAAGTGTTCTGAAATTTGTAAATTTTAATAAAGATGAGGATGTGGTGTCTAGCCTAGTCGCGCTGGCAACACTAGCGACATGCTGGGCACACTTGCTTGGACGGCGTGGCCGGGCGGAGGGCATAACCTCGTATAATAATATATTTGTGTTTTAATGGATCTAAAGAATCCCACAGTACTTACTAGTACTTACTCCAAATCCTCTGATGGGTGGTTATTACTGTTTACCTAGTGCTTACTCCAAATCCTATGATGTTTTAAGGGCTTTGAGGTTGTCAGAGTTACGTCTACATCCGATTACCCAAACATTACATACTTGTAATTTGATGTGGGAAAGTACTACTGTACTTTCCCACATTAAGTAGAAATTATAAAAAATTGAATAAGAAGAGAATAGTATAGAATAAATATTTATTTAGCATAAGTAGGTTGTTTATCGGTATTTTACAGGATACATTTCGGAGAGTGTGCGATGGAACTCCACAACTTGGTTCCCCCATGCCCGTTCTACCATCGGACCACCAGACGTACGGAAGCGAGACATCCATTCATGGTTGACATACCTACTGCCCGCACAAAGCTCTTTGCTTCTACTTTTATAATGCGAACAGCCAAAGAGTGGAATTCCTTACCGGCGTCCGTTTTTCCGAATGCCTATAATTTGGACGATTTCAAGAGACGAGTGAATAGGTATCTTCTAGGTAAGCGTGTCACATCGTAGACCGCATCGTCACTTAACATCAGGTGAGATTGCGGTCGCGGACAACATCAAAAAGCCGAAATCTAAGTTTTAAAAATACTGTGAAGAATAATCGCACAAGTTCACAATTACGTGTATTTTGCGGGTTGCTCAAATGGTATAAAAGGCGGTGCACCGGCGCACAGCAGTCAGTCGGGCTTCAACAGCGGTCGGGTGAACATCTCCTCAAAAATAAAAGGCGGCATTCAAACGTTGGGCAGCGCACTCGGTCGGCAGCAGCGAACGAGTCAACACGTCAGCGGCAACGACGGAGTCAACACGCCGGCAGCAACGACGGTGTCAACACGTCGAAACTACTGTTACGGCGTATTCTATGTTTCATTGGCGGGTCGCCACGCACCCACTCATTTTGATGATAATTCATTATTATTCTTTTAGTAAACTCATCTGATTAAATTTATCTTGATTATTAGTTTAAATGAGATTATTTTGATAATGATGATTAGTTAAATGATCTCGTACGATTATTAGTTAATTGCATGCTTTAAGAGTTAAATCAAGTTATTTACATATTCTATGATATTGCAGGTTCATTAAATAGATCAAAGTTATAATGGATGATGGTTTCACTCAACCTAGCTCCCCTCCTCTCACATGTATTATTGTTACATAAATCTGAAAATTGTAGGTAACATTAAAATAAAAAATAATGCGCATTATTTTCCAGTAAACCTTTGTAAACGGATAAAATCAAGCAAAGCCGCGGATACTCCACCAGCATTTAATAAATTCAGCAATCACAAAACCCGTTACCAAAAACAATAAGCTCGTTATACGAACAATAGAATATTTCAAGTCTACAATTTCAGTTATAAAAACTTTTGCGTCAGCCAAAGGGATGTAGTGGTAATATAATCTGGAACAACCCTCATTCGGGGCAGGGAGGTTTGAATGTATCACACAATCCGGTTGACACCTGGCCGGTTTAATTCCAGCCGGTCAATTTTGTCGTATCGCTGAAGTAAGTGAACTCAAAGTCAAAGTCAAAAGATATTTATTCAATAAAATCACAAGGATCACTTTGGAACGTTTTAAAGCTAGCCAGGTACCAGTTCCACGCGACCAAAGCCTAGAAGAACAGGCAACAAACTTACGGCTTGGTTTCTTTTGTATGATCCTTGTTACAATGTAATATAATACAACATTGAAGCTCCAGTGTGGTGCCAATCGAATTTAGTGAGGCTTTAGCATAACAGAAAAAACTCACTATGGTCAAGGTGAAACTGTCAAGGAGTGGAACTCTATACCATCGGTTATGTACGCAGTGCAGTGTCTTATGCTACGTACTAGATAGTCGTACCCTACAGATACAGTGCACCGCCATAATAATAGGGCACACCCTCAGTGGACGTGCTCAGTGTTAATGCATTCTATACAGGCAGGGATAACCGCTCTACGTCTGTCTTATTGTTTAGTCACATTTTCTAGGTAGGGCTCGTCCAGGGAAGTTTTAGCACCATGCCTATTTCGGCCGCCAAGCAGCGGTGCTGTGTTTCTGTTTTAAGGGTATGGATGCCGGTGAAATTACAGGCTCATGAGGCTAATCATCCGTATGCCTTAAGTTGATGGACGCAGTGCAGTGCATTGTAGGGTACGTTCCTATCGTGCGTGACTTAAATCAGGTGGTCCATCTGCTTGTTAAATCAGCAAGTAGATAAAAAAGGTACACACTGTAAATAATAGTTTATTTCAATGAAAAGCCGGTAACATGCCACTCATGCTGCATCAGCTCTACAGTTCAGCCCTCATTGGGATTCAGGGCCAAATACTGGGAACTCGTAAAGATTTCCAAAAGTTAAATTAGGGCCACTTGTTACTGTCGCCGGCCCTTATCTTCCGCCCCGGCTTGTTTTTCGATAGCAATACTTAATGAATATTTTTAGAAAGTTTTCAAGCTTTGGGATTAAATTGTTTCCAAGTAACGTTTTAATAATCAGCTTTATTTTTGCAAGGATAAATATTTATATAAAATATTTTGTTTTTACTATATAATATTTAATTTGTTTTCCGATTTTCAAATAGAAAGCTGAGCCTCTTTGAGGCGTACTTGCAACTCTTTCACGACACTGTTTCGAAAGAACTAGTCACACAACGAAAATAACAGACAACAGAACGGACAGAAGGAAGAACTGTCTCAAGGTCAGAAATTTTGAGAATCCATATTTTGTATCGACGTTATTGATTCTGACGACTGATGAATGATGATGTCCGAAAAGAAATGCTAATTGGCACAATACGACATCAGAGACAGTCGCTCACACGACTGTAGAAGTCAAGAACGCCCTGACGAGTGGAATAAACTTATACTGAGAATCTAAACTTGCGGGGCTGACAACCGTCAAATTCGTGACAAATTCTTGTGCGCTCATTTCAACATTTTTATAGATTAAAAATTACTGAATTCATTTATAAAAAATCGCAATCAAGCACGTTCTGGGCAATGACATTGTATACAGTTCAGCAAAAATATAATTTTGATCCAAATAAGTTTTCGTACTAAAAAGTTTGCCCAAGTACGAACACTTGTAAAACAAACTGTCAGTCCCTTAAGCTCTAGTACTAACACCTTTTCTAGCTCTTTTGAAAAAATACGTCATCAGAAATATGAAAGTACGCAAATCAAGTCCACCACTATAAATAGAACCGTCTGAAGTTTAGATCCATTGTGAAGTTTGAAGTTGTGTCGCAAGCAAGCCTTCAAGCAAGTCTCGAAGAGAGCGAATTTGCAACTACGTCTTCCCCCGAGCAGCTGAATTGGGTATTCTTAGAAACTTGAGCTTCAATTTGCGCTACGATACAGAGTGATTTTACTTTACAAAAGAACTCCCTCCAATCGATGGATCGATGTTAGATTGGGAAGAGAACGATGCTTAAAATTATTGATTCGCATCTCATCCTTTATAGATAAATTGTTTAGGCGTAATTTTATAAAAGACTGGGAATCGATAAAACCATGCGGATAAATTTGACTTTGAGGTTAGTATTTATGTTTTGTCCACCACCAAATATACTTTCATTCTTTAAAATCCAACTAAAGGTCCTAGTTTTCTATTGTTTTGTTTGTTACACATTAAATTATTTTTGTTATAGTATTAAATAGCTTACAACGTTTTAGTAATAGTTGATAAGAGACATACTTAAACCAATGTTCTATACAAAATTTATCACGTTATCATTATTCAGCAGCTAGTATTCTGAGTTGCCTCATTATTAATTTTTATTTTATTTCAATGCAATTGTATTCGTTTTATATTAGATTTAATGAGTGTAATTGGTAATTAATATACCGTTCTAATTAAATTAAAATAAATTAATTAAGTCATAATTTGGCAGAATTATAGTTAAGTAGTTAGGTAGATTAAGTTTTGATACGAGATGTATTTTTTTTATGTTTTATTATAGGGCAGTGTGATCGCCCAGCGACAAAACCCTTAAAATAAATAAAAGAAGGAAAAAAAAAGTATTAAAACGGCGTCTAAAAAGTGTCTGTATTTTGTTTTTGCACATTTTGCAAATCCGCATTGAAACGAAAACGTTGCAAACCGGTGCTCTAGACTAGAAGAAGAATTTGCATCACAGTGTTCATTTTATGAGCTAGAGCAGCTTCTGTTTTCATTTCATTTCACAGAAAAGCGTTTCAGCACTAATGAAAGTCCTGCGATTTTGTTAGTGTAGTTCTTTAATTATCTCAATTGTATACTTTAGGACGTTGCACATTATCCGAAAAAGTTCGTCAAAGATTTCAAAGTCAAAAGGTACCTATTTATTCAATTGAATCTTAAGGATCGCTTTGAAACTTCTCAAATCTGGGTGCCAGTTCTGGTTCAGTTCTTTCGTTATAGCTTTATTATCATAGGCATCTTTGTATAAGAGGTAGTGACCTCTCTCTACGCATTTCATGTATTCTGTACAAATAAGGGATTCTAAAATAAAACATACAGATGAATAATCAAAACGCCAAAAATGAAAAACTCTTTTTATTAAAAACGTTAGGAGAAATAACTTGAATTTCTGTTTGTATTCACGTACATTTTTATTTTGAGATATTTGCAAAAGTTATCAGCTCGAATTGCATTTTATAAGTTTGTGAAAGTTTAATGGAAATTTCAAAGTATTTCACCTGAGCTCATACACGTTAAGGCATAGAATCGGTTGGCAAACATACAAAGCGATGACCAAAGTAAAGGATAAGTAAAAGACATACCGAAACGCACCGGTGGTCTAGTGGGATTGACCCAGATTTCTGATCGTAAGATCCTGAGTTTGAATCCAGTGGTGCACCAATGGAATTATCTTTTTGAAAAGTTTTGTGCGCAATGCCAGTGCTCTCAAATGGTTTAGGAACACATCGTGAGGAAACCAGTTAGTATGCTAGCAATGGCGGCGGTGGGTTTGCAACCTGTCACGTATAGAATACCAACTAATAAAAAAATTGGGTATGTATTTAATGTAATTTTTGGATGTAACTTTGACTACTCCCTTAGAGATCCTCAAATAATCTTGACTTGGCACTAAGAGATCTGAGGTGATATCCACCAGAGGGAGGGGATGTCACCACTGACAAGAATGTTCGACTAAGAAGAAGAGCATTGTTTAGTCCAGTAGATCTCAGGTATCTCAAAGTTCTGAAAGTAAAAAAAATACTAAACAATATGAACCTAAAGCTATTTAATAAAAAGCTTATAATTAAATACAAGCTGGTTTAAATTGCCACAGCTTCGCAAGTTTGCTCGGTAGAGGACGCCGGGAATTTCTTTCAAAAGTTGCACGATACCTCATCTAGTTTGAAAAGAGCTTGCACTTATTTTGCATCTAAGTATCCACTGAACGTTGAACATTCAATGATATTTCTAAATTATCTATAATTAGAGTACAGTTATTAAATTTGAATGAGACTATTAAGGGAAGACCTCAGTGGACTTGTTTCGATCAGATAGAAGGTAAGAATGTAAACATTATTTGCAAGTACTTAGCAACCAAGCCAAGGTTGGTTGCTAAGTACTTGCAAACTAACGCTGGTCTTCCGTCAGGGCCGATGCAGATGAAGAGAATAGATGTTTTAGAGAAGGTCTAGGTCTAGAACTAAGACGAACCAAAAGCTGCCCTAAGCCAAAAGAGTCCATGAAAAATAGTATGAGAGTGAATGTAGTGAAAGAAAGAGGTATGCCAGGATCATTTCGGTTTATTAACGGCCGGTTTCTGAAAGCCCGATCAAAACTAATCGCATATCAAGTATCGCATACGTTTGATGGAGCTTTCAGAAACCGGCCGTGTGTTTATAAGAAGTTGGTAATGAAGTATTTTAATAAAGGTATGATGATGTAAATTGGTGGTAAACGTACAAAAAGTTCTTACAAACTTATAAATTCATTTATTAATTGACTTGATATTTGAAACACAAAAGTAACGTACAATTTGAATTTAATGAAGAAAAACTAAAACAACTTGTGAAGAATTTAGAAATTTGCCTCATGAATTTATATAGTCAATCAAAAAGTAAATGATGATTTGATCATCATATAATCATCATAAAGGTGTTTTATTAATATATTAATTAATGATATTAATATATAATTAATGATATTAATATATCATTAATAATATTAATGATATTAATATATCATTAATAAAACACCTGATTGATGATGATGATTATTTTTAATATATTAATTATTAATTTTATTAATATAATTTATATTAATAGTTTAAGGATAATTCCAAGGATAAATCAAAAATTAAGGATATTAATGAAAATTTAAATTCTAACATAAAAATAGATTATTCGCGAAAAATTAGCACTCGATTAACCTTGGCACTGTCCGTTTTTTTGTATTTTTAACCCATTTTTTCACAGATTTGTATAATATTTTACAGATTCATATTTTACACTAAATCTTTAAAAAAATATTCGAATAAAATAAGAGGTTTTAATATCCTGAATATATATAACTAGCGGCCTGTCCCAGCTTCGCATGGGTGGTCATAAATTTTTTGAACATTTTAGGATAAACTTAGACCGTGGGTTCGAGCCTCGCATCTACTTATTTCATACATTTGCACGCGCTTCTCCTTGAGTGAGTGAAATCGCACCCCGCGCGTGAACCGTGGACCCGTAAACATTTTTAATTTCGTCATATCTTTTGAATGGAATGTCCGATTTGAAAAATTTAAGAAGTAATCTATAGGTATTGAAACCGTCTTAATTATGAAATGATTTATTTGGATAAGGATTAATACCAAGGTACAAATAAAGACCCTTTTCTAGCGGAGGCATTTCAATTAATTTTTTATAATAAAAGAACACTTATTGTGACATAACTATAATAGTTAGACATATGCTGTTGCGACATTTTTTGTAGATGATAACGTGTTCTATAAAATCGTAGTACATTATTTTGTTCTATCTTCAATAGTTTTCGCAGCGCACGCGATGTAAGGTTTTTTGTTTTCCACCTTGGGTTACATTATTGAAGTTTTAGTAAGGATCCCTGATTTTTTTGAAAATATAATATAGCCTATGTTACTCAGGGATAATGTAGAATTCTAATGGTGAAAGAATTTTTGAAATCGGACCAGTAGTTTTTGAGCCTATTCGTTACATACAAAAATACAAAAATACAAAGTTTACCTCTTTATAATATTAGTGTAGATGTAATTATATTAACATTATAATAAATATATAATATAATTTTATTTATTGAAACTTTACAATAATATAGCTTATACATCAGAATAACACATATGCTACAATTAATAAAGATATTGTATGACTAATCCTGTGCAGACGAAATCGCGTGCACCAGCTAGTAATATATCATTATTTCGTTCTAGATTGCCATTTCAGTCTTTAGTGAACGGAATGTGAAGAGTTTCAAGAGGCACTGCAGAGTGCTTTGGACTGCAAACATAAGATGCTTGAACCTTAGAGAAACGATATTACTTTCTCTATACGTAGTACATTTTTCATACCTTTATTTTCAAAAAATTCACAAAGATTCATGAAAATAGATGATGAATAATTATAAAAAAAAAACATTCGTAATTCATCAAAATTTCGCATGAAATTAGTCCGTATAGGATAATATAATAAATAAATATTGGTGGACTTTCCACACAGCACTATCTCTCCCCAAACTAAGCCAAAGCTTGTAATATGGGAACCAGATAGCTGATATAATACATATATAATTTTTTTTTGTAAATTCATACTTATAATTTTATATAACACCCAGACAGAGAACAAACATCTATGTTCATCACACAAATGTTTGTTCTCAGTGGGGATCGAACCCACGGCCTACGGCGCAGAAGGCAGAGCTACTACCAACTCAAAAAACAATTATAAAAAAAAACAATAGTAATTCATCAAAATTTCGCATGAAATTAGCGCGGATAAGATAATATAATCTTATATTAATTATAACATAATTCTTACATCTAGGATCGGTTTCATATTGGAAACATACCATCTTGCACAGATTTTTAAGAGCTTATTTCAAAAACCACTTTTATATTTTTTATTAACATTAATGATCTAGAAATCGTAGCAGGAGTATAAATAGTCCAATTATGCTCAATACGGACGACGCGGGTATAAGTTTTACAAAGCTAAAACATTTCCCACAGGAGACTAGTATAATCACGACCCTATCGTATTAGGAAGTCTTATATTAAGAATTATTTTCTATAGCTACTGCAATCTGTGGTGACATTACAACATCAATTCTATGTGTATATTACTGATATGTATTCCTCACATGACTCACCACCACGCCTTTTTCTGCCACCAAGCAGTTTGCTGTGCTTCGGTTTGAAGAGTGTGGTTGCCGGTGTAATTACAGGCACATGAGGTTTAACATCTGTATGCCTCAAGTTGATGGACGCAGGGCAGTCCAACGTAGGGCACATTCCCATCGTGCGTGACTTACAAGGCAATGCTTTGTTAGAGGTGATGGTTACCGCTTAACAGCAGGTGGACCATCTGCTTGTTCCATTAGCTAGATGTATAAAAAAAACTATGTTGGTATGTACCTCAACCATGTGGAAGCAATAAACGTAATGCAAATTATCGTAAAGTATCAACTTCGTAAAACCCAAATCCGAATCTTCGCCAAAAACCAGAAATGCAAGAACAAATGCAGTTTCAGCTTTTTTTAAATATATTTTAATTTATTTATTTTATCTGCGCAAAAGGTAATAGGTATATTTATGCCATGACAGGTTTTAAAAGAAAAACCTGTAACACAGTTTCAGAAAATCAAATAAATATATATAATTTAATAAACCTGCCAACAATTTGAAACATATTACCAGCCTCTTATTAGCATAATATTATACAAAAGCGGATGACAATCGAGATACTATTTCATTTCACAAAAGGCAGCTTGCTACCTAGGGTCTCATTAAATATTTTAATACTACTGCTCCAATTCAATTGAAGTAGATAAAATATAGATATTGTTGATTTTACAAACAGATACACTTCGTCTGTATGTAACGTTCATTTTACGGAGCTTGCATTCTGAAAACGGACGAAAAATAAGTGTTTTTTTTGACAAAATATTTTCACTATTACTATTAATAACTTAAGGGGTTGTGAGGTATTTTTACGACTTATGAGATGTGTGGAGTATTCAGCCTTTTACACAGGAAATGTATAATTTGACAGTTAGAGGCTGGATGATGGCTGCCCGAACTGCGTCATACAGTCCATCATCTATAAAGTCGTTAAATAAAATTAATGATACTTCATAGTTAGACAAAGTTACTCACTTGGCCGTGACTCTACAAGCAGTGTGCTTAAAGGTTAAGTGATAATTGCTACCAGAATGCTAGATTTCGGGAGACTGTTTACACACTATAAGAACCTCAGTGCAAGTCCCATCCCAACTTCCCCTAATTCAACATTATTAAAAGTTCCACTGGAAACGAAATCGCGGGCAAAAACTAGTATAATATAAGTATCGTCATTATACTACGTTCTGAGTACCTATCTTGTAACATTTCAATTGAAAGATAAATATAAAAGTATCTTCACAGAAAGTTTAATAAAAAAAGTAGGCTTTGAATACATTGCGGCATCCATCCCTCTTGATATTATATCAGACATGTATGCGGGCAGTAACTTAATACTTTCCCTCGTATATAAATTAGCTTTATGGGAGGTTTATGCAAAAACAGCAATAAAACGTTCTCCGGATGAAGACGCTACAGGGAACTCGTATATCTATGCCCGGGATTAATAGTACGACTAACCGCCGTATTTTAAGATATCACTCATATTTTTCCGTCCTCATTAGCCTAAATAAGTCCACTGCTAGTTTGGGGTCCCTATGGAGTCACCCAAAAAGTTCTATAACATGTTCCTAGTGATCGAAAGCCTCTGGAGGCGCACTTAATCCTTTCACCACACTGATTTTGAAAGAAACTAATGACACAACAAGAAGAAGAAGAGCTTGGCATTTCTAGCAGCCAGAATACTTGAAACCAACACTGCAGTCACCAATACGCCTACGACTCAAAGTCAAAAACAAAAGGTATTTATTCAATGAATCACAAGTATCACATTTGTATTAAAGCTAGGTGAACCTAGGTTAAAGTTCCACGCCACGCCTTTAGGGACAAAATAGTTGTCATATGTATTGTGTGAGCTTGAAATTTTCTTGAGTGATGGCTAAAACTACGGGTGTTAATGTATTTATTCCTAGTCTGGAATTGGACCATATTTTTCTTATCTTGGATTATGTAATAGGCAGAAAATGACTAGTATTTCTCCTACAAACTAACCTTCCAATCTAGCCGTAGCACCTATGAAGTAGACATACTATCACGAAAACATGTTCAGATTAATAAACATGAGGGCCAAGTTTAAGGTAATTTAATACATTTATTGCTTAAACATAGTTTAGAGCTACACTGCACGGTACTGACCGTTATATTGTGGAGTTTTGCTAATTCCATACAAACTTTCATACAAGCTGATAATAATCTTGTGTGAGTACAATTAAGCGTTATCTAACTATCTAAACTTTGAAACCGCTTTTCAAGACTTTGGGTGTGAATTTCAGATTTTTTTTTTTAGAAAATAGTTTTTTTAATAACACTATTTTTATAAGTCGCGTAGAACTGGCACTTCCAGACTTCCGGAAACGAGCCATCCATTCATGGTTGACATACCCACTGCCCGCACCAAGCGCTTTGCTTCAACTTTCATAATGCTTAGGTACAGCCAATCCTTTTTTGTTAAACTGAATAATACTTAAATGCATTTTCACCTTTACTTTATCAGCGAAACCACAGGCAATACCTAGTGCAAGAACAAATCTAAATAAATCAAACTAGCTAGTAAATATTCACAGCGCAAAAGATTATAAAATGGTACGGAGTGAAAACAGATTTCTACAATAGTCAGTGACATTTTTACCCTCGCATTTCGAGCTTTACAAAAGCAATTGCTATAAAACTATTGTAACGGTTGCTGGCAGATGTAGCTTTACAACTTAGCGACCATATAGCTTAACACTCAATCAACAGTAAGAACCTTTACTACCGAAGTGTAGATTACCCACTAAACCAAGGCATCATAAAACGCTACTAACATCTCGCCTTCAAAGTAGTTTTGACGAAAGTTTCAAGACGAACTCCGCAGCTGAGGATTTGAAAGACAAGTCGCCTGTAAAGCTGTATGGCAATTTACATGTGAAGCTTTATTTGATAACTCAGACGTAAAGCTACTTATAAGATCGAGTGTAACTGTGTTGATATTTATTGTGAGAGTCGTTTTTATGCAGAAATAAATGGGATTTCTGTTTCGGTGTAAAATGTTTTTGCACCTGTTGAGTAAAAAAAGTGTACATTACTTATTCCACGTTTCTCAGAGAGCGTCGATAGTAGACTGCAAATGGAAATACTTTGTTTTTAGTATATCCAAGGGATTATCACCATATTATCTAGATAATGTTTTTTAAAAGTTAGCACAGCTATAAAATTCGAATCTATAAAACATTTTATTTTATGACTCGACTGTCTGCCGTCTGGTCTCTCTAAGTAGAAGTCAAAGTCAAAAGATTTATTAATAGAGTTTTATTTTTATACAACTTGCTGATGGAAAAAGTAGATGGACCACCTGATGTTATGTGGTAACCACCACCTATAACAAAATATTGCCTTGTCAGTCGCGGTCGATAGGAACGTGCCCACTATGCACTGCCGTGCGTCCATCAACTTGAGACCTACAGATTTTAAGCCTCATGTGTCTGTTATTACACCGACAACCACCCTTCAAACGGAAACACAGCAACTCTGCTTGGCGGCAGAAAAAGACGCGGTGGTAGTACTTCCCTGGACGAGCCCTTCACTAAGAGCTCTACTACTCGTGGGTAGGTAGGTCGTAAGCCTTTCTTGGGACGTGCTTTGTAGCGTTATGCGAGAGGGGCACCGAAACGTTCTTTTTAGAGTCGTCGGAGCCCCTTGACATGCATTGAGGCTGGCCACCGGGGTGGTTTTAGTGAGTCGACGAGTCCGTCAACCTCACACTACCCTATCGCATCCCTCGGTGTGGTAGGGTGTCTGTGTGCAGATTTCCTCCCCGTTAACAAAAAAAAAAAAGGTAGGTCGTAAGCCTGATAAAATAACTTTTCCAGATTGACATTATTATTTATGTAGGTCTCGACATTATGAGTATTATACATCATTGGTGGAAATATTGACCTACAACATTATGATACACAAATAGTGTCGTATTTCTTTACTCTGAGCACGTCGGGTTCTCGATGGTGACAATGTTATTCGGGTGCTCGTCTGGGGTCAACAACCGGATCAGATTGAACAAGACTACTAAGAAAGGAGCCTTTACTTATTGAGACAGCTGTCACAGCTCAATTGGCAGTAGCTCTGCCTTCTGTGCTGTAGGCCGTGGGTTCAATCCCCACACAGAACAACCATATGTGTGATTAACATATATTTTTTTCTCTGCTGGGTGTTATTATACATAATATTCAGAAGACACACAATAATTGGTACTAAACTTTAAAATATTTACTGTTATATCATTCATGTTTGTGATTGTTGAATTAATTCATATAATAATTGTTAATTAGTGTAATTGGAATATCCCGTACTAATTAATCAAATCATATACGTTTTTAGAAATAGATATAGTTGTATTTTTGTATTCGTACTAAAGCAGTATTTTCATATTCAAGGAATTTCTATAGAAAATATTATGCTATAAGCACCTACTCAATGTTTGCCCCAAAAGTTAGTGTAGTTTCAGAGTAGAACCACCAATTGGATTAGGAAGTAGTCAAAGTACTTAGTTACCTACCCTGTTAGTTAGAGTCAGTGCAGACTGGGCAAAAACCAGCTTTTTTTTCAATACTCAATACGTTTATTGCTTTCACATGGCTTAGTTTAGGTAAAACAATTATAGTTGTTGTATTATCACATAAACCCTGCATAGGGTAGCAACATGGAGGCAAGTCATAGTTTTAATATAATAATAATAATTTAAAAATCTCTCAACAAACAGTTTTTTAGATACTTAATTAACATTGAAACCTTGGCATTTTATTGAAAACTTTCAAAAAGAATACATACATTTCAGGTGAAGCGTTGCGTAGCGTCGCATCGGTTCGGTTCAATTAACATTGAAACCTTGGCATTTTAATGAAAACTTTCAAAAAGAATACATAAATTTCAGGTGTCGCGTTGCGTAGCGTCGCATCGATTCGGTTCGGTTCGGTTCGTCTACTAGTATTAAAAAATGGCAAAGAAACGTATCACAGTTTGTAGCTCAGTCTGCAACAACCTTTACCGTACAGATATCAGTTCGAAGAAGTTGTTGAGAGGGTGGAAGTCTGGGGGGAAATGGGAAGTAATTTCCGGTGTAATTTCATACAAGCTATTACGTAGGTACTGCATCAGATACGAGGAGTACATAACTCTCAACGCCAGCTTATTAAATTTCTGGAAATTGAAAGCTCATATACATTCTGCTTACCGATAATTAGAAGTTCTTTTTTACTCATGTCTTTGAGTGACAGAATAAATGGGGATATTTTAAAAGCGGCGATGGGCCTGCAATCTGTCACGTACGGAATACCAACTACTGAAAAATGTGGGTATGTGCCAAGTGTAATGTTTGGACGTACCTCTGACTTCCTTAGACGTCCTCAAAGAATCTGGAGTTAGTACTTGGTACTAAGAGATCTGAGGGGATATCTACCGTGCCTGGGGATCAAAGCCGCGAAGCTGGTTCAGTTTTTTTCCTATTCGTCAATATTTATTTATTTTCCTAAATCACACAGATTACTTAGCAAATTTTTACACTAAAATAAATCCAGGTCCAAATACTTACTGCAACAGACCAAAAAACGAAAAAAGCCCAGAAGAACAAGGAACAATTTGGTTCCTAGCGGTTTTTTCGATCCGTTTCACAGATTTAGATATTTTTGGTGGTCCGATGGTAGAACGGGGATGGAGGAACCAAGTTGTGGAGTTGCATACTCTCGGAAATGTATGATGCGTTAATTTGCCTTTTTCGCACGATGCTAAGAATAATAATTATTGATCACTAAATGAGTTTCAGTAGTTTGCATTGCCATTATAATCTGTAGCGGTAGATATACAATATGCGCTGACGCTGCGTTCTAGGAACACGTGGCAGGAAACTAGCGTAGCGTCATGCGGCAGTCGTCTCCGCTCCCTTACACCGAAAGGTATTTTTAAAGTGGGTTATTTTGGAATATATTGGTTTTAATGGACATTATCTTTTACTCAACCTATTCCCAATCAGGACTATAAAGTACTTTACCCATATATCAAAACGTCCACCAATATTTAAAAAAAATACTTTAGAAGAATCTCTCTACCTCTCACATGGGCTTATACGCCCGCGGCCGTGGTCACACTGACCCGCCCGCCACACGATATTTTCCAGAGTAACTAGGGATGGCAATCGAGTAGCTAAAATGACAAATTTTAAATATAGCTTTTAAAATACGTATTAGATTGCACAACTTCGCTACGCTGTTACAATAAAATTGATTATTATTGAAAATACTTGAAGGGTGACTGCCGGTGAAATAACAGGCACATGAGGCTTAACATCTGCATGCCTCAAGTTGCTGAACGCAGGTTAATACGATGCATTAAAGGGCACGTCCCTACCGTGCCTTGCAAGGCACTGTTTTGTTATAGGTGGTGGTTACCACTTGACAGCAGGTGGGCCATCTGCTTATTCCAACAGCCAGAAGTAAATAGAACTGAACTTTTAGTGCTATTTTGTGGTAGGTTCTAGAGCGACAGATCGGCATAGGTGCCAAAGTATGTGACAGCCCTATCGTCCTCTAGGCAGACAAAAGCCTATGATTTATTCCTGCCCAGAATTTAAAGGGTTTTTTATGTGTAGCGTGAAATCCGGAGTTCCGTGCCGAATGACTAAATGGTGTAACCAACGAATTAGAATTTAAACCTTTGTTTATACTTTTTTGGGAGATTTAACTGTTTGAATTCGGCAATTTACCCGAAAATTGTTTTTCCTATTTCCCACAAAATAACGTTAGCTTTGTTCTGTTTTTACCTCACTGCCCAAAAGGATTTATCTTTCCATATCAACTTCTAAATGCGGAAGTATTGCAGTTTGTTTGTTAACCGACTTCAAAACAAGAGGAGGTTCTCAATTCGACTGTAGGAAAGTGTTTTTGTATATACTTGTTGCGCGAGTACTCCGAATGTTAAAAATCGATATTGATGATTGTTTTATCTACACTATCTACACTAATATTATAAAGAGGAAAGATTTGTATTTTTGTTGTTTTGTTGTTTTGTATGTAACGAATAGGCTAAAAAACTACTGGTCCGATTTCAAAAATTTTTTCACCATTAGAATGCTACATTATCCCTGAGTAACATAGGCTATATAATATTTTCAAAAAAGTTAGGGATCTTTACTAAAACTCCAATAATGTAACCCAAGGTGGAAAAATTAATCCTTACATCGCGTGCGCTGCGAAAACTATTGATGATAGAACAAAATAATGTACTACGACTTTGCAGAACACGTCATCATCTACAAAAAATGTCGCGACAGCATATGTCTAACTATTATAGTTATGTCACAATAAGTGTTCTTTTATTATAAAAAATTAATTGAAATATCGCCGCTAGAAAAGGGTCTTTATTTGTACCTTGGTATTAATCCGTATCCAAATAAATCATTTCATAATTAAGACGGTTTCAATACCTATAGATTACTTCTTAAATTTTTCAAATCGGATATATCATTCAAAAGATATGACGAAATTAAAAATGTTAACGGGTCCACGGGGTGCAATTTCACTCACTCAGGGAGAAGGACGTGCAAATGTATGAAATAAGTAGACGCGAGGCTCGAACCCACGGTTTAAGTTTATCCTCAAATGTTTAAAAAATTTATGACCACCCATGCGAAGCTGGGACAGGCCGCTAGTTCTATATAATTTTATCAGAATTTCTTCAGCGCTTTAAGAAAAATATCATCAAAAGACGTTTTGGCTTATTTATATGATGTTTATCTGTATATTTGAGGTTTTTTTTTACAAACAAGTAGATTTTCAAGGTTAATCCACATAAGCGATCGAGATGAAAAGCTCAGCGAACGTTTGTAATCGGGAGACGGTTAAAAGGTTACTTTCTATACACGTAAAATCAGCAATCGTCTGTCCTTTGACAAAGAGTTTTATCGTGTTTTTTATGTTGTTTAGTTTTTATTGTTATTATAAACACGAGTGCGTAGCCAAGGCACAAGTCCTGAATAAAAACAAAAAATTACCTCAATATTTTTCTAGTTTCACTTTAAAGTGCATAACTTTACTTCTCAAACTCAAGCATTAAACTAAGTTTTTGAACCGGTTTCTTGTTGTTAAAGTTAAGATCAAGTTCAACTTGTGTTCTAATTAAAATTGCATCAAACTTTTGCAATAGTGGAGTGGCCGTGACTCTATTTAGCGTTATTTTCTTGCAAAGTTAAATTCGCTATCGGAATCCTCATTTAAGCTGTAGGACGGTCACTGCTGAACATAAGCCTTCTCTATTGATATACAGAACGTAGAGCAAATGATTTGGTTCTTGGGCTGATGCCCAACGGATCCACAGATGTTGTTCTGAGCCAGAGTTCCACTACTGCCATCTCTCCCTTTTGTCGTGTAACTAGTTTCTTTCGAAACAGTGTGGTGAAAGGATTTTAAGTGCACCTTTAGAGGCTCCTTTCGAGCACTTGACACAATATGTTATAGAACTTTTTAGGTTCTACGACATGCCGGTTTCCTCACGATGTTTTCTTTTGAGAGTGCTGGCATTGGCACATAAATTTTTGAATAGAAAAACTCATTGGTGCACGACCGGTTTCAAACTTACGACCTTAGGATCGGAAAGCGGAGCCGCTACCACTAGACCACCAGTGCTCTGCTATAGCCTGTCGTCACATGATGCTGTAGAGGACGCGCGGTGCCACGGCTGCCAAAGAAGTTCGACGCCGCCGTCTGACAGTCGCTGACCGCCGAACTGGCCGCGTTGCCCAGTCTCCCCGTAAGCCGCGCTCAGCATCTGGCACCACAAACAGCATCACGTGATCAAGACATCACGATTATGTAAAATCAAAATCAAAACGGTCTTTATTCAGTACAATCACAAGGATCACTTTGAAACGTCTTATATACTAGGTGAATCTATCGCCAGTTATGCCTCACTACGTTTAGATAAATCCCTCCTACCCCATGGACTGACTATATTGTTAAGATCGCGGGAAATCGGTGGATGGAGCGGGCTCAGAATCGTTCTCCCTTAGAAATGTGTAGGGGTGGCCTATGTCTAACCGTGGACTTCTTCAGGCTGATGATTTTTAGATAAGGTTTTATTTCGTTTCAACCATACCACGGGAGGGTACGATACTTTAAGCAAATATACATCAAGACCACTGATTTCAGGTTCGTTACCCACGGCTCCCACTAACATTCATTATGGCGTGTAATCATGTAGTGGGGGGACCATTTGTACTTCTTCAAGATGATGATAACAATATTCGAGAGGCTGTATCCCGTTTTAGCCCGTTATTTTAAGCGCAGTTGCGTGTCAGCCGTGGCGTCTGCAAAATTCACGGAACAAGGATAAGTGCTCCGATGTGATGTTTAAATCCGGCTGAAGCGTCGGTATTATGCGCGATGTGATAGAAATATCGGCTTACATATGATGCATGAGTAATGTGACAGTCTACATGCGAACAGTAATACTTGAAAGCGTAGTGATCTGTCTCAATCTTAACTTAGGAGTACAAGTTTACGCGTCAGGTTTCTCAGAATCAGCTGAAGGAGCGAAAAAAGCGCCCTGAACAACCTGTTAACAAGTTGCGGAACAATCATATCACCCACCTGATGATGAGCAATTGACTCTACCTATAGTAAATTACTATTAGTAATTGCATCACCTTATTAGGCACATCTGCTAGGACGTGCCATTGCGTTATTGAGGTAAATGTAATTATGTCTAATGTGCATAAAGTTTACATAAAGCTAATTTGAAAATAAACAGTTGAAGTCAATGTTAATTTTAATTATACCACTGCGTAGGCGGGTTCGAATAATTTAAGAGATTTCCTCTCCATTCAACTTTGTTAAAAACAAAAACTAAAATCACAAAGATTTTTATACTGTCCCAAAAGTTATTATCCGAGTGGGATGTGAACCAACGACCTTCCCCTTGATACAGGGCCGCGCTAACCAATTGCGGGACAATATAAAAATCTTTGTGATTTGCGTAGTAAACACTATAATTATTATTATGCGCCCTCCGGGTCCCACTGCTGGTCAAAGGCCTCCCCCCATTCCTTCCACATGTCGCGATCCTGGGCTATGTTTGCCCAGTCCGTCAGGAAAACATCCAAAACTAATAAAAAATTATATACGATAATCTTTTTACTTATCTATTTTGTAAAATGATCCATAAACGTTGTTCCGGGCATTAAATTTGAAATTAAACTCACTAACCCCTAATTCCAATAACAACTTACCAGCGATTCGAAATCAAGTTATATACAAGCGGCAAGGCTCCGCAACCACAGCCCCGGGGGCATACGATAGGGTGAGTCAGCTGTCATACCGTTATGGATCTTAATATTCTCCTGGTAGAAGGCTCTTGTCTCAGACGTGGTGGATCTCATCGCATACCCTTAGAATCGCTATAACATTGTAATAGGAACAAAATAAACTAGACGTTAGACCACCCGCGTACTTTTTTATCCAGTTTGACAATCCATTTTAGGTTTTTTTCTTTATAATAGTGTTCATTATTATTTTAACATACTCTAATAATATTACAATCCAGCCATAATTACGGCTAATAGGTAATTTAACACTGACCTAGTTTTTTAAAGTAAGCTACAACTAGAATGAGTCCATTAACACTTTTCTTACTGTCTCTATATAAGGCGAAGACACTTTGTTCTTGTGTTCTTGATTAGAGTTTTTCACATACACTGCATGAATTATAACTTTATCCATTTAAGGTAATGAATATTATTGAACGGTACTGACTACCGAGATGACGGATAATAGAGGAAAAAGCGGGAAAAATGTTCCGAACTTTATTACCACGAAATTAGGTGTGTAATTTGAAATTGCCCGCGTCACGATGGCTATCAGAATCAGATAATTATGATGCTGGACGCATCATTTTTGTCATAGTCATAGTTGTTTATATGTAATGTCAGTGGCAACTATTTACTACCCGGTAACCTAATATAAGGAAAGAAGTGATGTTACTGAAGTACTTTCCTTGTTCAAATGGATGGATCGTCTTACGTTAGGAATATATTATTTCCTATTCAATTCTGTTTATTATGACAAGGAACGTGTATAAATAGAAATGTTAGATAAAACGTTATGATAATAAAAGTCTAAATAAATGTCAAACAATGTGTATTATAGAATTAAACAGGCCATGAATGTAGAACTGACATTATTTATACAGCGTTAGAGACAACTTTTTCCCTCAGCCCCTATTTACGGGACGTTGTAGTACACAAGACTAATACAACACGGAAATAAAAAAAACTGGCCAAGTGCGAGTCGGAAGGAAGGGTCCCGTACCGTTATCTATAAAAACAGCCCCCTTTATTTTATTCTTTTTTTTAGTATTTGTTTTTATAGCGGCAACAGAAATACATCATCTGTAAAAATAATAACTATCTAACTATCACGGTTCATGAGATTCAGTCTAGTGACAGACGGACAGACAGACAGTCGGACGGACATCAGAGTCTTAGTAATAGGGTACCTTTTTACCCTTTGGGTACGGAACCCTAAAAATAGAAACATCTTCACGACTTGGTCCCACGGCTTGGCAGAAATCCTCTAAAATTTTCTAGAAGTACCAACTCGAGGTTCTTTTATGATGTCAAGAGTGGTAGTCAATGGGACGTCCAAACATTATATTTATCACATACCCACATTTTGCAGGAGCTGTGCTTATTTTTTTTCTTTTTTTTATAAAACAAAGCAGACAGACTAGCTTACGGCCCGCTTGATGGGAAGCGGTTGCCGTAGCCTATGAACGTCTGCAATACCAGAGGAATCACTAGCGCGTTGCCGATCCTTTAAACATTTTAAAACGCCCTTTTGAAGAGCCCCATATTATAGTTTATCGTGAAAACCTCAGCAGTCTCTCTCCTCAGGGAGATCATTCAACAGCTTAAGTACTTACTTTGGGGCTAGATGTCGTGGGGTGAAATAAGCATCAATATTCAATTATTTTGTATTTGACCCTACGTCAACGTTCTCTATTTTAGTTTGACGTCCTCATTTATTTTACAGGGATCACTTTGAAACGTCTTGAATAAAACAAGATGAATCTGAACCCTTTCATTAATTAGGTTTCTAATCTAAAGGAGAGGATAAGAAGAAGATAGCTTGTAAACTTACGCTGTATATAGGTAAATTTATTAGGTATAAGTAACAATAATTATAAGTTATTAATTATAAAAGTTAATTGTTTATTAATTAGGTAATATTAGTTAGATATAATTAATTAGGTATAGCAAAACATTCATTAGATATATTGCATAAAACATATTAAGAGCTCAGCATAGTTACCTAGCTATTAAGATACTGTACGCTCAGTAAAAGCTTTATTATGAGAATGCATTTCCGTTTCCGTCGATTTTAACCAGTTTTCGTACTTTTTTTACACCTAGTGCTTCCGGTCAAGTGGCGCCACCTGGCGGCCGCGCGCCATTTTGCTTCGTAAAATGTGCAGCGCCATTTTGGAATCATTGGCGTTTTGTTTTCCGTCGAAGCAACTTGTGTCTAGCAGCTATCTCTGCGACGACCGTTGCATATAAATATTTTATGTTCAAATCTTATCTTATTCTTACAAGATGAAGAAAATTTTAATTTATAGTGAAGTGAAATTCTGTAAGTACTTCGAACTGTGCAAAGAGGGAAAAAACCGTGAGTACAACCCTCTTTATTTTAAATAGATGACCGTGATCAATTTTTTAACGATTTTTCGTTCGGATCACGTTCTCATAGTCAAAAAAATACCAGTTTAGGTACTTGAACGTGTATTTAGTAGGTATTATATTTTGTACAAAGTTGATTTTTCAGAAATATTAACATATTAGATATAAAAGCCTCTGCTTTCACACAGAAGCTGTATGGTACTATTTATTACTTGCGAGCATACGTCCTCTTTTTCTTTAAGTCTAGAAACCTGCAGAATAATTTATATTTCTATTTTCTTTACTAACCAGTCTGTCAATACAGGTTCAGGGTGTATAACAGGTTCAGGATTCCATTTATATTAATATGGTTAGCGGGAAATATTATAACATCATTGTTCTTGCGATGAGGTCCAAGATCACAAATTTTAATATCAAGACAGAAAGGATCTATCTGCTTTAAAACCCCCATAGCTGTTTGAAACAAGTGCTTAGGCTAGAAGTCTGCACATAGCTACTTCACATACTTCAGGTATTCATAGACTTTTGGAAACAAACGAAGGGGGGAAAACGTATGATACCTTACGTTAACATGCCTAAATACGACTTAAAACTAACTGTATTATACAGAAATTTAGTTTTGTTTTATCTTTAACAAAAATATTGCATGATGTATTTACAATCTTTTTTCTTGGGCTTATCTGAGTCGTACAACTGAAGAATCACTTTTCTTGAATTTTGCTACCTACCCACTTTTGATTAGTTCGCGGGTCACCAACCCAAATGTCGTAGATATAACGAACATAGTTTGGTAAAAGGCAAAGCCTTCTTGGCCGCCCCTCGCGGGGGTTAGGCGTTTTAAAAATCTATGTTCCATCAGGTGGAACTGTATAAGCTTTTAGTGAACGTGAACAAAGTTGATGTCACGGTAAAAAGGCAAAGCCTTTTTGGCCGCCCCTCGCGGGGGTTAGGCGTTTGAAAATCTATGTTTCATCGCGTGAAACTGTAGCTTTTAGTGAACGTGAACAAAGTTTGATCCTGTCACGTTAAAAAGGCAAAGCCTTTTTGGCCGCCCCTCGCGGGGGTTAGGCGTTTGAAAATCTATGTTTCATCGCGTGAAACTGTAGCTTTTAGTGAACGTGAACAAAGTTTGATCCTGTCACGTTAACAAGGCAAAGCCTTTTTGGCCACCCCTCGCGGGGGTTAGGCGTTTGAAAATCTATGTTTCATCGCATGAAACTGTAGCTTTTAGTGAACGTGAACAAAGTTTGATCCTGTCAAATTAAAAAGGCAAAGCCTTTTTGGCCGCCCCTCGCGGGGGTTAGGCATTTGAAAACCTATTTTTCATCGCGTGGAACTAAATACTAGTAAAAAATGTACTATACCATATATACTATTAGTATATATGGCTTTCTCAATACGCTGGGTTCTCTCTAAGGAAATCCAATCAATCTAACAGCCACCTCTCAAGGGGGTTTAGGCGTTAGTAAAACGGTGTTCAATCACGTGTGATTGAGATGAGATTTTAGTAAACGAACTTTCTTTTCTAAATTTGTTGGTTTCTCGCAAGAGAAATCTTATCAAACATACAGCCGCCTTTCGAGAGAGTTAGGCGTTTGCAAAACTGTTCCATCGCGTGAAAATTTGTGCGATCCTGGCCTTTCAAAGCACAAACATGCCTGTAACAAGTACATCCTCGCGAGGTGTATGTTCCTATAGCCAGTTTCCATTTAAAATCTCTCAAC
Organism: Chloroclysta siterata; assembly: GCA_932294275.1. Classification (NCBI taxonomy): domain Eukaryota; kingdom Metazoa; phylum Arthropoda; class Insecta; order Lepidoptera; family Geometridae; genus Chloroclysta; species Chloroclysta siterata. Next base: position 15,637,505 of record OW028604.1, on the reverse strand, counting down.
CCTCACTATTGTAATGATGAATGACAATAAGAAAGTTTCATTCTATAATAGAAACTAGCGACTTTATCGGGAAAACCTAAGGCTCAGAGAAGTTTTAGATGGCTAAATAATGAAGATTAATATGGTAAGTACAGATATAAATAAATACCTCATAAAGTCAGTTATAAGCCACGTGATAAGCAAAACAGTTATTATCACTCTTCCACTCACAATGGAAGAAAATAAATTGATAAGGTTATCGTATCAAATGCCTAGCCAAGCGCCTAGCTGGCTGTAAAAACAAGTAATAACAATGTGCTGAAATGTGTTTCATAATGATTTTCAATATTCTTATGGATATTATTTTAACATTACATTACATTTTTTTTTTTTTTTTTTTTTTTTTATATAAATGCTAGACAAACGGGCTTACGGCCCACCTGATGGTAAGCGGTCACCGTCGCCCATAGACACCAACAACACCAGGGGCGTTGTCGTTGCGTTGTCTACCCTGAAGGATTTTATTAACATTTTTCTTGAAGCTGCTCATGTTGTATATTGGCGGAAAAACCCCTGATGGTAGCTCATTCCACAGTTTATGGGTATGAGGGAGAAATGATCTTGAAAAACGGACAGTGCGTGAAACCCAAGGATCAAGTATGTGTGGATGAGCTCGATCCCGGTGCCGAGAGGAGCGGTGGTAGAATCTTGACGCTGGGATAAGGTCAAATAGCTCTTCAGAGCACTCCCCGTTGTACAGCCGGTAGAACACGCATAAAGAACCAATGTCGCGGCGCAGGCTGAGCGGCTCTAGCGCATCGGTAAGTTTGGGATCGTTGATAATTCTAACGGCTCTTCTCTGTAGGGAGTCAAATCGTTGCAGCTGATACTTGGGTGCCCCGTTCCATAGATGGGAACAGTATTCTACATGCGGCCGAACCTGTGCTTTGTAAAGCAATAGCCGTTGTTTTGGTGTAAAATACAAAACATACATTACATACTTTGTAGAGTAAAACCTATCTGGTTATGGACCCAAAGCTGATAGTTCTGGCCATTTTTTACACAACACTTACCTAACATAACCCAAACCTAACCTAACCTTGATGCTTGGGTACTGGTATTGCTGGCGCCAGAAAAAAAAAAAAAAAAAACACACACACAGCTAACCTAACCCAAACCTTTTTTTTTTTTTTTTTTTTTGACGCTGGGAAAAATGCGTTACGCATTCCCCCCCATTGGAGGATGGAGGGGATATGTGGGACTCCCCGGTTTTCCGCTCCCGGTATACCCACTAAACAACCCAGCGACACTCCCGCGTCGCCTATATGGAGGGGAACTGGGAAACTGGCAGAGCCTTTTCATCCAGTCCCCCGCCGGCGATTGGCCCGCCATGACAGCGGGGCCCCTGCAACGCCCCCGCCTTTACGGCGGGGCCCGCACGCCCCCCCCCTTTGCAGGGAGGGACCCGGGAACGACCGTGAGTGCCCGGCCGTTCCCGCCTGACGGGGTGGTGAATATGTGCAATGCGGGAGAAGGCCCCTCCAGGTCTTCTCCTGCTATTCACCACCATGAGCGGCGCGAGAAGTTCCGCGTCTCTCGCGCGCGCTCTACCGCCTGGGTAGACCCGTAGGTCTACCCTGCCTCATCACACTGTGCCCTCTGCTAGACAGAGGGACACGCGGAGAGGCCCACCGTGTCGGGTTATTAGCCACCATGAAACACGTCCGCAGTACTCTGCGGAAGTGTTTCACAGTGTTACCAGGGTACACCACGTGGAGGTTACCCGACCTAGCACCCCAACCTAACCCAACCTAGGTGTTTTGGGTACTGGTAGCGTGTTTAACTTAAGCTTTTGAGCTTCAAGTTATACAAGGTGTAAAGTCATGTACGACATTAAATTGAAACACGTACTCCTAATTGCATTTTTAGATTTTAGGAGTTGGTTTTATCAAAAAAGCCTGAATATTTATCGAGATATCGATACTTTTCCAATAAATAATTTCTATGCAACCTGTATCTCTAATCGCCGGTGATGAGGTCAAATTTCCGGGGTCATGAAGTCATGTGACTCATCAATCAAACGAAAAAAAGGACAGAGATATCATATTTATACGCGTTAGACCGCATAAGAAACATATTTGTGCGCTCACATTGTAAAATTTCGCTGTGCGACAAGGACAGATATCATTCCGCTTACGTGTGTGATAGAGACAGATAGGTACGTAGCGCGCCCCACTATGTGCCACGCTGCCGCCCGGTGGCCAGTGAAAGACATTATTATTTAGTAAACAATCGCCTTGGTAGCGACCTTGACATATCTAATTTTGAAAATTGTAAATTCGTGTTATTACTCGTGACTAGTGTCTAGATTTGGTACCGCGAAATAGACTTTTTTTGTGAGTGTGTGTGTCTTGTTAATGTCATCAAAATGCAGAACTTGTATTATGAAGGGAAAGATAATTGTGAAACTAGGCATACAAAACAAACTTCACAAAGAGTAGTAGAGCTCTTTGTGAAGAGCTCGTCCGGGGAAGTACTACCACCACACCTTTTTCTGCCGCCAAGTAGCAATGCTGTGTTTCGGTTTGAAGAGTGTGGTTGCCGGTGTAATTACAGGCACATGAGGCTTAACATCTGTATGCCTCAAGCTGATGGACGCAGGGCAGTGCATCGTAGGGCACGTTCCTATCGTGCGTGACTTACGAGGCAATGCTTTGTTATAGGTGATGGTTACCACTTAACATCAGGTGGGCCATCTGCTTGTTCCATCAGCTGGTTGTATAAAAAAAAAAAAAAAAAAAAAAAAAAAATCTAGAACAGTTGAAGGAGCTCTTCAGTGCATTCATTTGTATGTGCAACATGCAACAACGTGAGCATATTGGAAACGTACGGATTTGAGGTACCTAACTAGTTTTATTTTTCCTACATGCTAACGTTGCTCTACTATATCGTCGAATCAAAGACGCCGCCGCCGGCCGCGCGCCCGCGCTGAAAGGGCGTTCACCTTTAGGCACGGGCGCGCGGCACAGTTTAGGTTTAGTCGTAGTAGGTATGTAGGTATGTGCGGTTTCTGCGCGCGGGGCGCGGCATTGAATGAACGTACGTTGCTTTGTTTGTGTGTTTATACAGAATGTTCAATAATTTTATGCTTATTCTGATATTTAGTTTGTTTGAAAATAAAAAAATCTCAATTATGAATGAATGTTAATACAACCTTTTTTAAATCAATACTAGATAGTAGTACTACACGTGTATTAATTTAATGTCGTACAGTCGTTTACACGTTGTATAGATGAGTTTATTTTTACGTATAATAAGTATTGTAGGTTCCAGACATAAAACCTAACCCAGGTGTTTGGGTAATGGTAGTGTATACTTAACTTAGCTTTTGAGCTTCAAGTTATAGTATAGTTGAGTTAATTTTTACTTTTTACGTTTATTAAGTATTACTGGCTCAGATTCAGTTTATATGCATAACAAAAATCTGTGCATCACTATGATCACTTGTTTTGATTAGGCACACCACGACGAAGAAATTTACAGTTTTAACATTGAAAAGACAAGGGTCGTTATTAATTTTGAGAAATCAATTATCAGCGCTCATAAAAACTTAATCCATATTATGTTCATCATTAACAAAGTTCATGGCGTACCCTACAACAGGCGTTCTAAAAGAATCATTGCTACATTACCAAACTCTGACAGATTTCTAAAAGATGTTTTTGAATAATTGGTCTTGGAGTAGGTACACTTCATATCGCTCAATCCTATCAGCTGGTTACCAAAATATTTACACAAAAAAGAGATGCTGACCAGTCTGTACTGCAGTCGCTTGCCTACTAACAGAAGGTATGAAATCAATTCATGTCAATCAAATGGAAATAACGTATCTTTACTACTACGATTACTACCATTCGAAATACACTTTGGCATGTGTCCAAGTTCGAAAATCAGGCCGTATTTTTATGTCACTACCATAATTCCGAGTGGCATCTATGACTAGCCGTTGTAAACATAGTGGTTATAAAGTAGGCAACTTGCGTAATCGACTTATTTGCCTCTGAAATTTCACATGCAGCCAATTCAAATTACAATTATAATTTTTGAGATTTGAGGACATTCAACCTACCTACAATTATATTATTTGCATATTTTTTGAGACCTAAGCAACCATCTCTCTATTTCACGATGCGTTTAGTATTCAATAGACTATCCACTCACGTGGGTATTTCTACCACCGGTTATCCCCAATGTCACGGCTCACCTATTTCTGGCAATGGAATATTACTCATTAATAGTTCCGAAGTAAAACTTTGACGCGCTAACCTCAATGTTTGAGCTCTAGCAGCACCTTTCACATTGGAAAACCTTTCCTATCAAATTATCAACCTCTAATAAAAGAAGATTTAATTTTTGTAGTAAGCAAATGCTAGTATATTATTGAATACGGACCAATAATTATTTTTATCTTTGTTTAAACAACATGACAAACATGACTGTAGTTTGCAACCGTTATTAACTTCTTGTTTTAGCACTGAAATGAAATTTATTATTATTATAAGTATAATTTCTTTGTGATTTGCACTTTACAAATAATTTCATTCGATACTTTCACATAAATGCTTGGTTCTTACGTTATGATGCAGACGCTTTTCTTGGTCTCTCGTTTAGGATACTCCTAAGTCAGTAAGAGAAGAGAGTAAGTAGAGAGTCAGAGTAATCAAAGTTTCCGGTTTGAGACGGTGACAAAAAGTGGTTTCAATAAAATAAGACTAAAAAATATCACTATAGATAATATTAGCAGTTGATGATTCCACATTAGATCTTGTAGGTACCTACTTAATAGTTTTGTCATTTATTTGTTCAATACTGATTGCAGTAATATAGATGTTTGTTAATTATTATTAATTTAGTGATCATGCTAACACAAATTCCATCTCATTAATTATTGAATAACTTAATTATGCAACACAGCCAAATTATTTAATTTGCTTGTTACAGTAAAATAAAAGATTTTGCTAAGCGTTTTTCACGCACAGTCAATAGCAGGCTGGAGGATCAAATCGTTGTTTAGAGAGACTGCTATTACAGCACCTCTAGAGTTCGATCTATGCATCGCATTCACAAAAAAATATCTTCTTGATTAATGAATTTGATATTGAGAGGTATAAATAGAGGTATAACAATCAGTCTATTAATATCACACATCTGTTTGACGTATTAAACATCCTTACTTTGTCTGAAATAACATACTGAAGAGGTCTACTGCCGGACCATGTCCTCCACAGATTTAGTAGTCATTGGGAAAGCTTTCCCTAGTCACCATGCTTAGCAGGTAATTTATGATTACTTATGATCGCTTTTTTAGTATCAGATAATAGCTAAATCTGATATAAATAAATGAATTCGGTACATTTAACCAAACGGAAGCTAGTTCCTATTCCTATATTGTACGTTATCAGTTGTATTATTGATAATAATACGTTGTGATCGTAATAAATGAATAATTATTAGCAAATGATAAATAGTATACTTTCGTAAAATAAAGTTTTTATTAATATTGTACCTACACTGTAACGGCAACCATTACAGTGTTTTACCTATCTACTTATTGTAGTAAAATATTTTTAGATTCACATTGGCGCTAGAGTTACCTAAATTTTACAAGTGGCGACACCAGGCGATAACAAACAAATCCTCATAATAAAGCTTTTACTGAGCGTACAGTATCTTAATAGCAGCGTTTTACCTGAAATAAAACGCATATTAATATACTTACCTCAGTAAAAGCTTTCATTTTTATTTCTGCCTGCTGAAACTAAGCCAATGATTCCAAAATGGCGCTGCACATTTTACGAAGCAAAATGGCGCGCGGCCGCCAGGTGGCGCCACTTGACCGGAAGCACTAGGTGTAAAAAAAGTACGAAAACTGGTTAAAATCGACGGAAACGGAAATGCATTCTCATAATAAAGCTTTTACTGAGGTAAGTATATTAATATGCGTTTTATTTCAGGTAAAACGCTGCTATTGATTGTCGTGCCCTACCAGGCTCATGTTGAAACTGCTTAAAATTAAAGTCATAAGCACAACATGAACGCCATAAATATAATTTAAATACAACATTTTGTTATCAGATTATTATATTTCCACAATTTATGTACTAAATTTGGAGCGGAGATAGCTGAAATTCTGGAGACTACTTTTTATCTTAACCCAAATCATACTTCCTAATAATATTCAATATAAATGCATTTACCAACCTTAGCCAAAGCCTTATTATTTATCAATCACACTCTAACCATCAGTATGGAACTTTGAACAAATATAGTGCTTAACTTATTTTATAAAGTAACCTATACTTACTATTTATTCCGAAAAATCACCGAAACGGGGTAGAAAACATGAACCAATAAAAGGTAAACAACTTATTGTTAGCAACAAAGCCGAAACCAAGCCGTAAGTTTGTTACCTGTTCTTCTAAATAGATTTCGTCGCGTGAAATTGGCACCTAGATCCACCTAGCTTTTAGATGTCTCAAAGTGATTCTTGTAATGTAATGTCTCATGAATATAAATTAAATTTATTTTTATTTATATTTTTTCAATAAAACCTTTTGACTTTGACTATAAGACCGCGGGCGGCAGCTAGTAGAAAATTAAGTCCCCACGGACAGAATCGCGGTCAAAAGCTAGCATAATTTCAGACATTTTGATTGAATAGGGTAGTGGTTTACGTGAGGATTTATAATCAAATTTCACTCGAACCAATCAATTCCAATTTAACAAAGTACAGATATCACTAGATCATTCGAACCCTTGGAGGCTCGATTTAAACTAATTCATCCCTTCCATTAATCTTTGGTTGATTTAATTTTACCTGGAACCAGAGCTTTGTGAGCTAACAGTCACTTGCCTTCATTATTTAAGTAAATATTGGAATAAAGAGCCACAGTGTAAATATTGAAATGATAAATCGAAATAGTAAAAAATCATCAACCTTAATAAAGCCTCTGTTGAACATAGAATCAACATAACCGCAAGATTGGTGCTGCGTTCAGAATATGCTGATGCTTTTTAAAAAAAAAAACTTTTTTGTCTGTAAAAAGTGCCAGTGTTCTTAAACAGTAGAGCTTGTGAAGGGCTCGTTTGGGAAAGTACTACCACCATGCCTATTTCTGCCGACAAGCAGCGTTGCTGTATTTCCGTTTGAAGTGTTTTGCGGCTTAAATTGTGATTATGTTAGGGCACATGAGGCCCTAACATCTGCATGCCTTAAGTTGATGGAAGCAGGACAATGCATCGTAGGGCACGTTGTTTTCGTGCGTGACTTGCGAGCCAATGCTTGCTTTTTTATGTAGCTGTTTCTTTTCAATTCTTTTATTTTCTGTATGAGTTTTGTATTTCAATCACACATTAACAGTAAGACGATAGACAAGATACCAAGTTTAGGTCGTAATATGTAATATAACAGGTACTGTTTAAATAGATATTACGCAAAGAAAGCCCCGAGCAGACGTTAGTTTACAAAGAAAAAACATAATATATGTGAAGGAAGATCAATTGGGGAGTTTGCATGAGTGTTCAAGTTCTTAATGAAGTAATGAATTCAAACGTCTCGCATTTGCAATCAAGGGCAGCATTTCAAATTCAGTGATAAATTACACAGACTTCATCCTAGCAACGAACTTATTAGTTAAATGAAATACAGTGAAAGTGAATATAAGATTGGCGGTGACCTACAATGTAAAAGAGCGGTAGGAACCAAGGCGTTAGTTTGTAGCCTGCTCTTCTAGGAGTGGTCGCGTGGAATTGACACCTAGATTTACCTTAGCTTTAAGACGTTTCAAAGTGATCCTTGTGATTCAACTGAATAAATACTTACCTTTTTGTTTTGGACACTAGCTCTCAATTAAGAAAAAATAAATCTAGATTTTAATAAATACCTGTTTTTATCTTCTTTGAGAAAAATAAATAGATATTAGAAAGTATTGAATCATAAATAAGTATTTTCACATAATTTCATCTATACTTCTTAGAAAAATAAACTCAAAAGGTCTATTTGTGGAAGCCAGACTTACTCAATACTAAGTAAATGCTGGGATTGTTACACCTTGTGGCAGGTTTTTACTCTGTATTTGGATTGTTCCAAAAAAAGCTATTCTTGCTATTCCCAAGGTGCTAAAATATTTTCATCATCAGCCCGCACCAATTCTGAACCCTCATATTTTAGGGGTGTTAGTTAAAAACCTTGGGATTGAACTAGCTCCAAATCATTACACGTACAAGTAAGTAGCATTATTCATAGTATTATGTAGTAAACATTTAAAAAATTAAGCCGGAGCTTGCAAGCTAGCATAAAATGAACTCCTACGTTTTCATTAGAATCAAGTACGTGCGTTTACTGTTTCGCAAAGCTATCTACTGTGATCCAGGCTCAGATTTGAAATTCAGTGCAATTAAACCTCGTAGAATTCTTATGAGCTCCGGGATAATTTGATTTCCCTGGAGACGGGCGCCTCTCGTGTCATCATTACCGCAATCTTGCCGTCACACTGAAGGGGTAATCTCATTGGCTCTGTCAAATACCTGGCCCTAAGTGGAACGCCGGCTTTTATACTCCATGTTACTCCTTTTAGCTTCTTTCTGTTGACACTTACTTGTTCCTTTAATTTGAAGTCTACTTATCAAAACCACCATTGAATGATTCTTTAATGTTTTTTTAGTTTGTATCCTTCTCTGTTTAGGGCATGTTATGCGAAAGGATGAATGTCATGTAACGAGAAGTATGCTAGGGATGAATGTGGATGGATATAGGAGTAGAGGTAGGCCAAAGAAAAGGTGGATGGACTGTGTGAAAGAGGACATGATTAAGAAAGGAGTGACTGCTGAGATGACTGCTGATAGAGGAGAGTGGAGGGAAAAAACCTATTGTGCCGACCCCACATGAAGTGGGATAATAATAATAATAAAGCCCGTTTATTTTCCTTACCAACTAAATACAAAAAAGTCTATTCTAAAGTAATTCTAATTTTATAATTATTTTTATCCTAAGTATTTTTTTTTTTTTTTTTTCTTATTTATGGTTAGGAACCCCTCTTTGGGTATAGGCCTCCTCCAGTTTATGCCATTGATCCCTATTTATGGCCAGGGACATCCATTGTTCTCCTGCCGTTTGTATGATGTCGTCTGCCCATCGTCTCCTAGGCCGACCTGCTCGTCGCTTTCCATTTGGTCCTGTCCATCGTGTTGTCTGAATGGTCCACCTCTTGTCTTTGTACCTTGCTATGTGTCCAGCCCATTGCCATTTTAATTTAAGTGCTTGATGGAGAGCGTCTGTTATTTTTGTCTTTTCTCGTATGAGATCGCTTCTGATTTTATGTATTTTTCGAATTTTTAAGACACTCCTTTCCATTGCTCTCTGGCATGTTGTTAATTTTGATTTGATTGTTGTGGTATAGTTCCAGGTTTGGCATCCATAAGTTAATGTCGGTAGAATGCAGGTATCGAGAACTATTTTTTTCAGATGGAGTGATAGGTCGCCTTTTAGAGCTTCTTTTAGACTCCAGAATTTTTTCCAACCTATAGCAATCCGTCTGTCGACTTCTTCTTCAGTGTTTTTATCGTTGAAAGATATCTGTTTTCCTAGGTATGTGTAACTAGTAACATATTCTAGAGGCTTATCTTTAAGGTTTATTTGGTTTCTAGCGCTGTTTGTTAGTATTTTTGTTTTGCTTTCGTTCATATTTAGACCAACCTTTTCGCTTTCGTTGCTTAAGACGGATATATTTTCTTCTAACCTCCGAGATGTTTCTGCAAACAGAACTATATCATCAGCGAACCTAAGGTGGTTAAGGTGATTTTCGGCTATTATTATTCCTTCTCGTTCCCAATTTAACTTGCTAAAAATACTCTGCAATACTGCTATAAAGAGTTTTGGGGATACCGGGTCCCCCTGCCGGACGCCTCTACGAATCGGGATTTCGTCACCTCTCTTCTCGAGTTTTACTCTGCTGGTAGTGTGACTATAGATATTTTGTAAAATTTGTATGTATATCTCGTTCGTATTGCATTGGCGGAGTGCTTTCCAGATGGATCTATGTGAGATAGTGTCAAATGCTTTGGCATAATCGATGAAAGCAATGTAGAGGGGCTTGTTGAACTCTTTGTATTTTTCAATTATTTGTTCCATGGCATGGATGTGGTCTAACGTTGAAAATCCTGATCGAAAACCTGCTTGCTCAACGGGTTGTAGGTTATCTATTTCGATTTTTATTCTGTTTTGTAAAATTGATGTGAAAAGTTTGTATACAGACGATAGAAGGCTGATTGGACGGTAGTTAGCTATATCTTGTGGATCACCTTTCTTGTATAATAAAATTATGTCAGATCTTTTCCATTGTTCTGGAGCTTGACCAGCTCTTAAGACCATGTTGAACAGATAGGCGAGAGGGGACGCCAGTTCGGCTGCTCCTACTTTTAGGGCTTCGTTGTGTAGTCCATCCGGCCCAGGGCTTTTATCTGCTTTTAATTTTCGAAGGTGGGTTATTACTTCTTTTTCGTCTATTGGTGTAATGTCATCCTTGTTCTTAGTCTCTTCATCATCAATAACTATGTTTGGGTGTTCTTCTGGTTTTTCATAGAGTTCTTTGTAGAATTTCGTGGCGCAATTTAAAATGTCCTCTCTAGTTTTCGTTTTTTTATTCGTTTGGTTGTTTAAGCTATGAATCCAAGTTTTATGAGTTGTTAGTTCTTTGAATGCTTTTTTGGTGCTACGATAGCAGCTTAGGTTTTTATTTATTATTTTATTTCTATAATCTTTGTAATCTTTTCTAATAGCCTTGCTTGTTTTCTTGAATGTGTCACTAAGTGACTTTTTCATTTCTTTTGATTTATTTTTTATCTTCATAAGTTCCGTTCTTTTAGTCATTAGGGCTCGTGTATTTTCGCTTAGGATGTTGTTTACAGTTTTTTCTGGTTTTTGATTTATTTCTGTTGTTTTCAAACAATTTTTTATATTTGATTCTATTTTATTGTAGTAAGTTTGAACATCTTCTTTATCTTCTGGGTGTAGTTCTAGTTCATGTTGAGTTTCCTTGAGATTGGTGTGGTAAAGCCGTATGCTATCTTCGCTTTTGAGTGTGGCCGGTAGAGATTTATAGGATGATCTGCTTTTCTTTGTTTTTCCCCAGTGGTATGTTGCTCTCACAAGCCGATGGTCCGATGGAAATTCCACATTATTTAGAACTTCTATATTGGTTATATTTTTCGGTTGGTTAGACATGATGAAATCTATTTCATTCCTCGTATTTTTATCTGGTGAAATCCAGGTCCATCTTCGGTCTTGATTCTTTTTGAAATATGTGTTCATAATTGAAAGATTGTGCTCGAACGCGTATTGGATGAGTAGTTCTCCCCTTTTATTTCTGTTGCCGTACCCGTGTTTTCCTAGGATCAAGTTTTCACTTTCCTTAGGCTGCCCGATTTTTGCGTTGAAGTCTCCGATAACTAGTACGTTTTTTCCAGCAATTTTATGAGCTTCTTCAAGCGTTTCATAAAATCTTTTGATTTCTTCTTCGCTAGCGCTTTCCGTAGGCGCGTAGGCCTGTATCACAGTCAGTGTAGTGGTATTGTATTTTATCTGCAATATCGCGACTCTTTCTGAAAGTCCCACAAAGTTGGTAATATTTTTTTTTATGATGTTTTTTGATTAAAAAGCCTGTGCCGTGCAGACCAGGTGTTTCGCCTTTGTAGCAGAAGATATAATCTTCGTGTTCTTCTATATTGCAGCCCATTTTTTTTACCTCTGCTAGGCCTATAATGTCGAATTTAATTTTTTGTAGTGCGTATTTGAGCTCCAGTAATCGTTCTGTCGATGCTAGTGATCTCACATTATATGTTGCTATTTTGAGGGAGTCTTGATAAGTTTTTCCATTAACTGAAGGGTTAAGAAGTGGGATAAGGGCAGGAAAATTATGATGATACTTGTCTGTTTAGTTATGTTTGTTTATTTTTATTTTTTAATGACGTGCATAAATTTACGGGATTCCTTTCTTTCTTTTTCTTTCTAAGACAGAATACAATTCGGGAACAAATATTTGTGCGTGATTTAACAGAGTTTAGTGTGGTCAAGCTAATTTATATTCTAAAACATTCGCAATAGAGATCTCTTCCCCTATTTAGGTGAAACTAGCTTACATTTACTTAATTTTTAAAGCTAATAAATGTCATTCTTCTGATTTTTTCTTTTGTCTTTGGCTTTGAGAACTACAAGTTTACTTGAAGTGGTACTGGAAAGATTATTAATTCGTCAACGAATGTGTTATTAAGGCCCTTAAATGCCAATCACAAACTGAAAGACCTTTAACCTCAGGACAGTCGACCGAATGACCCAAATAACCTGAAAACATTTTGAGGTCAAGTTTATAAAGAAAATTCAAAATAATGGGAGAGTCTTCCAGTGTCCAGTAACTTCTTCAGGCCGATGTTGAGGGTTAAAAGTACCGAACTTGGAAGCAAAATCTAATTTATGTTTACATTGATGTACCTACTATGAACTTTAATACCCAGTTATCATTTTCAAAACGAACAATAACTTTTCAACTACCGCCTCTTTGTTCTATTTGCGAAGTGAGCAGCCAAGAAAAACAACTGACAATCAGACTAAATGAATCCTCGCTGAAGTTATCAGCAACTATCTGTGACACTAACATCAGGCTTCATTGTAAAATCAACCTTGTCGCGTTGTAGTCAGAATTAATTTAGCTTGGATGGGCAATTGTAACTGTACTGGAAAAATCTTGACTAATTTATTTTATCTTTTTATTACTGGTTGTTTTTTCAATCATAATAAAAGCTGTTGCTATTCCTAACAATACGATCTCTTTGGTTTCAATATTGCTGGTAGCAATAGATTTAGTTTATCTTCTGATTCCAGGCATAAAATTCATTACAGTTCTCATTGCTTTTTTATTTACTTTACTCGAGCTCTAAGCTAAAATAACTTTTAGACTTTCCCAGCAAATGTTTGTTTTATCTTATTACTTACATAACAACTAAATCAAAATAAACTAAGTTTTAACTTTTATTTGTGTTTTTTTTTCTATTAATTTTATTGATTGTTGGATAGGTATCTACGATCAAGATTGATATACTGATTTTGATTTTGATAAAGTAATTTTTTTACAATACTTTTAAAACCAACATAATTTATGTAAGCAGCGTTGCTGTGTAAAGAGTGTGGATGCCGGTAAAATTACAGGCACATGAGGCTTAACATGTGTATGATTTAAGTTGATCAACGCAGGGCAATGCATCGTAGGTCACGTTCATATCGTGCTTGACTTGCGATGCAATGCTCCGTTTGTGTTCTGTTGTGATGGTTACCATTCAATATTAAGCCATCCCCTTTTACCAACAGAATGTAGTATAAAAAATCATAGAAATAGTGCCAGACCCCTCATATCATATACCTACCATTATACTTGTAAAAGGATCATACATTGTAAAAGGAATCATACAAAAGAACGGTAGGAACCAAGCCGTAAGTTTGTTGCCTGTTCTTCTAGGCTTTGGTTGCGTGGAACTGGCACCTAGAGTCTTTTATTTTATTGAATAAATACCTATTGACTTTGACTTTGACTTACCATAGACTATGGTTTAGTTTTGTCATAGTGAGGCAAGTTACAATAATAACTGTTATTTGATCTATGGCAGCGACAGCAGCCGCACTTCCGCAAATAATAACTTGTTCTGTTCCAAAGTTAATATTTTCGAAGCGGTCGCTTCGAGCTAGTATTAATTGCAGCCAGATATAGCAACTGTTTGCTTCATCCACGCTCGCAGTTTGTTAATTTTGTTGAGCTTATACAGCATTTTGCTGCTATTATAGGTTTTAGGATAATAATTTAGTCATTTATACTGAACTGGCTGCCACTCGCAGCTTTGCTCGCGTATTCGAAGTCATTGCTAACATTAATAATTGAGGCGTTTTCCCTTGATTTGGTTTGTTCATGTTTTTATCTCATTCTAGATAATTTTTCGGAGCGCAAAAATGCTGATATGTTAATTTAGGTTACGTACTTTATTTTGTGTTACGTATTATTATTACATCGAACATGACATTGTGCTATAATTTTTTTTTACGGGCATAATATTTAGTAAACAGCTTTATAAACATTTTGAAAAATATAATTCGAATATTTTACGACCTGCAGCGTCCTGCCGTGCGGTTTCGTTACGGTTTTTTTCGTCCTAGGCAGGTAGGTAGACGTCTAAGTAATTTTGTACGCCTATATTTGTAAGATTTTTGTGAGGCTATAATTTTTATGAACTCCTTCATTACCATGTTTGTAAATACCTAAAATTTCGACAAAATAAAATATTTGATTTGAAAAATAAAACATTTGATTTGATTATTTTGTGCTATGAATTATTTTTTTAGGGCGCGATTAAGCCATATACATTCTAACATCCAGACATCGTAACTTTTCAATTTATATATTAGTATAGGTAGGAAATAAGATAGGATTCGAAAATAAAGAAGAAAAAGAGTAAAAAATAATTTATTTTCGATTTTGACTGACACACACTGACTGACGACCTACAAGATTATTTTAAAACATTCGGAAACGTTCCAATCGTCAGAGTTTGTCTCTCTTTCTCGTGTTTTGTTCTGATAAACAAAAAAAAAGACTCATTTTGTAATTGGAATTTATCAGTTTTGTTATGAATAAGCCCCTTTGTATAAATAAACTGAGCAGATTCTAAAATGGTCTACGAATAAAACCACAGCTTAAATTCTATTCGGAAATCAGCATCAAAGAGAACAGTCAACACCTTTTACCAACCAGACATCTAATCCTTTAGCACTTCATTCAAATCCCGACTTAACCGACTTGCAATAAGATTTAAACTTCAACTCAGGAAAATTACAGGAGTCTAACGCCTGTGAAAAACGACGCGTGTTTTACAACCTCATTGAAATTTCAGTTCTATTTTGTTTTAATACGTTCTAACTTGGTTATACAAAGCTATTAGTGTGCCCAAATGTCGTTGCATGGTGCTTAATACAGATTGACGTTGTTTTTATAGATTTTATTGTTAGTGTTTATTTTTTTAAAAGTTCTTTATTAACCATATTTATTCCCAAAAACAATTAAAACTAAACACTGTTCAACCAACTCTTAACTATAACTTAACAGGCTTAGAGCTGATTTCACCATGCCCTGTTAGATTAACAAAGGATAAACGGGCCGTTAAATATGTCAAAATGCACGCGTTTGACATCTAAGGTTAGATTTAACAGCCGGTTAATCCTTGATTAGTAACTAACAGAGCATGGTGAAACTGGGCCTAAGGCACCCCTAAAAAAGATTTTAACAAAATAATTATATAAGGTACATGCACTTTTTATATTAATAGCTTAATTTTTTTATACTATATTTAATCTACATTTTTATTTTTTATTCCTGAGCTCTTTACATAAAAGCTAATTTTTATAGTAAAGAAGAATAGAGAATAGATTTGACTGACTGCCCTCACAACTCAGTTAGTAGTAGCTCTGTCTTATGCGCTGTTAGGTTGCAGGTTCGATCCCTAACATGAACTAACATTTGATGAACATAAGTGATACGAGCATAACAGTTCGGTGACGGGAACATATACGGTAGTAATACTTCTCTGATGAACTTATTAAAAGAGCTAAAATTACTCTTCTATAAACGATATAGATATAAATGATATAGTATGAAACTCATCTAGCATGAATTTACCTCTATCTCTAAAGCGTTTCCTTTTAGACTTACAAAACCAGTTTCTCCTGGTCTATTCAATAACATGAATAGCATTCAAAATCGCTAAGCACTTGCAAACTGCAAAGCGAGTTCTATTCTGTCCTCAGGATCCCTCAAACGGTCGCAGAAACAAGGACAGTTCGAAGCAGTAACTTAAGTGATTAGACTGAAATTGCTGGCAAACTGTGAGATCTAGGAAGCTAGCACGGGTGTGTATAATTAACTGTGACCAAGCAGAATCAGATCGTATCTAGATAAATTCCTCTGGCTTTATTTTTGTACCCAACATTTGACAAAACATGATGATAGTGACCAATTGGAGAAGTTAGGATACTCACGTATTCCAATCAATCCTTTGCCCTCTTGTTTTTTAAGTATTTTTTGAAAATAATTGTAAATCTGTTGTGTTTGGAATCTCATTGAATTGAATACATAATTTCAGGATTTATAAAAATTGGTTGACGATTTTGTTAGCATGTTATTGACTAAATAATTAAAACCAATTTGATTTAATGATCCATTTGGGGAGAGTGTGTATTAAAATTATGTCTATATATTCATTGAATGTTTCAACTAGTGCTAACCCTGAAGTTTCCTCCAACTGTCAGGTGGGTACTTGTAGGTGCTTCTGCGACGTAAATAACTTACCTAGATCTAGGATTCCGAGCATTTCGCTAACTTCACTTATGTGCGACTGCGCTTACCACTTCGTTGTTGGCCTATCGTGTCTTATATATTAAGGAAATGTCTGGACTTGCTGCTTTATCATCAGTAAAGCCCAATGTGGGACGTTGTGAATGGCCTGATTGAGGATTGCAAATTTCATGATATTTCATGAATAGGTAGCCGGTACCTATTGATACTGATTTCTGCAACTAGGCCACAGTCTCCTCTATGCGTGACGGGTGGTGGTTGCTAGTTTAGCCACCCGACATCCTCCCATACTAAATTATCGGGTAGTCGATGTATGGGGATCAAAAATGTTCTTGGGGGAACACCAAACACTCCAGGAAAAATATTTAGGCAACAACATAATTAGCCGACTATTTTAGGCACGATGGTGTTAGTCATGAAATAAAAGATACATTGACTTTAAAATTCATCTCGTCCCGTCCTATTTGTGCATGCGCTTAACCTTATGTTTCAGAAACATAAGAAAGAGTAACTTCCTTACAGTGAATGGAATCGTAATCAAGTACTACTGGGTACTTGCTTAAGAAGTCTTTAGATTTTGCCGGTAAATTCTCTGATGCAATTTCGGTCTCAGTTATAGGTAGATAGCGTAAATTAAATCTAGGATTGCAAGCTACTCTTAAAACTTGGTCTCCTATAAACGGTAGCTGTTATATTACAGTCGTAATACAACTGTTTTCCACTTTACTTCAAATATTTTTCAAATTCTTGTTTATGATAAAAGTTCAAGTGGCTTAGCTTGTGTTATTGTGTTGTAATTATCGTTCTAATTGCGTATTTGGACTCCTGTACTGACAATAATAATATGAATTAACATTTCAAATACTACAGGTCAGTCTCCACCTTAACAAGAGTCTATGATATATTAGATTTACCTGTAGACCTTTTAAAGTGATCTTTGTTACTTCATTGAACAAATACAGTTTTGATTTCATTGAGTAAATCCCTTTTCATTTAGACAATACAGCTGAGTATGATACGGCCGTTATCTGATGTTACCGCTTGTTCACAAAAATCTAATCTTAGCTCAACTAAGCTGTACTCAGTCGTTTCCTTCGCCTCTAATTGCTATCACACATAGAGGATAATAATGCATTGAAACTTTGGTGCGGAGAGTATAATATGAGACGTGACGTCATCTCGAGAAGCAACGAACAAGTGACGGAATAAACGAGTTACCTAAGTCTATAACCAAATGAATTCTGAATTAGGTAGTCCATTACATTTTTCATTTGTTTCATGTATATGTTATTTTACTGGAACCCATACCTTTGAAATCCAAACACACACAACAATGCGGGCATAACAACGTGGCGACAGTAATAATCAATTTAATAATTTTATTTCATACCACATAAACACTAAGTTAATATAACAAAGGTGATGACCTGGACTCCTTCCACAATAAGTGGGAAGAGTAGGCAGAGGATCGAGGAGAGTGGTGAAAAATAGGAGAGACCTTTGCCCAGCAGTGGAATAGTATAGGTTAAGAAGAAAAAAATATCAAAGGTAAAATAATACAACACAAATTACGTACGATGGTAGTACTTCCCCGAATTAATTGTTTAATGATGCTTGTTATTGAGTACAATCACAAGCATCACTTTGAAACGTCTTAAATAGTAGGTGAATCTACCGCCAGTTCCAAGTTCCGCCAATTCAAGAATAGAACCTCTTCATAACCCCTCGTGGATATAAAAAAGACGACATAAGGAATTGACCAGGCACTAAGCAGCAGTACTGCAGTCATCAATCCGCCTGCCAAGTCAGGCAAAGCCAAAAAGTATTTATTCAATTGCATCACACGGATCACTTCGAAACGTCTTAAGGTGCCAGTTCCAAGACCAAGTCTAGCGACCAGTTCCAGTGTGGCTTGGTTATGCGTGGTGAATTTCCCCTGAAATGCTTTCCTAACATGCGGAAAGGAATATGCCTGTTTGACTGATACTACTACATACTTCTGTCATTTTGACAATAGCAGTGCTTAACCCAGGACGGAGCGGTCTACAGTGTTCATAACACCATTCAGAATGTTGAACGTCATTTCAATGAATATAACTCAATTGAGTTTCAAAGCGATTACCTAAATCGAAATTGCTAGCAAGCTCTGAGAAATGCAATTTAGCCTAGACTAGGACGTAAATTGTATGTTGGTTTGCGTACATTTTCCTTAAACTCCAAATCCAATGAAATGAAAACTCTCTCATGAGACACGTGAGTTGGTATTTTGAGTTTCATATCTACCCAACTTAAATAATCCGTTCCCTCATAATATGTGCCCATTTATTAAATCAATGGGCACAACTCAACCTGAGTTGGCAAATAACCTAATTTGAGGGCAATATTATTGACAATGTTTTGTGGTCAATTGGTGGGCAAAAGGTCTTGAATTCTTTAAGTATTATTAAAGTGATTATAAGAATCAATGTCTAATTTACTCACTGATTGACAGATATTTTACAAAACTACCGGTCCTAGAGACATGAAACGTACGGTGTATTCCTTGCAGTACTAGGCACTGCATCCATCAATATGAGAGTTTGTTTTTTAGAGCTGATAGAACAAGATGCCCACTTTATGTTACGCGACGATAGGAACATGCCCTACGATGCACTGCCCGTCCATCAACTTGACGGTAGAAAAAAGCATGGATGTAGTTAGCACTTAGAGGAGCCCTTTACAAAGAGAACAATTACACGAAAACCAAGTAAAATTATAATGAGCCTGAAATAGGCATTATCATCACAGATCATTAGTGTTGCGGGCACTGCTTGCCGGCAGATATCGGTACGGTATATTTTTGTTGTAAAGTTTTTTCTTTGAAAAGTTCATCGCGTTAACTTGAAGTCATTTTCAAAGAAGTCAGGACTTGTAGCCTTTCAATTGGCAGAGTTCCCCAATTTCTCAGACAATTGCAGAAAAAACAAAACAAGTTTAGAAATAACAAAGCTTTTTGCCAGAAAACTCAGTGAAACCTGTTTTTAAATTGCTATATCTAGGCCCGCTCTCAACAGAATGCAAAATATCCAGATGGCACAGAATAATGATAAACGTGCCAGATGTTTCACTCCGAGCTGAGCTCACTCCAAGCGAAAACTAACAAATAAACGAGACGGATTTTAATATTTTATACTAGCTGCCACTACTATATTTTTTCTACCCCGTTCCTGGTAGTGTTTTGAATTAAAAAGTAGCCAATATGCTAATCCAGGTTATATACTATTCGTTTTAGCTTTCACCCCAATTGGTTGAGTAGTTATCGCGTGGTTGAGCTACAAACATCCAAACATCATCATCATTTCCATCATCTTCCTGCCTTTATACCACTTCATGTGGGGTCGGCACAACAGGTTTTTTCTCTCCACTCTCCTCTATCAGCCGTCGTCTCAACAGTCACTCCTTCCTTACTCATGTTATCTTTCACACAGACCATCCATCTTTTCTTTGGCCTACCTCTGCATCAATCCAAACATCATTACTTTAACATTAATAATTAAACTGGGATAGCAGGCGTCTATTTTACCATCTTCGAGTAACGCTATCCTTCGAGTAAAAATATCGGGTATTTGTTTTCTTTGGAAATATTTTTATCTGACAGAAAGCTTTACTTACACTAAAACTAGCAACTTCCAAGTGATTTTTTTTTTGCTTAAAGCTATTAGATGTAACTAGACGCGACTTTCACGCGACCAAGCCTAAAAGACCAGACGGGAAGGTTACGGCTTGGTTCTTACGAGTTTTATTTCTCTGCTTCCGTGATCTTTGCTATTTCATCGTTCCAAATTGCATCTGATGCTTCTTCTTCTTGTGGTCACCATTCAAGAAAGTCTATTTTCCAGCGGTTGTTATTTCTACAAACTTTATGACCCAACCAACCCAACCAAATTACTTCAACTTGCTAGGTCAAGGTACTGTGTCGATGACCTAGGTTTTTACGTTTTTATGCAGAGCAAATTAGAATCTAATTCAATATAAAATTAAGTTCATTTTACGCTTAAAACTGACCCGCAGTGACAAAAGCTTCTTAGCAGGGTGGAGGAATTACGTAACATCATTGAATGTGGAATTACTTGCGTAATTCCTGAATTACTACGCTTACTAACCACCCCTCCTTACACGGTAGAAAATTATATTAAATTTTTTCGGCTGACACGGTCTTAAATTATAATAAAAATTGCATTTAAAAGATACCACTTTTAACGATTACTATTATTATAGTTTGAACTAGATGTCGAGTAAAAATTTGATGTCTTTAGTGATAAAGTCGATAAAATCTGATTTAACTTAAATTGATTCTTTAAATAAATTGCTATAAACTACCAATTATATAAGCTACTAGCGGCCTGTCCCAGCTTCGCATGGGTTCGAGCCTCGCGTCTACTTATTTCATACATTTGCACGCCCTTCTCCTTGAGTGAGTGAATTCCCCCCCACTCGGACGGTTTCAATATAGGTATTGAAACCGTCTTAATTATGAAATGATTTATTTGGATAAATATTAATACCAAGGTACAAATAAATACCCTTTTCTATCGGCGGCATTTTAATTATTTTTTTATAATAAAAGAACACTTATTGTGACATAACTATAATAGTTAGACATATGCTGTCGCGACATTTTTTGTAGATGATGACGTGTTCTACAAAATCGTAGTACATTATTTTGTTCTATCATCAATAGTTTTCGCAGCGCACGCGATGTAAGGTTTTTGTTTTCCACCTTGGGTTACATTATTGGAGTTTTAGTAAGGATCCCTGATTTTTTTGAAAATACAATATAGTTTATGTTACTCAGGGATAATGTAGCATTCTAATGGTGAAAGAATTTTTGAAATCGGACCATTAGTTTTTGAGCCTATTCGTTACATACAAAAATACAAATCTTTCCTCTTTATAATATTAGTGTAGACTACAGAAAAATTGGCTTTAAAGTATAATTATACAAAACATACTAGGTTATGCTTCGTAAATATATTTTTACCGTATTAAATGGAGCATCTCGAAATTGCTTTAAAACATGGTTCAGCGTAAAAAATATTACTTTAACGAACGGAAAGTCAAAGCCATTACACATTCAAAGATAAAGAGAATAGAAATGAATATTAGACCACGGAAATTTTGAAGCCAGAATAGTCTATAATTTTTTTGTTTTTGTGAACCTTACCGTGACAAAACGTGGTAGGTAGGTACTGTAGTTTTGATACGATAGCACTAATGCCAAATTAATATTAATACAAACACTAATTAGCCAAATAAAGAATTCATCATATTAGATTTTTTAAGAATAAAGTACCGTACAAAGTAATTAAACAAGGTTGTTCAATCATAGGGCACGTTTTCGGTCATAATCAGACAAATAACCACTGCCGCACTGCCACATAGGGCACGCTCTATGTGGCAATGCACTGCGCTCATTACTCTGAGCCATAAAAGCTGGCCCTTCAAAGTCAAAGTCTAAGTAAAAAGGTATTTATTCAATAATATCACAAGGATTACTTTGAAACGTCTTAAAGTTAGGTGACTTCTAGGTGCCAGTTCCACGCGAGCAAAGCCTAGAAAAACAGGCAACAAACTTACTTCGAATAGGAACACAGCGACAAATATGGAAACAATGGTAGTACTTCCCCCGAGGAATGCTTTTACAAAAAAATTATTTTTTATATATTTAATTTCAGTTTAATAATAGCTTTCGACGATGAGCTTGCAACCTATCACGTATGGAATACCAACTACTGCAAAATGTGGTTATGTGCCAAATGTAATGTTTGGACGTACCTCTGACTACCCCCTTAAGACATCCTTAAAGAATCTGAAGTTCGTACAGATATCTACCGTGCCTGGGAATCAAATTTTAAGGTTTTTATGTGAATTAAAATTAATCTTTCTGAAAGACACCTTATTCGTTGTAGGCATTATTAAGGTGGTTTCGCCTATATTCAAATTAAATTATTTCTTTTTAAAAGTAAAAAGTTAAAATAACACTTGAAAAGAGTTCTCTCTTGCTCTCATCTCGGAATTCAGCTTTTTAATGAATAGTCGATAAGAATCTCGAACTCTGTGACTAACGATGTCTAGGACGCTGCTTTTAAAGATTGAATAATTAGTTTCCGAGAAAAAGTATTTCCAAGCCTTTTTGAGTGGTTGTAAAACGAACTGTATTTTCATGGTATAGGGATTGTTTTTGTTTAGCGGGTGGTGGGTGCAATTATAGGGTAAAGTATTACTGTTGATTCTAAAGTGCTTACGGAAACTCATAAGTAAAAACAGGATTTGTTTTTCTAAATCGCTGCAAAAACAGAAAGTTATAGTCATTGAAATTCATATAAACATACAGTGCCCGCACAGCTCAGTACTCTCTTTTGAGAACAAATATTTGTGTAATGAGCATGATGTTTGTTCTTTGTCTAGGTGTTATATTATATAATAAACTGTTTTTTATAATAAAAATATGTGTCAAGTGCTCGAAGGGAGGCTCTTTGAGGCGCACTTTATTTCTTAGGAAAAAAACAGTACTTATAGTCTAAGTGTTAAGTTTATAAAATATATAATAATAGTTTATAAATTGAAGTTAAAATACTGTCTTGATGTGTATACTAAACACATCGATTTATACTTATAGAGATAATCTATATAATAAAATTTAAAACTAAAACTTGAAACGTCATTATAGTAAAAACTTCAAAAAAAAATTACTATTCCAAATTTAAAATTCTCCCTACTCCAGTGTAACCCATGTTTAGAGCGCCATCTTGTGAAAATCCGCTGTAAGATTTTCAAGTGTAACACAATTAGTGGGTACCGCTTGCAAAGCCGATGATGGAGGTGAATCTAAGGGATCTACTCCACAAAACTATAAACAAAGGTTTGTAATTACATTTCGATTTACATTGCGCGTCACCACTACACCACGCTCCGCTGTCAAGTTGTTAATACCGTACATACCACGCAGTGTAACTCAAAATGTCAGTACGAATTTAATTTATCGTGTCGTGGAGTAGACCCCAGATTTGAGCGACGCTCATTCGGAAGCGAGACGAGGTGACAAATGAGGATGGATCTATGGACACGCTGCGAAGGCTTCCGAATAATTAAATAATGACGAACAACAAGGAGTAAAAAATATTGAGAGGTGCTATTTCGGTAAAATATATTTCTTCGTACAATGGGTTTGTTGCACAGAAACAGCTTCACTTTGATCCTAAGGCATGGTAGAAATCCCCTTCAAATATCTCAGTACCAAGTTAAAAATTAAGAATCTTCGAGGATGTCTCTGTCTAGTAGAGCTCGTTAGGTGTGGCTCGTCCAGGGAAGTACTACCACCACGCCTTTTTCTGCCACCAAGCAGCAACGCTGTGTTTCGGTTTAAAGAGTGTGTTTGCCTGTGTAAATACAGGCACATGAAGCTTAACATCTGTATGCCTCAAGTTGATGGACGCAGGGCAGTGCATCGTGGGGCACGTTCCTATCGTGCGTGACTTGCGAGGCAATGCTTTGTTATAGGTGATGGTTACCACTTAACATCAGTTGGGCCATCAGCTAGCTGTATTAAAAAAAATGTGTAAGGGTAGTCAGAGGTACGTCCAAGTATACCATTTGGAACATGTCTACATTCTACTGTAGTTGTTATTCCGTACGTGACAGGTTTCAAGCCTATCACCGTCGTTGTTTTGAGTTTATTTTAAGTTAGTAAAATTACGTATTACCTTCAGCAATTACCTCTGTAGTTCTGACCCAATATTAGGATTTCAAATTTGCTGTGTCCACATTCACTGTGTCGCGAATATCAGTACTACAAACATCGTTGTATCGCAACATTTACAATCGAACAATTTACATAATAGGATCATACAAACATTAAACCCGTGCAGAGATTGTTTGGTTCTGTTTGTTCAATTAATCCCTTTTTGGGACACTATTTGTTTGTTACCTACGCCAGCTCTTTGATAGGATGTTATTCAAGGAATAAAAAATTACAGATATTAATAATATTTACCTAAAATAATAGCATGATTCCCAACTTTACAGAGAACTACTGTAGTTCTGTACCTGTAACAGGTAGAAGGTTTTTAGTACAGGTACAGGTTATTTGAAGTGTTTTTGCAAATGTACCTCACGATATAAAATCGCAATCAACCAAGTTGTGTGCCATCATATTGCACAACGTTCATCAAAAATTTCATTTCGATCCAAACAAGTTTTTTTACTAAAAAGTTTGCTTATGTACGAAAACCAGTAAAGCAAACTTTTGAACAGGAAAACTTGTATCGATCAAAATGAAATTTTTACTAAACTGTGTGCAATGTGATTGCACACAGTTAAGTAAATGGTTGATTGCGATTTTTTTTAAATGAGTTAATTTACTTATATCTTTCAACAAGTCGAAACGTGCGAGCGAGAGGTACATTAGCTCTTGTCTTTGCCTTAATTCGATGCGATTTACTCATCGAGTTAAGCTGCAAAACATAACAGTACTTTATTAGAAGGTTTCCTTAATGCAAAAAGTGAGCTTAGGGCAATGACTCACTAAAGCGGGACATCGAAAAAAGTCAATGTTTCACAACTTTTCCCGTCAAAACGCGGTGATGACTTTCCTTGTTTTGCCGCCAGTGGGCGTGAGAGACTTATACATTTATTGTCTCTCTCTAGTTCTGGTTACTTATAAGTTCAAGTTTGGGAAGGACATGGAAGTGAATTGATAGTTTAGGGTATTCTATCTTCCTAATCTTGTGGGGCTTCAGGTTTGGGTGTGTAATAAATATGAACACTGAACTTCTTCTGGGTGTTTTATTACACAGGTTGTGATATAATTATAAAACAATATGTCCGGCTTGTTGCGAAGTCCAGAGGGAAGAGAACGACGTTTCTCGGCCACGCGCTCACAGAGCCGGTTATGTTGGCTGCCTGTGAAGCGGCCTTGACTTGTCGCGCGGCAAGTCGTACCATTGGCGGCCACCCACAGTGCAGCCACCACAACGCCGAGATGCGTTCGGAATGTACAATATAGATGCGTTCGGAATATACAATATAGATGCGTTCGCCACAACCACCCACCCACGGAGAAACGAAGTTACAGGTCGAAGATAGGTTTGAATCTAACTCTACGACCGGAACGAGTTGTTGTTAATTGAGACGGGGCGACAGGCTCCGGCGCCGGAAGCGAAGGCGCTGGAGATGCAGGCTGCGGCGTGAAATCTGTAACATGAAATGGTGCTTTGTTATTTGGTACAACTGAACTTGGAGAGACAGTTGGTAAGGAAGCAGCGTCTAAATGTGCGGGTTTGACCCGGTCGATGCTTACTCCAACTTCCTTACCATTGATCTCCAAGGTAATAATTTTGGAGCCCCTCTCTTTCACCTTATAAGGTCCTGTGTAGGGAGGCTGTAGAGACCGCCGTGCTGAGTCGTCTCTCAGCATGACGTGTGTGGTCGTTGCGAGGTCTTTATGTATAAAAGATGTTGGTTTGGCATGTCGTGATGCGGGCACTGCCCTTACTAACGACATTTTCGCCCTTAGCTGCGCGACGAATTCGCTAGCCTCAACGATGTTTGTACAAGCTGGGATTACTAATTCTCCCGGTAGACGGAGAGGTTCACCATAGACTAATTCGGCTGTTGAGCATCCAAGATCTTCCTTCAATGAAGATTGGAGGCCGAGGAGAACGATAGGTAGGGCACTGAACCATGTGTCAGTGTGACACATGATAGCCGCCTTTAACTGCCGATGTAATCGTTCCACCATGCCGTTCGCTTGTGGATGATAAGCTGTGGTTCTTATCCTTTGAGAACCACATAGGTTGGTCAGCCGCTGGAATAAGTTCGACTCGAATTGGCGGCCTTGGTCGGTGGTTATTGTCGACGGCACGCCGTAGCGAGCAATCCACCCACTGACAAACGTTTCAGCAACCTCCTCGGCTGTGATTGACGTCATGGGCCACACCTCTGGCCAGCGCGTATAACGGTCAACGGCCGTGAGGCAGTAGGTGTGACCGTGAGAGCATGGCAGAGGGCCTATGATGTCAATGTGCACATGCTTGAAACGCCCAGATGGTGTGTTGAAATTGCCCAGCGGGGCGGTGTTATGGCGCGATACCTTTGACCTTTGGCACGCCATACACGTTCGGGCCCAGGTTAGACAATCCTTCTGCATGTTGGGCCACACGTGTCGCTCAGCCACCATGCGTGCGGATGCCCGCGCGCCAGGATGACTCAAGTTGTGCAGCCGGTCGAATACTGCGCGACGCAGCGGACCAGGCAGGTAAGGACGGGATCTCCCAGTGGATCTGTCACAGAAAATAAAAATGTTAGTACCGGGTATTTCAACTTTTTCTAGTTTTAATGATGTTCTAGACGGCAGATGTTTTAATTCATCATCCTCATCTTGAGCTTTCGACAGGGCTGTAAAATCAAATTCTAGCGAGATAGATTCAATGCGTGACATTGTATCTGCTACTACGTTGTCTATCCCCTTAATATGTTGAATGTCAGTTGTAAACTGACTTATGAATGAAAGTTGGTTCAGCTGTTGAGGTGGCAATTTTTCTCGACGCTGAATGAAAGCATACAATAATGGTTTGTGATCAGTAAAAACTGTTGCATGTCTGCACTCTAAAATGTGTCGAAAGTGTTGTACACTTTCATACACACCCAGGAGCTCTCTGTAGTATGCTGGTTGTACAGCTTGCTTTGAATCTAATTTCTTGCTGAAAAATGCAAGGGGTTGCCATTCGTCATCAACCTTCTGCTGTAAACAGGAACCCACGTGCGTGCTGGACGCATCGGTGAAAAGTCCTAAAGGGGCAGAGATATCGGGATGGGCGAGCAGTGTTGCAGATGATAAGCTCTTTTTGCATGCTTCAAATTGTTGCTCAAGCTCAGGCGTCCATGGAAATGGTTTTGCGCCTTTTCCGTTGATAGCAGTGACTGCATCAATGAGCGGAGCTTGGTGTTGGGCGGCCTGGGGTAAAAATTTGCGATAATAATTCATCATACCTAAGAAACGTCTAATGCCTTGCACAGTCTTAGGCGGAGGAAATTCTAGTAGGGATGTAATGCGTTCCTCAGGTGGCTGTGTTCCAGCCGCGCTGATATGGTAGCCTAGGAATGTAACCTCAGCTAGCCCTAAACGACATTTCGAAGCATTGACTACCACGCCATAATCCTGCAGTCTTTGAAAGAGTTTGCGAAGATGGTCGGCATGGTCAGTGGCATTTTTAGAGAATACTAGGATGTCATCCACATAGCTGTAGCAAAAATCGAGCCCTCGAACAACCTCGTCAATGAATCGTTGAAATGTTTGTCCACTATTGCGCAAACCAAATCCCATGAATGGATGGTCAAATAATCCGAATGGGGTTATGATGGCGGTTTTGCAAATGTGGGGCTCGTAGACAGGTATTTGTTGGTATGCCTTGGCTAGATCTATAGTACTGAAAACGGTAGCACCTGATAGTCCTTGGTTAAAATCCCCAATGTGTCGTACAGGGTACCGGTCGGGTATGGTACGCGCGTTGAGTGCGCGGTAGTCACCGCAGGGACGCCAGGATGTGTCTCGCTTCTGGGCTAAATGTAGCGGCGAGGACCACGGGCTGTTGGATGGCCTCGCAGTGCCGCAGCTCAGCATATCGTCGAACTCCTTCTTAGCAGCAGCCAGCTTCTCAGGACCGAGGCGTCGTGGTCGACAGCTGATCGGCGGGCCCTCGGTGGTGTGGATGTAGTGCACCGTCGCATGCTTCATTTGCCTTTGAATGCCAGGTGGTCGCAGTATCTCTGGAAATTCAGATAAAATTTTATTTAATTCTGATCCTTCTGCAGATATAACTTTAATGCTATTATGGTCAGCATTAGACAGTTCTACACTAGTGACTAGGCCGGTTATGCCGTCCACGAGTCTCTTGTTTGTGCAGTCTGGCAAAAGATTATAGTGTGCTAAGAAGTCCGACCCGATAATAGCTATGTTTACGTCTGCCACAACAAAACTCCAACGAAAGTCGCGGCGCAAACCAAGGTTTAAATTCAATTGCATGCAACCATATGTATTTATGATTGTGCCATTGGCTGCGCTGAGTTGGTAAGAAGTTGTTAGGCGTCGCCCAGATGTTAGTTGCTTTGGGAAACAGCAAATGTCTGACCCAGTATCGATGAGAAAACGGTATTTTGACACTTTGTC
The DNA here is from genome assembly GCA_932294275.1 of Chloroclysta siterata. Lineage (NCBI taxonomy): Eukaryota > Metazoa > Arthropoda > Insecta > Lepidoptera > Geometridae > Chloroclysta > Chloroclysta siterata. The sequence goes on along the minus strand of OW028604.1, from coordinate 15,608,876 downwards.
CGTTACAAAAAGGCGACGGCTTGTTGGGTGGCAGTCGGCCGTCGCATTTACTGACTGCCCAAGGAGTTTTCCGAGTTTTTCTTGCTATGCCAGTTGCAAGGTGACTTGCACTTGGTGGCCTTAGTGTCATAAGTAGTGTGATACCAGCACATACCTTCTGTTTGTGGACTCGAGCGCGAACGTGAGCGTGAGCGCGAGCGGGAGCGATTGTGGTGCTGTGTTCCCCCGTTGCCGGCTGCAGCGAGGCTGGCTACCTGCTTTGACAGGTCATCCACCAACCTGCTTAACCGCTGTATGTCATCCTGTGGGCATATATTAGTGCTTACCGCCCGCACTTGGGGTGCGGGGTTGACCTCCTGAAGCTTGTCCGCCAGGTCACCGAGCTCTTCCAGGCTTGCATTCGGTTGTGTGAGCAGAATCGACTGCGTCTGCCGTGGTAGCCTGTTTGTCCACATGGATTGCAGCAGCCGGTCCGGTATGCCTCCACCAGCCAAAGTCCGCAGGTGACGGAGGAAGGAGGACGGCTTTCTATCCCCCATCTCCTCCTTCTCCAAAAGTCTGCGGATTTTTTCCTCATAGGACTCAGAAAATCTGTGGATCAGAGCGGATTTTAGTTTTGTGTAGGGGTCATCTTCCGGTGGTTTTATGATTAGTTCCTCTACTTCCCCTGCGCTAGCGGTGTCTAAACGTGAGATTGCATGATAAAATTTGGTTATTTCCCTCGTTATTTGGTTAAGGTGAAATTGGGCCTCTAAGCTTGCGAACCACAAAGCAGGGCGGTCCGGCCAAAATGGGGGCACTTTTATACTTACTCTATTTATGTTACCTCTTGTCGCGTCCTCCACCTCCAACGCCGTGGCTCCCAGCGCCGAAGCCATCTTCGTCTCTTCCATTTTAAAATGATGGGCAAATACCTATTTGGCGGGGGTGGTTGTGGCTTGTATAAAAAAAGGTACAGAATAACTAACGAGCAAAACACTTAACGAGTCTCTAAATCTTCTTTTCTTGGAAAATATTGTTCAGCAATTCACTGCACTTAGTTTTGTTATATTTTTCTTGTAAAAAATTGTTCCGTAATTCACGGCACGTATAATTTCGTTATATTTTACTTGAGAGTTGATGTGACGCCGCCGCTGGTGGCGCTGTCGATTCCGCCGCGAGCGCGTGCCGCGTCGCCGCCGCTCCAAGGTTACACGCGAGCGTGTAGGTATGCTTCCTTGTAGCTGTACCTCACCTCGCGTGACGCCTTGCCCGAAGAATTATGCCGCCGCCGATAATGTCGCCGCCGCCGATAATGTCGCCGGCTCGCCGCCGATAATGTCGCCGCCGCCGCCGCCGATGTCGCCGGTTCGCCGCCGATGTCGCCGGCTCGCCGCCGATAATGTCGCCGCCGCCGCCGCTGATGTCCTACGTGACGCCTCGTAATTTACGTCACGTAGCGTAGCGTTGCTGGCCCGTCGTCACTGTTGACGGCGCCGTCGGTAGGTAGGGCTCCGCTGCTATCCGATCCGTATCATACGCGTAGTCGGAGCGTCGTGGTCACCAATTTAGGGTATTCTATCTTCCTAATCTTGTGGGGCTTCAGGTTTGGGTGTGTAATAAATATGAACACTGAACTTCTTCTGGGTGTTTTATTACACAGGTTGTGATATAATTATAAAACAATATGTCCGGCTTGTTGCGAAGTCCAGAGGGAAGAGAACGACGTTTCTCGGCCACGCGCTCACAGAGCCGGTTATGTTGGCTGCCTGTGAAGCGGCCTTGACTTGTCGCGCGGCAAGTCGTACCATTGGCGGCCACCCACAGTGCAGCCACCACAACGCCGAGATGCGTTCGGAATGTACAATATAGATGCGTTCGGAATATACAATATAGATGCGTTCGCCACAATAGTACTATCAAAACTTTTGTGACAGTCGAATAATATATTTTACTAGTGGATTCGGCGCGACTTCAATTCCGTAAAACTATTTCTATACAAACTTCAACATATTTTAGGAGTAGGTAAGTGTAGTTGAGACGCAAATTAATAAAAAAAATCAAGTTATGTTCTTCAAATTTCAGTAGTTGTGGAAGGATCCTTTTGGTTTCAGAGATTTTGTTATAAGTCAGTTAGTGAGTGCGTGAATGGTTTATTTTTTGCGTTTAGGTAAGCGTAGTGTAGGTCGCCCTCCGGCGACGTATGGCAACGAACTGCGAAATGTAGCTGGCAAACATTGGATGAGAAGAGCCGAAGACCGAGCTCAGTGGCGCGTCTTGGGAGAGACCTCCGTCCAGCAGTGGACTAACAAAGGTAGACGATGATGATGAAGATGATCAATGGCTTTTTAATAAATATAGATTCTCTCTCTTGTCGTCTCACTAGTTTCTTTCGAAAACGTGTGGTGAAAGGATTTTTAGTGCGCCTCAAGAGGCTCCTTTTGAGCACTTGACACTTGTTACAGAACTTTTTAGGTTCTACGACATGTCGGTTTCCTCACGTTATCCTTCACCGTTTGAGAGTACTGGCATTGTGCACATACATTTTTGAACAGAAAAACTCATTGGTGCACGACCGGTTTCGAACCCACGACCTCCACGACCGACCACGATCGGAAGGCTACCACTAGACTTCCAGTGCTCTAAAAAATATAGATTAAAAACTAAGACCTGATTTCACCATGCTCTGTTACTAATCAAGGATTAACAGGCCATGAAATCTAACCTTAGATGTCAAACGCGTACATTTTGTCATATTTAACGTCCCTTTAATCCTTTGTTAATCTAACAGAGCATGATAAAATCAGCTCTAAGTGTCACTAAAACAGTCTAAAAACATTTGGCAAAAACAACTACAAAACGCAACTATTGAAAGTAACGTAAGTACTTGACATACTAGGAAAAGAAAGCTAGGTAGGTACTTTCAATGTAATGTAAAATCACTACATCAGTACCTACATCTTACACGTATAATCATCTATTATTCGGTCTACAAAGTTCCAAGACCTAAGCAATCAAAAGTTCCCACACATCATGTTCAGGAGTACTTCTTCCACCCCATCCCAAAGCAATTATAACTCTAATAACTATCTCATCTATAGATAAACGACCCCGCCCATTAAACCAAACATCTAAACAGTGATGCCGTAAATAATCTGTAATTTCCCCTAACAGAGAACATCCCCTTTATCAGAAGCATAACGATGAGGTAAACTAAATCTTAAATCATTAATTACTCATGTAGAGGCACACAACATTATATTATAGAAAGTTCGTAATTCTATATGTTAATACTAGTTGCCGTCTGCGATTTCACTCGCGTTTATGTACTATTGGGTTAACATACCAATATTGTAACTTTTGCAATAATATGGTGGAAGATGAATAATAGGATGTATTATAAATGCAAAAATCTGTAAATAGGTTTCTTTCTTTTGACCGAGTAAAATAGTAATTTCTGAGCACTAATAGATACATCTTAATAAATATGTTATCTTGCAAAATCACATTATTTTAATAATTTCAATTTGAATATAAATTTGAGTAAAGAAACAACCTAGTAAACACAGTTTATTTAGTTTCCATGTTTTGAATTAATTTTTTTTCCTGGCCATCTTTTTCGACTGGCGCCATATCAATTTAAAACGTACTTTGTGATTTCAATTTTAAAGATCATTTTACGTAATTTAATGAAAAAGAAATCTCTACAGTAGTTATGCGCAATACCTCAGAATTTTGACACGCAGAACACAAGACACTATCACTTCTGTACAAGGGTTCTTAAACATCCTGTGTCTATTCATTATTTATAATCAGCATCGTTTGTAGCGGTCTCGCAAAGCATTTATCATCTCAATTAGTGTTTCAGTTCCGGCGAGTGATAAAAAATGGATCATTTATTTTGTGGCGAAAGATATTTTGCGTAATGCGTTTAAGTATTTCCTTTGAAAATGTTTCACCGACAAGCATAAAGCGTAAAGCTTTATTTCCGAAACAAAAAGCGAAATAAATTTAATATAAATAATTGTATGTATGCAAGAGTGAACGAGGTTAGTAAGACTGGCTTTACCGTAGGCGGTGATAGATAGGTACACAAAGATACATCATAATTGTAGGCGTAATTTAATAAAATACACCGCTGGGCAACCTTATCGCTATAGGAAATTTCGTTTAGGCAAACCTATTATGTAAAGGTAAACAAAGTGTGGTTAACTGAAGAATCTAAGATCTCAGCTACATTAAATTATTCTAATACTTGAATGAAATAAAATATAGGTACTTAAACCATACCTAAAAATATGTAGGTGCAAGCAGAATGTCGAATGGATGCGAAAGCCATGGCTTATTAACTGCTGTTACTGGCAGCTTAGCAACTTCCGAAACACGGAAGAGCTCAGATGGAAATGCCTCTAGCGGTCAAATCCAAAATGGAAACTGCCGAGAGCCTAAGGTGAAACAATATGCTATATCACGTGCGATACTATTTAAGTGTGTACTGTGTATGCCAACTCCACGAAAATGAAAACTCGTAGCTCGTAGCAATTTGTAGCACATCCGCGTAGCGCATCTACGAAATTGACGTTTGAGCTCACAAATTTTTACTGATGGCCTTTCCTTTACACCCGTTTTGTACGTTTGAATGAATGCAGTGCTAGTTCTGAGATGAAATGAAAATTGAGCTCACGATTGTAATTCTTAGGCACGGTAGATATCCCCTTATGTCCGGTATTAGATCTCATGATCATCGATGATGTTAAAGTTCATTTAGTTTAATTTTTAGAATGTTTTTTTGTGTTTTTGGTATGAGTAGTAGAGCTCTTTGTGAATAGCTCGGTCGGGGAAGTACTTCACGCCTTTTTCTGCCGCCAAGCAGCGGATGGACGTAGGGCAGTGTATCGTAGGGCACGTCCCTATCGTGCGTGACTTGCGAGGAAATGATTTATTATAGGTGATGGTTACCACTTAACACCAGGTGGACCATTAGCTTGTTCTATCAGCAAGTTGCATAAAAAAAAAACTATTGGATTGTTTTTTTATAGAAAATGTCTAGCGTGAAATTCAGCAATGTACAATGCAATTCGTATATTCTCTGTAAATAGTAATTTTCTGTCTATTTTCCAGGGCTCAATATTTTGTTTCTTGTTTGTGCAATAAAAAGTATTAATTTTTCAACCTGGTAACAATATCAATTTGTAAAACAAAAGTGTGTCTGTCTGTTTGTTATATTTTTACTGCTTATCCATTTGCTCAATCAAGATGAAAATTGGCACAGAAATAACTTGCATTCGAAGATGAAGGTACTTTTTATGTATGTAGGTTATCAATTAACTTTAAAAAGCAATATTGTATGTTATTTCAAAACATTTTAATACATTGTTTTAGAATTATTAGTAGCAACTTTTCCGTATCTTTTGTGTACAATTGCTAACTTCCACCCATCCTTTAAGAATCTTGAGTTCTTACTTGATACGAAAAGATCTGAGGGGATGTCTACCGTGCCTAGGGATCGTAGTCATGTTACTGTTTTTTTTTCTGTTCAAAATTTTATCTAATAGTAAAAGTGACTTGCGAAACAATGCTTTGCTATGGTGATGGCTACCAATCAACATCAGGTGGGCCATCTGCTTGTTTTATGAGCAGAAGTAAAAAAAGCTTTGTTGTCTGTAGAATGATAGTCAAATTTGGATATACAAAATATAAATATTGGAGTTAAATTGCTCTGCAATCAAGATGTTGTTACCGCGCTTACCACGCAGTGTACCTCAAAATATATGAACCTTCATGTATCGTGTGGCAAAGTACACATTTTTGACAGCTCAACTATGGACTGGCACAATAGCAATAGGATTTGTTTATTTACTCATTAATGCTGCTGTCGCATCAATTTGTTTGTAAATAATTGACCAGCCGAGAATAGTCGGGGCAGGTCCACTAGTTTTGCAATATTTTTCATTCATAACAAAATGTGTTTAACCGAATTGACGTGTGAGGTGGTGTGATGTTACATCGCAGCTCGTAAACGTTATTGTCATATTAACTTTACTGCCTTTTACGTTAACGGTATCGCGGGTAACACTTCACGTTAACACACGTAATTTTCTTTAGGAAACCTTAATATAGCGTAATGGTAGATTCTTACAGCTTTTTCTTTATATTCTTATTTTTACAAGAAATACAAGAAATACTTTGTGTGAATTTTGTTGTTAATTCAAGTTTAAATCAAAGTGATACACAAACAGGTGAAAGCGACGCAATTTCCGTAAATTTATTTCCATAAAAACTTAGACAACACTTGAAGTGTTATCCCAAATCTTAGATATCTACACTAGTTTTCGTAGTTTCTAATGGGTGAGTCAGTGAGTAAATAGATTTTTCGATTATAAAAATATAAATGATGTAATTTTTAAAAGAGGTTTTCCGTAGAAAACTTAATGTCACGGAATATTATATCTTAGAAGCACAGCAGTATCTAGTCCCAAAATAAGTAAAGATTGTAATATGAGAACCAAAAAACTATTTTTTGTAAATACATACTCATAATATATTATAACAACCAGACAGAGAACAAACATCTATGTTCATCACACAAATGTTAGTTCTCGATGGGGATCGAACCCATGGCATACAGCGGAAAAGACAGAGTTTGGCTACTACCAACTGAGCTATGAGGGCTGCCAAATGGCCCTATTTTAGTAATTGGTTGCAAAAGCTAACTAAAATGATTGTTCATTTTAGTTAGCTTTTGCAACAAATTACTAAAATTCAAGTCCGTCTCAAAACTTTCGCCCTGAAAATAGTTACAAGAGTTTAACCGCCTCAATAATAAGTGACGGAACTTTACAAACTTAACCCAAGATAACCGGTTCAATCCGGTGAGAACTTGCTCCAGGCTAGGGATGTCTGATTTAAAAACTACGTAGCAAAAAGTACTTTACCGACCTTTTTTCGAAGATAATCAATTCATTCTTTCATGTTATAAAAATAGGTATTAGGGGGTAAAATGTTCAGGACATGAGTTCCGTTGGGGCATTACAATGGATTTGTGCCTTAAGGCTAATTAGGTTTTATTTTAAGCTCTATTTGACCACTTCAAGTATAGAATCTACCGTTTTTGTATTCTGTGGGGTAATGCAGTTGTTATTGCTAGGTGGGTAAATGCTCAACAACTGTTTGGCCTTCTGATTGTTCCACAATTTTTTCTACTTTTTAAATACTTTACCTATATAAAAAAAAATTAAAAAAAAACGATGTATAGTTAAAGAAAAAAAATCTTTAAGTGTATTGAGAATTTTTTTAATAATTTATTGCGAAAAATAAGATCAAATAATTTACAAAATTGCCGGCTTTTTCAGCAACCCAATCCTCAACGAGCTAACTTGTATTAGCAAAGTTCATTTCACGGAACTATGGAGATGGGGTACGTTTTTCATAAAACTGAAGGGAATTAAGTGGTTCCTTTGATGAGAGGACAGAGGAAAGTTCTGGGTTTCCAATTTGCACTGAATTAGAAATCTTAAGACCTTTTGAAAGCAAAGTCAGAAAAAAACAGAAAAAAAGTTGTATAATTTTGTTCTGAGCATAAAAATATATTTACAAAGAAAATTATGACGAATCCCTCCACAAATACCTCCATAGTATTATAAAATAAATACCTACACATGGAACAGTACATACATCTGTACATCACTGCAAACAATCTAGAGATAGCCCAACTGTTTCTAGGCTTTGGTCGCGTGGAACTGGCACCTAGAGTCACCTAGCTTTAAGACGTTTCTAAGTGATCCTTGTGATTTTATTGAATAAATACCTTTTTGACTTTGACTTTGTTTTCATATTCAGTTTCAATTCACAAATCATGGTAAATAATAAACGATTATAATTAAAATGTGATTTTTTTATCTATTTAAAATTTTTGTTTAAAGTCTCAATAAATAATTTATTCAGTATCTGGTTCCCATAACAAGCTTTGTTTAGTATAGCACTAGATCACAGAAGAAATAATACTAAAATAGTTTAATGTTTGGTCAAACCTCTGACTACCCTCCTTAGACATAAAAAACCGAGGCTGAATCCAGATAAGATGACCAGAATCAAGATTATTTTTGGTCTATTTTATTTTTGTGGATCTCTTTTTTGTACTAAGAGAACTGAGGGGATATTTAGGTTTAAAGTTTCAAAGTTATTTCTTTAGATACGATATTTTTATTTTACAATTTCAACTTTACAAATGTTCTCTTAAAAGTATGTAAGATTTGTTTTTGGTTTCTACAGATACCTAGACGAAATCAATTCCATTATCAGTCAGTTCAGATAACAAGATTACGAGTAAGAAATATAAAATGGCTGCGAATCTATTTATTTTAAATTGATTTTGTGTTGAATTCCAGTAAAAACTATAGAACCGTATTTGACGTTAACTTGAAATACCTAGATAGAAGTAAAATTAAATTTATCTACACTAATAATATTATAAAGAGGAAAGATTTGTATTTTTGTTGTTTTGTATGTAACGAATAGGCTCAAAAACTACTGGTCCGATTTCAAAAATTCTTTCACCATTAGAATGCTACATTATTCTTGAGTAACATAGGCTATATAATATTTCCAAAAAAATTTGGGATCCTTACTAAAACTCCAATAATGTAACCCAAGGTGGAAAAATAATCCTTACATCGCGTGCGCTGCGAAAACTATTGATGATAGAACAAAATAATGTACTACGACTTTGCAGAACACGTCATCATCTACAAAAAATGTCGCGACAGCATATGTCTAACTATTATAGTTATGTCACAATAAGTGTTCTTTTATTATAAAAATTTAATTGAAATATCGCCGCTAGAAAAGGGTCTTTATTTGTACCTTGGTATTAATCCTTATCCAAATAAATCATTTCATATTCAAGACGATTTCAATACCTATAGATTACTTCTTGAATTTTTCAAATCGGACATTCCATTCAAAAGATATGACAAAATTAAAAATGTTAACGGGTCCACGGGTCACGCACGGGGTGCAATTTCATTCACTCAGGGAGAAGGGCGTGCGAATGTATGAAATAAGTAGACGCCAGGCTCGAACCCACGGTCTAAGTTTATCCTAAAATGTTCAAAAAATGTATGACCACCCATGCGAAGTTGGGACAGGCCGCTAGTAAATTATAAAATTCAATGTACCTCTATATAATGATTTTGAAACATCAAATAAAGATTAAAATTGATAGTCATGTTAGTAGAGCTTTTAATATCGAGCGATGAGAACGCTCGATTTTGGAAGATTAAAATTAATCTAATAAATGACGTTAGCTTTTTTATGTCTAGAGCAAAATTACTTTTAATAATTGTAACCTTGACTTTGAAATTAATATTTTTCTATAACATTATTCGACATTTTCTTTTGAAAAATGCCAGTGCTCTCAAATGGTGAAAAAATACATACTGAGATAACCAATAATATTACAGCAGCGGGAACGATGGAAATAACTCTGACTACCTCTCTAAGATATCCACAAAGATTCTTGAGTACTGTAGGTACCTGGAACTAAGATACCTGAGGGGATATCAACCGTGCCTGGGCATCATAGTCGAGAAGTTTCTCTTGTTTTTTTTATATTAAACACTAGTGGTTAACACACCCATTGTGCACTGGTTTTGTGAATCGATTTACAGAGTTTGAGAATTTAAACCTTTTTTATTTTTTCCTGGCGCGGACTAACAACGTTGATAATGATGATACTTTTTGAAATATACAAACCTACACAAACAATGAAACAAACTTTTTTTATACATAGTCAAACCCTTTTTATAAGCTGGGCCCAAATAAACTCCAAAAAACCGGGATGTAAGCTTTTTGTAACTGAAACAATTACTAAACAGTACCATTTGTATTCACAAAAGAAAAATAAACGAGCTTCGCGCTTTAAACATATCAGTCTCATCCTAAAGAGCTCTAAATGTCACCTCATCAACCACGTTAATGTCGTTTTTATGTACAAACGCCCAAAACTCACTTCCCTAGAATGCTAGGGAAAAAGGCACAAGTGGCAAAAAATTATTTATCTGAAACATTATTTTGAGGCAAAAATAAAATAACCAACTATTACAGGGTAAACCATGCGCATAATGATGCACTTTACTGATAGCAATATTTATTTTTTTACCTACTTCATATTAAAATTAAGCGTAAATACGACTCTCAAGCTGTTATCAGGGATATTTTTCTTTCTCCTTCTGGAATTCTAAGCTGTAATGGTAAAATTAACTAAAATTGTAAAAGAGACGTAAAGATAAGTGCATAAATTTTGGCAAATAAAAATGACATGGCTCAAAAATGTGACTTGTGCCTTTATCACTTTTTCCGCTCGTCGGCAGTAACGAGCTTTATATTTGGTATGCGGCCACATTCATACATAATAAAAACATTACAATATTATCGCACCTCTTTCATTTTCCCTCTAAGGCCGAATTTTGTTAAGAAACGGGTTGCTACTGTATAAGAATTATAATGTCCCATAACTTAGAACCGGATGGATGGAGAGGGCTCCGAATCGTTCCTCTATGGCCGTGCACTTCTTCATGCTGACGATGATGCTCATTGTCTGAATCAGTAAGACACAGCAATTAGTAGATTTTGGTACAGGCTTTCAGTTCTGATATGCTAATTATTATCGCGCTGCTTGTGTTTAATGGAAAAGAGTATTTTGTTTTAATCCCGAGTAAAATAATTTTTTTTAATCTCGCTTGTTGCTTTATAAATTGTTTCAAAAAGAATCATGCCACTAGGTTTGAAAAACCTTTGTTTACAAGTAGGCGCTGGTAAGACCGGCTGCAACCTGTTTTACACGTAAATGTTGCTCCATTCCCTCTAATTTAGAGGTTGCACCGTACTGAATATTTAAAGCTTTTGGTGTTTTCAACGCTGGTTTTATATTTTCACGAATTAAAACGAACAAAGGCAGTAATAACTGGATAATACTGTCGATTTATAGCTATGAAAAATTATTTGTAGTGGAAATATTTCAATTGTGCTTTTTCTTCTGTAATACGACAGCTACATACCTAATAGTACATGATAATAAGTAGGTATGTATTTACAAAGTATAAAAGTATTATATTAGCTATATGGTTTCTACATTACAAGGTTTGCTTAGTTTGAGGCTAGATAGTGCGGTGTTGGAAGTCCACCATCATTGACCCGCCGTGACCGCCGCGACGTGCACGCCACGCAACGTACTGTCAATATGAAGCTTTGCTACCACTTTGCAGTATAGACCCTCAAAGAAAACGTTTTAAAACAGGCAGTAAAAAGTGCGGGGAAACCGCAGTCCATCTAAGTAGGTAAGAGGCATCAACACTGTAACATAATGTTCGTAATTTCAACTCCAAAGACGAAATCTTCAATTCGGCTCTAAAAACCATCTGCTTGCGCCGTAAATATCAAGAAAACTTGAAAAAACCTATTAGCCTTTATGACAAAATGGAAAATGCCAAAAGGCCACTGTTTAATGAAGCGTACCGTTCTACAAGCCACGAGTGTTTTTTTTATAAATATTAGCACACTTTCACAAATCGTTATCTAGCCGCAAATTATACTTTTTTGAATACTTTTTTGTAAATCCAAACTTATTGATCGAGTGAGCGAAGCGAACGAAGATCTTAGTTTCAACTTGGGCGATTTGGCATTTTATGTATGTATGTATGTATGTATGTATGTATGTATGTTTGTCTGGCGATAACTTTAAAACCGTTGATCCGATCTGCATGAAATTTTATAAGACGACAGCTTGTACTTGAGAAATTTACTGGTAAGTATATGAGTAAAATCGGATGAAGGGTTTTTAAGTTATGGGGTTTTTTAAGGGGGCAAAAATAAAAAAGTGACTTAAAAAAATCAAGTTATATGTCATACGAAAGGGCTTTGTTTGGACATTCCAAAACAATTTTTACTTTTTTTCTAGTACGCTCAGTTTTTGAGATACAACAAAAAAGTTAAATTAAGATAACCAGCGACCCAAGAGCTCCCATCTCTAAGAGTTTCGTTGACATCAAGGTTTTTCTACTGGTCGGCCAGTTCCTTTGCTTTTTCTTAATTTTTTTTCTTGAAATAAATTAAGAAAGTACTCAGTTCTCATAAAATGGTGACAACGACCAGGTCTGATGATGGAGCCAAGGTCTGTTCAACGGAACTCTTCAATGAATAGGCCAATAGAGTTGGAACTTGGTTACCATACCAAGTTAGTAGGCAGTAGTCAGAAAAAAGTCTAAACATAATGTTTGGACTTGCCTTTGACTACCACCTACTCAAAGTTTTGGTGCGTTCGTCGGGTCGCATCACGAGATCTCAGTTCGGGGCGAACTACTAGTATAATTTTATTTATGCACTCAGATATAGAGAACTAACGTTTAGCTTCAACACACAGTTTTTTGTTCTCGGTGGGGATCAAACCCACGGCCTACAGCGAGGGCGAAAGAAAAACTACCAAAAAAAATCTGTAAAAAAATCTTTGTGCAACAACGCTTTTGTGGGCATAAACCTTAACAGAAAAATGTCATAGTCGTCCGGGACTTCATTTTCCTTATGAATGTGAAATATTAGCTATCAAATGAAGAAAACGAACGTTGAATTAAATTAAATCTGGGAATACAATTTTGAAAGGTACACCCGAAAATGTATCGTGTTCTCAGCGAGAGAAAGCTGAAAATTTAAAACGTAGGTATATAGTTAACGTTATAAAGTTAGTAGCGGCAAAACTAAACTAACTTTATAGAGTTGGTTTGGAATAAAAACAATTCGTTCGTAACGAAAAAAATCGCGTGGAAGCTTTTTATTTGCGTCAATGGGTTTGTAGCCCGTCACATGAAATTCTACAAAATGTAGATATGCCAATTATTATCTTTGTACGTGTCTCTGACTATCGCCTATCTCCTTTGACATTTTCAAGAATCAATAAATCAAGCCCGATAAGGATGATTACCACGCCTGAGGCTACCAGTCAAGAAGAAGAGTTTTTCATATATTTTTCGTAATGAATTTAACAAATAAAGATCCAGAATAAAAATCAAAAGAAAACTTTACTCCCAGGCACATATAAATCCATTCAAAAGTCTTTACCCAGTACCGTAGTATATCGTAGTATACTATGACCATATATAAGATTTTCCACATACCCACATTTTGGATAAAAAAGAATATCCCTAAAGACAACAGACGCTTGAAAATTCTAATTTAATTCATTGCCATTAATTATTTTATTATCTACTGTCAAAACAAAACCGATTACCTCCCGCCTAACTAAATATTCAGTTTATTTAGAAATAATGATGTTATAAATTCATGTTAATTACGCTGGAAAATTACGGGCACGGTCAAACAGCCTGATTATCTTAATTATTTTTAGATTACCTTTAGTCGGTGTGGGTTTGCGGTTGTAGTAAACATATATATATGTATGTAACATACAAAAAATCACGCCTTTTTCCCATAGGGGTAGGCAAAGACCACGGTTTCTACTTGCTACGATCCTGACAAACCTCTTTCGCGTTATTCATCATAATACAATACATTAAATGATACTGGTTTGGATCAGTTCAGCATCTGTAGATCGTTCGCAACGGTCTGCAGATAGCTCAACTGTTTCATGTGTATTTTGCACATTTAGTAGATACTGATATTCATTGTTATAAATGTATTTTATACGCTGCAATAATAATAATTTAATTGCGAAACACAGGTCATGTTCTGCTTAAAATCATGCAAAACACATTTTTTGATTTAATTAATTACCTTATTTCTTAGTCCATAATTTATTATAATTATTAGTTAATTTATTTTCTCGTTTTTAATAAATATTCCAACCCATCCAACAATATTTTCAAAAGTTTTTCAAAATAATGTTATTAACATTTGGATGTAAACGGAATTATTTCCAAAGCTACCAATGAACTATAGCCAGGGTTCCGTATTGTATTTTGTAAATCGAAAACGGATACTCCATGTTTGCACTTCACACAACAGTGCCCCAAGTCTGAATTTTGTATTTAGTTTTTCGTAACTTCAGGCCTTTTTTGTATAGAGACTAGTTCTCAGCATGCCCCATAGAGGCGCTTATTGAATCTCCATTTATAAAAAAAAGCGTTATGATGACAAAAGAAATACGATAAACAAAACTAGTTGGGGTACAGTTCAGGTAAATAAAGCTTTGAGTACAAATAAAATGGGGCTCAATTTGAGCGGCGCGAATATACCAAAGTAAATGATGCTCAAATAAAATTGAACTCAACATGATATATTGATATTGCATGTTGTAACTCCTTGTTTGTTTTGGCGTTAATTGGGGAAAACTACGTGCGTCTGTTACTCGTGTGATTAAACAGTTTTTATTAAACAGGGGTAGTCAGAGGTATGGTCAAATACTACATTAGGCACATACTTGCATTTTTCAGTAGTTGTTATTTCATACGTGACAGGTTGGAAATCAATCAATGCCGATACTTGGTACAGTAGAGCTGATGGAACAATTATATGGCTCACCTGTTGTAAAGTAGTAGCCATCACCTATAACAAAGCATTGCCTCGTAAGTTGCGCATCATAAGAACGTGCCCAACGATGCACTGCCCTGCGTCCATCAACTTGAGGCATGATGTTAGCCCTTATGTGCCTGTAATTTCAACCACACTTTTCACTGAAACACAGCGTTGCTGCTTGGCGGCAGAAAAAGGCATGGTGGTAGTACTTCCCCGGACGTGCCCTTCACAAAGAGCTCTACTACTCTTAAAAACACTGCGAAGAACTTAAGTAGAAGGTGGCTCGAAATCATCGATTACTAAATGTGTTTAGCGAGCCACTAATCACGATTGACGTCTTGCACAGTAAACTATTAAGCTAAGAGCTAATTTCACCATGCTCTGTTAGTTACTAATCAAGGATTAACAGGCCGTTAAATCTGACCTTACATGTCAAGCGCGTACATTTTGAAATATTTAACGGTCATTTAATCCTTTATGAATCTAAGACAACATGATGAAACAGAGCTAAACATGATAAGCGAACTGCCTGGCTAAGGAAATATTATTTACAATAATTCTGTTTAGTTTTGCTAAATACAATTAAATCAGATCGTTGTGCAAACGGCCTTTTAATAAAAAAATTATCCTACAAACATCCAGACAGAAAAAAAATATGTTTGTTCTCGGTTTAGGATGTTTGCTTTGTTTGCGACTAGAAAACGTTGCTCGAAATATTCACAAATATTAAATTACTACACCTACTATAGCAGGTACTTATAGAAGACGCGATTTCATCCCAAAAGTTATTATCCGAATTAATAGGATTTCAACCTACGACGATGATAAAAGTGCGTGGCCCGATGTCCATAGGTATATAGTCAAATTAAAGATAAGTTAAAATTTGTTTTAAAATTGAATTAATTGTAAAATAGTCGTTTGTTTAAATTGTTTTGTGTTTTATACCTATTATCATGTTGTCACTGTTTTGTTCATTTTTGTACCTACCTACATTATTACCCTAATTATATGTTGTGTGTTCTTGTGGCCAATAAATAACTGTCTATGTCTATGTCTAACTGTCTATGTCCCGGTCGCTCTGCTCATCGGCAGCTAACATGTCTGCAATGTCTGTACTGTACCTACTATTGTGTGTTTTATTTTTCTCTGATTTATTAGATTGTATTTATGCATTAGGTTATTATTAGCTTGAAGCGTAGCGTGTGCTATCTTGTAAATTTGATTATATTTACCTTTATCTGTATGCCTTATTATTACATTGTAAAAGGATCATACAAAAGAACGGTAGAAACCAAGCCGTAAGTTTGTTGCCTGTTCTTCTAGGCTTTGGTCGCGTGGAACTGGTACCTAGAGTCACCTAACTTTAAGACGTTTCAAAGTGATCCTTGTGATTTTGTTGAATAAATACCTTTTGACTTTGACTTTGACCTTCCCCTGTAGTTGGAGCCACGGTCGCATAGTACTGTACTAACGTATGCCTCTGAATAGATAATGTTCAAGAGTTGAAACAACCAACTCACGTTGAAGTTACGGAAACATGAAAGCCTCATATTAGCGTACAATGTTATCAAGTGTTTCAAACAGCTGAAATTCAGGTACACGTTATATAAATTGTATCTCTATAAACTTAATGGCAATAAATCCGGGCCACTATAAAATACTATAAATCAATGAATGTCGCTCAAACGAAAACTGCCAGCTCAATAATAAAATCAATTCGCGTATTTGGGATGCTTACGATGTTATAAGAAGAGACCGCTTTTAGCGATAAGATCACCCATTTTTCTCTCAATCTTAATATTACCTTTCTTGATTAATTGCTCTCAAGTGTATACAAAGATTAGTTTAATCACCTAAGCTACTATTCTAAGCTCATTATTTTTAAGCGTTCTCTTTTTTTTATGCTTGATTCTATATAATTTGGTAAAAATACTAAAACGATTGTATCCACGCAGGTCTATCAAGTAAAACGAATTGTATAAATTACATGATTAAAAAGAAAAATCGAAGGACTCCTTCCACCCAATGGACCGACGATATTGTAAGCATTGCAGGAACAGCCTTCACAGCTCAGTTGGTAGTAGCTCTGCCTTCTGCGCCGCAGGCCGCGGGTTCGATTCCCACCGAGAACAAACATTTGTGTGATGAACATAGATGTTTGTTCTCTGTCTGGGTGTTATATAATATTATAAGTATGTATTTACAAAAAAAAAAGTATATTATAAGTATTAATCAGCTATCTGGTTTCCATATTACAAGCTTTAGCTTAGTTTGGTGCTAGATAGTGCTGTGTGGATAGTCCACCTATATTTATTTATTTAACAGAAGAAGAGGATTCAAAATCATTCGATCTGGAAAAAAGGGAGGCATTGTATTCAGCAGTGGACTTCTACAGGCTGATATTGATAATAAGTATTTTATTTGATGTAGTAATTTTAAGAGTAAAATAAAATATTTCAAGGAATAATATTGATGATAAGAACTTAATTTTGTTCGAGTCAAAAATCTTTTAGCCAATCCCAATCCCCAATTATGTTGAAACAGGTATAATCTAACTTTGAAGTAAAAGACATAATTCACTTCAAGTCAGCTTGCAATGTAAATTGAGCTTTGGCAGCGTTGACTTAAGGCTAGATTTAGCTGTGGGTGCAAGTAATAAGAATTTGGAAAATTACATGATTCGTGCAATTTAGTTAAATGGAATTGAATAATCTCGAATTAGAATCAGGAAATGCAGGAAGCGTTTTTAGGGTACCCAAATCAGACAGAGAACCCATAGCTTCATTTTTACTGTTTGATGATATGATTTGTTTCTAGACTTTAACCAAGATATTAGAGAGAATGTCTACCATGATAGCCGTTAAATCATTATATAAAAAGAAAATTGGGTGTCTGTAAAGTTGGTTTACGGACGATAGTTTAACGTGACAACGTCATTACAAATAAATGAGATAAATAAGCGTAACGGGACAATGAGTCATCCTTTTTCGTGCATGCAGCCGGCGTTCATCGATTTATTAGACGTTGTCACGTCAAAAGATTATACTACTTGTAATAAGGAGATTTCTGTTATGGCCATCACCTATAAAAAAGTATTGCCTCGCAAGTCACGCACGATAGGGACGTGCCCTACGATGCACTGCCCTGCGTCCATTAACTTGAGGCATATAGACATTAGGTGCCTGTAATTTATTTAAAATCTAGTGGTAAATTTGCGTAAGCTTACTCATTGGCCTACTTTGTGTCTAGATTGTAAACTTATAAGTAATACATTCTTGACATTCAAATAAGTTCACAAAACGAAAAAAAATAAGTGTTATACAATAAAAAATACGTATAGTAACAGTAAAATACTTCGCTCGACAAAATCGGAAAATTAGTAGGTACTTATACTAAAAAAAATTTTCAGACAGCTACCGACTAGCATGACAGACATCATTGGGGGTGAGATTTGTTTAATCAACAAGCACAGATTTATTTCATTGCCGTTGTCGCTATTACTTTTTCTAGTTAACAAAACTGCGGCAGTTGTTTTGTCCACGGTGTATACAGTGTTTTTTTTACAATAAATAGACCGTCCGTTGACTACAATCTCATCTGATGTTAAATGTAAGTCATTTAAAAAGTCAATAGGAACCTTAATTCTATATGTTTCCTGCTCGAAGCTTGTTCTGCCCTCTACGGGTACTAAGCCTACGTATCCTCAACTTCTCTACATACATCGTTAGTTCCTCAACAATCAACCGCTGTGGGTACTCCTTAACGGACACACACGTAAGATTAGTAGAGCTCTTTGTGAAGGGCTCGTCCGGGGAAGTACCACCACCACGCCTTTTTCTGGAGCCAAGCAGCGTTGCCGTGTTTTGTTCTGAAGAGTGTGGTTGCCGGTGCAGGCACATGAGGCGTAACATCTGTATGCTGCAAGTTCATGGACGCAGGGCAGGGCATCGTATGGCACGTTCCTATCGTGCGTGACTTACGAGGCAATGCTTTGTTATAGGTGATGGTTACCACTTAACATCAGATGGGCCATCTGCTTATTCCATCAGCTAGTAGTAAAAAAAACACGGATACGCATCAGGCTATACACTGCTCGCTTTTATGTCCATGTAATAAGCGTCATTTTTCTTTGGCAGTATGTAGCTTGATCTGTACCCGTGTGTACCTCTGATAGCAGTTCATAAGAGCTAGAAAGCTCACGAACTTCAAAACCGCAGTCGCTCTTTGTCTACGCTCTGGTCCCAATTTATCTAGCACACGAAGCGACGTACATTACGCAAGTCTAGAAATATCGGAACAATGGATGCATTAGCAGCCCGATTTCTATCCAACACAATGGCGGAGCCTATCGGAGTAGGTACCTATAAGTGGTACACCAGGATTTTATGTAGGTTGTTCGTATTTAAATTGCAAGTGTAAAGAAATGAGAAACCTTTTGTTGTAAACTATTCAGAAGAGATCACACGGCTCTACATCAACCTTTCCTGTCTGGACTTTGAACTATTATACAGGGTGTTACCGGACTACTTCCGAAAACTTGGGGGTTGCAATCAGACCATGATACTGAACATATTTCGCGAAAAAAAAACGCAATTTTTTTTTTCCGTTTCTACCTCTGTTTAATTTTTTTTCTAGTTACATACACACAGTACAACATAATAAGACATATCTACCTATTTATATCATTTATAAAAGCAAAAAACAAATAAAATAAATAAAACAGCAATGTAAAATGTACAGCACGCATACTACCGCATGAACAGCTGCCCGAGTTCATCGGACGGGTCATTCGAGTACGCGGCGTGCGAGCGAGACGAGACGCCCCCGTCTCTATCGCGCGGTCGCGACTATAAACACCCGCGTCTGCGTCTACTAGGTACCTACCTAGGCTGCCAGCCTGCCTTATTTCTACAAACAACAGAATCTTAGTTACTATCACAAAATTGAAACAAATTGCAATTAGGTATCTGATCTAGATTGTTTAGGCCATAACTGGATGAAGCGTGCACCTGAGTAAGCACGTAACAAAAATACTTTACTTTAGTAGGTATTTATAAGCGATGTCTAGTAATAATTTAACTTAGGTATTCAGCTTGTTCATTTGTTTGTATTGCTGGGGGTCGCGGCCACCGCGCCTGTTGATTCCAGATACACACACGTAAATGAATAATAATTAGGTAGTAGGTAAGGTACCTATCTGAAGTTCAAACAAACAAAAAAACAAACAAAACAAAGACAAAAACAAAACAAAGGTTGTCTGGAAGAGATCGCTTTCAGCGATAAGACCGCCCATTGTACCTACATTTATTATTTTATTTTTATTTGTTATTGTACCTACTGTTGTTTTGTTTGGTGTACAATAAAGTATTTTCATTTCATTTCAAACATTTGTCCGACATTAGGAATCGAACCTGCAACCTGTTGCCTGCGTCTAAGCTATACTTAAGCTCATACAAACATTTGTCCCGCACCGGGAATCGACCCCGCAAGTTCCTGACTCTAAGCCAGCCACTATTACCAAGAGTGCCAACAGATTTTCGGTGTAGCGAGCGATACACTACCTAGGTACCTAATACC
Organism: Chloroclysta siterata; assembly: GCA_932294275.1. Lineage (NCBI taxonomy): Eukaryota > Metazoa > Arthropoda > Insecta > Lepidoptera > Geometridae > Chloroclysta > Chloroclysta siterata. The sequence continues at coordinate 15,588,797 of OW028604.1, read as the reverse complement.
TATCTACAAATAAGAAATAGGGAAAAGTTCGGCACTCACTCAAAAGAAAATTTGAGAAATAGAAATCTGAACCTTATGATCATACTTTTAGAACACATAAAAGATTGATGACTTTAATAGGCATTAAAAGTTCGGCATTAGTCAAAAGAAAATAGAAATCTGGACCTTATGGTCATTCCTTTAGAACATAAAATTTTTTGTCGGATTTTTTGTCGGCTTTTGTCATAGGGCTAATTTGCAATATTTACTTGAATATTTTGATTTATTTTTAGTTTGTGTTCAATATTCGTACTGGACACGCGCGCGGTGCAAACCAATTGCATACCTACCTTTCGTGAAAAATTATTTTATTTTCTTATTAGTACCTTGTTTAATTTTCGTAGTTAATTAGGTAGGTACCTACTTAGTTAGTTTTTTAGTGCCTGCGTTTTTTATTAGTTTATGTGTTAGTTTAAAGTTATTTTTGAAGTAGGTTAGGTACTTTTGTTAAGATTTTAGATAGAACAGTGTGTGTAAGTGTTAGTCACTAGTTTTAGTGCGATATGGACAAATGCTGATGTGCTATGGTGAAGCTCGAGGAAATGCGTCAAATGTGCCATGAACGAGCTCAGTTTGAGCCATTTCTGGTTCGACCGAGGTTACAGCGGAAATAGGTAAGTAGGTACACTAATTATAAACTTACTACCTACGTTAGGTACCTACCTAGGCACTTACGACACAAAATAGATAATAGTACCTACTACGCTCGCGATCTTACCTACGTACCTATTCGACGTACATTGCGGGCTGGCGAAATAAACACAAATCTTGAAACATTGTTTTCTCCGGCTATAATTTTTTTTCAGGATGACTGATTTTTGTTTTGGTTTGGGTTTGGGGTGCTGTACCACCCCCTTTCGTTTTCGGAAGTCGTCTTTTTACACCCTGTATATCGTCCGAGAAGGTGTTGATATGTTGTTGTTATTTCGTTTCACATTATAACTAAATAGTAGCTTTATTTCGTTTCCAGAAAACAAGCTTCTCCGCCAACTTTCATTTTGATCAATTCAAATCAGTGACAACGTATAAACCGACAGATCGATACACTTATATAATGTAATTTTAAATAACATTTTGTAAATACTCATAAAATTTTATTTTTTTCATATAAATGCTTAAGTATTTTAAAATAAATGTATAAATCGCTATGTGTTAGTTAAAATTCCATTAAAACATTTCTACTTAAAAACAAATCATTTCACAAACAACTATCTGTGCGCTGAACCGATAGCTGCCATACTTCGAATCCTTTCCAACTCCAACTATTTTCGCAGACGTTAAAATTTCGCGCGATAAGAGTCGAAGGAACTTTGCCTGGTGTTATCTCGTGTTACTGCTTTTAGCTTAACTTTAAGGTATATTTTAGGATTTCAATTTGTTTGGAACTTTTCGTTTCTTGACCTTAACTTTTAGTTTTTGTCCGCCATAACTTAATTGATCGAGTGAGCGAAGCGAACGAAGATCTTAGTTTCAACTTGGGCGATTTGGCATTTTATGTATGTATGTATGTATGTATGTATGTATGTATGTTTGTCTGGCGATAACTTTAGAACCGTTGATCCGATCTCCATGAAATTTGATATGTCGATAGCTTGTACTTGAGAAATTTACTGGTAAGTATATGAGTAAAATCGGATGAAGGGTTTTTGAGATATGGGGTTTTTTAAGAGGGCAAAAATAAAAAAAGTTACTTAAAAAAATCAAGTTACATGTCATATGAAAGGGCTTTGTTTGGACATTCCAAAACAATTTTTACTTTTTTTTTGGGACGCTCGGTTTTTGAGATAAAATTTAAAAAGTTAAATTAAGATAACCAGCGATCCAAGAGCTCCCATCTCTAAGAGTTTCGTTGAAATCAAGGTTTTTCTACTGGTCGGCCAGTTCCTTTGATTTTTCTTATTTTTTTTTCTTGAAATAATTTAAGGAGGTACTCAGTTCTCATAAAATGGTGACGACGACCAGGTCTGATGATGGAGCCAAGGTCTGTTCAACGGAACTCTTCAATCAATAGGCCAATAGAGTTGAAACTTGGTAACCATACCAAGTTAGTAGGCGGTAGTCAGAAAAAAGTCCATAGATAATGTTTGGACTTGCCTCTGACTACTACCGACTCAAACTTTTGATGCGTTCGTTGGGTCGCATCACGAGATCTCAGTTCGGGGCGAACTACTAGTATTATAAATTCTTCTCGAAAATCTTTCAGAAACAGAAGCAGTCCTACAATTATTTCCACCCCAGGGGATATCTAGCCCCTCAAGATTCTTTGAGAATGTCTAAGGAGGGTTCTAAGAGGTATGTCCTAATATAACATTCTATACATGCCCGCCAGATCTTAGTCGTTACATTTATAAACTTTTCCCAGAAAAATCCACGACTGAATTCGAGCTCACGACCTTAAGATCAGAACCGGAAGGCGGGCTACCACTGGACATCCATTGCTAGTACTCACTACAGTGTATTTTAGTGTAGTTAACAGGTAATTCCAATCAGCTCATAATGGTGCAGGGGAAATGCCGCTAATCCAGGCATGACTTGGCAGACATCACTTAGGCATTACACGCACGTCTGCCCTCCTCACCTGCTAAACCGTAATGGGAGTGCTAATCCCGATGTAGGCGCCAAGCTACCCGGTAATGCACCACTAAAATACTAATCGCTTTGGATTGTGGTACTGTATCGTAGTAAGCTTTAAGTCTTTGGTGATCTTTTACTCTCTGTGCGAGTATAATGGGTAAGTGAATTGAAAATAAATCATTATCCATTTTATGTAATTTTTCATGCCAGTGATCTGAAAATGTTACGTCACTAAACATTAATGATAAAATATAAAGGTAGATATACCCAAACTCAAAGAAAAATGACGCTTATTACAAGGAAATAAAAGCGAGCAGTAAATAGCCTGATGCGTATCCGTGTGTACATGCGCATTGCGCATTAGTCTTTTTAGATCTTTAAAACCAACCCAATGCTGCCTACCATCGGGCTGGTTGGAAAGTTCTCTGCAGTCATATATTTTTAAAAGCTGCCTGCGACCAGTTTCTTGCATTGGGTGTTATTATTAAGTTTTAAACAACAAATCTCTAATGAGGGTGTTTTGAATTTTGTTAATTTTATCACCTCTATTCTACGAAAAAAGAATTCTTTATTACCAATTATTCGTAGTAATCATAACAATGCGAGGTGTTGATGTTCTCTGATTCTGTGAAAGCAACTTCAGAGATGTCAATATTATTGAGGCGTGTCTAAAGGCGGATTCACACGGCGCGGGATATCGTGGACGAAAATGCACGGCATGAGGCACACTACGCGACACACCTGTAGGAAGGGGCTCGTCTATAGTAGTGACACGTTCGTGAGTTGTAACGCCTAACTATGATCTGGATACTGTTAAAAAACTCACCGGCGGAATAGTACCTAGTCTTTTTTTTTTAGTTTAAATGATACTCGATAAATTTTAAATAAGCAGACTGTCTTGCACAGTGGGAACACAGTCTTTGATGCTGTGCGCGGCAGTTCGTGATCGTCAGTAATCAGTAATAAATAAATAAATCAATATTGAGGGACCTTCCACACATTACTATCTAGCCCAGTTTAGCCCAAAACTAATCAAGTCAACTCAACTAGTCTAGCTTGCAAACTAAGCTATACGGGATTGAGATTGCTGATATAATACTTATATGCTTTTTTTTGTAAATACTTACATAATATATTTTATTATTAGACAGAGAACAAACATCTATGTTCGTCACACAAATGTTTGTTCTCAGTGGGGATCAAACTACAGGGGCCTAATCACGAATGAATTTGACATAGGTCACGTTAACGTATGTCTTACTAAAACAGAATAAGGTTGAATATCACGAGCATACGTCAACGACACAAATGTCAAAATTCATTCGTGGTTAGGCCCCAGATGCCTAATCACGAACGAATTTGACGTAAGTCGCGTAAACGTATCGTATCCCCAACTGCTGCAGAATAAGGTCGAATAATCGCGACAAATGTCAAGATTCATTAGCCCCTTGTATAGAAAGCAAAGCTTTTACCAATTGAGCTATAAGGAATGTTTATTACGTATACGCACCATAGGAACCAACCTTGAGGCGGGCAAGCGTTAATAGGCGCTGGAGCGCAGCCGCTTATCCTATCAAACAGGCGTACGAGCGGAACCGAGAGCAACTATTCATTACTCAATAAATACTATTATACTCGGAGTGAAGATATTCTGTACCCGTCATACTCGTAGCAATTTTATTTCTCTCGGCTTTTATCTAGAACATCGTGTGGAAACCCGGTAGTATTACAGCGGTGATAGACTTGCGATTGTGCCAAATGTAACTTGGACGTACCTTTGACTACCCTCCTTAGACATCCTCTTCTTCTTCTTGTAGTGTCACTATCTTTCGAAACAGTGTGGTGAAAGGATTTTAAGTGTGCCTTAAAGAGGTTCCTTTCATACACTTGACACAAGTTTTAGAACTTTTTGTACATGCTAGTTTTCTCACAATGATTTCTTTCATAGTTTGATCAAAAGATATCTTGGTATTGGTACCATGCCTGGGGATCAAAGTTTTTTTCTGTTTTTGCTATATATTCATTTTTAATAGATACAGTCAAAAAGTATTTATTCAATAAAATCACAAGGACCACTTTGAAACGTCTTAAATTTAGGTGAAGGTGCCAGTTCCACGCGACCAAAGCCTAGAAGAACAGGCAACAAACTTACGGCTTGGTTCATACCGTTCTTTTGTATAACCCTTGTTACAATGTTGAATAATACAATATTGAAGCGCCAGTGTGGTGCCAATCGAATATAACATAACGGATATCAACGGATAGCAAATATTTTACCAATCAGATTATCTGATTATCATAGATAATCTGAACTGACAACTCACCTGCCTCACGCACACATCTACACTGAGAAAAATAACCTTCCGATAAAGAGAAGGTAACACCCACGAAGTTGACTCAAATGGAATTTTTCCTGCCTTTACGAATGGAAAGTTTTTCCTTCCAAATTTTACTTCGTATACTGTCCTTCCATATCTAACCTTCCAAAAGCTAAGGTAAATTTCCACTCAATCAAATTACCTTCCGACTTACCGTGTGAGTCGACTAAGAAGGAATGTTTTGGAAGGTAAAAAAAAGAATCACTTTTCCTTCCATTTCATTACCTTCCGGTTCATTACCTTCCAGGTAACCGTGTGAGTCGACTAAGAAGGAATGTTTTGGAAGGAAAAAAAGAATCACTTTTCCTTCTATTTCATTACCTTCCAATTTATTACCTTCCAGGTAACCGTGTGAGTCGACTAGGAAGGAATGTTTTGGAAGGTAAAAAAAGAATCACTTTTCCTTTCATTTCATTACCTTCCATTTTATTACCTTCCAGGTAACCGTGTGAGTCGACTAGGAAGGAATGTTTTGGAAGGTAACAAACTGGACGGTAAATAAAAAATATTTTTCCTTCCATATTAATTACCTGCCAATTCTACCTACCAAATGAGGTGGATTTACAAGGAAGGATATTGATAAATTTTCCTTCCAATTACCGATTTACCTACCTACAAAGAAGGAAAAATATGGTAGGTTGTCTGCGTTCTCCTATCATTTCAGATGGTTTTTCCTTCCGATGCTTGTAAAAGTATGGTGTGTATACCGGAAGTTCCTTCAATCTCAGTTGGTTTTACCCTCTGAAGTTCAGAGATTTACCTTCTGGTGCCTGAATTACCTACCTATTACGGAGGAAAAGTACGGTGGGTATACCAGATTTTCCTTCCATCTTAGATGATTTTACCCTCTGAAGTTCAGAGATTTACCTTCTGGTGCCTGAATTACCTACCTATTACGGAGGAAAAGTACGGTGGGTATACCAGATTTTCCTTCCATCTTAGATGATTTTACCCTCTGAAGTTCAGAGATTTACCTTCTGATGCCTGAATTACCTACCTATTACGGAGGAAAAGTACGGTGGGTATACCAGATTTTCCTTCCATCTTAGATGATTTTACCCTCTGAAGTTCAGAGATTTACCTTCTGATGCCTGAATTACCTACCTATTACGGAGGAAAAGTACGGTGGGTATACCAGATTTTCCTTCCATCTTAGATGATTTTACCCTCTGAAGTTCAGAGATTTACCTTCTGATGCCTGAATTACCTACCTATTACGGAGGAAAAGTACGGTGGGTATACCAGATTTTCCTTCCATCTTAGATGATTTTACCCTCTGAAGTTCAGAGATTTACCTTCTGATGCCTAAATTACCTACCTATTACGGAGGAAAAGTACGGTGGGTATACCAGATTTTCCTTCCATCTTAGATGATTTTACCCTCTGAAGTTCAGAGATTTACCTTCTGATGCCTGAATTACCTACCTATTACGGAGGAAAAGTACGGTGGGTATACCAGAAGTTCCTTCCATCTCAGATGATTATACCGCCTGAAGTTTGAAGATTTACCTTCTGATGCCTGAATTACCTACCTATGACGTAGGAAAAGTACGGTGGGTGTACCAGATTTTCCTTCCATCTCAGATGATTGTACCGCCTGAAGCTTGAAGATTTACCTTCTGATGCCTGAATTACCTACCTATGACGTAGGAAAAGTATGGTGGGTGTACCAGATTTTCCTTCCATCTCAGATGATTGTACCGCCTGAAGCTTGAAGATTTACCTTCTGATGCCTGAATTACCTACCTATGACGTAGGAAAAGTACGGTGGGTATACCAGAAGTTCCTTCCATCTCAGATGATTATACCACCTGAAGTTTGAAGATTTACCTTCTGATGCCTGAATTACCTACCTATGACGCAGGAAAAGTACACTGGGTATACCAGCATTTTCCATCCATCTCGGATGATTTTACCATCAGATGTTCAGAGATTTACCTCCCAATTCTTGAATAACCTTTCTACGGTGGTCATATTTGACAACGTCGTAAGAAGGTAATTCAAGCATATTTGGAGGCAAATGTCTGAATATACGGCGGTGAAATCATCTGAGACGGATTGAAATGCTAGTGCACCCACTGTACTTTTCCTCGGTCGTAGGTTGGTAATTCAGGCATCAGAAACCAAATCTTCAAACTTCAGGCGGTACAATCATCTAAGATGGAAAGAAAATGCTGGTGTACCCCGTATACTTTTCCTCGGTCGTAGGTAGGTAATTCAGGCATCAGAAACCAAATCTTCAAACTTCAGGCAGTACAATCATCTAAGATGGAAAGAAAATGCTGGTGTACCCCGTGTACTTTTCCTCGGTCGTAGGTATAAGTAATTCAGGCATCAGAAACCAAATCTTCAAACTTCAGGCGGTACAATCATCTAAGATGGAAAGAAAATGCTGGTGTACCCCGTGTACTTTTCCTTGGTCGTAGGTATAGGTAATTCAGGCATCAGAAACCAAATCTTCAAACTTCAGGCGGTAAAATCATCTAAGATGGAAAGAAAATGCTGGTGTACCCCGTGTACTTTTCCTCGGTCGTAGGTAGGTAATTCAGGCATCAGAAAACAAATCTTTAAACTTTAGACGGTACAACCATCTGAAATGGAAGAAAAATGTTAGGATACTCACGGTACTTTTTTTTCATCGCAAGGTATTGAGGTATCGAACGGAAAAACTCAGTTATTTCTCCTCGTCATAAATAGGTTATTCAAGCTACTTCGAGCCTTTACTCTCCGAGTTTTGAGACAGTAAAAACTTCTGTAATTAAGAAACATGAAGATTAATAAAACACAGGTATCAAAAAAATATAGATCAAATATATTGAATTAAAGTAGGTACTATCCGATTAATATTAATTAAACAAAAAATTAGATAAATTAATAAATTAAACACAAAGAACAAATAACTTGAAATACAAAAACACTCAATAATATTGTTGGATAGACAGACAGTAATGCAACAAAAACCCTGCCCGAGTACAAAGTATATAAAATTATAAAATCTGTAGATTTATTCTGAATAAAAATTCAATATTCAATAATTAGTTAAAAGATATTTTACTATTTAAAGAATTCAATAGTTATTATTGGATCGAGCAGGTGTTTCTTGTTGCACATTGTAGCAATTATGGTAAAAAAAGCTATCACAAGAAACATTATTTTTAACGTTTGTTTTACTAATGCAAATAGCATAAAGCATAATGTTATACAGTTTTAATTGAACTTATGGAGGCAAAAACAAATGCCAAGACAATACTTTAAGTATATTTCAAAGAAAGTATCTGTTAATTATAAATCAACCAAACAAACACAAAGAAAACAAATCCCATACAAAAAGTTCGAATACAGTTAGTAAAAGTAAAAAATCTAGAAAAGTATCAAATAACAAATGCAAGTATCAAAGTACCTGATAATTATTTATCAAACAAACACAAAGAATTCAAATCACATATAAAAAGTTCAAATACAGTCAATAATACTTAGACAGTATGCAGCAAAAACCCTTGCTATTAGAATTAATTGTTATTTGTTTATTAATAGAATGGATTTCTTGTCAATAATGACATACCACCCGCCATGAGAGGTAGTTTTCTCCTTCTCGCTCGCACATTTCAACCTTTTGATAGATAACACTGATAATACTTTTATGATTTTACTTGGAATTAATATGATTGGAGTAAGAAATTATGTTCTTAGGGTTTATGTTGCACACTGTATAAGAGGCTTAATTAAATTAATAGAAAGAATTTCTTACAATGACATACCACCAGCTATGAGGGGGTAATTTTGTCAGAACATTTGGTTTTAAAAAACCTAGATCGTTGTAAGACAAATACTTTTTAACGTTCGTCTTACTTACACAATAAGCACAAACTTGAAAATCATAAAAAAGTGTATCAAATGCCAGACCCTTTCTTTCTTTCTTTCTTATTGCCAGATACTTTCATTTCGGAGTAAGGATAGTTCCTCACTGCACATTCTCTTTATTTCAGTTTTATGAGTTCGACAGAATCGGCACGGATAATTAGCTGTGAAATTTTCTACAAATCCTAAAATAGAATGCAGGCCAAGGTTGTCACCGATTAAAGATGCTAATTGAAATTTGATAAGACCTTTAAAATATCCAGGAACATTTATATCAATACCAGTATCAGCCAAGAAATTTAGTTCATCGATTACTTTAAGAAAACAATTGAAATTTCCACCATCCCGTGTTCGATCTGACGCATAAAATAGAGCGAAGAGAAAAATATATTTCAACTGTGACGCTAAATTTGGAGGTAAACACGCTATTGATGCATAAACTGCACCTAATTTATGAATGCCAGCATGTGAGCCAAGAGGATTACCAGTTTCATAATCGTCGTAATATACAAATAGCGGAAATATCTTGCCATTAGCTTCGAGCGATTGAATTTTATTCAACCAAACAGAGGTACGAACAACGTTTGTAACTACTTTTGAACGTAAGCATTGGTCAACATATTCTTCAATTGACTTTAAAACTCCTGGGATGCTCAAAAACTTACACAGCACAAACCGTAAAGGAATAAATTGACCAGTGCCCAAGATATGTTTCCTTTTACCGCCAATAAGCTCAGCTCTTAGTTCTGTAGTAGTTTGGTATTGCAAGGGCTCTATGAATGTTCCTAAATCTTTGAAATATTTATTCCATTTATATTCACTACAGAAATCCTTAACTGATTGAGTTACATCCAACATGAGTCCACCTACATTAGATTCTAATACTTTTAGACAAATTAGCGGTATTACATTAGCGACGTACGATGTCATCGATTTTATTAACAATTTAACAGTACTTCTTGATATTAACGGGTCAGCTAAAAAAGAACTAACCATTAATCCAGTTTCAGATACTAATAACTGTTTTTTGCTAAAAGAGGCACTGAATGAACCATCAATTTCTCGATTTCCTTCTATTTGCTCATTTAAACATTGTTTAGGTTGATTATTACTACTGACTCATTATTAATGCTTGGTGGCAAAAAATTATGACCTGATACTGATTCCTCACTACTACTACAACTATTTTGATTATTATTGCTCTCAATGTGTGTCGGTAACGAACTTTGACCTGGTACTGGCAACGATGCTTCTGAAGCAAGAGTGTATCTATTTTGGTTACTATTAATGTGCATCCTATTCAAATGCATTCTCAGTGTATTTAAGGAATCAAATTAATTTTCGAAACAACCTTGTCCACATTTATAACCAGCTCCACTAGATGTTAACTGTGTCACATTATTGCAGTCGTTTTTTAAATGAAATATCAATGAATTTACTTCGGAAAATTTACTTGAGCAGTGGCCACAACTTATCATTATTGCAATACAATTACTTCTATGGCCGTTTTAATGAGAGGTCTAATTGTTCCGCCAATTCCGATGTCGATCGGTGGTTCCAATCGAACTTTGTATATATTTTGTAAACCGCTTGTTGTATAAATTCCCATACGTTATGACTTTCAAGTGGATATTGTGCATGAAACGAATGAAATAGTTGAAAGCAAACTTCTACAGCCTCCAATACAGTGGGAAAAGAGTATATAATTTGGTCAAGCACAATGTGCGCTTGATCAATTTCATCCCAAGACGTACCTACAACTAGAACGAATGGTTGTAAGTGTATATTTTCCCATTTCAGTTTATTTTGTACCTGTTTAAGGTGATCGCGCATTTGAGTGATTCCATCTTGAACGTCAGCTTCGGTATGGACTTTAAAAATAAATGCATCGAGTACGTCATTTTTTGTCGGCTTCCAATGTTTATCCACCTGGTAGACTCCAGGAAACAGGAAAGGTAGGAGCAAGAGCAATCCAGTTGTCTGTTGTGTTAAATTGTCACCTGCAAATATACAATGTACAATGAAAATTTTGATATAAAAAAGCCCCAACTTAATAAGGTCCACGGGAACACAAAATGTATTGAAATATATCTTTTATTAAGCGAAAAAAGCTGTCTTGGTTATACAAAAACGCAAAATCATAGGAAGTGAACTCATTTAAATGGTTTATCTATAATTAAAGTCATTTTAAGGTTCTTTTCCCTCAATACATAAATTCGCTCTTTGTACTATTATAGCATAACATGACGGTACTTACTTTCAACCAAAGAAAGAAATAGTGATATTCTTTGTTTTTGTTTTTCCGCGATTACTCTGCAAAGCACTTGCAGCGCTATATTTTTCAGAGAAGTCTTTTTCGATACCAAAAAGTCTTGCAGTTGGTTCAATGGCGGCAAATCTTTGTATAGCAATTGGAAGAAGCCGGCCCAACACTTGGTACTGCGAGTCCTTTATAAGATTGGAAGTAATCCCACAATGTTCCCGGCGTCTCTTTCAATTCCTTCATGCGAAAGTCATGCGTATCGGTCCAGTCTTGCAGCAGGTCACTGGATATATGTGACGGTACAAGCGTGCGCAAATTCGTTATTTGGGGTTTCACGTTCGAATCAGATTCTGAAACAAAATGAAAGTAATTAAATACGCATTATTTTGATAAACGGCACGATTAGGTTTAGAGCTTCCTAATTGTATATACCTGGAGGGCAATAGTCGGTGATACCTTCAGCTGTCCGGTGGCAGGACGCCCGAGTAACTTTTTGTGGGGTAATCTGCGGTGCTGGTACCAAGGTCTTGCTTGATGAACGCAACTTTGCTGACGAATCTTTTATCAACAGTTTTTTTCGAAGTAAACTTAATTGCGTGTACAAAGCTCCAATGGGACGTGTTTTGTTAACATGATTTCCGCTTTTTGTTTTGTATTCTTCTTTTTCAATAAAATAAAACCTGTGTGAACTTGTGCATGGGAACAGGGCTTCAAAATAACTTTTTGTCCAGAAGCTACAAGTAGTGGGTGTGACTTGACGTTTAGGCGGCGAAGCTTCCAAAAATAAATACTGTGCCACACTTTGTGCCACCACTTTGATATCGCATGCCTCAAGGACGCAGTCTTCCGGTAAGTTGGCGATCCTTTTCTCTTCTACTGAACCCTTATTTAGCAAGATCCAGATCGGGTTTTTATGACGGGTTATAATTACATTCTTTTCTTTATGTGGAATGAAACTTGAAACATTCGCTGCGTCTTCAGCAGCACGTACACATAAATCTAAGTTTTCTAAATGATGGTCGAATAATGATAAGTCTGGTTTACTTATTTCTTCTGTTTGAGCACTGTCAGTGTTTGCGGTTGTAGCCGAACTATCGCTGCTTTTTGAAGAGGCCCCACACTTAGACCCTCTTCTACTCACAGATTGGCTAGGATGAACGCCAGCAGTCTGGAAAAATAACATAATATAATGAGATTTAAATGTCTATTTTATTGTGTTACGACAGTTTTTCAGACGAGGTGCGATATATTAATGTCACACCACAACCATGATTTGTTTAATTTCGGTAAAGAAAAATAAAATTTAAATTATTAACCCAGAGAATATTTTCTTCTACTTCTTGATCGTTATCAAGCAGCCATGAAGCGAGTGCGCATGCAATTTTTTTTCGTGTTAGTAACTGTGGTATCAAGCTTTTTAAATCGTATTCTGTGATAAGTTTCAGCTCTTCAAGAAGAGTCAACATGTATCTTTAATATGGTACTTGTATCTTCAAAAAATCTTTAAATTCTATTATACTGAATGTGTACTTTCCTATAACATTTTATTTTGTATGGGGCACCATTGACTTTGGGTGAAGCGATTCAAATTTATCGTTTTAAATTTTTAGGAGTGGTAAATACTATTTTTCATGAACGATAAAATTAGGTAGGTATGTACGTAATGCTTACCAAGGACTCTTCACAGTCTCATCATTTGCCCCAAGTTGTAGCAGCACTGCCTGGAGCTCCTGGGCGTCTGAGCTGCTGAGAACGGATGGGGACTCCATTCCCAACTCTCCTCCCTTCCAAATCAGATTTTCAATCTGCAATATTAAATCAAGTTGGTTTAATCAGCACTATTATTTTATTGATATTAGCTTCTATCGTTCCAATGTAGAACCAACCAAAATTACGCATTGCCTCGCAGGTCATACAAGTCAGGAACAAACGTGCCCTACGATGCACTGCTCTGCACTCCCTCCAAACCGAAACACAGCAATACTGGTTGGCGGCAGAAAATAGACATGGTGGTAGTACTTCCCCGGACAAGCCCTTCATTAAAGAGAAATTATCTACTCTTCACAAAGAACTCTAATATATGGTAGGTATACCTACTAAAATATTTGGATACATCGATCTATATAAACCAATACCTTACCTACCTGCCTACGGCAACGCGGGCAAGGTGAGTGGAAATTAGTAGAATATTCTAGAATAACATGCAAATTTACAGCTAACAAATTTTGAAACAAATAGGTATGAGTACCTATTTGAAAACAACTTGCACTGTAGGTCCGCCATTTGCAAAAGAGCAAACACTTGTTGACAACGATTTTTCTGCTAAAATAGCCTTGTTGCCCGGAATTCATATGGAAGATTTAGATTACTTACCACTTCGCTCTGGTTTATTACACCCACACACACTGGGGTCCCAGTTCTCCCTTGGGAACTGGGACCCCAATCAACACGACGACGTCGCACGCGCACGCTCTCTTTGACCGGACGAAACGAAAAGAAATAAAAATGAACACGTCATAACTTGCTCGCTGCGCAAAAGGACAGTTATTGTATGACCAGTTTTTATTTTACTACAGCGCGTTATTGTACAACAGCAGCCGTATTGTGCACTTGTGGTGGATTATGTTCTATTTCTTACAAGCTTTTACATATCTTGCAATGTATATATATGAATGTTTATATGACTGTCTGTTTGTTTGGGTCAAATCTTGTAAGCTGAATTAGAACCACTTCCTCATATCCTACCAAGTTAAATTATAAAATGTTGGTTCAGTTCCGATGAAAATGCATCTTTATTTGTAAGCATGACCTGAATAGACATCCAGGGTTGACTCCAGATAAAGGAACTCTTCAATGGTCAACAGCACAGACACAAAATTTTGTGTACGCATTCTATTAGAATAGTCGGTTATAAGTTTTACATGGCTACTGCACTCAAGATTAGCTCCTTGCCATGGGTTTACCCAGGGGGGGCAAGGGAGGGCAGCTGCCTCCCCCTGAATTTGATACGCCTACGACAACAAAGAGGCATGAAACTTTGTATACGCATTTAATTAAAAACGATAAACGCCCTGATAATATTATTTTGATATATATTTTAAATATATTTCAAAATAATAATGTAAATAAAATATATTTATTGACATGGGGGAATATCCTATGACACTCAGGAGGATAATACGAATATTTTGTTGTTGTTTGTTCAGCCGTTCGGGTGGTACAAAGAAAAATGTATACATAAATAGATACACATGATAATCATAATCCTCTCTCGCTGTTGATTTATTCATCCATCCATACTTACAAACTGTCGCGTTTATAATATTAGTAGGATTAAACTGCTATGTACCTAAACGAGGCTTGACGATTTAGCAGCAACTTCGGATTAACAGCTTCGGGGTGTGCATTATCAGGCCGTACAATAAACAGATCGCACATTATTGTGCTGTACATTCATGATCCCCACACGCTCCTGACGCGACGCGACACCGCGTATTACCGCCCCTCCCCCGCAATAATATGGAAGGAATCGTAGACGGTATATTTCCGGATTTCCTATCAATATTCTGTCTAACATTATATACTCAGTTTTTTAACGGTTTATTTATAGAATTGATATCTACGCATGTATTGTGTACATAGGTAAACCTAGAAAATAAAGCTAGGGCTTAATCTCACTACTCTATAATATCCTATTCGATCGAGTGAGCGAACGAAGATCTTACAATCAACTTGGGCAATTTGGCATTTTATCTTTGTATGTGTGTTTTAAATAGGCAAAACACAAAAAAGTTACACAAATAATTAATTCAAAATAGGGCTTCTTATATTATAAGGCCTTTGTATGCCTCCACAGATAATACAGAAGGAAATGTAGACGGTATTATTCGGGATTTCCTATCAATATTCTGTCTAACATAAGGTGGACCGAGGCAAGTGTGACATTAATTGGTTGGTTCAAAAGTTTGTAATTAAATATTTCTAAATCTAAATGGTTTAACATAAAAAAACAGTGTTTCAATAAATGAATTATTGATTTATTGTACGTTTGATCAAGTATTTAAATATCTCCTAGTAGTTTTCTTTCACTTTTTGAAGTCAAAGTCAAAGTCAAAATGTATTTATTCAATAAAATCACAAGGATCACTTTGAAACGTCTTAAAGCTAGGTGACTCTAGGTGCCAGTTCCACGCGACCAAAGCCTAGAAGAACAGGCAACAAACTTACGGCTTGGTTCCTACCGTTCTTTTGTATGATCCTTTTACAATGTAATAATAAAAAACATATGAAAGTAAAACGTATCAATATTGGAGACTGTCACAGTGGCCTCACCACTGGGGTAAGTGTAACAGTAAGCATCTATTTTTTGGTTTCTATAGCATTGTCTGTGGTGTCGGTTAAATTCGATGAGCAGTTACTAATATCAACTTATATTGTGATCTATTTTCATGTAGTGAACGTTCTTTTTTGCATAGCAAAAGATTTATATTGTCATGGGGTAAGTGCAACAGATTTTTAGAGAAATAGTGATGGGACACGATGACATATTATGTTACACTTGCCTCATGAATAGGTAAGTAATTAAATCGTGTACCTAAGTAATGCTAGTTGGAGAAAAAACTAAGAAGTAGTAGTAAAATAGCATTTTTTTAATTAAGTGCTCTAGTTGGTTTAAGTATTAATTAAAAATAAACATTATCTATGTCATCGAATAAAATAAAAGCATCCGGGTTTTCTTCAATTGCAAAAGCGCAATTTTTTTCACAATTTGTCACGTAGAAACTACATCAATTTCTTGTTTATTTGGCATTGTAAATTTAGGCTTATTTCTGCTCCAAATCTTACAAAATTACTCAAAATTCTAAATTTTGGATCACATTTCAAAATATCAAATTAAATAGCGAACGCTTTCCCAAAAAAGAGATTCATTTAAAAATACGCTGTCCCATCACTAGTTACGGTATTCTCATACGTAAAACGTGTATAAGGCACGAAATTTGAAATTGTTACACTAACCCCACTGTCACCGTTGCCCCGGTCGACCTTACCTATATACTCAGGTTTTAACGGTTTATTTATAGAATTGATATCTACGCATGTATTTTGTTGACACAATACATAGGCAAACCTAGAAAATAAAGCTAGGGCTTAATCTCACTACTCTATAATACCTATTCGATCGAGTGAGCGTACGAAGACCTTACACCAACTTGGGCAATTTGGCATTTTATCTTTGCATGTGTGTTTTAAATAGGCAAAAAACTAAAAGTTACACAAATAAGTAATTCAAAATAGGTGTCAAAATCTAAGGGCTTTGTATGCCTCCACAGATAATACGGAAGGAAATGTAGACGGTATATTTCGGGATTTCCTATCAATATTAATCTACACTAATATTATAAAGAAGAAAGCTTTGTATTTTTGTATTTTTGTATTTTTGTGTTTTTGTATGTAACGAATAGGCTCAAAAACTACTGGTCCGATTTCAAAAATTCTTTCACCATTAGAATGCTACATTATCCCTGAGTAACATAGGCTATATTATATTTTCAAAAAAATCAGGGATCCTTACTAAAACTCCAATAATGTAACCCAAGGTGGAAAACAAAAACCTTACATCGCGTGCGCTGCGAAAACTATTGATGATAGAACAAAATAATGTACTACGATTTTGTAGAACACGTCATCATCTACAAAAAATGTCGCGACAGCATATGTCTAACTATTATAGTTATGTCACAATAAGTGTTCTTTTATTACTAAAAATTAATTAAAATGCCGCCGCTAGAAAAGGGTCTTTATTTTTACCTTGGTATTAATCCTTATCCAAATAAATCTTTTCATAATTAAGACGGTTTCAATACCTATAGATTACTTCTTAAATTTTTCAAATCGGACATTCCATTCAAAAGATATGACGAAATTAAAAACGTTAACGGGTCCACGGGTCGCGCTCGGGGTGCGATTTCACTCTCTGGCGTGCAAATGTATGAAATAAGTAGACGCGAGGCTTGAACCCACGGTCTAAGTTTATCCTAAAATGTTCAAAAAATTTATGACCACCCATGCGAAGCTGGGACAGGCCGCTAGTATTATTATATACTCAGGTTTTTAACGGTTTATTTATAGAATTGATATCTACTGTTGGCGATGAAACAGTCTCCTTCGCATCAATACGGAATAGTCGCATGAAAAGAGCGAGACAGCATGATTAAAAACATGTAGTGGTTTTTAGACGGAGGTGACGAAAGTGGATATGTCTGTCTCCCTCTATTCATGGCCTTATTTTTGCTTATGATTAGATTAGCATTTTGTTTGTATTAGGAACTAGCGGCCTGTCCCAGCTTTGCATGGGTGGTCATAAATTTTTTCAACATTTTAGGATAAACTTATACCTCGCGTTCGAGCCTCGCGTCTACTTATTTCATACATTCGCACGACCCGTGCACCCGTTAACAATTTTAATTTCGTCATATCTTTTGAATGGAATGTCCGATTTGAAAAATTTAAGAAGTAATCTATAGGTATTGAAACCGTCTTAATTATGAAATGATTTATTTGGATAAGGATTAATACCAAGGTACAAATAAAGACCCTTTTCTAGCGGAGGCATTTCAATTAATTTTTTATAATAAAAGAACACTTATTGTGACATAACTATAATAGTTAGACATATGCTGTCGCGACATTTTTTGTAGATGATAACGTGTTCTACAAAATCGTAGTACATTATTTTGTTCTATCTTCAATAGTTTTCGCAGCGCACGCGATGTAAGGTTTTTTGTTTTCCACCTTGGGTTACATTATTGAAGTTTTAGTAAGGATCCCTGATTTTTTTGAAAATATAATATAGCCTATGTTACTCAGGGATAATGTAGCATTCTAATGGTGAAAGAATTTTTGAAATCGGACCAGTAGTTTTTGAGCCTATTCGTTACATACAAAAATACAAAAATACAAAGTTTACCTCTTTATAATATTAGTGTAGATAAATGACAAGTTACGGGTTTTTAATTTATGTTAGGGAATAGGGAAAATTAGCGTCTATGTACTTAATAAACTAGGTAGGAAATAAAGTCATTAGTTTGAACATAGTAGTCGAAGAAACATAAATAATATTTTGTCATACTGAAATTTAGCACAGATATATGTAAGCTGAAAACAAATAAAGGCCTGTAGGCCATAGGGGAACTTTTGACCTGAAAGGGGGGTACTGTGCCCGTCAGGTAACCTAGAGAATAAGAGTTTTTGTTAATAAATGAGGTCGGTATGGAGTGAAAGAGGGTTGACTAAAGGGTGATTTAGGTAGAGGTAAACAAGGGTTTGGGCCTCGGTCTCCTTAAGGTAATGCTTCGAGGTATGTTAGGAGACGAGGTCCGACCAGTGGTGTGGTATAACATCGGTAATGGTATCTACTTATAACTGGAAGAAGGGAATCAAGATCCGAAAAAGTCTGAGGAGCAGTTCAGGATCATCACCAAGGCAAATGCTAATTGCTGTAGGAAAGTCAACACCCTCGCATCCCCATTACCGCCACCTAGAAGTAACCTTGCGTTTCTTTTGGAACAACAGTAGCAACACGAGGCCCTCCACCTCACGCCCACCCCCAACGGTGACGGACGGCTACACCAGACCCAGCAAACACCTCCACTATCAGGTGCCGTTTAGGCCTAGAGCTAACGGCGGCGCAAGCTCCCGTGCTCGGTCCACCTGATTGTG
The DNA here is from genome assembly GCA_932294275.1 of Chloroclysta siterata. Taxonomy (NCBI): domain Eukaryota; kingdom Metazoa; phylum Arthropoda; class Insecta; order Lepidoptera; family Geometridae; genus Chloroclysta; species Chloroclysta siterata. The sequence goes on along the minus strand of OW028604.1, from coordinate 15,569,966 downwards.
GAGAGGCACCCGACACCGCCCTGCAGGGCGTGTGCAAGGTGCGGGGGAGTCCTATACGCGACTCCCCACATCTACGCATGTATTTTGTTGACACAATACATAGGCAAACCTAGAAAATAAAGCTAGGGCTTAATCTCACCTACACTCAATAATAAGTACCTATTCGATCGAGTGAGCGAACGAAGATCTTACAATCAACTTGGGCAATTTGGCATTTTATCTTTGTATGTGTGTTTTAAATAGGCAAAACACAAATAAGTACTTAATTCAAAATAGGCGTCTTATATAAGGCCTCCACAGATAATACGGAAGGAAATGTAGACGGTATATTTCGGGATTTCCTATCAATATTCTGTCTAACATACCTATATACTCAGGCTTTTAACGGTTTATTTATAGAATTGATATCTACGCATGTATTTTGTTGACACAATACATAGGCAAACCTAGAAAATAAAGCTAGGGCTTAATCTCACCTACACTCAATAATAAGTACCTATTCGATCGAGTGAGCGAACGAAGATCTTACTATCAACTTGGGCAATTTGGCATTTGATCTTTGTATGTGTGTTTTAAATAGGCAAAACACAAAAAAGTTACACAAATAAGTAATACAAAATAGGTGTCTTATTTATGGGCTTTGTATGCCTCCACAGATAATACGGAAGGAAATGTAGACGGTATATTTCGGGATTTCCTATCAATATTCTGTCTAAAATATATACTCAGTTCTATACATATTTATACTCATTTGCACCTGCACGTATTAACCATGTCTTTCTGCTGGATTTATTAGGCCGACTTAGATTTATGTTTATGGTTTAGACAACCGATATACAGTTTGCATATCGATATCAGTCATAGGGGTTAACATGATATTTAGATAAGCAAACTAACAACAAAACGACAAACGCAAACTTAAACACATATTTAGTAGGTACATCGACGTAGATACTTAGGTATTAAATTAAAAGTTATTTATCAGTTTAGCTACTTGTAACTATGGTGATTTCCCTTGATAATTTATAACTATACCTAACTTTAGTCTAAATTTATGTAAATATAACCCAAATAATTCTATACCAAATAGGTACATAGTGTAACAATGCAAATCCAATCTTATTTCTTTGTACTTTTGTTCTATTTTGTAAACTAGTTTCGAGCCAGAAAGCCGCTAAAACATGGACTAAAAAAAGTTACAGTAGAAAGTAAACCATATTGATTATAAGATATATTATTACGCATGCCATTGTCATGCAAATATGGCTAATAGGTTTAGTTTGGTTTAAGAGCCGATTAAGCTGTGAGGAGGGCAGGTATTATACTATAGCCTACATCTAAAATCCTGTCTAATAGGTATAGGTATAACGTCCCGTACGAATGAATAATTGACCCTAACGTTACACTTATTGAAAAGGAAATAGAATAGGTAGGTAGGTGATAAAATACCCGTGTAATTTTCAATGCTTTTGTTTTCTCAATATTAACTTAGTTGAAAGCTGGTGCCCAAAAAGGTTTGTTTAGAAATAAAACCTGTGTAGCGGGTCACCAGGCCCAATATTAACTTGTTATCCCTAAGCATTAGGTACAACCAAATTACACCAGTGGAACTGTTGTAGTACCTAAGTATTAGGTCAAATCTTGCAAGCTGAATTAGTAAAACTTTTTCTAATTCAATTGGAGTTGAATTGGTTCCGATGAGAATGCATTTTAACCTCTTCAGGATATGCTCACCTGATGTGGTGATGATTAGCTCCAGGTAGAGGAACTCTTCAACGGTCAACAGATACCTAGGTACCTACATAACGTGTTTTAAGTTTTAGCATGACATACCTAACTACTGCACTCTACTAATAATCAAAGATTGGCTTAACATGGTATACCTACCTACCTACCTATCTACAAACCTAACTAAAGCTACTTATATAAGTACCTGTCTTTCCTATTAAGTAACTACTAGCGGCCACCCACGGCTTCACCCGCATGGTCGTAGTGATTGCTAACATGAAAGTATAAGGCGTTTTCCCGTTTTGGGTGTATTCATTTTTTTCATGTTCCTGTTATTTTTTTAAATAAAACAGATAGGAGTAGGAGAAGCTCAGCTATGTAGGACAGTAGGTACTCGTTTTTTTGCAATGATTCTGCGTGGCAGTGGGGATTGCTGACATAATAATGTCAGGCATTTTTTCGTTTTAGGCGGCCCCGTTCCTTCTTGTACAAGTAAATTTAAAAAAGGCTTTATACTTGGGTAGGACTTGAAATAAGGTACCCACCCTGGCTTGTATTGAAAATTCCTGCTAAAGCTAATTTGACATCATATAGGAATCCTACTAACTTTAAAGGGATTTCCTTCCGCTCAGTCCTTTTATTTCAGTTCATTCCTTCTAAAATTACCAACCAGAATGAATCCTTCCAAATGGATTCCTTCCACATAGTCCTTCTAATCTGATGGGAAAAGATTACAAGATAAAATTACCACCTGAAATTACCGACCGTTATTGGAATCCTACTAAATAAGAAGGAGTTCGAATGGAAGGTATGATGGAGTTCCTACCAATATAGCTTACCTACAAAAAAAACCTTCTTAAAAATCTACAAATTATACCTTCCAAATTAATTCCTCCCAAATAATTCTACTATTTTAGTCGGAATAAAGATCTCTTTTATCTTGGATGGAAATACCTACGAGAATTACCAACCAAAATTACAATACTTCTAACTTAGAAGGATTAAATATGGAAGGTACAATTGAGTTCCTTGCGAAAGTTGAGCTGAGAAACGGAGTCCTTCTAAAAGTCCATATTTTACTCCTTCTGATTGAAATTCTCAAAATATAGAAGGAAAATCCTTCTAAATTATTGGAAGGTTATTCTTACTAATTGAATTCCGTCTAAATATTCGTTCTATTTCGGTTGGAAAATACGCCTGGAGAATTCAGAAGAAAATTCCATCGCAAAAATCCACACAAATTAATCCTTCCTAATGGATTCCTTCCAAACAGACCTTCTAATCTGATGGGAAAAGGTTACAAGATAAAATTGCCACCTGAAAGTATCGACCGTTATTGAAATCCTACTAAATAAGAAGGAGTTCGATTGGAAGGTATGATGGAGTTCTTACCAAAAGTTCACCTTCCAAGAAATTCCATCTTAAAAATCTAGAAATTATACCTTCCAAATTAATTCCTCCCAAATAATCCTACTATTTTAGTCGTAATAAAGATCTCTTTTATCTTGGGTGGAAATACCTACGAGAATTACCAACCGAAATTACAATACTTCTAACTTAGAAGGATTAAATATGGAAGGTCCAATTGAGTTCCTTTCAAAAGTTGAGCTGAGAAACGGAGTCCTTCTAAAAGTCCATATTTTACTCCTTCTGATTGAAATTCTCAAAATATAGAAGGATAATCCTTCTAAATTATTGGAAGGTTATTCCTACTAATTTAATTCCGTCTTAATATTTGTTCTATTTCGGTTGGCAAATACGCCTGTAGAATTCAGAAGAAAATTCCATCTGAAAAATCCACACAAATTAATCCTTCCAAATGTATTCCTTCCAAACAGTCCTTCTAATCTGATGGGAAAAGGTTACAAGATAAAATTACCACCTGAAATTACCAACCGTTATTGAAATCCTACTAAATAAGAAGGAGTCCGATTGGAAGGTATGATGGAGTTCTTACCAAAAGTTTACCTCCCAAGAAATTCCTTCTTAAAAATCTAGAAATTATACCTTCCAAATGAATTCCTACCAAATAATTCTACTATTTTAGTCGGTATAAAGATCTCTTTTATCTTGGATGGAAATATCTACGAGAATTACCAACCGAAATTACAATACTTCTAACTTAGAAGGATTAAATATGGAAGGTACAACGGAGTCCTTCTAAAAGTCCATATTTTTTTCCTTCTGACTGAAATTCTCAAAATATAGAAGGAAAATCCTTCTAAATTATTGGAAAGTTATTCCTACTCATTAAATTCCGTCGAAATATTTGATCTATTTCAGTTGGAAAATACGCCTGAAGAAAATTCTCAAAATATAGAAGGAATATCCTTCTAAATTATTGGAAGGTTGTTCCAACTAATTGAGTTCCGTCTAAATATTCGTTCTATTTCGGTTGGAAAATACGCCTGGAGAATTTAGAAGAAAATTCCATCGCAAAAATCCACACAAATTAATCCTTCCAAATGTATTCCTTCCTAACAGTCCTTCTAATCTGATGGGAAAAGGTTACAAGATAAAATTACCACCTGAAATTACCGACCGTTATTGAAATCCTACTAAATAAGAAGGTGTTCGATTGGAAGGTATGATGGAGTTCTTACCTTCCAAGAAATTCCTTCTTAAAAATCTAGAAATTATACCTTCCAAATTAATTCCTCCCAAATAATCCTACTATTTTTGTCGGAATAAAGATCTATTTTATCTTGGGTGGAAATACCTACGAGAATTACCAACCGAAATTACAATACTTCTAACTCAGACGGATTAAATATGGAAGGTACAACTGAGATCCTTCCGAAAATTGAGCTGGGAAACGGAGTCCTTCTAAAAGTCCATATTTTATTCCTTCCAAATGGAATTCTCAAAATATAGAAGGAAAATCCTTCCAAATAATTGGAAGGTTATTCCGACTACATAAGATCAGTCGGAATATTCGTTCTATTACAGTAGGAAAAAAAATAATTCCTTCCTAGTTTTGGAAGGAAACACGCTATCGTCCAATAAGGCAGGAAAGTATTAGAAGGACACCTAGAAGGAAGCTGTTTAGAAGGAAAAAATCAGAAGGAAACAGGCCTCTTTTTTCTCCGTGTACGTTTTGTGGGACCTATAGACAAATATATTTGCTTCGTTTTTTTACCTCCATACTTTTAGGTACTTATTATTATTTGATGAAAGCTCGTTATTTCTCACTGTAAAGCATAGGTTTATCATCCATCTCTCCGATCATATTTGTCTTGACCTGTTCTTGAGGTAATTAGGTATCTACTTCGTTACTTTTTCTAGCCAATATTTGCCACGAGTTTTCAAATCGTCTAGTCTGTAGTAGCCTTAGCTCATAATGCATCTGACATGCAACCGACGTGGCCTGCCCAATCCCACTTCAACTCACCTACATATGCCCACATGCTGACTGACATTCGCGATTTGAGTTATGGAGGTTACATAAGGCGGTTTGACCATGTCAGTGTAAAATCCATGTTAGCGAAGTCAGTGTCAAGGCAAGTAATGGCAAAGCATCTAAATCGTCCCACCAGCGTTGTCTCGGCCGACCACGAAACCCATGGCTCTCTATCAGGAGGTATTTTTTTTTTTTGACTGCCCCTCCAGGTCTTTTCCCGCTATTCCCACGTAGCGGCGCGAGGAGTTCCGCGTCCCTTGCGCACGCCTACCGCCTCGTCCGTCCGAACAGCCCAGACCCTCCTGACCAGACCTATGGTCTACCCTGCCTCATCACACTGTACCCTCTGCTAGACAGAGGAACACGCGGAGAGGCCTACCGTGTCGGGTTATTAGCCACCATGAAACACGTCCGCAGTACTCTGCAGGCGTGTTTCATGGTATTACCAGGGTGCACCACGAGGAGGTTACCCGACCTAGCACCCCATCAGGAGGTATCTGGCTAATGTCTCCCAACCCCATTTGAGCCTGTTAGTCTTATTTCCTACATCGCCAATGCCTTCGGCTGACCACAAGGCTGCCGAACGTCAATAACCCATGGTGTGCTAATCACCTATAGAGGTATAGTGTGCTGATACCTATTGGGAAGTCATATAATGTACCCCGCCCAACCCCATTTGAGCCTGGTAGCCTTGTTTCCTACATCGCTAATGCGGACGGAATGGTGCGTTCCTATCCAATGTAAAAAAAGTCACGCCTGAATCAATGACTCTGCATCTACAGGGGAGTCACGTCACGCACTGACACTCGGGCCGTTGTCCTAGTTATAGGTGGTCCAATAATGCGATCTGCAAATTGGGCCAGCGCCGCTGGGAGCAGCCTCCATCTGTGCTCAAAATATTTTAATATTTTATTAACATACATTTTCGCATCGCGCCTTTATGGTCTTGCGTTATTAATGTTGAGGTGATTTGTATACATTCGTGTCACGATTTTAATTATCTAAAGTGTACTTTGATAGCTCTCGTACTGACTCTAAAAGGAAAGTCACACGACATGCTCTTCCTTCTTTGTGAGATTTGGTTTTTATTTTCTGTATAAGATAAACGAATTACAAATACATTTTTTCTGTAGCCTATTTTTAGATTCACGTGATATTTTTTCTAATGATATTGAATGCATGCTCGCTGGTACCTGGAGCCAAACCATGGAGACTTATTGCAATATCCATCTTTTGGAATTTGTTTTTAGGGGTTTCTTTTTCTGTTATCTTGGGAAGGAACATAGCTTTTTCATTTTCATTATTTTTCTATTGCTATTTTAAGTTATGTTATGTTATTTTGTTGGTATCTTAAACAACATTACTTGAGGTTTTAGCATACAGTGTGAGCAATTGGAATGAAAGTGTTTCAGGTGATATCCTAATTCGAACGAAATTTTTCCGTAATTTATGAAAGAAGTTTTTTATAAAAAATTACGAAACATTTTTGTTCAGGCCATGGTAAAGTCGGCCGTCTTTACCATGGCCTGACTTGACTAAAAAGTTATTTATCTATTTCACTTGACGCTGGTAAGATCTGTCAATTAACGTACAGGTATCATAAAAAGAGTGAAGAAGAAGAAATTGTTATAACAAAAAACTGGATTGCAATAAGCCTTCGTAGTATGCAATCTCATTTACACACGTTTAAAAAAAATTAAATTACTTGAAGACTTTGATCACAGTCACGGTAGATATCCCCTTAGATCTCTTATTACTAAATATTAGCTTAAAATTCTTGAGGATGTCTAAGGGTAAGTCAGAGGTACGTCCTATTATTACATTTGGAAAATACCCACGTGACAGTTTGCAAGCCCATCGCTGCTGTTAGAATTCTATCTGGTATTCGTTGTTTACACGATGTTTTCTTTCACCGATAGAGGGCATTGGGCACTGCGCTCATAAATTTGTCAATAAGTATTCACATTCGATAAAATCTTAGTTCAATGTTTTAGCCCAAAAAGTAATTACCAGCCAACCAAAGCTTCCCCACAAGCGGAATGCTCTGACGTTCATGATTGATGGGATACAAACCGAAACGAGGACTCATTTCGTAGCAACCCGAATCAATAAGATTTAAATATGTAATCAGGATTTTCACGTCGCGGAACGCTGACACGGAAATGTCCTTAACCCCTGAAGATTTGCGCTGGCTGATTGATTCTATGTTCTCAAGATGCGGAGACCGCCCAATACGGCTAGACATGCTCTGTGAGGTACCTAAACGCAACTTCTTTTTTATGTCACTAGTTCTTTCGAAACGGTGTGGTGAATGGAGTCAATTGCCATAAGAACAAAATATGTTCTATGATGGTTGAAGGAACCACTTAGCATCAAGCTTATTTCATATACTATTATTAAATAAAATAGGTATAATTTTTATTATTTATGTTATCTCTAGCGTAGTGTTTATGTTATCATGGCAAAACCATCCAGGTTTGGAGGAGGCTCATGTCCAACAGTGGACGGTTACGGGCTGTTATGATGATGATGATGATGGTATCTCTCCAACCGTCTGCAGATTGCTCAACTGTTTCATGTGCTTTGTGCATTTTGTAAATACTTGTATTCAATGTTTGCAATGTATTTTTTCTTCGCTTTTTTTAAATGCTAATATTAGAAGTAAATTCTATTTCAAGTGATCACGTTCTTGTGTCCCGCCGTTGATCCAATTTTGTCTATTACTTCTATACATAAGTACTTGATCTCAAAGAGATTGCTTTAAGTATTAAGACCGTCAGTCAGATGTAGCTGACGGTCACCGTGTTCTGAAAAGCGGAGGATTTGCAGAGAGCGTCCTATATAAAACGTTTAAATATTTCCGCTTTGGAGACGCTTCATACCTTATGTATTTTTTTAATGCTTTTACCCAGCAGATCTGTACTTACCCCGAGTCTGAGTTTCGCTCACAGTTTTTGTTTTATTTCAACTGACTGGTTTTGTATCTTAGGTTACTCAGAATTAGGTTACTCAGTACTAAAGAAACAGTAACCTAAGCATCAATGAAAAAAAACTCTTATCGAATTCTCTTGATGGGAGGAGGTGGGATCGGGGGAATCGGAAGTCCTTGGGGGAGGCCTTTGCCCAGCAGTGGGAAGAAACAGGCTAAAAAAAAAAAAACGAATTCTCTTACTCTTAAATCTGTCAATAATAAACTCATCGTCACTACCCTCGCCACCTGAAGACGCAGGCTGAAGCGTTTGCCCAACGCGGCCAATCCAGCGTTTTCTGTCGTGGTAGATGATTTATTACGTGGCAGTAGGAAGGTTGAACTCGTTGGTATGCTTTAGTATGAACCTCCCTGTGCTAAAGTTGTAAATTAATTACACAAAAAAATTGGCCTTTATAATCGAAGTTATTTCGTATTGGGACATCATGTCTCCTATAGAACAATAGTTGGAAATAAATATTTATAGGTAAATACGATTTAAGTATTTAATAGTTACGTATTTAGACATAATTAATAATTAGCTTATTATCATTGTCATAATTAACATAAATAATTGTAGACACATTCTGACAGTAATAGTCTTTGTCTAGTAGTATTTTCATTTTTCGTTATATTCTTAAAATAACTTCTTTTAAACTCTGAAAAACCACCAACTTCCTTCTGAAACCACTCTTATAGAGGTAAAGAAGTGTAAGCCGACGGCTTCCCAACTAACGCCGTAGTATAAGATAAAAGTTAGTTATAGTATAAGATAGTTCGTAATTGGCATTTGAAGATCAGCAGAAATAAGAAGTAGGTGCTAAGTAGAGCAAAGAATAGTTCTCAACTTCGTGACTAGATTCTAAAATCTGATTGCAACTATCTCCTTATGAGCTTAGGTTTGAGTTTTTAAAAAAGCTGTTACCGTAATATCTCTTTTAGTGTGTACGTAGCCAATATTCGTAACCTTCTAAGTTTCTTACTGTCAAGTATGAGAGTATGTGCCATAATTTAATATTTGGACGGACATCTACCTAAGACATCTTCAAAGAATCTGGTACTAAGAGATCTGTGGATCTACCGTGCCGGTGGGGATCAAAGTCGTGAAGCTGTCAAATTTTTAAGTTTATTTTACGTATCTTAAGTTATGTTACGAACCTTAAAGGTTATGTAGTCGCATCAAAGGTCAATCTTAAGGGGCTGACAACTATCAAACAACTTCTCGCTCGCACGTTTCGACATGTTGAAAGATATAAAATCACTAAACTCATTTTCGAAAAATCGCAATCAACCATTTTGTGTGCAATCACATTGCACACAGCTTAGTAAAAATTTCATTTTGATCGATACAAGTTTTCGTTCTTAAAAGTTTGCTTATGTACGAAAACTAGTAAAGCAAACTTTTGAGTAGGAAATCATGTATAGATCAAAATGAAATTTTTACTAAACTGTGTGCAATGTGATTGCAAACAAATTGGTTGATTGCGATTTTTCGAAAATGAGTTTAGTGATTTTATATCTTTCAACATGTCGAAACGTGCGAGCGAGAGTCACATTAGCTCTTGTCTTCGCCTTAATTTATACTTAAACAAAAGTCCACTTATTCAACGTCTTAAACGATTTTATGTATTCTTAGGACAACTAAATGCTTTGATAATAATGAATGGTGTAACTTTATTTTGGCTATATAATATATATAAATTTTGTGATTGTGGGAGTGTGTGCAACGCTTGGCGTGTGTGTATTGCACACACACGCCAAACGTTGCACACATTCCTGTGACTAGACACAAAATACTTCTCTCTTAAAATACTTGTGTTATTATGTAGAGTGTGTGTGTGTATATATTTGTTCCCATTCATCCCCATAACGGGTGCACGGATTTGGATGAAAATTGCAATTCTCATAGTTTGTAACCTAGAATAACTATACATTTAACATCTGTATGGCTTAAGTAGACGCAGGGCAGTGCATCGTAGGGCATGTACCAATCGTGCGTGATACGAGGCAATGCTTTGTATTGGTTACCAGTTACCACTTAGCATCAGGTGGGCCATTTACTTGTTCCATCAGCAAGTAGTATTGAAAAACCTAAGGAACGGATAAATTAACTGTTACATGTCAGATAGAGTTAGTTTGAGATGTGTATCATTGCGGACGTGATAAAGCGGCCACTGTTAGCCACCGAGATGACAAACATGAAGTTTGCAATTGGAGCATCGCTAGAAACTCCAAGATACTTGTTTCATGTTCCTTCGACAAGTTCCGTTGAAACGTCCCCCAGTTGTGTTTTAGTTTCATTAGGGTAGGTGTGAGTTTATGCTATGATAGCTATTTATGATTGGCTGGTCGTCGGACTAGCTTTTGCCTGCAGTTTCAAATACAATTATTTATTGTCACAGTATAGTTTTACATCAGTTTAGTAGTTATTTTATTACTTTAGTATGAGTAGTACTAAATAATTAAACACACTTCTACTACAAGAATCAAAAAAAATTAATAACACTTGAAATTTATTTAACTCTATCGCACATTCAATAAAAAAAGTGTATAAAAGGTGGACTTAATGCTTAGAGCATTTCCTACCCATAAAGTAGTAAATATTTACGTCATATTTCTATTTCAACGCGTATAGTTACGTCGTATGCAAACATTCGCCTTGCCTTTGTAGCTAAAGAAGTTTGAATGACTCTTGACACGAAATGAAAAATAATTAATTTAACACTTTATCGCATTAAAACAAAAATGTAGTGTACAAAAGGTGAGCTAAATGTTTTGAGCATTGTCTTCCCTTAAAAAAGGTAATATCTTTTTTTTTATTATACAACTAGCTGATGGAACATGCAGATGGCCCACCTGATGTTAAGTGGTATCCATCACAAAGCATTACCTCGTAAGTCATGCATGATAGGAACGTGCCCTACGATGCACTGACCTGGGTCCATCAACTTGAGGCATACAGATGTTAAGCCTCAAGTGCCTGTAATTACACCGGCAACCACACACTTCAAACCGAAACACAGCTACGCTGCTTGGCGGCAGAAAAAGGCGTGATGTTAGTACTTCCCCGGAAAGAGCGCTCCTACTCTTAAACTCTACTATATATTTCTTTAAGTATAGTTCTACGTTTATAGTTATGTGGTATGCAAACATTCGTCTTGCCTTGGATGAGTTGGGCTGCGGAACCCAATTTGCCGACAGGCGCGGCGTGATTGGGTTCAAATTGAAAATCGAATGAGCTCCCGCCACTTGAATCACACGAAGGGTTGCGAAATGCATTTTCGATAGATATACGTTTTCAGGCGTCGTATATCTGAAATGGGGAAAAGGATTTAGATGGGACAAACTTTACTTTATTTTGTCGAAGTATGTGGCGAGCTTCGCAAGAGTAAGTTCGATTCACGGGATGGAAAAAATTAAAGTATGATTTAATATTATTAGTCAGGTTGTCCTGAGGTTTTAAAGTTTTATGACACGAGTCAAAACATTTATTTTTTTGTACACAACTAGCTGATGAAACAACCAGATGACTCACCTGATGTCAAGTGGTAACCATCACCTATAACAAAGCATTGCTTCGTAAGTCACGCACGATAGGAACGTGCCCTACGATGCACTGCCCTAGGTCCATCAACTTGAGGCATACAGATGTTAAGCCTCATGTGCCAGTAATTACACCGGCAACCACACTCTTCGAACCGAAACACAGCAACGCTGCTTGGCGGCAGAAAAAGGCGTGGTGGTAGTACTTCCCCGGAGAAGCCCTTTACAAAGAGCTCTACTACTCTTAAAACACTAAAATATTATTCGTTGTATATTATTATTTGAAATGGGGAAAAGGATTTAGATGGGACAAATTTTACTTGATTTTACCAAACTCCGTGGCGGACTTTGCAAGTGTAGGTTAAATTGTCAGGGTGACCCGACCTTGAAAATTTGATAATAATATTTTTAGATAATATATTTATATTATCTTTAAATATTTATATTATCTTAAAATATTTATCAGGTTGTCTTAATGTTTTTAAGAGATTTCAAAGTTTTATGATACGAATGAAGCTGCGGGTATATCAATGTTATTCTTACTTTACTCGATATTACAGAATACAAAAACACTTGGTTCAGTCAATTTGATTTATAATTACAGTTATTCTATGCCCTTTTCTGTTGGAAAAAAATCCGCAATGATACCTGCGGCTTACTCAAGTGGCCCAAGGCACATCTCAAGTTCGAAACTCACGAAAAATTTCCCAAACGAGCCCTTCACAAAGAGCTCTACTACTCTTTCACTACTATGTTTTTGCCGCTGACTGTCCAAAGCAGCTTTATGCAATAAAACAAGATCGTTACACGTAAAACGAGGGTAACTACATTGTTATCTGTAAATTCTTTTAGCTAACTTTGTAGTTTATGCGGCATAAAGTGGAAAGCACCTTAGGGAGAGACAAGTACGCCTTAGCACGAGTTTTTTGTGCTGTGCAGTGCTTAGATAACTGAAACTTCATAACTTGGCTCCCCAGGCACGGTAGATATCCCCTCAGATTTTTTACACCAATTATCAACTTTGCAGATATCTAACGGGGGTAGTCAGAGGTACCTACGTCCAAATATTACATTTTTGGCAGTGCTTAGAGCTTTCTAAAAACAGAGGGTCTAAAAAATAACTATTATTTGTTTACGCCTGCGTAGAGATAAATTGTATGAAAATTATCTCTTTCCGATCGTAAGGTCGTAGGTTCGAATCCAGTAATGCACAAATGGATTTTTCTTATTAAAAAAATATACCAGTGCTCTAAAACGAGACAGCACTATCACATTCTTTATTCTAACAGCGGCTATGAGCTTGCAACTTGTAACGTATGGAATACTAATTACTGTAAAATATGGGAGTGTACAAAAAAAAATATGGACGTACCTACAACTACCCCCTGAGAAGTCCTCAAATAATATGGTGTTTGTACTTGGTACTAAGAGATCTGAGGGGAAATCTTTGGTCCCTGGGGATCAAAGCCGTGACGCTTTCAGTTTTCAGTTTTTTCAGCGACTCGTGCTACGACTACTTTTCTTTAGTGCTTTAGTTATGGGCTCTTGTAAATCAAAGAGAACAATACGAAGCTGCGAACGCTTTTTGTAACGATTTATTGAACAAAGGAAGTAAGCATCGGTTGATAAGCCTGTAAATAATATTACCAATCTCTTCGAAAAGAGTGCCCAAAGCCTGTGCTCTCAATCGGTGAAGGAAAACATCGTTAGGAAACCAGTTAGTATGGGCGATGGGCTTGCATCCTGTCACGTATCAAAGTCAAAGGGTATTTATTCAGTTGAATCACAAGGATCACTTTGAAACGTCTTAAAACTATATATGAATCTAGGTGCTAGTTCTACGCGACCGAGCCTAGAAGAACAGGCAACAAACTTACGACTTGATTCCTACCGTTCTTTTGTATTACAATATAATATAATATTACATTGATTAATTATTACATTGAATAATATGATATTGAATACCAGCTTCTACAAAATGTGGGTACCTATGTGTCAAGGGATATCTGCCGTGCTAGCAATATACCCCTATCCACCTACCATGCCAAACTAAGCTTAGTTTCGTGAGACTTAAGGCTTTTTATCCATTGAACGTTTATATTAAATTGCTGGGGATATCAAAACGCAAATGAGTGGTCGCTCTTAATGAAAAGAAAGGCGTCTTCGGATTAAGTGTTTTATTAATGAAAGTGAAAGTGTAATGAGCTTGGTTTGTTAAAAAGCGGTCTCCATGACGGTTTTGTAAAATAATTAAGTATTTTTAAGAGTACCAGTGGTCTAGTGGAGCTTTGCCTATCGATCGTAAGGTTGGTTCGAATCCGGTCGTGCACCAATCGATTTTTTATATCGAAAAATTTATGTTTGCAATGTCAGTGCTCTTACACGGCGAAGGAAAACATCGTGAGGAAACTAGTTAGTATACCGACTATATCATGTCGTGGGTCGGTCGGTGACAATAGCATTAGACTAAATCATGCAAGACGAGAAAATACTGTCTTCTGATGTTTAGATCTCCGGCATAATCATAAGCCGAAAGATAACGGTCACCGCTTTATGGAAACCAACGCTAAAGGGACTCCTTGTGCCCTCAAGGGTGGCATCTCATTTATTAAGGCAACAATGTTTCAAGAATTTGACTAAGGGTCACAACAATTAATGCGAAAACTGATTTTTTCATTAACGTCGCGAGAAAAATCTATACAAAATATTACATATAATAAAACGCTCAAGTCTCAGTGAAGCCTGTTTTATTATTAAGTTATTTTGTCGCTCTGTCTAAGGTAGGTATACTTGTCACTGTCACATTTATGTCAACGAAAAGAAATTCTAACAGTCTGTTTGGTGTAGGGAACAAGTTTAATTAAAAGTTAGGCTTTGAACTTTTTCAGATTTAATGCATTACAAATATGCAGATTGACACATTAAATACGACATAAAATTATAATAGGGAGCACAGGACGTGCGTTGGATCGTGGTCGAGCGAATATATCGCGTGACCGTATGACGTGATGAAGCGGCCCCGTCATTAGTTACTGCCGATATCGCGTGCAGCTAAATCCCACCATTGGTCAGAGGCTGTAGGAACCGTTATAAACGGCATCAGCTGGGTTCGACCCATTCGGATACAGGACGGCGTCAACAAGTCTCATTAGCCATTTTGAATAGTGGAGCCTTCAGCAACCAATATGAAACTCACCATAGATGCTTGGATATTTTAATTTATATGGCTTATGTGTATAATAAAAATAGCAACTACAGGTATTTTCTCCACAGGACAAGTAGACGCACGGCTCAGTACCACTCATATACCTTTTTATAAAATCTTTAGCAGGAAATAGACTTGGGTCAGTAACTTGTGGGATACGGCGTCTTATGAGGCTTTATTAAAATGGGGATATTTAATTGAATTAATACCCCCGGCTGACGATGTTCGGTCGAGGTCGGGATAAATTATTGATCGAGTGAGCGAAGCAAATCCTATTAGTACAACTGGGTCGATTTGGCAGTGTATTTATTCAGTTCAATTACAAGGATCACTTTGAAACGTCTTAAAGCTTGGTGAATCTAGGTACTATTTCTACGCCTAGAAGAACAGGTAACAAATTTGCGGCTTGGTTCCTACCGATGTTTTGTAT
The DNA here is from genome assembly GCA_932294275.1 of Chloroclysta siterata. Lineage (NCBI taxonomy): Eukaryota > Metazoa > Arthropoda > Insecta > Lepidoptera > Geometridae > Chloroclysta > Chloroclysta siterata. The sequence continues at coordinate 15,554,692 of OW028604.1, read as the reverse complement.
GATTCTTGTAACAATGTAATATCATACCTATTTGTATAATTATACAACGTGTTTATTAAGAGTTGTAGGGATCCGAAAGCAGGATATTCTACCGGTCATAACGAACAACTTTTGTTCTACGACTTTTAAAATTTCAAAGTTTTTCATTCATCAAATGCCTCTTAAACTTTTATCTAAAATGAATCTAAACGCATCATGAGGCAGCCCTATTTACAGCTGTTCTTTGACCTCTAGTTGTCAATTGTAGATAAAATAGGTAACAGAACTGCCACCAATTACCTAGTAATGTGCCTACCTAATAATGATGTTGCTGTTTTTAAAAATCTTGGTATGTAAAAGAAATATTTTCGCGACTGCAATCCCTAGTCACGGTAAACATTCTCTGAGATCTTTGGTACTAATACCTATTCAGTAACTAGGTACCTACGTGGCTACGTACTCAATATTTAATAGAATATTTATTTTTGTTTGATTACTAGATGTCGTAAAGCAATGTTTATGATATTCATAGTTCTTTAAATTGTAACATGTTACTTTACCACCATGGTTTATTGACACCACAAAATTATTCAACTGCAATTTTGGGAAGTGTCTAGTCTGTCCTATTTATTCTTTGACATACCTGTCTGTCATTGGTTGCATTTAAAAACGCATATCCAATCAGGACGGCCGACGGCCGCCGATCAGTGTTACCATTTGTGGCAGATTTCTGCCATTTGGCAGATTTTAAATATTTCAAGAAAAATCTTATTAGTTTGAATTTTTAATGAAATAATATTTATAATTTATTTATTTTTTACCGAACTGGAAACTTCTTATTCTTTTTTACCTTTATTGATTTGGTTTCTAAACAACTTCTATCTCGTTTTAGATAACTGCAAACCGTTACAAACGATCAAAAGATAGTAACTGAATGTAATGTAGGTATTTAATTTATTCCGTAGCCACGAAGGAGATGGTATGAAGTCATATTTTTGGTATTTTTATCGTCAAGCTTGGTAGATTTTGACAGATTTTTTGGCAGGTGTGTGGTAGAACCGCCACTTTTGAGATGGTCACCCTGTTTGTGTTTACATGCGTTGTTGTACATTGTTTTGTTGAGAAAATGTCATCAAACGTGATAAAATGGTGATTGTTATGTAAAAAGCCGTCGTCAGTCAGTGTGTGTATGAGCAGTGCCTACGAGGTAATGGTTTAGTGTGAAGTTTGAAGCCTGTGTCGTGCGAAATCTCGCAAACTTACCAAAATCCAGTTTTATCCAGTGTTATTATAGCCAGTAAATAATGACAAAATCCATAGGAACCAGTAAAAATATCGTGTCAGGGGATTGGCGGCGTACCTACCTACCTACCGAAAGGTAAGTATTTCAAATTATCTCGTAGGTTATCGTTGTTTTTTTCTTTCCTAGATAGAAGCGCGCGTGCGTGTGACCTTGACACGTACACAGAAAGGGCTGTTGCAAATTTCTGAGAAAATATTAATTTTACTTTTCTATGGGAATTTCGAAAACGATGTATCCAACCGTTGCACACGTCAAAGTATTCCAGTGCTTGGTCTAAATACACGCTCTTTGTTTTCCTACATAACTTCATCAACACGTTGTATATGATTTCACTTAATATTATATATTATCATTATGGGGATAACTAGCAGCGAAACTGTGAGGTAGCTTCTAGTTAATAATTACAAATTTTAATTGATACTTTCTTTCAAATTAAAACGTTTTTTTAAGTAAAATATTGAAGGTTTTTTTTCATAATTTGATTGATATTATTGTTTAAACGAGTAGTAGCTGTACACAGTTGTGTGTATTTAGGAACATTGCGAGTTATGCCCACATTGTTTATTCAAATTGGTGATTATATGTAAATTAGAATTTACGTCACGGATGGAATTTGTATTAAATTGAAATATGGAAATTATATTAAATGGTAGGTGGTAGGTTAAACTCGAAGTAAATCAGTTAAAATATTTTGGGTTTTTGGGTTTTAAGCGTTTCAAAGATCAAAATCCGAATGGTCATAATTCATTACAACTACAAGAATAACTTGGAGTCATAAAGTAGGTGAACCTAGGAGAGACCATTCTACGCCTAGAAGAACGGCTAGAAACTTACGACTTGGTTCTTACCGTTCTTTTGCATGATTTATTATACAATACAATATATGAACCACTAGTGTCGTGTTTATCAAACTTAGTGAGGCGTTGGCAAAACATATGCACGTTATGATCAGGTATAATCAAAAATCATTTTCCAAGTGACTCGATTGACAATCAATGTAGAGCCACGTAATAGAAATTAATTTAGGTTTAACTCGTGATAGGTTTCTCCTTAATTCTCCTAAATAAGGTACTATTGCTTATTTACTGTGTAGAGATTACTTGACATAAAACATACATAAAAAAATAATTCACCACATAATCGAAATCGTGATCAAAGAAGATCGTGATCGTGAAGAGGACTCAGAATCGTTTTTCCAGGTAATGTAAGGAAGGCTTATGTCCAGCAGTGGACTTCTTTAGTCAATTGATAAAATTTCACGACTGTAAGAGTGAGTTTCTTATCTCATAGGTATACATTTCATGTATGCTCGAGGCTCGAGCCAATCAACATTAAGCGTAAGACAGTACTAAGCATTAGAAGTAAGCCTTCTTTAGTACTACTGTGTAGTGTTTTTTTTAACCTGAATTCTCGAAAAATAGATTTGTGTTTGTATTTATCCCCAAACTGGCAGACGAGCAGATGGGTCAACTGATTAATAAGTAGTGTGCGTGAAAACTATTCGATTTTCTGAAATAATAATTAATGATGATGATAATCTAATAAAATAATTTTCTGACATACTGGATCACAAAGTCGTACTTGCATACCTATGCAATTGTCGGCCGATTAATTTGAAATCGACTATCGATTTGCAGGCTTATTACCCAGCGCTCCCAATTTAAGAACATTATCATTAGAATTATAGCTCATAGGGGTAATTGGTAAATTCCTATAAGGGGACTAAATATTGGTGTGTGTGGCTAGATTTGATCAAACAATTTATTTGGTAGTAAATTCCCGTCTCTACCCTTACTTTGAGATGCCGTCGAACCCTCTCTATTGATCTCTTATCTTACAAACAAGCGCCAATGCATCCAAACTATATTGCTTGATGGCATTATTTTTGAACCGGATATTATCGACAAACATAGTATTTCTAATTAAATATATTGTTCGTTTATTTATTAGGGGTACATCTGAAAAAGTTTGGTGAGGAATACACCAATTTGAGATTTAACACCGCCACTGCAATTATCAAATGAATAGCGAATGATTTCGGGGTGGCTAGCATTTTTGATTTTCAATTTGGTTTCGAGTAATTTCACTGAATATAGCAGCTTTTAATTAGTAATTATATTATTGTATTTCTGTTATGGAAACTACGGATACCTATAACGACTTTATGGATATTTTCCCATATGAAAAGAAATGCAACGCTCTCAGTTTTTTTGTTTTATAATGGTTAATTGTTTTCAGACATAATGTCTAGTTTGTGGTAGACTATTTTTGACCCAGCCATTTTATTTTTATTTTCATTTATAATTTGAAAAATGATACCTAGGTACCATCAGGTAACCAAAAATAATGTGTTGAACAAAACAGATAGTGCGCCATCTCTGGTTAAAGCATGATACTAAATCAGTGACTGGTATTATAAGAATACATTTTTTGGCTTGGAAACCTTTTAGTTCCACAGTTTCCTCACGGATGGCGCTGGGGTGAAAGCTTGGTAAATCAACAACCTAATTTCGTTTAGGTACCTACATTATGTCACCTGCACTATTTTATACAAATTAATTTTAAAATTATTTGCATCACATAACATGGTAGGATACCTATAATCACACAAAAGTAATTACACAGAAATTGCCAAATGTGAATACAAAAGTTGGTTAATTAACCTATTTTGAAAATTTCTGAGGTACCTTAGAAATTTTATGGTAAAATGTTGTTTAAAAATACTGTTTTTATTTTGAAATATTATACTAACATTCGGCTACGCTCTACTCTACTCTACAAGTAACGTAAAAAAAGAAAAAACAGGTAGGTTTTCAATGAATTTCAATCGCTTGTTGGTCATTGAGCTTGAAAGAAAGCATTTCTCCGCTTGCCTTCGTACACTGCTGTCGCGAATGCGGTTCTTACTTTACGCAAACTCTTAACACGTATATATAAAAAAAACTGAACTTCGTTCTAAATTCAAATAGAAGAAAATAATCTTTTGCAAAAAAAACTAAACTAAACAAAAATTGTGTTCTCAATTTGAAATCGGCGCTAAAACAAATGAAGATGCGTTCTTTTTGCTCAGTGAAAATATAATTTTATTTTTATTTGTGTTGAGATAAGTACTCAGTGAAACTATATTTGTAGTGAAAATGATTCGGACAATATACTGGATTGGTTTATTCGTGATTTTATCAACAGAAATGGGTAAGTAAATAGCGCAAGAACCTATCTACCTAATTAATATTCATTTCAGTTATTTAACATTTTATAAAAAAACACATCGTTATAATGCTCAAACTATATCTTGCTAGAAATTGAACCTATGTTATTTGCTCACTAGAAAAGTTTGACACAAATTTTCTGCTTCTAATTACAGAAAAAAATACTTAGTACTCGTATTTCTTACTGTGCCCATTATTTTCGCATCACCGGACAAGAAAGAGAAATTATCTGCTTTTCTATAAATCGCACACTTAAGCCAAGACTATGCCAATAATTGTAACAAAACATAATACAATAGTGTAAATTGAATAATGTAATATAATTTTATTTTTGTATGATGTGTTCTGTATAAGTTTTGTGTTTGTTGAAATCATTGTTGGATGTAAGCTCGACATTTGTGGGCTGTTGGCTATTTCTATCGGATTATAATAATTAGCTAGTCTTTTTTTAAAATACAACTAGCTAATGTAACAAGCAGATGGCCCACCTGATGTTAAGTGGTAACCATCACCTATAACAAAGCATTGCCTCATAAATCACGCACCATAGGAACGTGTCCTACGATATCTGCCCTGCGTCCATCAACTTGAGGCATACAGATGTTATGCCTCATGTACTTACCTGTAATTACACCGGCAACCACACTCTTCAAACCGAAACACAGCAACGCGGCTTGACGGCAGAAAAAGGCGTGGTGGTAGTACTTCCCCAGACGAGCCCTTCACAAAGAGGTCAGCTACTCTTAAAACCTATATATCTCTTGATACCTATAAAAACTTATACTCTGTTTAGGTCATCTTTTGTAAGCTATCGTCAAAATCATGCGGGTAATAATGCTCGCATGAGATAGGTAGGTAATTATGTAAAAGTGACTAGAAGTGTTGTTTATTTGTGGTGTTTGATTACCAAGATATTACACCTGATGGAAAGTGCAGTTGCAGAGTTTTTGTTGCAGAAGAGTGGCAAAAAGTCGTATTGCGTAACTGTGCTATGAGAATGAAAAAACAAAGATAAAATTCTCACACGTGGAAACTGGAAAGTTATAACTTTCTTGTTATCACAATACGCATCACACAAACAAAAACAGTTTACACACACACACAGTTTACTGTCCTCATTGAACTATTAACAATCATGGGTAGGTACAATAAGGTAGTTAGGTATACCACGTGCAGGCTTCGCCGTACACCTAGTACGACAGAGTAGGTTGTACTCGTTTTGAAAGCCAATAACGAAATTCATCAGTTAGCCAACAGCCGTCATATTGGGCGCCTTAATCAATTTGTACCACTCTATGGTGGCATTACTTCCTAGTGAAGTGGATGAAAGAATTTGGCCATTCAGCATCCACCCTTATTCTACTTCATTTACAAATGGGAAGTTTTTATTTTCCTATACAACAGAAAAATCAAAATCGACAAACTAGAGTTAGAAGAAAGGCAACATTTAACAGAAGGTTGAATTTGTCATTGCATGGATCGACTCTCAAAGGAGCTTCCATCCAATCGTAATCGAGAGTTTTTTGTGCTTTATATTAACGGAGTCATTTTTAGAGGTCTAGTTTTAATAAATAAATAAATGAATAAATATAGCTGGACTTTCCACACAGCACTATCTACCCCAAACTATGCTCTGAGAACCAGATAGCTCATATAATAATCTTAATAGATGCTCTCTCTCTTGTCGTGTCACTAGTTTCTTTCGAAACAGTGTGGTGAAAGGTGAAAGATTTTTAGTGCGCCTCAAGAGGCTCCTTTCGAGCACTTGACACAATATGTTATGGAACTTTTTAGGTTCTACGACATGCCGATTTCCTCACGATGTTTTCCTTCATCGTTTGAGAGTACTGGCATTGTATAATAGATAGGTACTAATTTTGTATATGATCATTGTATTAAAAACAAGATTGTTCTTATTATATTACTATTAAATAAAAGAGTTCGTTGTATTACTTTTGTCCCATAGTAGGGCAAAAACCTCCATTTTCTTCACTCGTCTCTATTTTGTCCATTGCCAAATAAAAAATGGACAACCTAGTAGGTATGTAAAGTATGTCACAAAAAAATTGGGACAAAGCCCAAAAGCCAGTCTCGAACTAAGCGTGTTTTGTACTAGATAACCAATACCAAAACATAAATGTACTAAATGTTGCAAAAATAATAATCTACAAACCGGCATTTGATCAGATGCCGGCCCAGACAGGTGGAGAAAGTGGTTTGGCCTCTTCACCAACATCTCGCATAAAGTTTCCTTTCGCAAAATAAAAAAACAACGCGTGTAGACAATAATGATTCAAAACTTGGTTGGTTTCTTTGCTTTGATTTTGCTAGGCTGCGGTCGTATTACCGATTACGATGATTATTGGTGTATTTCTGTTTTTTTACCGCGACCAATTTATTTTCATTTTTACTTATATTTATTTGATTTTTCTTCATGCAATGGATTTCTTCAGGCTGATAATGATAGACTATAAAATATATGATGACAGCTATCGTTTGTTTTTTTTGTACTCGTTCGCGTTTACAATGTTTTTTTAAATAATCATCCTGCAAAATTTAAAGTATTCACGTACTTATTCAGTACCGACCAGTTATAGTGCTATGCATTTACTTGTCAGTCGAGAATTCTTGCAACCTAGTTGTCCAGTGATCTTGCACATTTGGTTCACATAACTACGCGAGCAAGTTCAATAGCATCGTAATACTTGGTAAAGTCGGCGACTTAAAAATATTTAATGTTTTAATTATTCAATAAAAATTTGCTCTGGATTTTGTAAAGTAATGGCCACCACGGTTTCGTTGCCTTTTACAAATCAGAAAATGTTGATCTACTTTTGTCGCTGATCATACTTCTATTCAAGATATTACAATTTGGACTCAACTAAGACGAAATAAGGTTCTAGACTTGAACCAATAACTGTTGTTAGATAAACAAATAGGTGTGATAATACATGCGTGTTACTAGTTACATACTAAGCAAAGCTTTATAGTAACAGAATAATAACTGATGTACAAAATGTGTTTTTTTTTGTAATTATAATTACGTATAGAAACTATAACATTCAGACATAGAACAAAAATCTTAATTCATTACACAAATCAGTTTGATGGGGATCGAACCCGCAACTTAAGGTGCATTAGCTCTTGTATTCGAAGACAAGAGCTAATGTGACTCTCGCTCGCTTTACTAGTTTTCGTACATAAGCAAACTTTTGAGTAGGAAAACATGTATCGATCAAAATGTTTTTTTTACTAAACTGTGTGCAATGTGATTGCATATTAAATAGTTGATTGCAATTTTTCCAAAATAGATTTAGTAATTTTATATTTTTCAACATGTCGAAACGTGCGAGATAGAGGTAGTACATTAGCTCTTGTATTCGCCTTAAAGCCTAGGAAGCCATAACTTTCATTAATAAAGGTTTTTTTTTTCAGTGCCGGAAGCAGATGGCATGCTAGAATCTATGATAGACTTCCAGTACTTCCGCTGCGTGATGAAGCGAGACTGGAAGTGTCCGGACAGCGAGATCAACTTCTTTCTCTACACGCCGTGAGTAAGCCACTTCACATTAACAATTAGAAAAAAAAGGAGTTAAAAAGCCCCCTCGCCGTCCACAATGCATACCAAATTGTAATAATATTCGAGTTGAATTTGAGTTTTTATTTCTTCATCATTACAAAAAGTGATTAATCACAGTGAATAAGATTTTTATAATATCCCAATTTTTATAGTATCCGAGTGGGATTTGAACCCACGACCTTCCCCTTGATACGAGGCTGCACTAACCATCTGCTAACACCTGCTGTTTTCTAAAGAAGGTAGTCAAAGGCACCTTCAAACAGAACGAAAAATGTAAATATATAATACAAGTCGCTGAAACCCTACATTTTAGAGAAAGTAACTAACCAATCTATTATTTCTTATATTGTATTTATTCTATAATTTTCAAGGTACCTAATAAATGTACCACTATACTTCCAGTGAAAGACCTTTCAAGCAATGGATCGATGTTCGAAAACACAAGTTGCTCGATGTGTATGGGTGGAATCCGATGAGGAAAAACGTCATCATCATACACGGCTTCAACGGGACCTACTCCAAGACACCCATGATCTATATACGAGATGGTAGGCAAATAAGCATTATTTTGGTGACCTCAACATTCAATCGATCTATACCATGGTCTTATGGACTTTCTCGATATGGATATTTATATGGTATATTAGAAAATCTCAAGTAACAGATAGATATATAAATCACAAGTAGATTGGGTTAGAAACCTAAGAAAGAAGAGCTATTTATTGACTAACAGAAAACAACAGTTATTGCTGTTTTTTTACAGTTTTTAAAGCATGTGAAAACTATAAGCTTATATTAAAGCTTATATTTTAATGCGCATGAAAAAGGATCGATAGGCATAAGATAATGAATTTTGGTATTTTAGCATTTGTTTCGCTGACTGTAATTTTTTTCTCAAGTCTGTGAATGCATTTCAGAAATTTTTAAAAGTAGGGATGGTCACTTATACACGTTTTCCTGTAACTATAACGGTTAAGGTTACCCCTTACTGTCCCTGTCCCGTCTGTTACTGTCCCGTCTCAAAAATCCACCCTGTATAGGACAGCCTTCACGGCTCAGTTGGTAGTAGCTCTGCCTTCTGCGCCGTAGGCCGTGGGTTTGATGTTTCTTCTCTGTCTGGGTGTTTTATAATATTATAAATAAGTATGTATTTACAAAAAAAAGTATATTATATGTATTATAATAAATCAGCTATCTGGTTCCCATATTACAAGCTTTGGCTTAGTTTGGGGCTAGATAGTGCTGTGTGGAACGTCCACCAATATTTATATTTATTTTTGTATAGGACAGCGGGCTGATTCCTAGCAATGCACATTGAATACGTAAATGGTAGTGTCGTCGTATTGAACTACTAAGTATAGAGCTTCCTAAAGACAGTCGTAGAGTTAAAGTTTTCAAAGAACAGTGGGTTCATAACTGACAAGAATACTAATTTCTTACACTGGAATTTTTACTATGAAGTGATTAACCCCAAATAAGCAACTTTCGTTTTTGTTTAAGAAAGTGGTACCTATCTATGTATTTATTTGAATATTAATAAGATGTAGACGCTAGGTAGATTCACTTTCATATTAATTATAAAAAAAAAATACAAAAGTAACTGAGACTCCTATACCAAAGGTTCCGTACATGATATTTCAAGCAATTACCTCCAACCTGTAATCAGTAAGTTAATATAAAATCGTAACAAAATAATCGTGTTTCAGACACTTTTTCAAAAAAAAAAATGTATAATTTGTTATTGGTACCTACTATCGAATTTCAATTTTAGAAATGTTTGCTTATTGATTGATGCGACAAAGGCCATTTGAAATTTCTAAATTCTTGGTTAATATTCTTTATAATTCTAGGGTTCCGCATAAGCTAATAAAAAAACCTGCCATTTTAGTAAAATTAGAGTTTGCACTAAGAAAGTGGAAGCAAAGCGCTTCGTGCGATAGTGAGGGATATCCACCATGAAGGGGTGGCACTTATCCGTGCGTCTAGTTGTCCGGAGGTAGAAGAGAGACGGGAGAATAAGATCATGCAGTTCCTGCGTAACTGCGTTCACGCAGTTCATGCAGTTACTGATACTGATTTAATTAATTTGATCTTCCCTTATACATCTAAATCTTTTTTTATTTTTATTTTTTCAATTCCAGCTTATCTATCTCGCAAGGACTACAATGTGTTCATGGTGGACTGGTCTCCGTTGACCAGATTCCCTTGCTACCTATCCGCACTCTCCAATCTCAAGTAAGTATCGTTTAATACCGACATAAATATAAAGGTTTTAGATAGATTGTATGCGAACATAAGTTTGTTTGGTCTAAGAAAAACACCTGTCATTATTGCTTCTGTGTGATCAACTTACAATTCACTTAATGAAATAAACATTAAAAAATCTAGTAAAATCTATTCGTATCAAAGTCAAAGTCAAAGTCGAAAGGTATTTATTCAATAAAATCACAAGAATCACTTTGAAACGTCTTAAAGCTAGGTGACTCTAGGTGCCAGTTCCACGCGACCAAAGCCTAGAAGAACAGGCAATAAACTTACGGCTTGGTTCCTACCGCTCTTTTGTATGATCCTTGTTACAATGTAGGTGTTATAATACAATATTGAAGCTCCAGAATGGTGCCAATGTACAAGTACTTGTCTTGTACGTGTCTTGTACAAGTATTTAGTAACTTTGGCCCGCTTCTACTCCGAATATTTCCATGCCCCAAAGGGTTTACTATGTCATCCACCATTTTTAACATTAAGTACCTTTAAGAGTAGTAGCTCTTTGTGAAGGGCTCGTCCGGGGAAGCACTTTATCTGCCGCCAAGCAGCGTTGCTGTATTTTGGTTTGAAGAGTGTGGTTGCCGGTGAAATCACAGGCACATGAGGCATAACATCTGTATCCCTCAGGTTGATGGACGCAGGATAGTACATCGTCGGGCACGTTCTTATAGTGCGTGACTTATGAGGCAATGCTTTGTTATAGGTGATGGATACCACTTAACGTCAGCTGGGCCATCTGCTGGTTTCATCAGCATGTTTATAAAAAACAAACCATGTAATATGATAATGCCACAAACAATAATGTCAAAGCTTTTTTACAACCTTAATTATGCTGCATAAAAACTATGGAAAACACACATAGATAATTGATCACATCTATTCAATTTCGTAACACAGACCCATATTTATATTCTGTGAAGATGTCTACTATCGTAACTCTCTAATATAATTCTAACAACATTTTAGAAATTTTAGATTTTTGTCTAAGATTTGATAGCAACTTGTACATTTTTTATCCCATCAATTTGTTTTCCCGTGTATGTTTTGTAAGTATGTACCTACTTTTTATGACCAAAAATCTATTGGTGCACATACGGATTCGAATCCTTGTCCTTACGATCAGAAGGCGAAGCCACTCCTACTAGACTACCGTACTGGTGCTCTGATATATACAGGTGAGTTTTGTGCCCCCCGAGGGTAGAATTCAACTGGCTAAAGTTATTGAAACGGTAGGAACCAAGCCGTAAGTTTGTTGCCTGTTCTTCTAGGCTTGGTCACTTTGTATGGCACCTAGATCACCTACTTTTAAGACGTTGCAAAGGGATCTTTTTGATTCAACTGAATAAATAGCAATAATAAATGGCAATTCTGATGATGTTTCTTCTGTATAGATAGATGTTGGTATGGATAATATAAAACAAATGAAAACGAAACATAAATACCTTTTGACTTTGACTTTCATAAATGTTTGTAAGGAGTCACAGGCTCGATTTTGATATAAATAAATTATAAAGAGGAATTTAATAGGATACGTATAAATGTTGCATATTTAGGTAATGAGTATTTAAATATAAGAACTTGTACACATTATGAAACTAAGGAGAAACATAAGCATGAAAGAGTTGAAGTTTCTGATCGGCAACAACTATACATCGCCGATTCAGCCCTCAAAAAGGTTATGGTCACAGCCGTCCAAAAATCGGCAAACAGGAGTCTGAGTATGAACTCGCTCATGATCGATGTAATGCATTCCTACAAAGGAGATGCTTACAAAATATATGAAGCCCTGATCAAAATTTTGTAAAGTGTAGGTACGCTGTACCTACGGGCTTTGTCACTATTGACAAAGCCAACGTGGGCAAAGCCGTGGGGCGAGCGAGCCCTCTGTGAGAGACGTCTCAAGTCTATTATGTGGGCATGCCCATCGTGCCCACAACGGTGTATCCGCTTGTTTACCACTACTTAGGTTGGCTGGTAGAAAATGCTTGAGCATTAAGCCCTCCTATTGTGCTTTGTGTGTTTTGTGCAATAAAGAATAAATAAATAAACAACTGTTGCAGATTAGCCGCCCAATGCGCAGCGCAGTTGTACTCGTACATAACGCACGCCGGCGCTCTGGCGCGGATGACCACCTGCGTGGGACACTCGCTCGGGGCTCACGTCTGCGGGATGATGTCCAACCATCTCACTGAGAAGCAGTACAAGATCGTTGGTGAGTACATTTTTAATTTAACTATGTAATAAAACTAGTAAATATTGGTGGACATATCTATCAGCCCCATCTAGCACCATTATCTAGCCCCAAACTAAAAAAGGGTACAATATATTTACCCATTTTAATATATTTAAGAGTAGTAGAGCTCTTTGTGAAGGGCTCGTCCGGGGAAGTACTATCACTACGCCTTTTTCTGCCGCCAAGCAGCAACGCTGTGTTTCGGTTTGAAGAGTGTGGTTGCCGGTGTAATTACAGGCACACGAGGCATAACATCTGTATGCCTCATGTTGATGGACGCAGGGCAGTGCGTCGTAGGGCACGTTCCTATTGTGCGAGACTTACGAGGCAGTGCTTTTTTATAGGTGATGGTAACCATCACCTATAAAAACCTCACTTTACATCAGGTGGGCCATCTACTATCCAGCACCCGAAGTCCTACAGCGCATAAGTCAGAGATACTACCAACGGCTGTTATTTTGTTGGTTTTTTTGTTATTACGTTGAATCCGTAAAGTTTCGTCGATCTGTGTGTTATTTATGTTTGTCTGAGCGCCCTCTGTTTATTTACCCATCGCAAGATACTTACCTAGGAAAAAAGCTTTACAAATCAAGATGACTGGATAAATTGTATGAGTATATAAAACAATAGTAATACATCTGAAAGATTAGCCAAATTAGACCAGCTTGGCCAGACTGGTTTTTACCTCGGAGGTCTGACCCCGTACCGTCTGTTATACATTTTGCAACCCAGTAAAATTCAATTGTACATAGAGTTAGGCACTATTGAAACATTTAGCTTAGTTAAAAGTATTTATAATATAAATATATCAAGAGTACAATTTCATGGAAACAAATTTCAGATCTTTCAACCAACTTATAGCTGTGGAACTTTGGGTAGCGACAGTGTGATGGTTTTGCATTCCAAGTACTGATTCACGCCTTCTTCGCCCCTGAAATGTTAAATAATGAATATAGTTTTTTTAGGATACAGGACTAATATTTAAAAAAAAATTAAATACTTACAACTCCCTTCCTAGACCAGAATCTTTAAAACCACCGAATGGCGTTTGGCTTGTCACGTGATCGTATGTGTTTACCCTGAAAACAAACGGTTTTTGCTTCAAATAATGTTCTAACCATATAATATTATATAGGAGGAATATTTTCAAAAAAAGGCACTCCTCGACTCGCCACGATCAATAGTTTTTTTAACCACAGATGTCAAACCATGATATCACAAATCTTCTGTCGCCTGGAATCGCCACAGATTTTTGATCAGGTTATACTTATAAAATAAAAAAATTGACGCTTTTTACCCCATAGCACAGATAAGAGAATACTAGTACCCATAGTATTGAGCTAATAGGGTAACAAGCAAATTCTGCAAGACTAAAGCGTAAAATTAGCTTACCACACGGACCCTGCCCGAACAAACTTAGCAAAGCTTAGTGCGGTTGTGATGTCATTGGTGATCACACCAGCGCCTAACCCGTAGTTGGTGGCGTTGGCTCTTTCGATCACCTCTTCGAAGGTTTCGAACTTCAAAATACTTTGAACTGGACCAAAAATCTAAAAAAAATGCCATTTGTCAGAAATAAGAAATATTAGGAACTCAATATTTTTAAACGATTATTATTGGCACACGATATGTGCATTTTCATGTACCTTAGGAACAAAATGTTGAATCATGTATGCTAAGAACTCAGTGGTCATAGAACGTTACGTTTTTTTAATGGCTGAGACTATCCTCCAAGTGGCTTCTAAATTTAATAGTACTTCTATTTCTTCAATTTATATAAAGTTTTTACAAAATGCTTAAGGCTAATTTATAGCACCTGCTATAAAAGGTGTACCTACCACTATCACTGTCATATTCATGCCTACAAAAGAAGCCCTGAGCTGAGACGTTATGACTCTAAGCGATATGCTCATTTTAACCAGACATGTTTTTGTTTTTTAAAGAAATGGCCAGAAAAATATTGTAGGGCTTAAAACTCACCTCTTCTCTAGCAATTTTCATATCATCCTTCACGTCAGCAAACACAGTGGGCTTGACGTAGAACCCTGTGTCGCCAACCTTGCCACCTCCTGCTACTAGTGTGGCGCCATCCTTCTTGCCAGCTTCAATATATCCAAGCACTTTCGTATACATTTCTCGGTCAATCTGTAAAAAGTACGTGCCTATTGATAAACAATGTCCCCCATAATGATTGGTCGTCATTTGCATCAATTACATATGCCTCCCTCCAAATTTTGGTAAAAGAGCTGCGGAGTCCCCCCTTCCTGAATTGTTTTTAGGTTGGCGAGCGGATGATTGACCGCAGTTTCAGTGTTACGTACTGAAGAAATGCTGCTGCACATCTCATAGTGCTTCCTGCTAGTCGCCTCTTACGTTTCCATACCGGGACCACTATTTGACTGTTAGTCTATTGTTTTGTTGTTGTTTGCCATTTTCTTGGCACTTGTAACACCAGAGATATCGAAAGCGTTGCTAGCCTTTGGACCATTTTAAAACGCCCTGTTTTAAGAACCTCCTATATTTTGTTGGAAATATCTTAGCAGAGAATTTCCTGCTGACAGTATTCTTTATTGGAATAGTCAGTTACCTGTGGTCCTTGCTGAACATCGTCAAAGGGATTCCCCACCGATCTTTTGATAGCGATCTCGGCAGCTTTCTTCACGAACTGGTCGTATATCCCAGACTGGACGAAGGTCCTTGTACCGGCACAACAGCACTGGCCTGCATTGGCGAATGCAGCTGCGTGTGCGATCTGTGCTGCTTTTTCCACTGAAATCACAAGAAAATACAATATTACCAATCATAAGAGTAGTAGAGCTCTTTGTGAAGGGCTCGTCCGGGGAAGTACTACCACCACGCCTTTTTCTGCCGCCAAACAGCAACGCTGTGTTTCGGTTTGAAGAGTGTGGTTGCCGGTGTAATTACAGGCACATGAGGCTTAATATCTGTATGCCTCAAGTTGATGGACGCAGGGCAGTGTATCGTAGGGCACGTTCCTATCGTGCGTGACTTACGAGGCAATGCTTTTTTATAGGTGATGGTTACCACTTATCATCAGGGGGGCCATCTGCTTGTTCCATCAGCTAGTAGTATTAAAAAAAAAAAAATTGTGAAGTTTATTTTATGCGTCTTACAAGCTACTGTTATTCTCTTCAAACGCATTAGTTTTCTAACTACCTATATTGTTCAATGATCACAATCAATTGGCCTGTGACTCCACCATGCCACTGTACATAAAACATAAGTCATGAATGAACATGAAAAATAATGTACAAAGGGACTACTGGATGTAATAAATTAGTTTTTTTTTTAAATTGTTTCAAATTTCCAAAATTTAAACATAGCATAAAGCTTATTCAGTAAAATTTACCATCAGCATCGTTGAAAACTGCAAGTGGGCTTTTCCCTCCGAGCTCGAGAGTCACACGTTTGAGGTTCACTGCTGAAGCTGCACCTAGGATTATTCTGCCAACCTGAAATTTTGCAAACTTTTTATGAATTTATGAAAAATAGGGAGCTTGTTCCAACATTATTTTATTGAGGTAAGGGCGCTGGACCACTTTCGTATTGCTGCTGCAGCACACCTACATACCAACAAAGTACTGTAATATCTATCTGTGTAGCCATTTCCTTTCTTTTATTGTTTTGTATGTGTATGTGTGTTTTTTTTTAGCAAATAAATGTCTGTCTATTAGGGTGGGTCGATTTTTTCAAATGTCGAAAACTAAGTACGGGTAGGTCTCAAAAGTTGCATTGGGTGATAATAATTAAAAAATAATTAACAAAAAAAATATTGCTTATATCTTTTAGCCCTCTACCGGTACCTAAATAAAACGAAAAAAGCAAATTTTCGACTCCACGCCCCATCTGATTTACTTGTATGTAATACCACTCATGGTATAATCTATTGAGTGATATGCGAGGTTTCCACTTCGGGCACTCATTCATTAGAGAGCGAGATACACTGGCATTTCACCAAAATTCATAGATTTTCGCAGTGCCTTCGAGACCTTGACTCGGGAAAACCACTATTATTTTTGTTTTGTTTTGAAAGTATTTGGATAATTGATATAGTCTCGCGTTAAAGAACGGTTCATTTGAACTGTATTTCCCGTTAATTTTAAGTGATATTGGCCTTACGTGTGTGTCAAATACGTACTTTCTCAGAATGAGTTCAAAAGTGTTAAAAGCTCGAAGTGATGTAAATTTTCTAAACTTTGGAACACCCTTTGTAATAAGTGCGAATGTATTAAGTGACGTAATAAAGTCTCTTTTGTATGTGCGCCATGATTAGCAAGAAAAAAACATAGGAAAACAGGCATCTGTTACCGACGTTCTCGCTGCTGTCTGCCGCGAGATCGAAATGATTTGGACTTCTGCTTCGATTCCGACTGAGAGCACTAAACGCATTAAGGACTTGCTCAAGAGGTATTATGATGAAAACTTAAAGCTTATTTGCTATCCAAAACAAAAAGAACTGATTCTTAAGAGGAAAACGTTCAAACTTTTCGTCAAACTGCTATAACTAGACTTTTTGATATCGCGGCTTGTAATGCATTAGTTTTGATTCCTGCACTGTTTTAGGGATGAGAAGGCTCCTATTATTGAACGGCCGTTCCTTTTAGGCCAAAGAACGAACTGAAAAATGATGATAGGTAGCCTCGATCATCACGCAACCCAAAAAATGCAGCGTGCATTTGAAAGGCGCATGAAAGTTCGCAAGACAGAAAATGTGCGCCATAAAGTAGAGCCAAGTGTAACTGAAAATTCATACTGCGAGTAAAGAGATGAGAGACTCTATTGGTGACAGAGAACCGGTACCGTTCACATCAGCTGCAGTTCAAAAAACCATAGTAAAATAGAATACCTTTCAAAAAAGTCTGCTAAAGTTGGCGAGCGTATTTGTTCAAAATCCCGCAATTAAACTTCAGTGCGAGCCGATACATTGAAATGATTTATTAGAACGATTAATTAGTGACCTTTTATATTTTAATCTGAAATCCTGTGAAACATAGCTTCACAGGATTTCAGATTCACAGTCACAGGATTTCATATTCAACTTTGTTGCAAATATTGCTTAATAAAACTACTATAAGTGTAGAATTTTCCAAATTTCCCTGTCACACCTAAGGCGTTGAGCGTTGTGTGAAGCTAGTCACTGAAGCTTCTATCACAGTAGCAGGACAAAAGGTGCGCAAAGCTCTTATCCGTACAAAAACGCAGTCTATATCTTAATGCCATCCTTTCATTATAAGGCCGAATTCATATGCTAAAATGGGAGATTTTGCTCTGATTGACATACATTTTTCACGACTATAAGTCAGTTAAATGTTACGGTCTGTTCTAAATATGTTTAAACAATGTTTGATTAATGTATTTGAAATTAACTTGTTTAATTTTTATATTTTATTCATTTAACTTTGGTTATAAATTATCAAGATATCCGAAATTTCAAACGCAGGTTGAGGGCTATAAGTTATATTGATAAAACAAACTAATTACTACATTTCATTGTTCTTGTCATTTTGCAACTTTTGAGAACTACCCATCAGCAAAAAAACAAAAATAATTTTTTTTCATGCAAATCGACCCACCCTACTGTCTATGTCTATGTCTATGTATTAATGAAATACAAATAGAAAAATTTATACACAACAAAAATCACGCCTGTTTCCAATAGGGGTAGGCAGAGACCACGTATTACCACTTGCTAAGATCCTTACCTCTTACGCTTCATTCACTCTCATAACATTCTTCATATTATATTCCTTATACAGTAGTTGGTGTATTTTTAATTTCCGACATCTTTATCATCTCACCTCGGTAGAACCAGTAAAAGCTACTTTGTCCACATCAGGGTGATGAGTCAAAGCGTGTCCAGCAGTGGGTCCAAAGCCGGGTACAACATTGACCACGCCGGGCGGGAAGCCAGCCTCTTTGATCAAAGCAGCAATGGCTAATGCTGTTAGCGGAGTTTGCTCTGCTGGTTTAAGAACTATCGTGCAACCTGAAATACAATATTTTAAAGAAAATTATAGATTTATTGTATTGGATTACCTTATCTTATCAACGTGTTAGAAGCGAAAATTTCGTAAAAAAAATCCTGAAAACAGTAGCAGTAGGATATAAAAATAGATCGTGGTTTTTATGACGAATCTGGAAGAGAACTCTTTTTAGGGTTAAGCTCGCCTTTGTACATGCTTTTTATATTAGTTTACTTGTTATTTTTACTGTGTACAATAAAGATCTAGATTTTTTAATCATACAGAATATACTAACTAGTGTCATTAAACTAACCTGCGGCCAAAGCTGGAGCAATTTTCCATGAAACCATAGGTATAGGGTAGTTCCATGGAATGATTTGTCCACAAACTCCAACGGGCTCCTTCAATGTGAATGACAACACTTCGCCATCTGTTAAATAAATTTTAGAATTTGATTCAAATATTGACATTCAAATTTACAAGGTGTTCCAGTACTTGTGTTTAAAACTTCAGGGGGCTAACTTACCCATCAATATGAACAAAAACAGCTGTTTCACACATTTTAGCCAGGTAGGTATTCAACTTTTTTTTCAGCTGTTTTTTTTCGCGTTTACAGTGTTGGTTCCATAGAAAAAGTTATTCATATTGATGGGTACTTTAACCCAATGAAGTTTTAAACACAAGTATTGGAACACCTTGTATACCATTAAATCAACCCAGCTTAATATTCCGGTTTCATAATTACTTAGCTGATACACGTTGTTAGTATAGGGTGTCTTGGCTACTTTACGACCACTTAGTGGACTTGTAAAGTTTGAAGTAACATAATTCTTCAAAATTATATTTTTTTATTTAAAAAATACTTGGAGGTGAAAGAAAAAACATCAAATAATCTAATTATCGCAAATTTTAATATATTTTATGATTATTAGTATTAAATAATTACATATTTATCAAAAAAGGCTATTTTCTCAGTTCCCGACCACTTGCGGCCAGTTTACGTCCGACATTTTCGTCAGTTGGCGTCCACATAAATGCCATTGAAAAAAGAGCGTTACGAAAATGATCATAAGGCCGAAAATAGGAAGAGCAATTAAAGGTTCATATTTATTTGGTAATTTCACAAAACTGACACGTATAATCATTTGACGCCGCTTCTACATATGCCAAATCTTTAAAAATTGTACACTTTAGATGGTACCAACGCACACATTTGTCACAGCCGATATTTTTTTCTAATTCGTCTTCTACATCACTAATCAAATCTTCGTAGCATTGGCTACATTGTAAAGCTGACTTTGCAGAGGTGTTCTTCTTTACTGCTTTCTTCTTTCTAGGTATTTTGCTTGCCTTCTCTTTAGCTTTTCTTTCTTTTAACTCGGCTCTTAACAGTTGTCTCCGATTCTTTTCTTTAGCAAGGTTTTCTTTCTCTTCATCCTTCTTTTCGTAATACTTCCTCCATGAGCTTGAAGAAATAGCGCTCGGCAATTTAGGACCTTTGTTTTTTTCTTTAGGTGCTGGGGGTTCGGGAAATTGCAGGTGTCTCGCGAAAGCATCATCAAATGAACAGGTCGGAATGATCTCTTGAAGCACAGGGATTGGTTGTTCATGTACATCGGCTGATACTGTGAAGGAACGACGTTGAGTTTCAGGTTCAGAAGGATCACTGAGCGGACTATTTAATTTCTGAGAAATTTCGATTTCTTCAAATGGCACAATTGAGATATTATTCAGCGATACAAACGATCCAGCCCCAGGAAAACTTATATTCTCAATATTGTCTTCAGCTATAAATTGTTGCAGCGTTGCATCGGTTGTTAGATCTGCAGTCAAGATATCTAAGTTCTGACAGGAAGGGATATGCGAAACTTGTGGCAAGGTGAGAGGTTCCTCGAAACTTAAATGTTCTGGTGTGACTGCGGTATCAGCAGTGTGGACTTCAACTGCAATTCCTTCAGCAAGTATACTGTTGCTAAGATTAGATGATGCAGAATTTCGTGGTGTCTTGGATTTAGAACGGCGATTTGCAAGGAATTTAGCTTTAGCTTTGTCTATTTCACTGAAAATTACGTTAGTGTCGATGTTGTGTTTAGATATATTTTCCCGCAGGAACGTTATAACATTTGTGGCAGTGTCATAGTCCTTCGCACATAGCGTCTTTTTGTTTTGGTTTGAATTACGAACTTTCCGTAAAGTGTCTTTAACACATTTTGTGTAATCCACAGCATCTTCATTCAAAGGATATAATCCACATTTTCGGAATCCGTTTATTATTGCATCTTCCAGGTCCATTGTCAAAGTTTCCTTTAATATTTTGCAAAAATTTACTTTTGTTACGGTTTGGTTGACATTGTCTGCCTGCCAATTCCTTATTGTTTTCTTCCACTCCTGCTTCAGTGGCTTAAAAACACTCACATCAGCTGGCTGTAGGATGTGTGTAGTGTTTGCTGGTAGGGCATATAGAATAATTCCATTTTCTTCACAGAATTGGCTCAGCGATAAGGTCATATGTGACTTATGTCCGTCAATGAAGAGAATAACAGGTTTCTTGATGCCCTGTTGTGTTACCCAAGTATTGAAACTATTGCAGACATATTCATAAAATACATCACTTCTCATCCAACCACTTTCTGATCTTCCAAGTACCCAAGATTCTGGCATGCTATCGACAAGAGTTTTAGGTGGTCTTATATATGGAAACACCACTAAAGGAGGACAAACCTTACCACTTGCCGTAAATACCACCAATACAGTAATATTTTCTTTTTCATTATTCTTTTTAATCATATAGAGGTTCTTGTAACCTTTAGGCCCCAAAACTTTACCGCTTTTTGGGCACAGAGAAAATCCTGTCTCGTCACCATTGAAAATCCTAACTGGGTCTTCAAATATATCTAATGCATCTATGGATTTTATATATTCCCTCAAGTCATTAAACCAGCATCTTATACGAGTCTCAGTGACTGCTGCTCTGGCATTATTAATCCCCTCTGGTTCACGAACACTCACATCAGGGTGACGCCTTAAAAACGCATAATACCAGGTGTCTCCAGGTATGCCATCCTTGAAAGGGTTTTTGATTCCACTATCTCGAATTATTTTAGATACGCTCTCGAGTAGATCTTTTTTATATATAGGAAATCCACATCTAGCCATATCCAGTACCCAGTTTTTAAGTTTTTCCTCACCTTCATGACCTAAAACTGGGTCTGGGCCTACTTTAGGTTTTTTGTTGGCAGAAACTTTCCCTGAGAGTCGATCATGGACGGTAGTTTTCGGTACGCCGTAAACCCGACAGGCTTCTCTTATACCCATATTTTTATTTCTAATTTCTTCTATAGCTTTATTGAGATCTTCTTCACCGTAATCAAATAGACGTCTACCTGTCTTTTTCTTTGCTACCCCCACCTGTAAAAAATATTTTTTGAAATAGCGTAAGTAGAAAAGTTACTTTGTTTGTGTTAATAAAGTTATGTAGGTACCAATTTACGCTTGTCTTTTCCTTTCTTTTGAGTATGAGGAGGAGCCATCTGTAAAAAAAACATGCAATGCAACACCATTACCAAAGACAACCCAAAGATACCTTATCTGGTACCATAAAGCCTAATTAGCATTACAACATTGCAACTCCTGACCAGTTTCTAGTGGACGAGAAATAGGCAATTCACGTCCACAATTTTATTTTATACAACTCGGAAGAAAGAATATGGACGACAAATGGTTAGCTCACGACCAATAATCTTTTTCTGCGTAATATTGGAAAAGTGCATGTTCGTATAATAGTTAGTTTACGACCACCAAAGACGAGATTTTTTCAAGTTGTTTGTATGTGATAATGAAACATGGTCGTTAGGTGACTGATTCCCGACCACCTAAAAATGCTTATTGAAAAGTGTCTCCATTTTAGTTGTATTAACACATTTTGCTGGTCGCAATCTAACGTGTGAATAAACCTTATCCTAAAGATCAAAATGGCAGAGTACAGCATGCCGCACCATGCAGCATAAATAAGAAAATTTATAAAGAAGATTGGTCGGAAATAGTCATTTGCCGACCATGCGGTCGAGAAACGATGAAAGCGTAATTTTAGTAGGTTAGTTTGGCGAACACCCATTATTTTAGTTAAAAACACACATTTTCCAATCAAATAATGCTTTCGAGATAAATACATGTATATTTTTATATCCCAAACCACATTTTGATGCGTAAATCTCAATAAAATCCAGTTTTACTTACATTTGAAAAAGTATCCTCTCACTATTTTTTTTGTACTGTTGCCCAACAAATTTCGATACATCCACTACGGCTCTAGTTTCGAAGCTCACTGAGGGGCATCACGTGTTATAGGCCAAAAAACGGTGTCGCAGGGGGGAAGGAAAAGACTGATGTTTCGTTCAAAAACAAAACGAACGCGCGCATTCGTCAGTTCGACTATTTTTAATGATTTTACGAAAAAGTGGTCGTGAACCGGTGGTGGTCGGCTATCTAGCAGTTTCACCCTACGCTGATTACATTTTCGTGATACAAAGATACAGCTGAATTCATTATTAATACACCGATCGACTATAACTCCATAGATGTAGATAATAACTATTAAATATGTGATGCTGCAGTCCATTATCTATCTACCTAAACTCCAGATTCATACTTCGATCACGCCATATAATATGGGAAGTCTCGTGACAATGAGCGTCAACAGATATTATGTCTAGATGATAACAAATAATTAATTTTATTGTGATTCAATTCTCAGAATCGTCTAAAGAAAATGCGTGATAATAATATTTCCATGTTAGCAAATAGATTGTACTGTAATTTATATTTATAAAATTATCAGAAATAAAACCTTCACAAAATACTACTCGAACACCATAAATGATCCACATGATTACCTGCCAGTCACAAAAGCTTTTCGTGGCTTTAAAGTAAATTTCTATGATTCCATACTCAAAACAACAAATTCTGCTATTTTATCTACTTATATCAACTCCGTTTAATAACTTTTAAATAGACTTAAAGTCAACAAAAATGCAAGTGATTCTATAAGCAAACCTAAATCCACTTCAAGTGTACTTTTATTCGTTACAAGGTTTCATACCTGCAGGGATAGTACTCCCAACAATCTTATCAGCTTTTCCCGCGAAGTATCTCAGCACAGATGCAGAATAGTACACCTCTTCCTCCGCCTCCTTGACTGGCTTGCCGCAGTCCAAGGTCTCGAGCTCTGCCAGATACCTAGCCTGGGACTCGATCAACTCTGCCAGTTTGAGCATGAGTCGGCCTCGTGCTGACGCGTCCATGGTACGCCATGGCGCATACCTTTGAAAAGCTTTTTTTGCGGCTGCTACTGCCAGGTCTATGTCTGCCTGAGAATAAAATATAGATAGATAGAAAGAATATTCTGTATTGCACAGAACAAAATGTATATGTGTGTTTAGACGAATTTAATGATAGTGAGTATTCTCTTCCAGTAAGCCTTTGTGTAGTATTGAAAGAAACCGAAAGGGTAGTGCAAAACATGGATGATAGGGAGTTATTTTCTACAAATACACAAAATATCAATGATTGAAAGATAGCATTGTTTAAAATTGCAATATTCATTAGTAGTAGTAGTACTATTTAATCATTACATAAAATATAAACTACTAACATAATTTATGATAAGAGGTAAGATTTACGGGAAAATTTATGATAAGAGGAAAGGATTACGTTTATTTATGGCGACTCACAAGAAGCCGATTGACAAATGACGTTGTGAAGTTCGTAGTTCTTTCTAGAAGTTTATGGGGAGGCCTACGTACAGCATAGGACTAGGATAGTTCAAGCTGACAAAGGGAAAGTAAGCAGCCTGTCGATAAAAAGAGAAGTTACTGACATTACTCACGGTACACGGCCCTGACGGAAGACCATCGTTAGGTGCTGACCAACTAACTTTGTGCTGAGTCAGGGATCCATTTGCAACTCTTGGCTTCTCATTTTTTTGTATTATCGTTATGTATGTACCTATTATAATTATTGTAGCAAATAAATATGTTTTCTTTCTTTCTTTATTTCTATGTTATAGTCTTTTTTCATAATTAAAAAAACTTTGTAATATGATTAAAAACCGTTGCGTTAAAAAAATTCGTTGGTTCTTTCAATTATTTTATGTCTCTATATAAAAGCTAATGCACTTTATAATTATTTACTTACTTTATCTGCTTCAGCGACTTTAACAATTTCAGTCTCATCTTGTGGGTTTATGGTGACGAACGTCTTCTTACTGACAGCATCCACCCATTCGTTGTTGATAAACAACTGAAAACAAAAAAAACTATCAAAGATTTTGCATAAAATGGCTACGGAACAATATTTAAAACATAGTTGATTAGAAAATTTCGTACCTACAATAATAATAACTCTCACTGGTACCCACGTAAAGTAAAGTAAATAAGCATTTGCATAAGGATGTCGAGCGTGACTTACGAGATAATGCTTTGCTATAGGTGATGGTTACCACATAATATCAGGTGGGTCATCAGCTTGTTCCAAAAACAAGTCGTATAAAAAAGTAGATGATTGTCAGCACCAGAGGCAACTTATATTAAAACTCATGCCCTACCTAAATAGGGGCATTATCTATAAAGGAATTTCAATAATGCTTGGGACAGCATTCTAGAACGAGTGGCTTTCCAAGCACCATACAGCATTACAGCTTAGTTTCTTATCTATATAGAGATGTACAAAATATCATGTCTCGCGCTTAAGAATACTACAATACCTACACCCTCTTATCAATGCAATGTTATCTCTCTCGTTAAAATTAATTCTTGTGTAGTTTTACATTATTTTGTTACCATCTCAAAAATCTAACACTGGAAGAGTTATACCTACATTACGTCCGTACAAATAGATGAGATTAAGACCATTAGTCTTTCTAATCTGGATTCGACAAAAACAATACCCAACTCTAAAGGACCGCATTTGTGATATAATTATACTGTATAGTTCAGAACATGGTTACATACCTTTGTGTATTTGACGTCCACACTGACCATTTTAACCGGTATATTCTAATCACTGTCTGTTCTAATAAACCACACACGTCCGGTATTACGGCTGACTTTTAACCAACTGAACACATCCACATTCGATGACGAGTCTGAGATCTTAAATACCACCTTTATTGGTTAGCTAAAGTTAACCTTATGACATTGCAAAACGGCGTAGATTACAAGCAACAGGAACTGTTTTATGTTAGGAGAGCTCGGTTTGATGTGAAAGACATAGCTTTTGCAATATAGACTTTATATCATGGCAATAAGTTCTACACTCATTTAAATGCAAATAGGGCAGAAGATAGATGCGTGTTGCGAATATTGACTGAATTTTGTTGATAAGTTGAAGTAGTCAAGCCGGCTAGCAGATTATATCCAGCTCAGCTGTATTTTATATGATGTTACATGTAAGAAACTACGTGAACCTAATCTTTATTTCTAACTAAACAACATAGATGAAAGAAAGAATGATCAACTGTGATAAATGATTTTATCTTGTAGCTCACATTATAACTCTTAAATTGAGTCTCATTTCAACAAGATAATAAGAGAAGTCTTGTACCTTCTCATATTATGTGTATGTCATAAACTTATTTAAAACTAAAAATATAAATAAATATACCTTTGTATAATTTGGGAAACAGTAAAACACAAAATAGGTACGTAAAAAATGTATAATTTGGAAATATTATATTTGGCGAGTAAATAAGCGATTAAATAACAATCGTTATAAATAGTGAAGGATCAGTTGGTACATCTAAAGCTGTGGAACTTTAGGGAGGCTGAAGGACACAGTCTTATTCTCCAGATATTGCTGGATTCCATCCTCTCCGCTGAAAAAGTAAAATGACTGGATTATCACAATTGGCTTAATTTCTTGGACAACACCTTTTGAAGAAAACAGTACAAATGATCATACGAAATAATCTTTCATTCTCATATATTTCGTGTTTGCTACACGCAGATGAATTGTGATTAAGTGTGCTTCTTTAGTCATTAGTCTGAATAAGTCTACTGCTAGACATAGGCTTCTCCAATATTTGGTTGTTTGCCATAGTTCGATTGGCAGAAAAATTGGTGACTTGGTGACTATAGTGTTGGATTATTTTTTTGCTGCCCAAATACTCCAACCCTACGTTACGTACAACATTACGTCTCTAGGTAATTCATCAATGTATATACCTACGTTTAATGTGTATTCATCTTTGCTTATTTGTCTGAAAGGCTATGCGTTGCTTTGCTCCACCTTGGGCCATCATAGATAAAAAAAACTTTGTTCTTTTTGAAAAGTATGTACGCTTAAATACTTACAGTTCACGTCCAAGGCCAGACTCTTTGAATCCACCGAATGGTGTTTGGGGCGTGACGTGCTCGTAGGTGTTCACCCTATAAACGAAAAACTTAATTAAAGTTCGTAATAATAAAAATAAAAAAAATCTCAGATCTACGATATCAATAATACAAAAACGATAAAATATATTAGTTGGATTTGTCAGTTAAAAAAGTTTTGACAACAATCCCACTTTCAAACTTTTTGTAAAATTCTCGAAACTACTGTTTTATTTACCAATCAAAGGTCGTTGATCCTTATCAGATACTGCACTTATAGCTTTATCAATTACAAAAGTTGTGCAACAATAGCGCATGAGCCAATGTTATGTTTGGACTTGTTTATGCAGTATTTTTTTTTTATACAACTAGTTAGCTGATGGAACAAGCAGATGGCCCACCTGATGTTAGTGGTAACCATCACCTATAACAAAGCATTGATTTCTCCACAGATAAGTTCTTTGAGTACATAATACATTCAAAAAGTCGATGTAAGTATAATTATTATGTACAACCGAAAAAAATATGGAACATATTATGAAAATTTAAGGACCGCATCTTACCACATGGAACCTGCACGGACGTGCTTGACGAAAGAAAGGGCGGTGGTAATGTCGTTGGTGATGACTCCGGCTCCAAGACCGTAGTTGGAGTTGTTGGCGCGGTCAACGACCTCCTCGAAGGTCTCAAACTTAAGAATGCTCTGGACAGGTCCGAAGATCTAATATAATGGTAAAAGCAGGTTCAATCGATCGTATTTTCTTGTACAAGAAAGTGGTTCTTGATAGAAAGAAAGCGGCCTAACGAAAGCAAAAACTTGTGTAAAAGTCGATATATATACAGTTGCTTCCTAGTTTAAGGGGTAGAAAGATCTTTTATGCTGGATAAAACTAGATTTTCGTCATCATTATTATCAGTCAAAATGATCATACTCTAACTGACTATTTGACTTTGAGCAAATTTTTATAATAATATAAACTACCTCTTCTCTGCAAATCTTCATGTCTTCCTTGACATCAGCGAAGACGGTAGGTTGGACGAAGAATCCGACATTGCCTTGGCGAGCGCCTCCAGCGATGCACCTTGCTCCTTGAGTTTTGCCAGCGTCGATGTAGCCTATTACTTTGTCAAACATTTCCTTGTCAATCTGTAAGAAATTAAAAAAAAACTTCAAATTCAATGCTTTTAAATTCATGGCTCTGAATTCATAGCTAGTCTGAGGGTTTCACAAACAAATTAATAACTCAAAACATTATACTATGTTATTTCATGGAGTCCCTTTAAAATAAGGGGTATTTCTTTCACCGATCTAAAATATTTGTGATATTGAGTGGCACTGATAAGACCTTATATCAATGGAGAGTCAATCAAACAAAGACAATTTTATACAGAGTAGTTGAATAAACACTTCATTCTTCTTCTGGAGTAGATAACACTTCTAAATTTAACATGGGTGGTGGTAGTTACGTTATCTTCCCCATCGCACTTATGTGCAAATTACTGTCCAAGTCACGTACATAATGTAAACAATGCGAAGAGGAATTACATCCTTAGCATAAATAGCATATTGAGAACACTTGACTTGATTATGCTAATTAAGTGGAATACTTAGCTGTTACCTACATGTTTATTTAACAAATTACTAATACTCCTAAAAACCATTTTAAAATTGCTCAAGATTGTACAGCTTGCTATAGAGAGATATCTACTTGTTTGGCATTTTAGATATACTAAACCACCGACATAGCCCCTCCAAAGAATAAGTAAGTTGAAGTTGCAGTGGATGGAGCTCATATAATAGTGCAAGTAACAAACCTAAGCTAAAATGTAATAATACAAGTAAATCTGATTCAATGACAAAGCCGTCAAGATAAAAAAAAACAAGGAACAAACCTGAGGTCCCTGCTCAACATCTGTGTAGGGGTTGCCAACAGATCTCTTTTGCGCAATCTCAGCAGACTTTGCGACGAATTTGTCGTAGATACCGGACTGGACGTAGGTTCTAGTTCCAGCAACGCAGCACTGGCCTGCGTTAGCGAAAGCAGCACGATGGGCGATGAGGGCGGCTTTCTCGACTGTATAATGTAAAAGGAATGGTGTCATATAATTTAGCAAAAAAACGTTTCGTTCCACTGAAGGTGTTTTATTTTATTATTCAAACATTATTTCTAGGAGCAAGTTAAACCGTTTAAGAAAGTCAGCTCAGTAAGTTTTTTTATTATATTTTCCCCTATAATCTGTCACTCTTTTATAATCCCACTCATTTTATTATATGTTACATTCATTTTGTATTCATATGCTTAATGTAATATAAATATAACTTAGCAGCTCAGACCCCACGTAATCTCTTTTTGTTTAAATTGATAAGAAGGTTCGGGTTATCGCTATACACGCCGAATTGACCTTTAATCAGAATTATCACCACTTATATCGTCGTATGATATTTAAGAAGCCTCGACTTTGTTAAATTTATACGAGCTACTTAATAATTACTGATATGAAAAAATATGGATGCTCCATAAAACACTGCATAAAATGTTAGAAGAAAGCATTTTGGTGGTCAGGTAATACACCGTAACTAAATGTCTATTCTATATTGTTCTTTACTGAGGCTTTACTGAGGACAGTATAGAATGGGTAATTAGTTATTACATCAGAAAAAGTACAGCGGGTTTGTCCTACAATCGGCGTTCTTATGATGGGTAGCGATCTCTTCCAGACAACCGTTACACTATATCATCTGTGTCACGAGGCAAGAACGCGTACACGGATTCAGATAGGTAGTTTGTAGGTTTTATGAATGATTTATTAGATTACTTTGAAATTGTTCGAGCAGTCTTTTATATCTGGGTAAATCCGGATGCATATTTGAGTGGTGTAAAATAACACGAAAATTTATGTCATGTATGAACATTTGTTACTTAGGTACCTACCCAATATGCAACGAATCTGTTATTCGAAAAACAATAACACTTCCTTTCTATTATCTTAATCCACAAAACAGCCCAACGATAAAGCCTATGAACCAATTGGATCAATCGTTATCAATCGTTATGGTCGGATTTTGTAGATAATTTCCAGCTTATTATCAGCACCTCGGTGGACGATAACTCACCGTCAGCATCGTTGAAGACGACCAGCGGGCTCTTGCCTCCGAGCTCCAGAGTCACCCGCTTCAGATTCACGGCAGATGCGGCTTGCATGATAATACGGCCCACCTGCTCAATTACGTCACATCAATTATCATTCCTAGTGAACTTGCAATCTATGTTATTAATCAAGGAATTTCTAGACAAGTTTATCGTTTTACCAATGATTTATTGCTATATATAATGTAGATTAAGCATTTTGTAAAAAAAATATTTAGGTATTTTGTTTAGGTGTAACCTTTGAAGAGTGAGCACAGAAAAGGTAACAACATTGTTAAATTATATTGCAAGAAATGTGTAGGTTTCATTGAAAGCCTTGATTGAATAAATAGAAAAATAAATTTGAGACTCGTTAATGGATGAGAGAACACCTTCCTTTTAAGTGAGCTACGAGTAGTACTTAATATTTAGCAAATCGAGTCTTCATCGACTTTCTTCATCAATAAAACTAGGTTTATATGTACCTCGGTGGATCCAGTAAATGCAACTTTGTCCACGTCAGGGTGGTGAGTGAGGGCGGCGCCAGCAGTAGGGCCGTATCCGGGGACGACGTTGACGACGCCTGGGGGGAAGCCAGCTTCCTTCACCAGGGCTGCCATGGCCAGAGCAGTGAGGGGGGTCTGCTCTGCTGGCTTCAACACGATTGTGCAACCTAAAGTATAGACATTTTTATTTAAAGGGATTTCATAAAATATGTGAGTAGTTTATTCCTTAATAAATAATACACCAAGAAGTATGAGGAATATTAAACTATCGATAAAAATGTTAATACCAATAACTGAGAACATCAATATGATTACACAATATTTTTACGTGATTTGGTAATAAATTATTTATCGGCAACCGTAGCGATAAGCATTATTCAATGACTAGCGAAATGATAATTCTCACCTGCGGCCAAAGCAGGGGCAATTTTCCAAACGAACATGGGAATGGGGTAGTTCCACGGCAAAATCTGTCCGCAAACACCAACGGGCTCCTTCAGGGTGAAGGTCATGACCTCGCCATCTGAAAAGGATTGCAAGTTAATATCCTATATCATAGAAGACACAACATTAATTAAACGCTTCACTACTACTTCACATAGCTAATCTTTTTCAATGAATCTTAAAGATCCATGTTATACCTTAGTATTATCGTTTATCTACAAAATATTTTTTTCTAGTTCGTTATTGCTGAAATGAGGTTAGTTTTAGGTGGTAGTAAGAGGTTCTATGATTATTTACATTCCCCTAAGGGGTTCAATAAATGTTAAAAAATCTAAGTTTTCTTACCGGCAGGAATTGTGCTTCCTGTGATCTTGTCAGCCTTTCCTGCGTAGTATCTGATGATACTAGCAGCCCACTGAATTTCTCCTTCAGCCTGCTTCACTGGTTTACCACAGTCGAGGGTCTCCAGTTGAGCCAGGCTTTTGTAGTCCCTGTCAATAAGGTCTGCCAGTTTGAGGAGGAGGAGCCCTCTTGCGGAGGCATCGATGGTACGCCATTCCGAGTAACGATGGAACGCCTTCTTGGCGGCAGCAACGGCGATGTCTACATCAGCCTAGACATAAAAATAAAATATACAGTCACATCTCTAATTCTGGCCTTACAGTTAATTGATCTATCATCCATCAGTTTAGTTAAATATACCTTATCAGCTTCAGCCACCTGGATGATTACTGACTCATCTTGAGGGTTGATGGTAGGGAATGTTTTCTTGCTCACTGCATCCACCCATTCATTGTTGATGAAGATCTGAAATTAGATTTTAAGACGCTTACTAAAACATCTACGTTAAAAGTTACATTTTATTAAATTTAGTTGTCTTAAATAAATGCGAATGCTTCGTTTTGTAAATGTTTTAGTAAGGTTATTTCAGAAAAATCCCTCGTTTATGGGTCTTGCAAGAATTCTTTCACTGTCTCCGTCCAATTTATGGATGCATTCAACATGGATTAGGTTTCTACATGTTTATACGTCATAAACATGATGCCTTGTGCTTGTATCGACAATAAGCAATTTGCTGGACATGTGGTTTAGTTATACAAATTACAGTAGGTGTGTATCTACTATTATGCGGTATTGAATGGGACGGAAATCTGAAATTACAATAACGTGGTAAGTAGGTAGGCTGGCGGATTGTGTTACTTGGTGGAGATTCTGTATTATGGTACGAAAATAATAAACCTAAACTACATATGTCTTGGAAAATTCAATAATATGGGCTTCGGTTTGTTAATACAAATTCAAGTGTTCAGCATGTTAGTCAAAATTATCATATTCAAGTAATCCAACGAGAAACCTATTAGTAGTAAAAGTATTGACTAAATGTACACAATATATTTATGAAACAATTGATACATCTGATGCAAAAAAACCTATTCAGTCAAAGTCAGAGTTCACGGTCTATGGATAACAAATCACCGATCTCTATACATTTCACATAGTCATAGCAATAGATTGAACAGCAATAGATTGAACACAATAATGTTCGTATTGTTAGCTCATGTTAACATGACTATCTACTCGTATAAGTATGTACACATACTAAAGACTGTTGATTTTATTCAATGCGTCGTCAGTGGGAGGCGGCTAAAAATAGATGTTGTCAGTGAATTCACGTTCATGGCTGTTTCATGAATATAATGGAATAGGAAAACATATTTTATCTCTACATTTCAACTTTCTCTTTAAATATCAACCAATAGGGTTGCTTTCTTTTGATTAGGTACTTCTTTATATTTTAGTATTCTATCATGATCATCATTCACAATAGTTTGAGGCAGAGGTACGTGCCTTTGTATCTATTTATATGATTTATAAAGGATCAGGCATTTTCACTTACCTACCTATTGATATTTTTTCCATGTTTGAGTACAGTGTATTTATTAAATATAATTTTAACGACTGACCAGTTCAGTATTTAATGTTCTATAAATATTTATTTAACATAAATTATTTCACAATATTGGGACAATTTTAACAAAAAATATTTTTTTATTTTACAATATTGCGAAAATAATGTTCCTACTACCTTGTTACCCTTGTACCTAACGTTATCCATCAGATTAAAAAAAAATATGGCATTGTTTTTGACTAGTCAAAAGCGAATATGAAATTAAAAATAAAATTTAAAGCTTAAACTAGTTTGGTTGAATCTGCCTTAAATCCAGTTCATGTTGATCTTTCTTATCAATCCAAATTTCCTAGCAAATTTGATTGATATAAATAAGGTAGATAAAAAATATAATAATATGCTTTGTCATGGTTGTAGTTATATTTATCAAAATAATAAATGTAGGCAACTAAGATTATAAAATTAGTGGTTTATCACGAATTGAAGAAAGATTGGATCAGCAGGTTGTAATTTTATGGTAAGATTGTCGTTCAGTTCGCTCACTTGAACAAAATAATTTTAGATTTACATTACCTGAATAAAGAGGGTAAGCGACACACAATTTAAAAGAAATTGTAAAAATAAAATAAAAATGACGGCAAGAGTAACTCACATTATGGGTTTTTGAATTAACATAAAATATGACGTGTTGTTTTAATATAACCTTTACGTATAGACACATGCCACTAATCTATGACTTCTTGTCTTATCTTCGAATCTTGAAAGTAAGTTAGTAAATTAATTTAATAAAAAATAAATTAATATTAGATCATAAATGTTAACATAGTCTAACTCTACAAGTACATACACCCAATTATTTTCATAAAGTTTTTTTCGTAATGATTTTTACAGGCACAGATAAGCCAGTATTTGCTTAGCTTACAATATTATTTTTGTATAAAATTGTTAGACAGTAATTTTTATATTTTGTTCATGAAAAGTTAACCCAATTGATTTACCTTGTTCGTCTACCTAACCGTTTATTGGCTGGGTTTGGCTAGCCCAAATGGATTATGATTATACATACATAATTATATAAGAAACCTATTCCTCAATATTCTACATGGAATTAAAACACATTCCGCCTTATTATAAAACGTGGTTTAAAGATAAATCGAAGATGTTACTATAGTTAGACCGTGACTTAGACCAAACGTTATTATAAAACGTAGTTTATCTAGTATAAATAAACCTGATAGATCCTTGGTTTAACAATGGTTTATCTGGTAAAATGGCCGCCACAGCACAGCTGATATGATTTGTTTACTTACGTTTTTGTCAAATCAAAAACCTCATTGTAGGTTTAAAGATCTCTAAAATGTATTCGAAGTGGAGTGCACTTCAAATAAAGGATGAGCTACGGAAAAGAAAAGCATGTACCACTGGTAAAAAAGGCGCTCTCATAGAAAAGGTAAATATCTAGACATCTATCAATAATCAGAGGCTAAGTTTCATCACAATTATTCCAACTGTTTTTTGTCATTGTAGGCTGAATTCGTACGATAGGAACAATCCTAATGGAGTAGAAGACGAGTTGGACGATCAGATTCCGGAATTTCCTGCCTTAGATAGCTTTAGGGACGAAATGCAAGCACTAATCTGTCGGCGTTTTCAAAACATCGCATTCAAAAGTTTGCAGAAAGCTAAAAGTTAATATCTGCTTAAATGCTGCGAGGAAATCGTATAATAATAGAATATCATAAACTAATAAATATTGTGGACATTCCATACAACACTATCTAGCCCCAAACTAAGCAGAGCTTGTACTATGGGAACCAGATAGCTGATATAATCTTTGGATATTTTTTTTGTAAATAACTACCTACTCATAATATTTTATAATACCTACCCAGACAGAGAACAAATATTTCTTCTTGGTGGAGATTGAACCCACACCCTCCAGCATAGAAGGCAGAACTTTACCAACTGAGCTGTGAGCATGTATTGAGCAATGCACAATACACCCCATTGCAGGATGTCCGTGCAGATCTCTTTCCCTCACCACTAATTAGAATTACAGGGCTGTTTTAAGTTGTTAATCATTATTTCAGGTTTCAGTACCGCCTAAAGGAATGACTCCCTGATTGAATCATCACATGTGCTACATAGCAAGCGGTCTAAGTCTATGAAAGTAATATACCTATAACCCAGTCAAAGAAGACAATTATAAAGTCTATGTGCAAAATTTAGCAATAGGATTTTCTAGCACCTCGGGCAGCAATATGCCTTATCTGGAAGTCATCAAGCAGGCATTAGCCAACAGTATTCCCAAAGAAATTTTAAAATATCCTTTTATATGTAGAATAATTAAAACCAGCAATTTTTAAATACTTACCTATACAAGGATTATTATTCTGTAATAAAACCAAATTAATGTATTTAAATAGTTTCATT
Source organism: Chloroclysta siterata (assembly GCA_932294275.1). Classification (NCBI taxonomy): domain Eukaryota; kingdom Metazoa; phylum Arthropoda; class Insecta; order Lepidoptera; family Geometridae; genus Chloroclysta; species Chloroclysta siterata. The sequence goes on along the minus strand of OW028604.1, from coordinate 15,519,353 downwards.
TATTGAACCTAAAATTGCAGCACATTAGACACACAAAATAGTATTTTGATGCGAGGGGTACAGAATAGTGATGTAATTCTTCTCTAACAAGTTTTTATCACTTCAAATCCGGTATAGAGCCTTTCCTTCTAAAAATGTAGTAATATCTTTTCCAATAAACAGATCTTGAATATTGTAACCTCCGACTGTTATGATACTGTCTCCGGGCTCACACAATTTGAATAAGTCACTTCTTTCTACATTTGTCTGTCGCTAATTGACTTGAACCAGCATACGCAGGGAAGCAATATGATAGTAGAGTAGACCTCCAAGTGTATCTCCAACTAGCATCTTCAATGTATTGTTAGGTATGCTTGTAACTGCTCCATGATGCTTGCTGGGCTACAGGTTTCTCAGGATTTTGGATCCGTATTTCTGTCCCATCAATGATAAATTTAGTAAGTATTTATATCATATTTCTTTTATCTCTCGGTAATGCTCGGTGGAGAATTTTGTTCCTTTTTCTTTCAATATTATTAAAATGGTTTTTTTTTATTTTCTTCGGAGCAGGCTATAGTTCTAAGACCATACCACCTAGTCTTACGTTTTGTTTTTTTTTCCTTTTGTTTATTTTTGCAGTTATATCTTGCGTGCTTTTTTATAAGTAGAGATCGTATCAATATTATTAAAATGGAGCGAGCTCAACACTCTACACGCATCAGTCAGATAGTAATATTGTAGGTTGTGTGTAAAAAGTTCTAAACTAAATGGTGCTTGCTTGATATAAAAAAAGTTATTATAACAACAAATTGAATAATATTTTATTTATAAAAATGTATCTAAAACATCAAAATACAGAAAATATCAACAAACAACTCTGTTGGTGGTAGAATGACTGAGGGAAAAATACAACGAAAGACGAGGTAGTATGATTATATGACTATAGCCTGCATAATATCTGTGGATATTAGTTAAACTATGGACTAACTCTGGTTTTATGTAATCCTTGATTAAACTGTGTTTTGTAATACGAACAAGTTTAGACTATGAATTAACTTTGATACCAAGACTAGTTGTTACCACGTTTTCGTTGTATTTTTTTCTCAGTCATTCAAGCACAATCCCGATGCAACATTCCGTCTATGAGGTGTTGATATTTTCTTTACAGATGATGTCTTTTGAAGATTTTTTTTAATTAAGTACAAGATTAATCAATTTGTTCTTAAAATATTTATTTAGTTTTTTTTAATTTAGTTTAGAATTTATATTTCACACGATTTTTTTTTTATATACCCCAAGTACGACTTTGGTTTACCATATTTCGTTTTTCGGTTTTGTTCCGTGCTCATTGCGGGTTTTGTATGAAGACGCGATAGGGACACCGACACGGAACTTTACAAAACCCGCAATGAGCACGGAGCAAAAACGATTCGTTTTTGTTCCGTGTTCATTGCGGGTTTTGTATGAAGACGCGACAGGGATACCGATATGGAACTTTACAAAACCCGCAATGAACACGGAGCAAAAACGATTCGTTTTTGTTCCGTGTTCATTGCGGGTTTTGTATGAAGACGCGATAGGGATACCGATATGGAACTTTACAAAACCCGCAATGAACACGGAACAAAAACGAAAAACGAAATATATATGGTAAGCAAAACTCATACTTGGGGTACGGATGCGTTTATCGGAGTAGAGCGCAGTGTTGCTGTTTTAGCATTTTTAGTGCTAAATTTAGCATATTTCTTGACTCTTTTGCATGAAAATTTTGCATTTAGCTTAATTCATATTTTGGCATTTCATATCAAAAGTCAATGTCAAAAGATTTAATAGGTAGTAAGGTAAGTATGGCAATTCTATAAAGGAACCCAATTCCCCGAAATTAGTTTGTGATTGTTTTTACGTAGGTAGGTACGTATTCTTGAAACGTAGGTACCTACCAGAAGAACTGCCAAAAAACTATTAAAAAGTTAACTTACTTCATGACGACCCCAGTTGCGTAACGCGCAAACCACCTGCATTTCAGGGCTAAAGGGGCATCCTCGAGGATCGTGGGGCAAATCGTTACGCACTAGCTTTACAATTTTGTCGCCAAAACGTTTTGTAAAACGATATTTATATCGAAAATCTTCATCACATAGGTCGAATGGATTTATTCGATCACGCCGTCTAATAAAGCGCGTCAGAGTGGTGGCGGTCAGTGACATGAAACATCAGCTCACCAATAAAAAAACAGGAGAAAACAGTAAGTACTTAAAGTAAAAAAAGGCAGATTTCATACTTTCCTCATACAACAATTAAAACAATCACCTACTTTTATTAGTTACCAGGACTCACATAAATTGTTATATTATAACATTGATCACACACAACATAGTAAAAAACGAAAATCAAAGTAACGAGTTTTACCAGTTAAACCATATTTAAACTAGGGGTCTATCGAGTTTATCTTTAGACCATAGGCAAACAATGGTTTATGAGATAAACTACGTTTTATAATAACGTTTGTCTAAGTCATGGTCTAAGTATAGTAACATCTTTGATTTATCTTTAGGCCACGTTTTATAATAAGGCGGAGTAATACGAACGAGTTTAGACCAGGAACCAACTTTGACACCGGGTTAAACCAAGACTAGTTGGTACCAGGTTTAAACCTAGTTTAACTGATATTTTTATAATAAGACGGATTATGTATACACATCACACGTAAGCTTATAAATAAAACCTACCTTGGTATATTTGATGTCTACTTTGGCCATTTTGGAAGCTATTTCACAACACGTGCGATACCGTCGAGCGTCGGACGTAAAGTGCCGGCTGAATGGGGCGCCCATAGATTGCGGTATTCGCTGTATGTGCTTATCAGAACGAGCCGGCCGGCTTAAACATTACATCACACTTTGCTATATTTATTTTTTAGAAACGTAAACAAGTGGGTTGTCAGCCCCTTCCAATTATTCTCTTTATAGCCTCCAATTAGGCTATTACCCAAATAAGCGGAATGGACAGAAAAATATATCTCCTATTATAATTCTTTAAGAAAGAAAAAAAATACGTTTATTTAACTACACAGACACGTTATTGATAATAATTATATAAAAAAGATACTTTAACTAAACATAAATAGGTACAAATAAAATAAAATTAAACAGTGGTGTGTAACTATAGTTGTGTGTAACTATATTTAATAGGATTATATACCAAAATGTGGGTAGTTATGTGCCATAATGTAAAATTTGGACGTACCTCTGACTACTTCCCTTAGACTTCAAAGAATCTTAACATAACTTGTTACTTGGTTGGTAGTAATGGACCTCAGTGGACTTCTACCTTGCATGAGTATCAAAGTCGTGAAGCTGTGTGTAAATATTATAATTATTTGTCAATCATTAATTAAATGTTGTGTTAATACATAAGTTCAATAAAGTTGGGATAAACTAATTCCAGTCATCTGTTTTAGCTTTCAACATTATGGTGTGTGGTGTAGGTACCGTAAAGAAAGTTGAAATGAAACATTTATGGCTTAAGGCGAAGACAAGAGCGAAAATTTCGACATGTTGAAAGAAATAAAATCACTAAACTCATTTTCAAAAAATCGCAATCAACCATTTTCTGTGCAATCGCATTGCACACAGTTTAGTAAAATAATCATTTTAATCGATACAAGTTTTCCTACACAAAGGTTCGCTTTACTAGTTTTTGTACTCAAGCAAACTTTTGAGTAGGAAAACTTGGAAAATGGATTAGTGATTTTATATCTTTAAACATGTCGAAACGTGCGAGCGAGAGGTACATTAGCTCTTGTCTTCGCCTTAAACGAAAATATAAGTAAATGCCACCGCAATGCCCTGCCGCCCTCTTATTACGTAACTCCGTATACGTCTGCGACAAGTGCAAATGAGCAATTATTGCATTCAAACGTCATTGTTTGAATACAAAATGTGATGTTTGATAGCAGTTATTGCCTATTTACGCTGGTTGCAGACCAGTCGTGATTAACGTAATAGATAGGATCAATATTTATTATTATATATTATTTTTATCGCGGGAATATTATTTATCGCGGGAATTGAACTAGGATCTAAACAATACAATACTAAGTCATTTATCAAAATAATAACTATATATAACTCAAGAATGGACAAAAAATATCTCCCGCGTCTCAACCGGTTACTAGTAGTCACCGAAAGTTGTAGCGGAAAATTATCTTCTAATCGCTACGCTTATGCTCAGTTGTGGCCTTAAGCCAGTCGACGCCTAAACTCAAAGTTTAGTTATTTGAATAGTAAAGGAAGTTCTTTGAGGTCATTTAGTGTATTTTTCTATTCAAAGTCACGTTCAGATGAAGTGAGGTATTTTTGATGAAACTATATTCAAAGCAGTTGTACTGTTCACGAATAAAATAAAGTTTATTGCTCCTTAGGAAGCGGATTCAAACTCACAACCTATCGATTAGAAGGGGCCTCTCTGCTCTCTGACTAGACTACCAGTGCTCCTACTATTCATTTATAAAACAGCAAGTAGGTATACCTACTTGTATATCTCTCGATCGGATCACTTTAATCGATTTATATTTGTAAACGAGAAATGCTGTTTTATAAATGAATAGTAAGAGCACTGGTAGTCTAGTCAGAGAGCAGAGAGGCCCCTTCTAATCGATAGGTTGTGAGTTCAAAGGGAAAAATTCGTGTTTCAAACTCGTATTTTTTTATTATAGAATGTCTTGATGGATAACGAAAGACGTCTTAAAACTATAGTTTTTGCCAAACTTTTTGAAAGGAGAAAATGCGACGCTATTATTTTCATGAATTCACCGATAACTGTATCTCTATTGCATCACTATTGCAGTATCATTTCGATGGAGATTATTGTGCACAATCTCATATAAGTATCATTCATTATCAATAAGGAATAATTTTTTGTACAACAAATACAAAAAAACTTGGATAAAACTTTTTCTTTATGTCAACCCGTGAAATTGTATTGTTCAGTTTTCATTACTTTTATAGTGGACTACACTTAAGGAAATTACAATGATTTACATAATACTCCATAAGTTATTATGCAAGGGGAAGGTCGTGGGTTCAAATCTCATTCGGGTAAAAAGTATTGGGATATTATAAAAACCTTTATACTGTTTAATGTTTAAGTTTTGCAACATTTGTTTCCAGGACTGGATCCAGCCAGACCGCTCATCTCGGAATTCGGTTCCCGTCAGTTCCGCCTCGGCCGGGACGACGCTCACGTGGTGCAAGTGGTGCACACCAACGCTGGCTTCCTGGGGGAGAGCGGCCTGGTTGGACACGCAGACTTCTGCATCAATGGGGGGAGGCGGCAACCGGGCTGTCATGGACATTTTATGAGTGAGTAGAACGGTAGGAACAAAGCCGTAAGTTTGTTGCCTGTTCTTCTAGGCTTAGTCGCGTGGAATTGGCACAGCTAGATTCACCTCTTTAAGACATTTCAAATGCCGATTTCTGCTGCTGACTTTCTGATTGAGAAACAGAGCTGATTTATACATATCTGTTAAAAATTTGCCTTTCTAACCCAAGCTACGAATTACTTTTTGTTTCAAACTTTACAGCTTAGTAGCACGGTAGATATCTTCTCAGATCTTCTAGTACTAGATAGTACTTAATTTGACCTAAATCAATCGCGCTCTATCCACTGGACCAGTGTGGTTAGAGCGCGGTTATACCACAAACTTACACAACATCCAAACATCTAAGTTACGGCGCTGACAACCGCCAGGATTTTCTCATTCTTAAACATGTTATTACTTGCTTCTTGTTGTCAAAAAATTATCTTATTCCAAAAAAACTTGTTGGGTCCAAAGTTATATTTTTTCCGAATTCCGAAACGTGGTTGTTTGTGAGCATAGCTGCCTTTGAACATGTTGAAATGTGCAAGTCAGAAGTTCATTCATAATTAGGATTGAAAGTATACAACTAAGGGCTCCCACACAAAACCGGGATGCGATGCGATACGACGCCGCATAGCGTGTCCGCGCCGCGTGCGAGCTCGCAGATATTTGCGATGCGATGCAAGTTCGCATCGCAATACGTGGACCCCTTAATCCTCAAAAGTAGCATGTGCACTTAACGCGTGTATCCTTTTACTTCATGTCATTAGCATAACACTGTTGTTTCATTTGCCATCACAGCACCACAAGGAGTTTCATGAATATATCTAATCTACCCCAGGAATCTCCCGATGCAGTCACTTCATGAGCTCGTGCTACTTCGCGGCGAGCGTGCGCCGGCGCCTGCGGATAGTCGGCGTGCCGTGCGACTCCACCTGCCCCAAGACATCCTCGCACTGGGGGATACACACCGAACGGACGGCAGTCAAGCTAGGAGACGATGTACCCGACAGGTACGTCTAGCTGATGGAACAAGCAGTTGGCCCACCTGATATTAAGTGGTAACCATCACACTTGTTTTATTGAGTAGCAGTATAAAAACACACCTTAATAATATAAATATATTTTTTTTATCTGTTATTTTTATTTCCTTCAGTTATCGTCATCTTTTAAGAGCGGGTTTTACCATCAGTAACGCTATCAGCCAGATTAACATATTTCCGTCATTGTTTTTGACAAGTCTAGGTTAAAAAAAATATATTTAATTCGGAACGATAACATGGAAAAAACAACTCTTATAACTATTATTTTGATACTATAAGGTTTATATTAGAGTTTGACCAAATAATATAATGCTGACCAAATTTTATTGTTTGAATAATATTTCATAATCGATATATTATTTGACAGCCATCATAGCTCAGTTGGTAGTAGCTCTGCTTTCGGCGACGTAGGCCGTGGGTTCGATCCCCACCGAGAACAAACATTTGTGTGATGAACATAGATGTTTGTTCTCTGCCTGGGTGTTAATTATAAGTATATATCTACAAATAAAGTATATAATATGTATTATATCAGCTATCAGGTTCCCATATTAAAGCTTATTACTATACTCATCATTTTCCTGCCCTTATCCCACGCTAAGTGGGGTCGGCACAACAGGTTTTCTTCTTCTACTCTCCTCTATCATTCGTGATCTCGGTGCTCACTCCTTTCTTACTCATGTCATCTTTCACACAAAGCTTATTACTATACTACTATATTTATTATTCATTTTTCAGTTCACGAGGGATGTACTGCATCAGCCTGAACCACGAAGAGCATTGTCCTTTTGATTAAACGGACCTTTAGTATGATTTTTTTAAATCCAGTATTGCTGATGTCTTCAAATAATGGACCAAAGTTATTCCGCATCACGTACGAAAGTTATTGAATCTGTCTAATAGAAACCATGCAGGGAAACCTTGAGTCACAATAAGGGGCATTATTCTCTATGACTAAGAATGACAACTAGGAATGACAACTAAGTCATAGGGAATACGGTTTTGTCCGATTTCCCGCCGCTGTCTAGTCGTACCTGTGTAACGCGATTGCATTGGCAATAGAGAATAATGCCCCAGATGTCATAATACTCTTTTGACAACATCTCTTAGTATTTTTTATTTTAAATAGGAGATAATGAAAACAATAATAGTGCGCTTTTATTAAATTAAATATTTATTTAGTTTTAAGTTTTAAAATATAGATTAGTAATTATTTTATAAAACAGTTTTTGTTTATTTTACCATATTTCTTTCGCTACTTTTTGATGGATCAATACAAAGAATAAATATTTGTAATTTCTGTTGAATATCTCAGTAATAATTCAGTGTTTTGTTGCTGTTCTATTTTTGGGGACTATTTCCACTTGGATTATAGAACAAGAGAAATTGCAGTTATCATTATAGAAAACTGCCTTGAAGGTCCATTTTCCAAAAATGAAGTCACCGCCATAGTACCTAGTGGCCACGTCCTGGATGTCCACGAAGAAATGGTAGTGACCCTGAAACATTATCAACACGGAGTAAATAGAGGACACTTGCTGTCAAGTCGGCCAGAAGTCGGGCAGACTACCGTGAGAAATCCCATCTACATAGATTATTGTTCAAAAAGTGACAATTTTTTTTATTTAAAATATGTTAAGTGCCACTTTTAGATACCATGGTATTTCTTATCGATATCAAGTCAATCTGATAACAGGACGTATGCATATACAAGGTGTTCCAATACTTGTGCTTAAAACTTGAGGGGGCTAAAGTACCCATCAATATGAATAACTTTTTCTTAGGAGCCAACACTGAGAACGCAAATAAAAAACAGCTGTTTCATACAAAAGTTCAATATCTACCTGGCTAAAATGTATGAAACAGCTGTTTTTTTTTTTCACGTTCAAAGTTCACAGTTGGTTCCTTAGAAAAAGTTATTCGCATTGGTGGGTACTTTAGCCCCTGAAGTTTTTTTTATGTACAAGTATTGGAACACCTTGTACAGTCAGAAAGCGACTTAGTCATAATGCTATCTAGTCAAATCAAGATGTAGTCTCAAAGCTTCACCCGAGTATAGTACGCGCAACGCATCCAAGTCCCTCTGAAGTCAGGCACTATTACAGATACTTAACGATAATAAATTAAAATAATTAAAATTAATCGATCATTCGATTATTTATAATTATATCACATCCCTAGCCCCCTCCGTACCTTTCGCTTACCTCGTTTGCGTTTCGCGTTTCGTTGCGCGTATTATACAATACAATACAATACAAAATCATTTATTTAAGCCACAAGTAAATTCATTCATTCATAAAATACAAGAATAGACATGAAAAGTAGTGACATGAATGCTAAAAATATATAGCTAGCTAGTTAACTTTCAAGAATTTACCTTCACGATAAAGCAATCGCTTGTAACGTTCAGCATGGACTGTAACAACGGCCGCAGAAACAGGTGCTCGCAAGGATTTTTAAGCTGTAGCCTTAGCGTTTCCTTGCCTTTAGTGAGTGCTATTATTTTTCCCTGAAAAACATCAAAACTGCAGAACTTAGAAGGTAGTAAATTTGCCTCATGCATTGTAGAATGGATGAAAAACAAACATGAAACGTGGGACGTCCTCCTACCCGATGGAAAGACGATATTGTGGAGATCGCGGGAAATCTATCTATCGGGAGAGGACTCAGAATCGTTCTTCCTGGAAATGTTTAGGGGAAGCCTATGGCCAGCAGTGGATTTTTTCAGGCTGAAGATGACGATGATGATTCCGGGATGTCATTGGAAAAAGGCTAAAAATTATTTATCCTGGAAATATTATATTGAAGAGACCTATTTATCCAGCAATAGACTACTTTAGGTTAATTGCGTAACAAATTTTGGATATAAATTATGGTTGTCGGGAATAGATATCTAGTAATTTCTTACTTTGGTGGGTTTAACATTTTCCTTTACAAATATAGTGTAGTCTAGTTTGTAGTGATCGCTGATCGTCACGTTTATGTCGCAGCATTCTTTGCGTTTCGGTCCTTTACACTGCTCAAACTCTGTTACCAGAAGTTCGAATGACCCCTGAAAATAACTCAAAGTAACTGAAACTTGTTTTAATCATCATGAAGGCACGTGCACGTGAAATGAAATATGGATGACGTGTCTTTTTATCCAGAGGCACAAAAATAAAGGCAGCTATAAATATTTAAGGAAAAAATGCCAAACTAAAAAAAAAAATGGTTAAAAAATACTGGCTGACGTCTGCAATTACCAGGCACGGTAGATAAAAAAATATTTCCTAAAATATGTATAAGAAAGTATGTGTACATTTTTATTTCCTAAATTACACATACCTATAAGAGAATATCAGCAATGCATTAAGCGATTTTACAAAGTGTTAGTGTATTTTTTTTATCCTCTTTTCAGCCGAATGAATAGTAAATGTAGCTTTCATACTTACGAATTCTAATGCCGAGTTTGAAATAACGTAAATAACACAGATACTTGTCCAAGTTAAAACAAAAAACTTCTCAAACATACTTGACATTTTTAAGGTGTTTTCAAAATCAACCGGGTACAGGAAGTACCGCGAGCTTAGTGAATTTAGTATTCATTTAACTGTGTTTAACAGCCGTATAATTTTATTGAAATCAATACGAAATATCAAAACGTAGCATTTTTACACGCCTCGTTACACGAAGCTATCAATTTTAAGTATGGTACTTCAAATTGTTCATTGTTAACATTGAATGATGAAGTACATGATCAGTTCATAAATTCCTACTTTTGGACCTAGGAATTTTAATTCCCTGTTTGCTATAAAACAACAATGTGACTTGAAACTTTTTAATTATTCCGCTTGACTAGTTTTGGGAAGTAACATAGCTTTTTCATTATAATTGTTTTTCTTGTTTTATTTTGAGTTCTTTGTATAATTTAGGTTGTTTTTAACAAACATTTGAGGTTGAGGTCCTACCTAACACAAAGAGCAAAGATTTGGAATAAAAGTGCAGTCATATCCAGCTTTGAACGAAAAAATTTAAAAAGTTTTGTAGATCATTTTTTGTAGACCGCCACCACTTTTTTCAAAACGAATGACGGCCGACTTTACTATGGACTAACTTGACCAAAAAGGATTTAACTATATCACTTGACGCTGACAAGATATAGCCTGTTGAATGACGGACAGGGGCCATACAAACAAGAATAAGAAGAGAAGTCTATAAAATCAAGATCTTGTTTATTTAACAAACAATCCCTGATATAATTATGTTTATGTTATACCACATGGATTGAACAAACCGGTTAGGCTCAGATGGTAAAAGAATACATCAGTATTATCCTGAAGCTATGCAGCCTTGCGCTGATCACCGCTGCAGCTGGGTTGTGGGCGGGTGCTGAGGTCGACTCCCGTCCCAAGTACACAGACGAACAGGTAAACAAGCTAAAAGTGGGAATGGGCAGGTCATACAAATCGTAGAACCGACAACTGTTGGGAAATAAACGTACTCGAATGGCACCCACAAGATCGAAAGCAAATGGTAGGACACCCTCTTAAATGTAGGTACTTACCGAATGGGAAATCGCGGGAGGCAGGTGGAATGAAGGCTCATAATCTTTCTTCCTAGAATTAAAGAGGAAGCCTATATCCAGCAGTGCAGTTCCTCAGGCCAAAGATAATGATGATGAATTCAAATATTTCCATGTGTGGCTACGGTGTATCCTATGCTTTGGTATACAGCTACATTTGCTGTATAGTATACAGCTACATTCGGTTCTCACATCTAACCAGAAACCATGTGTACCATACTATGTTCTCCCGCAGACTTTAGTCGGAGGTACCATTTGGAGCCAGCTGATCATACCCATAGGCCTGCTGCTGTCAAATATAGTAGAAGAACGGTTGGATTCATTTGTACACAGCTATTTCCTTGTGACAGGAGTGGGGCTGTGCGTCACTACAGGTATTGTACTGGTAAGTCTTAACTTCCTGTTCACATTCTTAGACGGTACAGAAAAAACAACGCATTATGAATGTAAATAACGGGCATGAGCTTGCAACTTGCCACATATGTAATAGTAACTACTGCAAGGCACGTAATGTTTGGACTTACCTCTGACTACTTCAATAGTCTACAAAAGGTATAAAGGTAAAGGCTACAAAGGGTTTTTTGTTACATTATTGAGGCTAATCTAAGATAGGTATCAATACAAAAAACTAAGCAAAGCTTGTAATATGGGATAAGTAAGGTAAACCAATATATTCTAGATTTAAAAAAAATAGCAATAATTCGTCTAAATATTTTGATCTTTCAGATTCTTGAGGAATTCAAAGCGATGAACACACCACTCAGAAGTATAGAGTCACGTCTGCACTTAAATATCGTGAACTACGACAGGATATACCTCGGTATCGGTATATTGAGTTTACTAGCTGGCGCTCTCACTTTTGCACAGTTTCTCATTTTGATGTGCATGTGAACTGCAGGCATGGTTGGCAGCTTATGATCTTTTTGTGTATGAGTTTGTACGGGGAATAACAACCACCGTACTATCACGCAGTGTATTAATGTTATTAGGGAGCCGATACATTAACAGGATAATCAACGCAGGAGCTTAATATTGATATAATCTATTACACTATCGGCGAAGGCAACTGCTCAACATATAGTGGATCATCTGAACTCTTCACTCCGTCACTTTTTTGTATAATCATAAAACTTTTATTTCTTTATTTATAAACATTATTGCATTCTTTTGCAAGTGTGTATGATAACCCTGTACCTACTATAGTAACCTTAGTTCCTATATACCTTTGGTAAGAAGCATAACCTTTGGACTTTTTTTGATAACTTTTGGACCTTGGCTGCGTGGAACTACCTTCTAGATCACCCTTAGTCGTGTGGAACTGCCACCTAGATTCACTATCTTTAAAACTTCAAAGTAATCCTTGATATCGAAGTGAGAAAAGATATTTTGACTTTGACTTTGAACATAGTAACATTATAACTATGATATATATTTACAATATTTACGGTCCTGCACAATTAGTGTTTGTTCAACACTGGCGACTCATTCTACTATATATAGCTAAGGTATGGTTTACATTGGCTACTGAGCTATGATATATTTATTAAATAACATATTTTAGTGAAGCCCTACAAGATGTACCCCGAAACAAACTTTATACAATTTGTTTAAAAAACTCTCTTCGTAAATTGCAATGCAATAAAAATGAAAAGTGGAATGGAATCTTCTTATTTTTTAACTAGTTTTACTTCATTACATAATCAAACTCTTAGGTAGGAAAACTTATTTGGATCAAAACAAATTTAGTTGGACTTTTGTAATGGTATATGCTCTGAAACAAGAATCATACAAAAGGTAGGTAGGAACCAAGCTTTAAATATGTTTCCTGTTTTTCTAGGCTTAGTCGCGTAGAACTAACAACTAGATTCTCCTAGCTTTATGACGATTCAAAGTGATCCATGTGATTCAAAATACCTTTTGACTTTGAATTTTTATTGTTTGCGATTTTTCAACTACCTTCATCCACAAAAATGTTGAAATGTGTGAGGGAGAAGTTTTTTGACGGGTGTCAGTGTCATAAAAGATGAGGTGCTGGTAGACATCCTCTAGAATTGTATATGCAAAGAAGTGCTATCAAATATGCAGTGGACGTTAGCCTTACAATCTTTTTGTATATAAAGTAACAATGTCTCATTCAGTGCACTTCGATGTTATAGATCATGTGTGAAAGTGACTCCTCAATCTAAACGTCAAAACCAACGGAATAAGATGCCTCTCGGATTGTAAGTTTTTGAAAATAATTATGGACGAACTCGTGTCGTGTGGTACATTTTTAAGCTAGGACGGGTGGCATACAAAACCCAAGTCACTATTTAAGCTGGCACAAGTTGAAACAACAGCAGTAGCAGATCGTTGCTTGTTCAATAAAAGCAATTTCCTACAGGATCCTCAATTGTGGACTGCTTATCTTCTGCCAAGTGATCCATAAGTACTCCATTAAGGACCTCTTGCAAAAACTTGAAATATAGGAATTGTCTTTGCTAAATACTCTTTAGATATTGTGCTCTATTTTTAGATCATGTTACTGTGTCTCCGTCTACGATTTTGAAAGTATCAAGAGAGCAGAACTGATCAAGAGTCAAAATAATAGCTTGTTAAATAAACTGTCATTTATTTCAGTATATTGATCACTGGTCTTCTGGCGTTTGGGGCGTATTGGACCACAAAGTACCTGATGACCGTGCCAACTAGCAGCACCGTCGCTGATATCATGACTACCACTCCGGGGCATCATCATCACCATCCCAAGTTTATAAGCATGTGACAACCATTTTAGGCATATATATTTTTACTATGTAAGATTTTGAAATATTTGAACTTGCCCTTATTTATTAGCTCGTTATATTTTAGTAAATAGCTTTAAGTAGTATTACTGAGACTTAGAATGTATTGTAGAAGATTAGAATGTATTAAAATTATATGTTTTGTATTAAAAAGAAGGCTTAATTTTGTTTTAAGTCATCTTGTTTGGACAGAGTAAACATTCCAAAGACATAATGTGTTCACACCACCCGGCGGTGGCCCACTGTCCGCTTAAGAAGAGATGCTTATATTATTTTTAATAAAGAATTTTTATACTTTGCTGATGAAATATTTACATAAAATGGCTAACCAGATCTAAATTAATATCACTTATAAGATATAACAAAGACTGTTCTTAAAACGCCTACTTACCAACAACGGTAGGTATAACCTAAAGTTATAGGTAAAGGTATGTTACGTTTAGTAGAAGCCGATACGTTTGTTATTGCAAAGTATTATTTAAACAAGATTCAAACATCCAGTAATATCAAACAAACATTTTATTTATGTTGATTTTTAAAGGTGATTTAAGTAACTACTCTTTTTATTAATCTACTCACTACTCAAGAGACAGTTGACCGAGCGTTTGTATGTACAAGTGGCTTAAAGATATTTTTAAAAGAATAAAAATGGTTGTCGCTGGATTGTGAGTAGTTTGTGTAATTTTGATATTGATTTTATATCATCAATAAATTTTCGAATGAATACCTTGCACTCAAGTGCCACTTACAACTCGAAGCCGGCTCCAACCTTCAATGTAAAGGTGGGAATTCATTGACTAGAGAGGGCTTACAATCGATATTTCTGGAAATAAATAGAGGAAACGTGGATCAAATAGTGCTGATGGTGATAGTAGGTACCAGTTATTTCATATTATAAGTAATGTTATTTCTACCTCTAAGACCCGGGGTTTGGGTTCGGGCTAAATATTGCACATGCTAAAAAAATACCTACTTGATTTCGGTGGGTGTTAGGAATTGTGATACCCGCGAAACAGATAATTTCAGCACGTATCTAGGTAGAGGTTTGACCACAACTAACTGAAAATGGGAATTGTTACAACTTTTTTTCCAGAGCGCTCATGATCGGTGCATTAGCAGTCACAGTCTACCTCGGTGGAAGATACCTATTACAAATGGATACTCAAAACAACGAAATACCGATTACAAATCTGACTGGATTAAGTTAACCTCACATTTGATGACCGATCTATCTACTTCATATTACGTAATAAAAATCTACCTGAATCACGGAGAACCTAGCAGTCACCTAGCATTTAGACATTTACAGTGATCCTTGTGATTTTATTGAATAAATACCTTTTGAGTTTGACTTTAAAGATATAAGGTCAGCCATTATTGTACCTTTCATATTAAACTGTATCATTATTTTCTGTATAGTACTGCTCTGGTGAATGTACATGGTAAATGGTTTTCATTCATTCATATGATTAGGTGAATAAAAAACACAGTGCAAAGCCATCTAGTCCAAAGTTAAGAAAAAGCTTGAATGATCATACATTTACTGTGAAAATATGTCCACCGTCATCTAATTATCTAATAAAGCAGTAGGTAAATCTCTAATACTATAAGAATCAAAGTCCTGACTGACTGACTGACTGACTGACTGACTGACTAACTGACATATAGACAACGCACAGCCTAAACCGCTGGTCCTAGAGACTTGAAATTTGAGGAATACATAGGTCTTATGGCGTAGAGGTGTACTAAGAAGGGGTTTTTGGAAATTCAACCCCTAAGGGTGTAAAAAGGGATGAAAACGTTTGTATGAAAAATAGTATTCCTTGAACCTTCAAACTTGAAACTTGGAGTACTTATACTTCAAGGCAAATAAAAAAGAAATGCATTTTTAGTTTTTTAAAACTACCCTTAATAAGTGTGCAAAGGGGTGTAAAAGTTTGTATGGGAGTTTTTTGACCGCTGGTCCTAGAGACGTGAAATTTGAAAAGTACATAGGTCTTATAGCGTAGAGGTGTACTAAGAAGGGATTTTTGGAAATTCAACCCCTATGGGTGTAAAAAGGGATGAAAACGTTTGTATGAAAAATAGTATTCCTTGAACCTACAAACTTGAAACTTGGAGTACATATACTTCAAGGCAAAAAAATAGTAAAGGCATTTTTAGTTTTTTAAAACTACCCTTAATAAGTGTGCAAAGAGATGTAAAAGTTTGCATGGGAGTTTTTTGACCGTAGGTCCTACAGACTTGAAATTTGAAGAGTACATAGGTCTTATAGCGTAGAGGTGTACTAAGAAGGGATTTTTGGAAATTCAACCCCTAAGGGTGTAAAAAGGGTTGCAAATGTTGGTATGAAAAAATGTATTCCTTGAACCTACAAACTTGAAATTTGAAGTAGATGTACCCCAAGGCTAAAAAATGGGAATGGCATTTTTAGTTTTTTAAAACTACCCTTAATAAGTGTGCAAAGGGATGTCAAAGTTTGTATGCGAGTGTTTTGACCCCTGGTCCTAGAGACTTGAAATTTGAAGAGTACATAGGTCTTATGGCGTAGAGTTGTACTAAGGAGGGATTTTGCGAAATTCAACCTCTAAGGGTGTAAAAGGGTTGAAAACGTTTGCATGAAAAATAGTATTCCTTGAACCTATAAACTTGAAACTTGAAGTAGATGTACTCCAAGGCTAAAAAATAGGAAAGGCTTTTGATAGCAAAGGGTGCAAATGACTGTAAACGTTAGCATAGGAGATTTTTTACGCATCATGCGATTGATTTCAAACTTGAAGGAAATATACTCCACCATAAATAATTTAAAATCACGTTACAATTATTTTAAAACTACCCCTGCAAAGGGTGCAAAAGACTGCCAAAGTTTCAAGTTTTGTATGGAAGATTAACGCGTAGTGTAATTAACTTCAAACTAAAAGAAAATATGTTCTGTGGATAAATAAGAAAAATACAGTTTGATTTTCGAAAACAACTCCTAAAAGTTTTTTTAAACTACCCTCCTTCGTTGCGCTCGAGTAAAAAGGATACAACGAGGCGTCAATGTTTGTAAGGGGCATTCTAAAAACGGAAAACTTGAGTTGACACGCAGAGATCTGAGGGTAGGTATCTACCGTGCCTGGGGATCAAAGTCGTGAAGCTGTTTCGTTTCGTTTGTTTTTGGGGTAGAAACTAGGAACAAATAAGTACTTACATACTTTCCGTGTAAGGTTGTCTTTGTTGTATTTGTCATGTTTGTGCTAAACTCAGTACCTGTACCTACCTACCTAATATAGGTAATGTATGCCTATAGGTATTTAAAATCCTACCCTAATAATATACAAATCAATGCGAAAGTTACGATGTTTGGTTGTTTGTGGCTCAATCACGGCTCATCACTTCAACGCGTGCGAAGCCGCGGGAAGCCACTAGTGTTAATATAAATTCTATGTTATTAGTGTTGAATAAATAAATAAATATTATATATTGTTTTAGGCAAGCTAGATAATTTTACGCCATTTTATGTTATGTATTAAAGGTTAAGAGCTGATTTCACCATGCTCTGTTAGATTAACAAAGGATTAATTAAATATGTCAAAATGTACGCGTTTGACATCTAAGGTTACCTGTTAATCCTTGATTAGTAACTAACAGAGCATTGTGAAATCAGCTCCAGTTTCAGTTTCACCTGATGGATTTCACCTTTTCATAGTAGGATGTGCCCTGCTATGAATCCATCGCTCTGAGACGTAAAGATGCTTTTCATGTGAATACCTATTTTAAGAGAAGTAGAGCTCTTTGTGATGGGCTCGCATGGGGAAGTATTACCTACCATCTTGCTTTTCTGCTGCCAAGCAGAGTTGCTGTGTTGCTTAACATCTGTATGCTTGAAGTTGATGGACACAGAGCAGTGCATCGATCATATCATGTATGACTTACGAGGCAAAGCTTTGTTAGAGGTTATGGTTACCACTAATCATCAGCTGGGCCATCTGCTTGTTACATCAGCAAGTCGTTTAAAAAAAACGCACCGGGCCGGTTCCTACTCCCTTCGTTTCGAAGGAATCTAGTGACACAACAAGAGAGAGAGACTCCCTTCGTATCAGAACACATCAGTATGAAAATTGTTACAGTGATTTAACGGCTCTTTCATAAAGAACTCTTATTCAAACTCAAATTTATTCATAGGACTTCAAAGTTACAACCAAATAGATGCTCTCAAGGGTTACTATAATACAGTGAGGTAATTCTCACCAAACAAACAACTACGGATGTGCCAAACAAAAATATAACAACGCTTGTTTACTTTCATTCTTTCTGTCTTGTCAAGTGGATTTGTTTAATCGCTTGTGATTTGCCGTATCTAAAGCACGTTGCTATAATAGATCTGGATGTGGACACCTAGTCTTCTTACATTGGTTTATCAGTAGACAAAAAGAGCTAAAAAACGAAGGGGAACGGATAGAGAAAGTATTTGAACTTGGTCAAAATATTTAATCGTTGTGTCATGTCTGCTGGCCTGTAAGTTTATTTTTTCATTTGAATAATTTTAAATTCCAGGGCATTATTTCGTCTACTACCTACTGCCTAAATAAAAATGTTGTCGCTAAATACTAATAGATACTACAAAATCTGCGTCTGTTATGTTTGAATGTGTTTCTGAAAACATCCCGTAAACATCAGGATTTTGAGTGTCAAAATAACTGCGTTGTCTACCGTGAGAATGTAAATGTGAGCCATTATTTTTATCATCGTTTCCTGAGTACTAGCACTTATTTTGAATAAAATAACAATATATTTGAATATCTAGCTCAAATAACAACTATTTTCGAACCGTCTTTGAAAAATCAGCGAAATAGAACAATCTCAAATTCATACGAAAGGCACAGTAAAATAAACTAGGTACTATAGGAATTAGTATAAATTCGATTTTCGTAGACTTGCCACAAAAGCCTGCACACTCAGTAATGTGACTCAGCTTTAGTTGCTCTCACTTTTGAATGTTGCTATAAACACAAAAGGTATTGCCAGCCGCTAACTGTAAGCAGTTTACTGCTTTTCCATACATATTCAATCGTTGTTCATCATTCAACTTTTTGTTCACGCTGAATCGATAAAACACCGTTCTCACTCGGACTCCATTAAGCCTTCTTACAATTGGCAGCTGAAAGTACGTTTGCTATGAACGTGGTATAAATTAAATGTAAGGCATTCCCCTTATTTAAATCATTGTATTAGTTGCTATTCTTCTTACTTAAATCAATTCATTGTACCTATTAGTTGCACCGTCGTGATATTACAGATGTTTAAAGTATCTCAAGCAATCTCTTCAAAGTAATAATCTTTTCAGCGTCTTAATTCTAGGAGCACTCGTTTTCACAGTGTTCTGGACGTCAAAGTTTCTGAAAGAACTATATCCTCTAACTGAAAAGAGCACCCCGTCACCGCACGCTTTACACAACAATGCAATCGCAACCCCAAATATTGACACTGTCGATGGCTTTATAGAATATCGCGAATAAGGTACTAGCTATAAGATATAGTTATCTTATTGTCTATTTTTTTGTTGCAAACTAAGCAAATCTAAGCCATTTTTCTTGGTGATAAACCAACTAATTAAAATCAAAATACTGATGAATTTTCGTAAAAGAAGAAATCGCACATTTTCGTTAAAGTCTGTGGAAATCAGTACTTAAATAAAGAATAAAAAAATTTATATTCCTGGAAATTTATAAGACGCAGTGGATTTATTTTATTTAATTAATTAATTAATATTAGGTGCTGTAGGCAGTTTTTATGCAATTATCCTAGCCCTGATTGTACGCTGAATAAAAAATTACTTTTTTATGCATTATACAAAGAAATGAACTGTCCATTAACATTAATTCAATTCTTTTTTTTCAGAATCATTCTGACCAGTGTCGTATTTTTCGGATTTTACTTGCTGACAAACGACATACGAAAAAAATACGTAGGATTTCTTTCAGATGATGAAAATAATGTTAACTATGGCGTACCTGTGTTTGGTAGTTGGCCTTCAAATGAAAGTACTACTATAACTTGAAGAATATGGCTGTGCACACAACTAGCGAATAAAGAAGAGAAAAATATTAATAATATTATAATTAATTAAGAGCCTAATGGCCTTACAAATAAAATTCAGTCAAACGATAAACGAAACTATTAGAACATTGCTTATAACAATTACCTATCATCTCTTTCTATGTCTGCAAAGTATATTTTGTGTGAGGGTAAAGGTATAAGGAATAAAATAAACAGTTTCGCTATGTGATGTCAATTTTCATTTCATAAATTATACATTCTTAAATGTTTTGAATACAAAAACAGAAAAAGTTGCAAGACAACAAAATAAGTACCTAATAAGTGATATGTCAACTGAGGAGTTGAGTGAAGGTGTTGAATATAATAATTACATTAATTATAATATTACCTATATTTTATTAATATCTAACATAAACAAACATACATGGCGGCTTACAAAAGGCCATTCCTCTTGTATGTGCACTATAAATATCATTTATTTTAAGTACATAAATGTAATAGAACACAATTTAAATATTTGTTCTTATAAGAAAACAATATTTTTAATATTGTCAAAATTAAAAACGTCCCACAATTTTTTTGTAATTATTTGTCCAAGTAATAACAATATAGCCTCTAACCCTTTTATAGCTCTAATGATAGATAGAAGTAGCTTTAAACATAATTTAGTAATGTTACTCCACACTTGAAGGTTGGCAAAATCTTCTTAAAAAATCATAAATCATTTATTGTTCGTGAAAGTGGGTTTTACAAAATAACGATAGTTGGTGTGTACCTAGTTTTGAATCTCCCGTTCCTGCTGCTTAGCATACAAACATAATAATTATACTGTGTTTATTGTTTTAACTTCTCAATAATTTCAATAAAATGCAATGCAATTTCAAAAAAAATATACATCAGCTTTTTATGTATACATGCTCCTTGATACCCTTCTTAGACATTTACAAAAAAATGTCTACCGCAATTATAGCAAGGTATAAATTATGAGCATAATTTTCAATAATAGCTTCTTAAACATTGCACAATATTTTGATATTTTATCATTCATGAAATTTCTTCTTCTTTTGTGTCAATGATTCTTATAGTAATGTTTATGAGGTCAGCTTAGCAGAAAGCTCTAGCGGAGTTTGTAGCTTTGTTTTTTCTTAAATTGGAATAATACAATATCCTGATAATAAAGAAAAAATCTAATTTCCCGTTTTAAAACAAAATTTAGTTTACGTATATTATCACGACTCAAGTTCACATATCGAAATTACATTTACATCTGTATAAACAATAAATACACATGATACCCTACCATATTTAATAATTTTATAAACTAGGTAGAAAATTCATCCAATTCGTCATGGTTTATCATAAATATAACAATATCTAAACTACATAACTTAACTATCACGGAATAAAAATTTAGTAAAAGTTTTATACTTTGTAATACCATGTGCCTATTTAGTTAGGCCGAAAGAGCTCTTTAGCTTTATGTTAGAAATAAGACATGAGTAAGAAAGGAACAGAGCGATGACTGATATAAAAAAAAAAGGAGAAAGAAGATGAAGGCAGGAACATACGGATACGTAAGTAAGTTTGTTGGCTGTTCTTCTAGTAGGGGAGCCCAAGAGGGGATTTCGGGATTTCCTCGAGCGCGGCAGATTAATATACAGGGGGATACCTTGTACCTGGTTAAGAACCTCCACCAAATATGAGCCCCATATATAAAGCCGCCCGTCGAGGATAAAGGATCAGATTAGTAAAAAAAAATTGATCATCAGAAAATCTCGAGCGCGTCAGATTAGGGTGAGTTAATTACATGCTAAAAAGTGTATATTCCACTAATCTGACAATTTGAGAGTGACGTCAAGAAAGGGGAGGGCTACAAAGTTGTAAAAAAAAAACGTCATCTCGACATTCTCGAGCGTGCCTAATTTTTTTTTATTTTGAAGTAAATAATTCAAGGATAACGAAAAATATATAATCTGACGATTTCCACAAGCCGAAGTAACAAATATTCGTTACCACTTAACATCAGGTGGGCCATCAGCTGGTTGTGTAAAAAAATAATAATAATAATAATTGTTAATAAAAAAATATTATTTGCATATTTTTTTAAAATTATTTTCTTATAAATACAAGTATTCTACTTAACAAACTTATACTTTTTATTTGCATGCTATTTCCTGAGCTTTTCAATTAATTAAGTTGAATGGTTTAAAAAAATCAAAATAAAAATATATTTTTTTGTCAGATTAGGCGAACCCCTCTAGATAATCGTCAGATAGCACGTCTTGGACATAAAGATGAACCATATATATCTTAATCTGACGCGCTTGAGTATTTCAAAATGGCGATTTTTTTTGCATATTAAAATAATGGCTGCGAGTTTGCGTCACATCGAAATTGTCAGATTATTGAATAAGTTTTTTTTTTAGGTTCACATAACACCCCTTTAAAAAATCTGCCGCGCTCGATAATTTTTTATTTTTTTTCATTTTCAACCCATAAGTACGACCACCCCCATCATGCAAACGATCAGATTAACATACGTACATTATTAAAAATACGTAGGACATTGGTGCTATCAATATCTGACGCGCTCGAGTATGTCCATGCAACAGTTTTTTTTTACATTTTTGAAAATCTATAGCCGATCCCCCCACCGATGAAAAGGTATACTTATATAACATTTTTTTCTTCTTATCATCTAAGCTTTGCAACCCAATAGGTCTCTATGACGCTCGAGGAAATCCCCATTTAGCATCATGGCCTCCCCTACTATTCTAGGCTTTGGTCGCGTGGAACTGGCACCTAGAGTCATCTAGCTTTAAGACGTTTCAAAGTGATCCTTGTGATTTTATTGAATAAATACCTTTTGACTTTGACTTTGACTTACGCATCAGGCTTTGTGTAGCTTGATATGTAGGTATCTATGTGAACTAGGTAGATGAGTCATTTTTAATCTTTGAAACTCCACCAGCTATGTTAGACAATATAATTTGTTGCGTCTGAAATTCTGGTATTTCAAGGTTTAAAATACCGTGAAAAGGGTTTTTTTTTCCATTACAGTCTTCTTATAACAAATAATTGTGTACTACTTAAATTCACGATTTGCTATGATTATTGTGATGTGATATTTCTACAGCTAAGTTAATAAATTATACGTTCTATGATTTTATATCTGCGGTCTTCTTTTTACTTTTGGTATAAATTCCTTCCATTCCTTTTCCGAATGGTGACTGTCCATTGGTCGTTAAATAGAATGAGCCTTTAGCACTGAAAAAAACAATAACAGAATTTAAGAACATTTTTTTATAATTTTAATATGTTGGTAGTAATAACTATGGTATGGTATCAAGCTCAGGTTTTGTGAAACCACTAGAAATTAAAACAGGCAGTTTGGGTTGTTTCTCGTAGGTATATTTTTTATTATCCTTGAGAATCAAGAATTCAAACCCAACACTAAAGTTGTTCCTAGCATTAGTAGTTATTCACTTCAAGCACTCGAGTGGTCTTTTCCTTCTTGTCGTGTCACTAGTTTCTTTTCAAACAGTGTGGTGAAAGGATTTTAAGTGCGCCTCAAGAGGCTCCTTTCGAGCACTTGACTTAAGTAATAGAACTTTTAATGTTCTACGACATGCCGGTTTCCTCATGATGTTTTCCTTCACCGTTTGAGAGTACTGGCATTGTGCATATACATTTTTGAACAGAAAAACTCATTGGTGCACGACCGGTTTCGAACCCACGGCCTTAGTTGCACCAGTGTAAGGTTATTAAAACGTATAAATGTTACCTAGTATCACAGTTGAATCCCATATAAACCATATTGGCTTCAGGCGTGGGGTTCTCCTTAAACTTGGAGAAAGATTCCGCGGGCGAGGCGGGGAACGCTTCCGGGTTCCGCACAGACTCCGCGTAGAACCACCATGATCTCCAATGGCTGCAGAGGTCTGGGAAGAAGACAAATGAAACTTATCGAGCATTTCTTCTAGGCGCTTCTTCTATCTTAGGTAGTCCATATTTTATGCCTTCGATATTGTTGACTATAAAACCATTTATATACATATAAGTGCCTTGTTTACTTCTAGGATCTATAAGAACTTACTTTCATCAGAGAGAGGTACAGGCGCGAACCTAGGACACCCAGGCTGCGTACTCTTTCCCCCATTCGGCCAGAAGTCAGCAGTGCCCGTCTTGACGGGAGCTCCGTACCCTCCAGCATCGGTATGGATGACGTCAACAAACTCCGCATCCTTGGCGCAGATGTGCTCCATCATCACACCGTCTGGGTAGAACGCGGGGAAGGCGGGGTCGAGGGCTGTTAATCTGAAATTAAAAGTATCAATCTTATATTTTCTGAGTCCAAGTCAAAAGGTATTTATTCAATAAAATCACAAGGATCACTTTGAAGCGACTTAAAGCTAGGTGACTCTAGGTGCCAGTTCCAAGCAACCAAAGCCTAAAAGAACAGGCAACAAACTTACGGCTTGGTTCCTACCGTTCTTTTGTATGATCCTTGTTACAATGTAATATAATACAATATTGAAGCTCCAGTATGGTGCCAATCGAATTTAGTAGTAGCGTAGGTATAAAATAAAAAAGTGAACATAATCAAATTTATAAGACAGAACACGCTACGCTTCAAACTAATAATACCTAATGCAAGCACCTAATGCAGTCTTAGTTTATATGCTGACTGTTACTCAAATGGCCCACTTTTTGTTAAGTGGTAACCATCACCCATAATAACATTACTTCTCAAGTCACACACGATAGGAATATGCCCTACGACGCACTGCCCAGCTTCCATCAACTTTGGCATACAGATTTTAAACCTCGTGTGCTGTATTTCATCGACAACCACACGATGGGAAGCCGGTGAATAGAGAAGGCCCAAGATCTCTTCCTGGAAAGAGACTGTCCAGCAGAGAACATCTTTAGACTGATGATGAAGTCACTTAGCACTGTTTCACGTATTGATTCGGCTACCTAATAATAGCTATAATACTACCTTTTAATAGTCTTGTTGTATTTGTTCTTGAGCTCCTTAGCGGTGTAGCCAGCGACGTGGCTCCCTAGCGAGTGTCCCACGACATGTAACTTGTCCAGAGGCAAGCCTTCTTCGTTCAGCTTGTTGATTTGTTCTGCTATCGCCGTGCCTACCTGAAACATGACGTTTAAATTTATTTTATTATTTTATTTTAAGCCCTTTAATACAGATACATTTTACGAATTATACTCTATTTTAAACTACGACATCGACACTATCTGTTTTTTGGCAAAGGCCTCCTCCAAGCTCTTCCTCTCTTCCCTATCTCTCGCTATCCTCGTCCATGTTTTCCCTGCAGTATGTTTTAGCTCATCCTCCCATCTTTTAAACTGTCTCCCCCTTTTTCTTTTGTTGTATTTCGGGAACCAATTCATCAACATTTTGCTCCATTTCTCTTTTCCTCTTACCGTATGTCCCGTCCATCTCCATTTTAGTGTATTTACTTTGACGTTTAAATTTAATATATGTTTAATAACAGCTAGTGACCGCCGGAGGCTTTGTCCGCGTGGTAGTGGTGATTGCTAACAACAATATTTAAGGCGGTTGCCTTTCTAGCTTTGTGCTATCTTTCTGCTATTGTTTACTTATGTTTTTTTTTATAAAACATGCTGACGGAACAAGCAGATGGCCCACCTGATGTTAATAACAATCACTTATAACAAAGCATTGCGTAGTAAGTCACGTTCAATAGGAATATGCCCTACGATGCACCGCCCTGCGTCCATCAACTTGAGACATAGACATGCCTGTAATTTCACCAGCAACCACACTCTTAAATCCAAAACACAGCAACGCTGCTCGGCGGCAGAAAAAGGTATGGTGGTAGTACTTCCCCAGACCAGCCCTTTGCAAAGAGCTTTACTACTCTTGGATTATCATTATCATCATCATATACATTATCATTTACAGCCCAATATCACCCATTAACTGCACTACTCTCGATGCAGGACGTCCCACGCTTCTAAAGTCGGTTCTTGGCCTCCATATATTATCCTTACGAGGTGTTGCAATAAAAATAGAGTGAGTGTGAACATGAATGTATGCAAGTCATTATTCATTTGCTAGCTAAATGTGGAACAACTTGGACGAAACGACGTTGTATGTAGGTACGTTTGGTTGAGCATAACTATCGAACCAAACGACATGTTGAAGATATCTTTCACTGGATAATTAGCTCACTGAAATACAAGAGGTGCGAGGACAGAATTCGATTAGTTTCGGATACAGGAAAGGATAAGATCCAGGAAATCATGGTGTTAGAACAGTAAGGTGCAACTGTTATTTACTAAATCAGATTTATAAAAAATTTACCATAGACACGGAAACTTTTGAAGTTCGACATTATTGCCACATTATTACCACTTCGCGAGCAAAACCGCGGGAAACTAATATATTTAATATTATGTTGTTATTTGTTGTGCTGGCTTGGATATTCAAGAACCGGTCGTACCTAAGCAGGTGGAATTCATTCAAGTTGTTCTTATACTGCAAGGTCGTGTCGCAACCAGACAGCGTGCTTCACTATACAGGGCTAAATTAAATTGAACTTTTTGATTTTTTATGATAATTGTACTAACAAACCCCAAAAGCAACAAACCCAGAATCCACGGCTCAATTTTTTTTATTAAATTAACCTGCACATTTTTTTATGACCGTCTGACTATAATTTTAAACAAAGTATTTTTCAGTCTCGTTAAAGTCTCGTCTTCAAGTCAAGTTCAAGTCTCAAGTCTCGGGCATGCACTTGCGTAGCTAGGTGGACAATGCCCCGGTGCATAAAGAGATAATCGAGATGAAAACTTAAGGCGAAGACAAGAGCTAATGTGACTCTCGCTCGCACGTTTCGACATGTTGAAAGATATAAAATCACTAAACTCATTTTCGAAAAATCGCAATCAACCATCTTTCAAAAAATCATTTTTATCGATATATGTTTTCTTACTCAAAAGTTTGCTTTACTAGTTTTCGTACATAAACAAACTTTTAAGAAGGAGAACTTGTATCGATCAAAATGAAATTTTTACTAAACGGTGTGCAATGTGATTGCACACAAAATGGTGGATTTATCAAAAATGAGTTTAGTGATTTTATATCTCTGAACATGTCGAAACGTGCGAGCGAGAAGTTGTTTGATAGTTGTCAGCCCCTTAACTAATTTTCGAATTGATCTCACGACCGTCAAGCACATGAGCTTATCGCTGATGCACTCAACTGGTGTACTCAACCAAACTACCAAATAACAATAACAAACAGCACATGCTTATCGAGGACGCTTGGCGATAAGTTGAAACTCTTAAATCGGGAGTTCTTTGATTATTCATGTTCATTTAAAATCATTAAAAAAAAAAATTGTGAGCAGGCTCAAGGTTTTCTGGCTTCGGGAGCTGTTTGACCCTCTCTTTTCACAGCTTTAGAGGCCCCTGAGCTCCGGGGCCCTGGTGCACTGCACCACCTGGCCCTACGATAGCTACGCCACTGCTTACAACGCACCTTTAGTCCATCGTCTTGAGGTATAAAGGTGTGTGTTTTGTCTCGTACCAGTTAATCACATTGCATACTTCATATATGGCTACCGTGTTTGCATATTCGTCTTACTTTGCACATACACATCAAATATAGGCTAAAAGTAGGCTATATTTGCTAATACGCAAATACACGAGCAAATAAAAAAGCTAATGCCATAAGAATAGCCATGTAAAGTGCCACTATTATACCAACGCATAATAACGATGACACTCAATGTTACGGTCTTGCATAACACCATTCAACTTTATGTTTACTTCATTGCATTTTCAACCTTGTTATGAAAGTCATGAAGTGGAAAATGCGGTGAGTAAATAGAGGTCAACAAGTTAAACCACAATAATATCTAAATAACTTGTATATCGTAATTTTTTATGGGACAGGATTTTTACGTACATTCTAAGTGTCAAATTCAACTAAACATAAAAAAAAACATTACCTTGAGTTTTTCTTTATGTTTTTGTTATCTAATAGTTTTATGAGCGGCAACATGATGCTAAGCAACCATAATTGTATTCAGTAGCTATATAGTTGCATCACGTTTTCTAAAATAATTTTAAAATCCCTTGTATGCACATGATATGAAGCATTTTATACCAACTTGATTTAAAACTTACTCAAAGCCATTGGTTTGTATAATAACATTATATCCAATGTATAAGATGTTACCAGCTGATTCCCTGAAATTGAACTCATTTCATTCCAAAACAGGTGGTTTTTGTAACAAACATCATTATGTAGAATTCCTTCCATCTATAGAATATTATGTGCCAAATGTAATATTTGGACCCATTTCTGACAATCCTTTTTAGTCATCTCAAATAATCTTAAATAGATATCTACCGTGCCTGGGGATAAAAAACGTAGAGCAGATTTTCTTTTATTAAAATATGCTACCGTTCCGGGGATCAGATTCGTGAAGCTATTTATTATTTCTGTTTATTGTAGACTAAACCTATTTGGATCAGATTTTTCGATAATTCTGAATCACCCTGTATACACTAGATTGCCAAGTTTATGCACTAGATGACGTACCTACACAAGCCTTGATATTACAATGCAATCACTACCTTCTTTGTATTCCTAGCAGCATTGACGACGTAAGAGCCATGCGCCATGTTGGACCAGTCCAGGAGTACCACGTTTGTATCTGGTCTCGCTTCCAAGTACGCGCTCACCACGACCTGAAAGAAATAAATAAATATTGAGGAACAATCAACACAGCATTTCCGTGAACTAAGCAAAGCTTGGACTATTTGAACCAGTTAGCTGAAATACTTATAAAGTCTTTTTTTTTTGTAAATATATTGTGTTTATTATCTGTGGGGATCGAACCCACGGCTCATGGCACAGAAAACAAAATGCAAGAATGTCAAAAACAAAATCATAATCATAAACTTAGTTTTTTTTGTGTTTATTTATCTTTTTTTATGATTAAAACTATACAAAAATCACAGCTATTCGAAAAAGGTCAAGGTCAACTTAATTTTTCTTATTAATACTGTTTTATTAACCTACTGAAACGTATTTATAGCTTTACCTCGAAGGTCACGTTGTAAAGCACGTTTTCAACTTTTTTTAAACACGGACTGCATTTGGCACGGCTAGCCATTAGGCAAAATGGCAGTCTGTCGAAAAGTCTAAACTATAATTTTGAAATGTGAAATATTAAAATATGCCAGCGGCTGCACACTTATCAGTTATCACCGTCATAAGAGATGCCTTTTTCTGCCGCCAAGCAGTGTTGCTGTGTTTCGGTTCGAAGAGTGTGGGAAATTACAGGCACATGAGGCTTAACATCTGTATTGGACAGGAAAAATCCATTAGTGCACGACTGGATTCGAACCTACGACCTTACCTGGAAGCCTTACGGTTGCCCGAAAGAGATCGCCGTCAGCGATAAGGCCCCCCATTGTATTACTAGAATTGTTCGTTTTTATATCAAATGAAAATGTGTATTATGGATATATCGTTTATTGTTCAGTAAGGTTACATAATTATAGTATATCTACGTTCTACTATTACTAGAAGCTACAGGCATACTATGGTTTGGTGCTCTGAGCTTCGGACAAGAAATTCTATTTCCCGACTCATTTGTTGTGATAATCAATAAAGAGTTATCAACGGTTTACCAGCTAGTTGTTGTTAAAAAAAACATCTAAGCTACAAATAAGTACCTGAATGCTTTCCTGCTGTGCCACTTCTATAAAGCCGTGAGCGTAAAGTACAGTCGGGTTGTCCTTGTTAAAGCCATTGGTGTCTAGAAGTGTGCTCGCCTGGCTGAGCGGAATGTCTAGGTAATCTTCTATTGTTTTTCTGAAACACAAAAACATTTGAATCTTATGCCCTGTGCGATTACGTAGGTTTTTTTTGTGTTTTGTCATTGGTGACTGTTATTTATGTGATGTTAGTACTGTCTGTGCATTCAAAAGATTCTGGTTTTTTCCATCCTTTTCTACATATTTATAAATACAAAAGTTACGTTGTTTGGATTTTTGTGGCCATAACCACAGTAACCACAACACATTGGGGTGAAACTTATAACGAATATAGCTCGTAACTTGGATAAGCATATGGGCGCTAGGGTATGGTCTTGAGCATAGTATTTTATATCCTGAAATTACCGGGTGGTAGGAAAAGTAAACGAAAAAAGCTTCAATTATTCATCATTATCATCATCAACCTGTAGTGTTTATAGTGTAGTGTGTTCATATTCACCAAGTCCTTTTCAAAAAAAATGTTACGATACTCTAATAGCTAATAAGCGAGCGAAACTGCGGGCTGCAAATAGTGTTTCATATTTATGTAAATTAGCCAATGACTAATGGTTACACACACGCTAATGGCCGTGACAGTTTCAGTTAGGTCCTAAATTAAAAGTAGATATGTTAAAAGTATTAGGTCGCCAAAGAAAAGATGGATGGACTGTGTGAAAAATGACATGAGTAAGAAAGGAGTGACTGCTGAGACGACGGCTGATAGAGGAGAGTGGAGGGAAAAAACCTGTTGTGCCGACCTTACATGAAGTGGGATAAGGGCAGGAAAATGATGATTAGGTATGGTCTGTGGATTTTGAAAAAATATCAGCAGCGAAAATCGAAGTTGACAAGGTTTTATTATATCCATATTATGTTCAGTGCCTTCATAAAATATATCGGTATATTGTTTGCAATATAAACTCCTACTGCGCCTGTAAAAATAGTATTACGTACTTATTTGATCCTATAACTTTTAAACCCTACTAATAATAAAAATGCGAAAGTTTAGATGTTTGTGGCAAAAATAAATAATAAGTTAAATAGGTTTTGACTTTGTTACCTTAAATTTTATTGGTAGGTAATTTATAGAAATATTGTACGTCCGAAATGAATAAACTGTTGATTCTTGTATTAATTTTATAACACCTTTATGTACACAGTTAGTCAATAAAATATTCTTATTGTTATTCAAAAAATATAGTTCCTTGATTAGATATAAGTTACTTTTATCCCGAAACATGAAAGGAATAAAAAAAATGTATTACACAACCAAAAAAAGAAAAAAAGCTAATATGTTACCACGCAAGCGAGGACGCGGGCGGCCGCTGGTATTTCATAAAGAAATTGGTAGTAGTCGTGGTAGAACCTACCACTTATGCCACTTACAACCAATATTGTGTATTCAGCTGGATACCAAGGACGACGGTAGGTTGCAACAATAAAACATGAAGGTAGACTGATCGTTAACGACTTTCGATCAATATCATTAACATGTGATAATAACGTTTCCTGTAGGCAATTTCACAGCCTGTAAATTTATCAGTTTTCAGTGCTTTTCGACGGTACGTTGTGTCGAAGTTTGTATGAGAATAAATTCACGCGATCAAAATTGTACCTAGTTTAAGGCGCAGATAATCGTCAACAAAGTTTCGGTGAATAACATTACAAAGGTTCAGTTTAAATATAATTTTGCTTAATTTCATAATCTTGAACTGGTGGACATGTACGGGATTTCGATCGGGTGAAGTTATTTTCATACAAAGTGAGCAGTGCAGCCTGATGCGTATCCGTGTGGACCTTACTATAAAATTTTGTGTGTCGAATCAAGTTTTTATGTGTGATGTGTATTTTATTAATTTTCATGTCTCACCCATTATAAAATCTGAGGTAAATGTCTTCTATTTTGTTGCTTCTGTCCGGCAAAATTCCTGAAAAAAAAAACAAAATTTCGTTATAATTTTATGACCAAAATAATACACAAACCTACTCAACTTTTCAAAATACATCGAACCATTTGATCCTTTTAAGAATAAAACAAAAAACACCAAGACATAAAAAACAATCATGATGCGACAGCAAAATTCAAGAATCAACTGAAGACAAATCAAAAGTACTTAACTTTATTGTCAAGGTGACCGTTTATAAAAATTGCAGCATTTTTTTTAAATTACATATTTAGTATGATTGGTACTAGACTGCATGATTGCTAGGTATCAGCCATTACCTATGTACCTACCTACTGCGCCTACTCAAATACTTTACTGCATCAAATGGTAGTAAATATAATATAAATATGAATATAAATATTAGTGGACTTTCCACACAGCACTATCTAGCCCCAAACTAAGCCAGAGCTTGTAATATGGGAACCAGATAGCTGATATAATATACATTTTTTTTGTAAATACATACTTATAATATTATAATAACACCCAGACAAAGAACAAACATCTATGTTCATAACACAAATGTTTGTTCTCGGTGGGGATCGAACCCACGGCCTACGGAGCAGAAGGCAGAGCTACTACCAACTGAGCTGTGAAGGCTGTCAAACAGTACAGTACACTGAGTCTTGGCTACGGCTATGGATATGGACACTGCTCGCTTTTATACAAGGTGTTCCAATACTTGTATTTTAAACTTCAAGGGGTTAAAGTACCCATCAATATGAATAACTTTTTCTAAGGAACCAACACTGTGATAGCGAAAAAAAAAAACAGCTGTTTCATACAAAAGTTCAATACCTACGTGGCTAAAATATATGAAACAGCTGTTTTTTTTCGCGTTCACAGTTCCGTTTGTTCCGTTGATTCCTTAGAAGAAGTTTTTCATATTGATGGGTACTTTAACCCCCTGAAGTTTTAAATACAAGTATTGGAACACCTTGTATACAAGGCTATATAAGTAGGTACAAGGAGTAAGCGTCATTTTCTTTGGATTTTTGCAGCTTGATCTGTATCCGTGTGTACAGTGTACCTTACAACATCATTTTCTGATATATACTTTACAAATTCTATGTAATTATTAAAACAATTGCGAACATAACACATAAGTATGGCGACGAAACGAATAAACGAGCTTTGATTTGTTTGTGGAATGTCTACCAATATTTGTTATTATTTATCTTAGCAAATACTTCTGATACGCGAGCGAAGCCCCGGACAGCAGCTCAAGTAAAAGTAAAAATTAAAAAAAAAACATTTATTTTATAACATTTTTTTTAAATATGTTACAGCCTTCACAGCTCAGTTGGTAGTAGCTTGTGTGCCGTAGGCCGTGGGTTTGATCCCCACACAACAAACATTTGTGTGATGAACATAGATGTTTGTTCTAAGTCTGGGTGTTAATTAATTCTATAAGTATGTATTTACAAAAAAAAGTATATAAGTAGTATATCAGCTATCCGTACCCCAAGTATGAGATTTGCTTACGATATTTCGTTTTTCGTTTTACGTTTTTGTTCCGTGTTCATTGCGAGTTTTGTATGAAGACGCGATATTGATACCGATACGGAACCTTACAAAACCCGCAATGAGCACGCAGCGAAAACGATTCGTTTTTGTTCCGTGTTCATTGCGGTTTCCGTATCGGTATCTCTATCGCGTCTTCATACAAAACCCGCAATAAACACGGAACAAAAACGTAAAACGAAAAACGAAATATCGTAAGCAAATCTCATACTTGGGGTACTGGTTCCTATATCACAAGCTTTGGCTTAGTTTGGGGCGAGATAGTGCTGTGTGGAATGTCCACCAATATATAATTATGTAGTTTTCTTCCTTTACTCGTGCATAAATTACTAAGATCAGATTAGTTATATTTTAGTTATACAATTCATTAACGAATAGCAGCTAGTAACGAATAAATAAAGGATCCCACCGGTGGGTTCCACCTCAGCCCTCCAAGTCACATGAGTGACAGGCGTGACCTCTGCGTCTCGGGGGCGTGCTGACCCGGATTGGATGATTAAAAATTCATTGCAGCACTCGTTAGTATTGAATACATTGTTTAGCTTGTTCATTTACTTCGTTTTGATACTCATATCACGATTTGTCAACGAAATATGTAATAGTGTTAGATAAGTATATGTATAAACTCTTTCGGCCTTACTACAAAAAATCTGTCAAACGATAAACTATCTACTATTGCCATCTCTTACCAATGCGTAATTGCAAACAGAGACAACACAAATTTTAAGCATTATTTAAATTTAAACACCATTTTATAGTATGAAGGTTTGCATCTCGTTCTGATGTTGTATGAAGTGTCAGGGACAACTTTTAACTCGATTTATTTTCTGACATTTTGGGAAGCAACCAAGCTTTTTCATTTTATTTGTTTTTGTAGTGTTATTTTGAGTTGTGTTGTGTAATTTCGGTGGTATTTTAACCAACATTATTTGAGGTCTTAGCACAAAGTGTAAACATTTGGAATGAAAGTGTAATATGTGATATCCTGATTTGACCGAAAATGTTTCCAGTATTTTGAAGAAAACCGCCACCATTTTTTTTAAAACAAATGACGGCCGACTTGACTATGGACTGACTTGACTAAAAAGTATTCAATACAATTTACTTGACACTGGCAAGATTGTCTGTCGAATGACGGATAGGAGCCATAAATTGAGAGAAGAAGAAGAATCACAAGCATCTCTTTGAAACGTGTTAAAGCTAGGTGAATCTAGGTGCCAGTTCCACGCGACCAAACCTAGAAGAACAGGGAACCGACATAGCAAATAAATCATCCTCATCAGCATGAGTATCATCATCAGCCAAGTCCTACCCTATACATTTCCAGGAAGAATGGTTCTGAGTCCTCTCCATCCACCGAATCCCCACGATCTTCAATCGTTGATCCTTTGGGTGGTCCCGTGGATGTGATTGAGCCACAAACATCGTAACTATCGCATTTATAATTAGTTGGAAAAAGGATTTGTATTCAAGGTAAAAATAAAAACTCACTAAACCAAAGTAAATTATTCCGTTTTATGTATGTTTTGAGTGACAGTCTGACAAAGTACCGTCACTCAAAACATACATAAAACGGAATAGTATGCCTAGATAGGTCATTGACCTGTTACAAGTGTACCTTCCACCAGCGAGGCTATTGATTCTGAATGCCGCTCAATCACAATACAAAGAGATTCAGAGCAAATCGAGGTTAGATCATAGAGCGATGAGAATATTGAATAGTTAAATACATTAAATATTGGTGGTTCCCACACAGAAGTATAAAGATAGCCCCAAACTAAGCAATGCTTGTGATATGTAAACCAGAAAGCTGATAAAATACTTATTTAAGTACTTTGTTTTTGCAAAACCTGACTTTTTTGTTAATACGTTCATCACGCAAAATGTTTGTTCTCGGTAGGGATCGAACCCACGGCCTACAGTGCAGACAGTGGGGCTACTATCAACTGAGCCGTTGGGGCTGTCTGAAATTGTAACAGTTGAAACTCGTTTGTTTTTACTACATAGTAATTTCGAACGTAAGGTTTTTATTTCTTGTTGAGTCAAAAGATAGGTTACGTTAGGTTTTTTCTTCTAGACCTTTCATCATTGGCTTCATCGTAGCTTACCATCAGGTGAGATGTAGCCAAAAGACAGTCTATTAAATTATAAAAATAAAAATGTCGTCGGTCTTTGGACCAATGAAATAAAGCAAGATCGCATGTCCAAAGCAAATATGCCTCGTTTCTAAAGATAGTTCGATTAATGAGTTCTAATTCCGACCAATTGGAGTCTCGAGGGGCCTATTAGGAATATTAGCTACAGTTCCCGTGCAGCTCTGGCACATGCTAAAAAAAAACAAAAAACTTCTACAATTAATTATGTTTGCCTATCAATTTTTATCGTTAGCAAATCAAGTGTTCTAGTCTTAGACTAAGTATCATATAGACGGAGTCTTTCGGTTTTTGGCGTGTCCGTTTTTTGTTAGTTTGTATGTATTCGCGTGAGTGACTAGAGAAGGGACAACATTGACTAACCTATCGATAGAATAAGAAATGGATGAAAAAGGCGTTTTAATTGGAATTCAACTTTTTAATTTTAACTGGTTGCTGACTTTTATTGCGAAAGCCCAAAACCATTATACCTAGACACTGAAACACTATCATCGTCAATAATGTTTCCCACATTGACCTAAGCGTGAGAGCGATGTCCATCCCACTCGATACACTTTCTTAAGGCCATTTCGTCCATGCATAAGAAAATTTTGTAGTTTGTAGCTTTTATCCACTCCCGTCTTCATTCTGGGCATTTATAGGAACCTAAGAAAATAATGTAAAATTTAACAAAAATTGAGCCGTCGCGAGACGCCTCTATGGTGTGAAAAATTTAAACTACAACAGAACAGCCGATCTGACCCGGCGCATTAGAGGTTTCATATCAAAAACGGAAACTAAAATATTATCCATAAAGCTAAATTGGTCAGTGGAAGTACATCACTAGAACAGATGAGAAAACAATACATTTTATTTTGCAATAATTAATGGGTTTATATCATTTTCACATAGGAAAATATGACTAATAAAATGTAATTTCTACAGTCTTTATGGGAGAAAAAACGTATTTTTTTAGCATGAAAATAGAAAAAGAATATTGACGTATCAAATGACAATTCCGGGTCTTTAACTCCTCCTTTTGTTGTTTTTGATACACAATACACAGCTTCACAATACATACTTTCACCTTTTCAAATATATTTTGCCTAGAAAATAATAATTCTTTAGATATTTCACAATTTCTTTCGCTACATCGCAATGTTGCTACCGACTTTTTCTAGAACATCAAAACAAGCAAAGAGGTTAGATCATAGAGCGATGAGAATATTGAATAGTTAAATACATTAAATATTGGTGGTTCCCACACAGAAGTATAAAGATAGCCCCAAACTAAGCAATGCTTGTGATATGTAAACCAGAAAGCTGATAAAATACTTATTTAAGTACTTTGTTTTTGCAAAACCTGACTTTTTTGTTAATACGTTCATCACGCAAAATGTTTGTTCTCGGTAGGGATCGAACCCACGGCCTACAGTGCAGACAGTGGGGCTACTATCAACTGAGCCGTTGGGGCTGTCTGAAATTGTAACAGTTGAAACTCGTTTGTTTTTACTACATAGTAATTTCGAACGTAAGGTTTTTATTTCTTGTTGAGTCAAAAGATAGGTTACGTTAGGTTTTTTCTTCTAGACCTTTCATCATTGGCTTCATCGTAGCTTACCATCAGGTGAGATGTAGCCAAAAGACAGTCTATTAAATTATAAAAATAAAAATGTCGTCGGTCTTTGGACCAATGAAATAAAGCAAGATCGCATGTCCAAAGCAAATATGCCTCGTTTCTAAAGATAGTTCGATTAATGAGTTCTAATTCCGACCAATTGGAGTCTCGAGGGGCCTATTAGGAATATTAGCTACAGTTCCCGTGCAGCTCTGGCACATGCTAAAAAAAAACAAAAAACTTCTACAATTAATTATGTTTGCCTATCAATTTTTATCGTTAGCAAATCAAGTGTTCTAGTCTTAGACTAAGTATCATATAGACGGAGTCTTTCGGTTTTTGGCGTGTCCGTTTTTTGTTAGTTTGTATGTATTCGCGTGAGTGACTAGAGAAGGGACAACATTGACTAACCTATCGATAGAATAAGAAATGGATGAAAAAGGCGTTTTAATTGGAATTCAACTTTTTAATTTTAACTGGTTGCTGACTTTTATTGCGAAAGCCCAAAACCATTATACCTAGACACTGAAACACTATCATCGTCAATAATGTTTCCCACATTGACCTAAGCGTGAGAGCGATGTCCATCCCACTCGATACACTTTCTTAAGGCCATTTCGTCCATGCATAAGAAAATTTTGTAGTTTGTAGCTTTTATCCACTCCCGTCTTCATTCTGGGCATTTATAGGAACCTAAGAAAATAATGTAAAATTTAACAAAAATTGAGCCGTCGCGAGACGCCTCTATGGTGTGAAAAATTTAAACTACAACAGAACAGCCGATCTGACCCGGCGCATTAGAGGTTTCATATCAAAAACGGAAACTAAAATATTATCCATAAAGCTAAATTGGTCAGTGGAAGTACATCACTAGAACAGATGAGAAAACAATACATTTTATTTTGCAATAATTAATGGGTTTATATCATTTTCACATAGGAAAATATGACTAATAAAATGTAATTTCTACAGTCTTTATGGGAGAAAAAACGTATTTTTTTAGCATGAAAATAGAAAAAGAATATTGACGTATCAAATGACAATTCCGGGTCTTTAACTCCTCCTTTTGTTGTTTTTGATACACAATACACAGCTTCACAATACATACTTTCACCTTTTCAAATATATTTTGCCTAGAAAATAATAATTCTTTAGATATTTCACAATTTCTTTCGCTACATCGCAATGTTGCTACCGACTTTTTCTAGAACATCAAAACAAGATCAAAACATTGCATCAACTGACGGACACGATTTACTCAGACAGTGAGTGAGTGAGATGGAGTGAGTGAAGTTACATCTTCTTTTCTTTTACTCGTAGCTAGGCTACATGGGAAGAACAAAGATAGATGATCACTGTTTGATACACAGTTGTAAAAGGTTGTAAGTCTTATGGCTCCCTCCAGTATATAGTACCTCCGTGGTTCTAGTCAATAATATGAAATAATGAAAGCCGTTAAATGCGTTTTATACACGTCAAACTTACGTTACGTTAACTTACGTTAGCTTCGCGAAGAATGGTGGAATTCAATTATCATACCATTAATCATATTCAAAATTGTATTGATGTAAAGGTGATATCAGACAGTTCACTCGAGTGAACATTCACTCGAATGAATGCTTCATTTTTCTTTCATTCCATGTTCACACGACTTACTGCGAATGACAAAGAAAAGAACGTTCATCTGTTATTTACTTTAAATATGTCATCGAGTGAAGTCGTGCGTCTCGGAATCCGTTTAATTTTCCGTTCATTCGCAGTTGGAGTGAAAGATGCCGAATGACAAAATCTAACATTGTCGGATCGGTTCATTAATGAATTCATTCGGCACTCTTGTTTCATTTGGGGTTCAGACGAATCATTTCGAGTGAAAGATGCCGAATGAAAGACAAAAATGAACGAAAAGTGAAATGAAATGAAATGAAATGAAATGAAATGAAATGTTTATTTGCGAGAAATATGGTTAGAAGTTAGTTCTTAGTTGGTAAGTAGTATCACATATTTCACCAAATCATTGGCATGCAAATTTTTACTTCGGTACAATTAAATAATATTATCATTAAATTAAATTAGGTACATTATAATAAAGATGTCCATAATAAATTGTCAATAAATCAATAAAATTAGTAAGTCAGTGTACAAGTTCAATTATTCAAAAAATCATTAACATTATAAAAACTTTTTTCTATTAGCCATAATTTTAACTTTTTTATAAATTGTCTGATTGGTAAGTTTTTTATTTCACTGGGCACTTTATTAAATATTTGTCCACACATAGCAAAAGAGTTTTTTTTATATAAAGTAGTTCTGGGTACTCTAGAAAGAACAATTCTGTCAGGGTTTCTTACACATCTTGAATAGATATCTCGCGCCTTTGTAAATAAGCTAGAGTTATCTTTGGCAAATTTAGCAGCTTCTAAAATGTACATGCTAGGCAATGTCAATAGTTCTAACTTAAGGAATACGGGTTTACATGATTCCCAAGGAGGTATGCCGACAATAGCACGTACGCATTTTTTTTGTGCTATAAACGCCTTATTTATTTCAGTCGAATTACCCCAGAGAACCAGTCCGTATTTTAAAACAGAGGTTACATATCCGTGGTACGCGGTCATAATAGTATTATGATTTGTAGTCTTGCGTAGCTTGTATAGAACGTACACAAATTTATTTAATTTTCGGCATACTTCATCTATATGGGCTTTCCAATTACAGTGCCGGTCTATAGTTATGCCTAGGAATTTAGTTTTGTCGACTTCATTAAGATTTTGGCCTTTATATGATAATTTAAGATTTTGTCGTTTTTTCCCATAAGTTCCAAATTGTATAAAGTTTGTTTTTAATAGATTAACATTTAAATTATTGTTACTAAGCCACAAAATTATTGCATCAATGGTATTATCAATGTCAATAGTATAATTATAAATGTCAGAATTAGAAGAAATAATAATAGAAATGTCATCGGCAAATAGTGTGCATGGATTAGGCGTAATGTCAGGAAGATCATTTATATAAAGCAAAAATAATAGTGGTCCCAGGACGCTGCCTTGAGGTACCCCACAGTCATTTTGCATATAGTTTGATCTGACAGGCTTTAAATCTTTATTAATGTCAACATTGGAAATTTCTACACTTTGCATTCTCTTGTCTAGGTAACTTGCCAGCCATTTTAGAGCTGGTCCTCGGATACCATATTTTTCAATTTTTCCTAATAATAATTCATGAGATACAAAGTCAAAAGCTTTTGACATGTCAAAAAATACAGCTGTTACCCATTTACCCGCATCCAAATCATCAATAATCCTTTTTGTCAAATTGAAACAGGCTAATGTTGTAGATTTACCCTTTTGAAAACCGTATTGTTGACTTTTTAAAATGTCATGTTTACCAATGAACGATAGCATACGTTTCTGCATAGCCCGCTCAAATATCTTTGATATTATAGGAATCAATGTTATCGGTCGATAGTTTTCTGGTTTGTTCCGGTCGCCTTTTTTATAAAGTGGCTTTACTATAGAAAATTTCAATAATTCTGGAAAGCAACCTTCCGCAAAAGACATATTAATCATATACGTCAATACAGGTACAAGTTCATTAGAACAGGACTTTAGAATGTTCGTAGCAAAACCGTCGTATCCTACCGCTTTTGTATTTTTAAGGGTTTTAATAATATTATGAACTTCCTCATGGTCAAAAGGCCTTATAAACATGCTACTGCAAACATTGCTTTTTTGTGTGATTCGAAGGTCACTGTTTTGTTTATTTGTCAAATTTATCCAGTAATTATTAAATTCCTCAGCAATTTCTTGTGGGCTGTGCCATGTTTTATTCCCATTTTTTATTTCACTTATCAGAGTCAAGTTTTTTGCGCTCTCTGATTCTTGCTTTATCAGCTGCCATGATGTTTTACAAATGTTTTTTGATGTTTTTAGTATATTCTCTTTAGAAATTTTTACTGCTCTATCTATACAGCCTTTTAGAACTCGGGAGAACTGTCTGAACCGTCTGATACCGCCTTAACGTCTTGTAAACCTAACGAATGACTGGATCTACCAACGCAAATACTAAATAATAGTCACGTTATAAGAAAAAAAAAGGTTCGCCATAATAGTGCAGGCATATGCAATACTTTTTTATTCTGATCACTAAAATTCCTTTTTGCAATATTCCATTCTGCAAACGTCAATACAAAAGGCATTGTTACCATTGAAATATTGTGATGTGCCATAGTAAGAGCAACTATCTGTAGCATCATTGACTAATATTAAGGTTTTTATATGAAATCGAAGTGAGAATCTTCAGGTAGCTAATAGACGTGCTCCAGTTTTGACGCTACATGCCCGCACAGTTCCGCTAACTAGGCAGCTAACACACAACGCCGCTCACCGCAGCGGAACGCGGGGCGGTGAGTTACGCACTCGGTGGGTTTCTGGGTTTATGGTCGCGTGGATCTGGCACCTAGATTTACCTAGCTTTAAGACGTTTCAAAGTGATCCTTGTGATTCAAATGAATAATCCCTTTTGACTCTGACTTATGTGTTTTCTTCCTTTAGCTCGATTTAGCTAGATTTTATATTTTGTCGTACGTTTACTTTAAACCCTTGTCACTGAGGACAGTTTACTATTATCGCTCTTATACAATATAGATTTTACTACTAAAGTCTTGTTTCAATCCCTAGTATAGTTATCTTCCAGTTAGTCACCATACACATACTTTATTGGTGGTATTTCTCGTCGATATTACGTATTCGCGTTTTAATATAGTTACTAGTATAAACTACGCCAAGCCGTAAGTTTGTTACCTGTTCTTCTAGGCTTTGGTCGCGTGTAACTGGCACCTAGCATAGTCACCTAGCTTTAAGACGTTTCAAAGTGATCCTTTTGACTTTGACTTTGAGGCAAATATAGGTGAATAGGGTCACTGCACATCGTATTTGGGAAAATACGACACTTCTCAGAGAGCGCCTCCGCCAAATTTCTGGTCCCATAGTTTTATTAATTTCTTGATGAGTGTTTAAATCCACACACTCATCTCGTTTACCTATAAATAAGGATTTGCGTGGCAATAAAGCCTTTGTTTACTTCTCGAATAATGTGCAATAGCCATCCAAATATATAAAACATGTTGATCCAACGCTCCAAATGCAATCTTCGAGCCAAGTTTTGCAATTTCAATGAAACCATACCAATTCTATCAAGAATAGCCTACTTTATGCGAGTTTGTGGTGTGCTGAGTGTGTATTTTGAGTTTTACACATCCGTGTGGAGGGATTTCTGTATGGAGCCACGAGACTGTACATTGTAAAAGGATCATACAAAAGAACGGTAGGAACCAAGCCGTAATTTTGTTACCTGTTCTTCTAGGCTTTGGTCGCGTGGAACTGGCACCTAGAGTCACCTAGCTTTAAGACGTT
Source organism: Chloroclysta siterata (assembly GCA_932294275.1). Lineage (NCBI taxonomy): Eukaryota > Metazoa > Arthropoda > Insecta > Lepidoptera > Geometridae > Chloroclysta > Chloroclysta siterata. The sequence continues at coordinate 15,477,127 of OW028604.1, read as the reverse complement.
TCGAAGTGATCCTTGTGATTTTATTGAATAAATACCTTTTGACTTTGACTTCTTGACGTGACCACTAGGAGAGCTTATCGTGTATCCATACAATAACCGCTGGAAAAACGGGCTCACACGGCACGGGCGCCAGTGAGCCAAATTTCGAATACACACTCGTCACACAATTTATACCAAACGCATAACTGCTATCTGTTACCTAAATCTCATACTTTTAAAACTATTTACTGAAATACCTAAAATATATATGTTTTGTAAGGTAGTTTTCAAAGTGATATTAGGTACTAGCCATGGTCTGCAGATAGCACAACTGTTTCACGTGTATTTTGTTCATTCTGTAAATAATTTAATTCAGTGTAATTGTAAATCAATGTTCATTTCAGTGATGTTTCAGTTCTGAGTGATTAAGTTCTTAGTAAGGTCTACGAATCTCCGGAGTTAATAATAAGTTTTAAAGAATCATCATCATCTTCCTGCCGTTATCCCACTATAAATAAAGAATATTAAAAAAAAAACAGTATTTATGTCTAAAAAAGTCAGTATTTATGTATATTATTCATGTCTAAAAAAAGAGTTCCAACCTTTGACAGTTATAAAAACATTGCTTAAAAAATATACATTATTTAGTTTGTACAAAGATGTCATATTTCCTTCATGATGGTTTTTTCCCATGTTCATAATTATTGTACTTCAGAGTTTATTTTTGTTTATAAATGGTAAAATATAGATAGCAAATAAATAAACAGAACAATATTCCTTCAATATAATTAAACATAATAGTTTAAGGATAAATATAGCCACAATAATAAACAGGAAGGAAAACACAAATAGTACTTTGTTTTTCTTTAAGCACAACGTATACCTACTCATACGTAATTATTATATATCTACTTAGACAATAGTTTCTACCTATTGTCCTTGATTTCTCACTCAAGCCCTCATTACATAACATGCGACAGGTTTCCGTCACGCGTAAATGGCTTATTATTGCTGTCAAATGTCACTTTTTATAACATAAACGCTATAAACGCAATCATTGCTGTATAGGGCCTACGAAAAACTACACGCGTTCAATTTCAAATGAAATACGTAAATGTGTTAAAACGTAAAAATATGCACTCTGTGGACGCATTTCAAATTACATTCACGTAACTTTGTGGAAACAATGTTCAAAAATGCATGCACTCATGACTTTCATAATGTGAAAAATTTGTACAAGTTTTGCTTAGTTTGGAGCTAGATAGTACACCACCTACAACGCAAGCACAAGTATTTTGATGTTTTTACACGAATAATTTAACATTAAACTTTTCCAAAACGCTGGTGACATTGGTTAAATTTACGTCAGTCAAAATCAAAACGGTCTTTAAACAGTTCCATCACAAGGATCACTTTGACCGTCTTATGACCGTCCTATTGAATTTGCTAATCGACAATGGATGCATCTCGCTTCGGAATTTGTTATGGAAGCGTAAACGTTGTCCTACAAACGATTTGCTTATTTTAGTGAGCCATGCCAGCTCAAGACTTTGGACCCTTCTGGGCGAAGAATCTCTTCTACATCTCTCTCCCCCGGCTACAGCCCAAGCCGAGGTCCGTAACTAAGTGGCGCCCTTGCGTTTGTTGCCAAAAAACCCTTTTGTATGGCAGAACGCCTCTTGCGCTCACCAGTAGCCCGGTAACGCTGTCGGCAATCGTCATAACATTATACCAGCATAAAAAAAATGTGATTCACTGAGAAACGATGTTAAATAAGGTAATTATTTATAAATGCTATTGTAAATATAAATCATTAACGACCATACTTAGATCTTGTTACTCGGTTCAACTTATTGCATTATTATTATTTTTTAACATAACAATGTTTGTTGCCTGACGAGCAGAACCTACATTCCTGCGAGTAAATGGTTATGATTATGATTCAACTTTGTTATCGACTAGTGGAACGCCTGCGACTTAGCCGAAGAGGGGTTATTATATTCATTTTATTTGGGATATAAATAGTACAATAATGATTGTAAATAGTAAGTTTTAAGTTGTATAACAAACTTGAATCCAAGGTACTTACAGCCACATAAAAAAGCAATTAAGCCTGTTTTTACAAAATATACAAAACTTTTTAAAAACCATTTGACTATTATCGTAAATTTATGATCATTCAAAACAAATTTATTAAGCCCTATGAATACTAGGTAATGACTGTTTGAGTGGCCTTGAACCTATTCCAAAAGTACAGTTGTCAATATAAGCACATACAAAAGTATGTATACCGAAAAGTCATTCCATTATCCTAATTAAAAGCCTCGCAGCTCAGTTGATAATAACTCTGCCTTGCGCGTTGTAGGTGGTGTACTATCTAGCTCCAAACTAAGCAAAACTTGTACTATTAGAACCAGATAGCAGACATAACAATTTTTTGTTGATAAAGTTGACACATGCTATTTTATACAGACAGAGAACAATGTTGAACTGACTAATACTTTATTTTTACGTTTAGCTAAAAATAATTAATATATTACTTTTATTTGATTATTTTTATCTCGAATATTCGAATATTAAAAAGAACACGAACTAGCCACGTACGAAAATTTCCTTAAGCTACATTTTATCTAGAAATAACAAAAATACATTATCCTAATGACATGAATTTAAGACGCTGTCTGTACTAGTACTTTTTTTTAACCGTGCGTGCGTTCCGCTACGTGCCCCGTTGGATAAACATCTGTAGCAGTACCAGAAACGGGAGTGACTGAAAATAGCCCTTATTGTTATGAAAATAAGAAACAAAATTATGTACGCCTGAACGCCCTTGCAGCTGTATAATTTTTGCGAGACTGATTACGCGTTGACTTAGATAAGAAACTGATTGGAAAGATAAGTTATGTACTTAATTATAATTCTGTAAAATTATAATATAAACTACCATGAATACATCATCATCAGTATGAAGAAGTTTATTGGTGGACATGACTCCTATAGATATCCATGAAGACATATTTTGAACCTTAATGAATTTATAATATTATAATTTACTACTTACTTTATACGATACAAACTCCGCTCGCGGCGTCACTCGTTTATTTTTAATTATTGCTAACATTGGTATTTCAAGCATTTTTACTTGTTCAAATTTTATTCAAAATTTCTACAAAAAGTCAAATATTTACTGTTTTCTGGTAAATACATCGATAATCATTATTATGAAACTTGGATATTATAACAGTGTTATTCTGAAGGGCGCATAATGTCTACGTTATAAGTAAGTTATAAGTAAGACCGACGTTATACTCAGATATCTACATCTACATCTACACTAATCTACACTAATATTATAAAGAGGAAAGCTTTGTATTTTTGTATTTTTGTATTTTTGTATGTAACGAATAGGCTCAAAAACTACTGGTCCGATTTCAAAAATTTTTTCACCATTAGAATGCTACATTATCCCTGAGTAACATAGGCTATATTATATTTTCAAAAAAATCAGGGATCCTTACTAAAACTCCAATAATGTAACCCAAGGTGGAAACCAAAAACCTTACATCGCGTGCGCTGCGAAAACTATTGATGATAGAACAAAATAATGTAATACGATTTTGTAGAACACGTCATCATCTACAAAAAATGTCGCGACAGCATATGTCTAACTATTATAGTTATGTCACAATAAGTGTTTTTTTATTATAAAAATTTAATTGAAATGCCGCCGCTAGAAAAGGGTCTTTATTTGTACCTTGGTATTAATCCTTATCCAAATAAATCTTTTCATAATTAAGACGGTTTCAATACCTATAGATTTCTTCTTAAATTTTTCAAATCGGACATTCCATTCAAAAGATATGACGAAATTAAAAACGTTAACGGGTCCACGGGTCACGCTCGGGATGCGATTTCAGTCCCTGACGTGCAAATGTATGAAATAAGTAGGCTCGCGAGGCTCGAACCCACGGTCTAAGTTTATCCTAATATGTTCAAAAAATTTATGACCACCCATGCGAAGCTGGGACAGGCCGCTAGTTATTTATATAATGTCACGATTCACGATATCTACATCTCTGAATGAAGGTATACTGTATAATGCCAAATACCTAGGGCACATCATCGGTGCTCTGTGTGGTAATGTAATTGTTGTAGGCATTGGTAACCGCTTATCTTAAGGTATCATAAAATAATGCTTGGTTCATGCTTATTGTCATTAAAAATAATAATTATAACACGCCAAATTACCAGTCTCGAGAGCCTGGAAGGTATTTGCTGGATGTTATTATAAATAAACTGTTTTAGCGATACATCTGTTCGCACAGCATTCTATGAATTTCAATTAATTATTCGCTTTTTTATCTGGTACAAATATTTCACTTATCTATGTCATTGAACTGCAGGATAACTAAAAATATTAGCAGCTAACTATATTACATAAATAAATTACGGTGATCGCGTCAGTTTTCTAAAGCTAAAAGATTTGTGAAAAATCATGATGATCATTAAATTTGCGTATTTGACGCAGCTGACTAATTTTCTTATCAGGTTTTTTAAGTTGCAAAATTATCTAACTATCAGTGTCAAAAAGATCGCAGATTGTCGTACTCGCAGTTGTTATTGTGATTGGTCCACAAGCACCACGTGCTCCGAAAATACCCGAATGTACCCCGGAAGCCCGCGAACGTAGACGTAAATAGTTTTGAACTTTTATGACATGCCGGACAGAACTTCGAACCGACTACTACAATTCTACTACTTATCAGTAAAGTATTAAGTACTATCGATTTAGTCAAACCCATATTATGTAGGTTTATTTATGATGCAGACACAAAAAAGTTTAACCAGTTACAAGAAAAACGAAACTCGTTACATCAGCGACTACAACTGCTTTGCACATTTTTAAATCAAAGTACAGTGTAATTTATTGAACAGGATCTATTAGTAAATAGTTGTAATTCATTGAGGAAGTGTTACGTACCTGTTCCCCACCAATACCGCTTCCAGCCGTCAGACACTGCGCGGAACATCGTAGCAAGCGTGCGTCGCCGGCAACGCTACTCGGCCGACTGACTGACCCAACTCACATTCCCGCCTCGTGTTGTGATGTGAGAACCAAAACATTCAAAATTGATCTATCATTGATGGGCTTAACACCCTTTACCGATACCATTAGGCACACGTCCCATCCATTTAGGAGCCTAATATTTGGTTGGAGAGGTATTTCAAATTAGCCGTCAACCGACAAAGGCTTTTCTCGTCATTGTGACCCTGATTCGATTAATCTTTAATTAGTGAGAGAGTGCTCTTAATGTTGAGTAGAATCCGGATTTGACGTAGCTGTCAGTGGGGTAAATGGAAATCTGTCGGGCGGCCTCCAGGTGAGTAAGATGGTAATGGATTCAGGTCAACAGCGCCAGTCATGGTTTATGGGCCGGGCCGGTAACTGTAATAGGTACTTGTTTACCTTTTTCGCTTTACTCTTTGGTAGCGGCTCGTGGGAGTATTGCCTAACTTTTATGTAACTTGCTCTGTTTTTGTGTTGTGTTTTTCTTTGCTTACAATAAACTAATCATATTAATAATTTTTGTTTTTTATTTGTATTATTTAGTTAGGTATAATCATAATCATTTATTTCATGTTGTACCTATACAAGTTCTTGGGATAACAATATGTCCAGGACATGAGCACCGTTGGGGCCACGGAACAGAGAATACATTTCTGTGGTTGGGGCATTACAATAATTTGTATGCCCATGTAATGGACATCTTAAAGTAAGTAGGTAACTTATTAAGATAAATAATAAAAACAACTTCTAATGATAAAAATCTCTTTTGCTTAAGTAACTAATAAAAGTTGTACGGCTTCATTTGAAAATGCTTAGAGGTAATTAGGGTTGAACATTTAGGGAGTAGGTAAAATTTGGAATGATAATTTACTTGTGAATTTTATTTAGTCTCAATGCTTTGTTATAGGTAATGGTTACCACATAACAACCTCTGGCTCATGTTTGTATAAAACAATTAATTATATTATTCTTCTACTATACTCACACGCCATCTGTAGGATGACAGATGAACATTCTAGGTCACCAAACCACTACATTGAAACCATATGTTCGCAAAAAGATAGTTCGTAATAACTCCGATAGAGGACGCTGTTAGTAAAATGGAAATCATCAAAGCGACTACATAATAAATTATTATAATTTTAGTAACTATGTAGTTAGAAATGTATTTACCTATTTAGATACATCAGAAGCTTAAAACACCAATAGTTGAATAAGCTGTTTTAAAAATGGGATTTCTAAATATTTTCTTTATTTTACACTGCAAAATTATCAATAAGACTAACGGCTGGTTTCTGAAAGCCCGATCAAAACTAATCGCATGTCAAGTCACTTGCTATCTCTATCTATACTTAGGGCCGGTTTCACCATGCTCTGTTAGTTACTAATCAAGGATTAAAAGACCGTTAAATCTAACCTTAGCTGTCAAACGCGTACATTTTAACATATTTAACGGCCCTTTAATCCTTTGTAAATCTAACAGAGCATGGTGAAACCGGCCCTTAGCTGAAATGGCGAGTGACTTGACTTGACATCCGATTAGTTTTGATAGAGCTTTCAGAAACCGGTCGTTAGTTATGGTTAATCACACTATTTTTAACCAATTAACCAACCAAAAAAGGCTTCAATTTAGTGGCTGTTCTTGTTTTCAATGAACGTAGTGGCGGAAATTTGCATATAATCTTCATCATCATCCACAACCCGACTTCACCCACTGCAGGATATAGAACTCCCTTTGTTTGTTCCACCTCCCACAATCCTGTACCAGTCTAACCCATTTCCGATGCATGACTTAGACTATGTCGTCCACCCATCTCGCTGCAGCTTATAGAATAAACCATTGTTAGGTAGGTAAGTTGGTACACACGGATATAGATTAAACTACACAAATTAGCTTATACAAGGACATAACGAATCAAAACGGTCTTTATTCGTACAGCTACAAGGATCACTTTCAAACGTCCTTTATACTAGGTGAATCTACCGCCAGTTCCTCGCGACCAAAGCCTAGTGCGAGCGAGCAATGTAAAGCCTGCTTATGTAGTTACTTACATACTATTAGTATGTATAAAATATTAGCTCAAGTTAACTCATATTGACCCAATTAGATACTGGGTTAACACAATTTCTGAAGGGCAAATTCTAACAATACTGCCGAATATGTAGGTAAAACTTAAACGAGGTATAATTCCCAGTTTTAGTACTTAATTAGTTTAACGGCACCTCGTTAGATAAATCACTAGATTTAAAGCTATCTCGTCTACGCAGGTACCACTAAAATACTACGAGAGTTTTTGTTGTAAATTTTACTTATAAATCTCTAGATCGCTTGTAATGGTCTGCAGATAGCTTTATTATGTTTTTTTATAATACTTGCTGTTGGATCAAGCAGATGGCCCACCTGATGTTTAGAGGTAACCATCACCTATAACAAAGCATTGCCTCGTAAGCCACGAACGAAATGAACGTGCCCTACAATGCACTGCCCTGCGTCCATCAACCTGAAGCAACCACACTCTTCAAATCGAAACTCAGCAACGCTGCTTGGCGGCAGAAAAAGGCATCGCAGGTTCCGCTAAAATAGTACGAGAGTCTTTGTAGTAACTTTAACTTATAAGAGTTTAGTTATCTCTTGATCTTTTGCAACGGTCTGCAGGTATCGCAACTCTTTCATGTGTATGTAATTTTCTTTACAAATAAAGGAGCTGTTTCATCAATATATGGAGCCGGAGTCGGGTCTGTGTACAGTATATATGTATAATTATCGCTTAGCAATAAAGTAACTGTTTTAACTGCTTATTTGCTTTATTTTTACTTCGTTTTCTTGCCCATCAAGATTTTCTTGGTCAAGGAGAGCAACACAATGCACTAAAAATATGGCAGACTGACATGCGTGAAATGTCATTTTGACAACAGTATTTTAGTTTTACGTTACGTCAGGCCTATTATGTATGCACACTTTACGAGTCCGTTTAAAAAAGGTCCGATAAAACTTTCAAAGCGATGCCAAATTCAATGCGTCATATCAAATTTCCGTCATAACTCTCATGCGGTCTTGAGAAGTGTTCACAAATTAAAAAAATCGTCTATATAAACATTTAGGTGACAACTTTATTCGCCTACTAATTAAAGAAATTACACTTGTAAATAATAATGGAAATCTCTTATTTTTTTCAAATTTTTCTAAGTGGCGTTCATAGACCAGACCCACAATAAAAAAGGTCCTTTCGTTACTTTTAACTTATGAGCAGTTTGCTAGAATTCATAGTTTTTCTTTACCATCTTTTCAGAAAATGTATGTACCTACACAATGCACTCGTGTACTCGTACATAAAGTTTCTGAATAAAAAATCCATAAGCATACGAGTGGAATCGAAGATGTCGTCTTCGTTTTATGGAAGGCACCTTTTCGTTATTTCGACATTCAATCTTTCCAGTGTAAAGTAAAACAGATACCTACAATACAATTTAAGTTAAGACAGTCTTAGTAGTCGGTTTTCAGTCCTGGTTTCCAAACCCACGATGAACATTTTCGTTCAAACAAGGTTTCGATTTCTGTCATCTTCAAATCAGAACAAAACTTTAGTTATTATTCTGAGAGAAGTTGTTCTTGTTTCTGAGATATCAGGTTAGTTACGAAATAGTTAAAACAAGTAAAGATGGTATTATTTAAAAGGTCACAGGCCACAGTCCGGATGCGGTCTGCAGACGAAGGCATGAGCAGTTCACAGCCCTTAAGTGGTCTGTGCGCCAATGCATTTTCTAGGCTATATGAACTCCAGGACGTGGGGGAAGATAGCTCTTTATTTAATGCGGACTTGGCAGGACAATAAATCCTAAGCTACATAAATGATTTTATTCATGGCGAAATACCAAACATTTTTATAAAATGTTTTTTTAAATACCAATGGACATTCCACACAGCACTACTAGCCCCCAACTAAGCAAAAGGTGTACTATGAAAACAACACAGCATGACTACCTTGACAGAGAACAAACACGTTTATGCCATGTTCTATCTTCACTACACAAATGTTTTTGCAAATGTTTCTACAAATGTTTGATTTGTGTGGGGATCGAATCCACGGCCTACAGCGTAGAAGGCAGAGTAACTACCAGCTGAGCTATAAGGGCTGCTAACCTTTAGGGCGTGTAGTACCTACTTACTAGTTTGATTGAATTCACCCGACTATAGGGTCGTACCATGACGTCTGAGTGTTATTCAATTCAAGACAAGAAACTATTCCGTATTTCTGATTGAATAATTCTGTCGTGATGTTTTGAATGAGTTATTGAATGTGATTTAATGTGCGAGCGATAAGTTGTTTGACTGTTGTCTAAGGACCTCCATATTTTAAGAAAGACTAGTTCTTGATTATACTTTTCAACATTTTTGAAGATATAAATGTTCTGAAGGTATGAAAAAATGCAAACAAAGTTTTGGAGCATACAAATACCTACAAGTATAACAAAAATATTATGTTGGCCCAAACAATTTACCTGTGCAGCGTGTTATATACCTAATAAGTACCCCTATAATCTCGGAGGCCAGGTATTCTACAGATCATTGCGAACAACTTTTGTTCTAAGACTTTTAAAATGTTGAAGTTTTTCGTTCATGAAACGACTCTTAAACTTTCCTCCAAAATGAATCTAACACAACATGACGCAGCCCTATTTACAGCTGTCTTTTGACCTTTAATTTGTGAACTGTAGATAAAATAGGTAACAGAACTGCCACCAGTTAGTAAACACAAATACGCGTTATGCACCAAGATCACGTACACATTATCAGGGTTGTTGCAAATTTCTGAGACAATATATTATTTATTTATTTTTGTGTGGGAATTTCGAAGACGAGGTATTCAAAGTTTGCACACGCCAAAGTATTCCAGTGCTTGGTCTGATCTCTTGGTCTTTGGCCTTATAGTATTATGTTACACGTTATACCTACCTATAACAATATGCTAAAATGTTGAATTGTGCAAGCATAAGCTCTGATTTCACCATGCTCTGTTAGATTAACAAAGGATTAAAGGACCGTTAAATATGTCAAAATACGTTTGACATCTAAGGTTAGATTTAACGGCCTGTTAATCCTTGATAGTAACAAACAGAGCATGGTGAAATCAGCTCTAAAGATGTTTGACGGTTGTCAGCCTCCTAATAGATGACTTCAGTTGAATTGAAAATGTTCTACGAAAAGCATCACAGTAGTGCCTCTAGTCTACCCACTCCGCAAAGCTTGGAGCAATACATAGCCGATGCTATTTCGCCAGGCGCATATTGTTGGGTAAGTATGACTTGTATAATATAACTTTGAGGAGCGCCAAACTTAGACGGTATCTGAGTTGGGGTTTTCTTATGAAGCAGTTTCGTAGCTGCTTCATAAGAAAACCCCAACTCAGATACCGTCTAAGTTTGGCGCTCCTCAATTTCAAGTCGTTGCTTGAAATGTTCAATTTCACGTCTAATTTAATTATCTGTATGGCTTAAACACGTAAATTACAAAGAGCAAAAATAATGATAGTAGGTTCCAAGATGAAATCGACATCATCCAATCCGCCTTCTGATCGTAAGGTCGTGGGTTCGAATCAGAAAGCTCACCAAAAGATTGCTCTTCCAAAAAAATATGTGCGCAATGTAATATGAAAATATCGTGAGGAACCCTATTATTCTAATAGCGGCGATGGGCTTGCAACCTGTCACGTATGGAATACTAACTCATTTATTACTCTTGACTTGGTACTAAAAGATCTAAAGGGATATCTACCGTGCCTTGGGATAAAAATCGTGAAGTTGTATCTGTTTCTGTTTATCTCCATATTAAAATATTTTTTTTATACTACTTGCTGATGGAATAAGCAGATGGCCCACCTGATGTTAAGTGCTTCGTCACTCAGGCACAACAGAAACGTCCCCTACGATGCACTGCATTGCATGTTTTTATTAATTACACTTAAGAGCTAATAATTCAGGTCACTACATCTGCAACTTTGATTTTAAGAAAGCTAGGTGTTTTATAAACCATTACCATCCAATTAATTTTCCTTGCTAATGTGATTTATGGAGCGATATTAATTTAAATGGACTGGCGTTCTTAGTTTCGAGGCAGTTGGAGTCAGTGTTGTTGACCTGAATTCATTGCTTTCAAGTGTAGGTATAATGAATTGCATGGCATGGATTTAATCTTCCATTTCTTAATAGTATAAAAAAATTCTTTAAAAAAATACTGTCGTCTTGCCCTTATAACGGAGTTTCGTTATTAGGCCCTAGTTCTGTAATTGTTTACTTTAGAGGGCAATGTATACCCCTCTTTATTCCCCCTATTGTACACAAGGAAATAAAACATACAGAAACATAAATAAAAATTTTGTACAATGGGCGGCCTTATCGCTAAAAGCGATCTCTTCCAGACAACCTTTGGATGGAAAGGATAAAGCGAAAATCAGAAAGACGGCGGTGTACAATAGGTACCTATTTTAACTATTCCTAAAATTTAAAATTAAGTAAATACCTAATAACAATAAAGATAAAAAAAAAGAACACATTATATAAATATTCCTAACAATTCCTTTCCTTTCCTATTCCTTTATTTCTAAGCAGTCTTTAATTCCTTGGTTGGTATTTTTGTGTGAATATAAAAAAATATAAGGTAATCAGATGATTCTTCCTTACCTACTTACATTACATAAATCCAGATATCCATGCTTCACAAATTTCACCTCGTCTTTACTGAAAATGATGTTTTTTTTTTTTTTTTTTTTTTACAATGAATAGACCGTCCTTTGACTACAATCTCACCTGATGGTAAGCGACGATGTAGCCGACGTTGGAGCAGAACGGTCTAGAAGACACCTATTCACTCTTGCCTTGAAGAGACTGATATTGTAGTGGTCAGGAAAAACAGACGACGGTAATGAGTTCCACTCCTTAGCGGTTCGCATAATGAAGGTTGAAGCAAAGCGCTTCGTGCGAATTGGTGGCATGCTAACCAGGTATGGATGGTACTGGGCCGTGCGTCTACTTGTCCTGTGGTGGAATGGAGATGGTGGAATAAGGTCATGTAGTTCCTGGGCACATTCTCCGAAATGTAGCCTATAAAAGATCGATAAGCAAGCAACTTTACGACGGTGTTCGAGGCTCTGGATTTTAGCCTCCGCCATGTGTTGCTCACCTACTAACCTGAAAGCTCGGCGCTCAATCGAGTCCAAGGCAGCAAGCTGGTGTTTTGCCGAGCCATCCCAAAGGTGACAGCAGTACTCCATACCAGATCGGACTTGTGCTTTATAAAGACTGAGAAGCTGTCCCGGTGTGAAGTAACGCCTTACCCTGTTAAGGATGCCTAGCTTCATAGAAGCTGTTTTTGCCCTAGACTCGATGTATGTGCCAAAGTTGAGAGCAGGCGTCAGAGTAGCGCCGAGGAGATCCAGGTGATCCTGAACAGCTAAAGGTACATCTCGGAAAACAGGAACTTGGAGAAACTGACTTTTCTTAGCAGAAAAGAGACAAGCTTGCGTTTTAGAGGCGTTGAATTTAACCAAATTCGCATTGCCCCAGTCGGACACTGCCTTCAGTTTTAGATTCAAGCGCTGCAGCATTTCGTCTCTCTCTTGCTTAACCACATTCTGTCTGGCTTGGGCATTGGAAAAGTATCTTTCCACAACTGTGCTGTCATCTGCGTACCCAACGATACCGGGCATAAGCAGATCGTTGATATGCAGCAAAAACAGCGTGGCAGATAACACCGACCCCTGAGGTACACCGGCATTAATGGCCAATTGATCAGACGAGCAGCCATCAATGACTACTCGAATGGATCGTTCCCTCAAGAAGTCGGCAAGCCAAGAACAGAATTGTACTGGGAGTCCGAATGCAGGAAGCTTGCCAATAAGGCTCGCATGCCAAACCCTATCAAATGCCTTCGAAATGTCAAGTGAGACCGCTAGTGCCTCACCATATTTCTCGATGGCTTCACTCCAGATGTGCGTGGCAAACGCTAGAAGGTCCCCAGTAGACCGGTTTTTACGAAATCCGTATTGACGGTCACTGAGGAGTTCATTCTCTTCAAGGTATGCGAGGAGCTTTCCATTCAGTACACGCTCCATACATTTACATAGTATGGAGGTGACCGAAATGGGGCGGTAATTTGACGGGTCAGCGCGACTTCCTTTTTTGGGCACAGGTTGCACATTGGCAAGCTTCCAAGACTTGGGGACTACTCCAGTTTCAAGGGATAAGCGGAAAAGTCGAGTTAGAACTGGAGACAACTCAGGTGCACAGTTTTTTAAAACTACAACTGGAATACCATCAGGGCCACTAGCTTTATTCACGTCTAAACCTCGAAGAGTTTTGAGCACTTCCTTCTGGTGGATGCGAATATCCGACATTGACGTTTCGCATCGAGGAAGGCTAGGAGGTGTTTCGCCCGAGGTGTCTAGACGTGAGTTTTCAGCGAATTGAGTTGCAAAAAGATTTGCCTTTTCAATCGCAGCGTGAGCCAGAGATCCGTCCGGTTTCAGTAGTGGGGGAAGTGAAGGGCGGCTGAAGTTCGCTTCAACTGACTTGGCCAGTGACCAGAAGGCTTTACTTCCCGCAGGGTATGTGGCAAGCTTGGCCCCCAACTGGCCAATTCGATCGAAGCGCGACTTCCGTATCACCTTCTTGCAAGACTTGGCGGCTTTGTTGTAGGCTTTTTTCTTGTCCTGTGTATCCGAGGCTTTAGCGTTTCGTGCATCAACCCACGCAAGGTAAGCCGCATGTTTAAGCGCTTCTGCGCTGGCGCACACGGGGCCAAACCATGGGCGAGCACTGTTTGAAGGTGACACATCGGAGGATGGAATAAAGTACTCCATTGCTCTTTTGATCACCTCCGTAACGGCATCAGCAGAAATCGATGGATCAGAAGAAGAAAAACAGGATTGTCGCCAAGGATAAGATGCAAAGAAATGGCGCATCTCATCCCAGTCTGCTGACTTGTAACGCCATATTCGCCTACTTCCTCTAGGAGAGGGATCGGGTGGCGAGTATGACGATACAGACCTCACCACACAGTGATCTGAAGTGCCCAAAGGGGGCATTACTGATACTGTGTGACGATCCGGTTCATTTGTCAACAGAAGGTCTAAGCAATTGGCTGTGTGGCTCTCGACGTCTGGTACCCTGGTTGCTTCACCAACCAGCTGTGTGAGATTAAGGGTTAGGGCAAGTTTGCGAGCCTCAATTCCAGCATGGTCGGTAAATTGGTAAGGGAATAGCCACTGTTGGTGGTGGGCGTTAAAATCCCCTAAAAGTACCAGTTGAGCATCAGGGTACCGTCCAAGGGCCACATCCACCGCTTCGCTGATGTAATTAAATAACCTGGTTGTCTCGAAGTCTCCAGAATGTCTACGATATATACCAGCATAGATGATCTTATCTATGCCGGTATCCACCAAAACCCATAAAACAGAGAAATCGGACTCTTCAAGGTCACGCAGACGCAGGCAACAAATGTCATCCCGAACATACAGACAAATACCAGCTTTTGGTTTGAAATTGTGCTCCAGTGCATATCCTGGGTATGTGAGGTACGCTGTGTCAGGGGGGCACTGAATCTGCGTCTCCGTGAGGAATAATAAGTGTGGCTTATTGGTCTCGAGATGGTGGTGGACCGGATCGAGATTTGAGTGCAGTCCTCGAATGTTAGAGAGGTGCACTTGAAGTGAGAGGACGTGCTTCCGCTGTAAGCACAACTTATTATTTTTAGACTTTTTCATTAAGAGTGATATTTAGGTTTGGGGAAAGACAGTAGTTGAGCGAGGCAAGGTCTCTCGAGCTCAGCGGCACTCAGCAAAATTCCTGCGCAGGTGGATGGCTAGACTGGAGACTGCGGGGACGCCCGAACCCCCCCAAGAATGGCCATCGGATCCTCTCTTCCGGTCGCCAACCGGCACGATGGAGCATTCCGGGATTTTTCGCAAGGCGGCGGGGCAGCCTTTCACGAGTGGCTACTCGCTAATTGGGCCCCCTACAACCTGCGGTCGGCCAGCGGAAAACCGTGCTTCGGATCCCGCTACCCTCCAAATCTAGACATCCGGCGCATTTATTTTACTGAGTTGGCCCAAACGCTCAAGCCTGACTCACTTGCAAAAACTGCTCAGACCTGTCACGTCCACTTTGTGTCGCTGGCTACACCGGACTACACTCCGAAACACGAAATTATCGCTTCACGGAGTGACTTTGTCCGGTGGGTGGTGACAAGCCGCGGCCGAAGCCTACCACCAGAAAGTTGTTACCCAATTAGCACTACCCAGGGGCCACGTGTAGGGTCTCAAGAGTATTCACCTACGGACGTGGGTAACTTTGACCCCCAAAATGATGTTCATAAAACACGATAATTTTCACTAATACCCAATTTTGTTTCACATTACATTCGTTTTTCTGCTATTGAAATACAGAATAAACATGCGTGTTCTGCAAAAGCAAAGAAATGAAGGCAGAATCCACATTGGCTTCATGTAACAATACGAAGAGTTGCTGCAACAGTTGCCGGCAACTTCTCGCGAAGTTAGCTCGAGGAACAAAGCGGAACTCTCGACACGTATCGTCATGCCAATGAGCATGGATACACTGTGTCTGGATGCTGATAGAGGCTCTTGTTTTATATTTACAGAGCCCGTTATGGCAGGAAGTTAACAAAAATCGTGAAACTAGTGACGTCAAAATCGTGTCACTAGTTTCTTCCAAATCGTGTGGTGAAAGGATATAAAGTTCGCCTCAAAAGGGCTCCTCTCCAGTATTTGACACATGTTTTAGAACATTTTAGGTTCTAGGACATGCCGGTTTCCTCAACATGTTTTTTTTTACCGTTAGAGATTATTGGCATACCTACATATTTGAACAGAAAAACTCATTTGTGCGCACTACCGGTTTTGAACCCACGACCTTAGGGTCGGAAAGCGAGACCGCCACCACTTAACCTCCAGTGCTCGCTTAAGAAGAAGTAGCTGCACTAACCATTCGAGACATGTACACAGTGCCAGTACTCTAAAACGGTGAAAGAAAACATCTCGAGGATACCAACATGTCGTAGAACCTAAAAAGTTCTAAAACATGTGTCAAGTCCTCGAAAGGGGCCTCTTTGAGGCTCACTTAAAATGAAAAGAACCCTATTGACACGATAAAAAGAGAGAAACTTTTCTTTTATCATCAGCCCCAAGAAGTCTATTCCTAGACCCTCCTCTATTTCAGAAATCGTCGTCCCTTCTTGCTAAAGGAAACTTGCAGTACGCTTCTGTTTAATTATTCTTGCCAGCAAGTATAATTAACTTACACTTTTTTTTATACAACTATCTGATGTAACGAGTAGATGGCCCACCTGATGTTAAGTGGTAACCGTCACTACGAGAAATACTACCACCATGCCTAATTTCTGACGCCAAAAACGTTCCTGTGTTTCGGTTTAAAGAGTGTGGTTATCAGTAAAATTACATGCACATGTCAAAGTCAAAGTCAAAGTCAATAGGTATTTATTCAATAAAATCACAAGGATCACTTTGAAACGTCTTAAAGCTAGGTGACTCTAGGTGCCAGTTCCACGCGACCAAAGCCTAGAAGAACAGGCAACAAACTTACGGCTTGGTTCCTACCGTTCTTTTGTATGATCCTTTTACAATGTAATATAATATATTATTGAAGTTAAGTGAGGCGTAGGCATACAGAAAAAGGTAAACATAATCAAATTTACATGAGGTTTAACATCTCTGCCATAACTTGATGGACGCACAGCAGTTGGTGATGGTTGCTATTTAACATCAGGTAGGCTATTTGCTTGTTCCATGTTTGCATGCCAAGTATTAAGTAGCATACAAAAATATTGTTCTCGGTCGGAATCGAACTCACTGCCTACAGCACAGAAGGCAGAGCTAATACCAACTAACCTGAGAGGATACTAAATGAGGTATACCTATAAGGCTTGGAGTTTTTGAGACACAAAGAAAGCATTCGAATCATGGAGTTTGCCGGCTTATACAAACCATCGTAGCGTAACTACGTGACAGGTACGCTGTCTACGCTCTGCGGCTAGGTACCCTGTATCTCTTTTCTATCAAGTGTCTGTCTGTGTTCTTTGTGCACCTCTATTTGAGGGATTGCGACAAGTGTGGGATACACGCGATGCTTCACAATGAGAGATAAAATGTTGGTTTTCTCTTTGTCGGAAGTTCAGAGAATGTGCCGTATTTTTTTAGATCAATTTTGTGGCTGTGATATTGAAAAATAGGCTTATTGTTTGCCTTTTTGACTGTAATTTCGTGGTTTTAAGATTCAGGCTTATTCTTTTTGAGAAGGACTCGTCTGAGGACGAACTAATTTTTTACCCGACGAGAGAATAGTAGAGTAGAGAACTATAGACTAGTAGAGCTCTTTGTGAAGGGCTCGTCCGGGGAAGTACTACCACCACGCCTTTTTCGCCGCCAAGCAGCAACGCTGTTTTTCGGTTTAAAGAGTGTGGTTGCCGGTGTAAGTACAGGCACATGAGGCTTAACATCAGTATGCCTCAAGTTGATGGACGCAGGGCAGTGCATCGTAGGGCACGTTCCCATCGTGCGTGACTTACGAGGCAATGCTTTGTTATAGGTAATGGTTACCACTTAACATCAGGTGGGCCATCTACTCGTTACATCAGATAGTTGTATAAAAAAAAGTGTAAGTTAATTATACTTGCTGGCAAGAATAATTAAACAGAAGTGTACTGCGAATTTCCTTTAGCAAGAAGGGACTACGATTTCTGAAATAGAGGAGGGTCTAGGAATCGACTTCTTGGGGCTGATGATAAAAGAAAAGTTTCTCTCTTTTTATCGTGTCAATAGGGTTCTTTTCATTTTAAGTGCGTAACACATGTTTTAGAATTTTTTAGGTTCTACGACATGTCGGTTCCCTCGCAATGTTTTCTTTCACCGTTTGAGAGTACTGGCACTGTGTACATAAACATTGAGTTTTTCTGTTAGAATTTCTTTTAAAAAACAACAACACGTGAACAATGGCGCAGACATTCCACTAGTCGTCAATCTTATATTATGTTGTCAACAGAATTGGGTTCATAAAATGGATGAAACACAGAGGTCACGTTTAAACTTCAATTATGAACGAACATAATTTCGCCACTTTGACAGGTAAATTATCAAGTAACTCCACCATTACCGTTGCAAGAGCAACCTTGACTGCACTTAATAATAGCTCGGGTTTGTAAGACGATTGAGATACCAAAAATGCAACTCTCTTAAATCCTACTAATATTATAAACGCGAAAGTTTGTAGTAAGTATGGATGGATGGATGGATGTTTGTTACTCTTTCACGTAAAACTATTTAATGGATTTTAATGAAACTTTACAATAATATAGCTTATACATCAGAATAACACATAGGCTACAATTTATAAAGGTATTGTGTGACTAAGAGCTGATTTCACCATGCTCTGTTAGTTACTAATCAAGGATTAACAGGCCGTTAAATCTAACCTTAGATGTCAAACGCGTACATTTTGACATATTTAACGGCCGTTTAATCCTTTGTTAATCTAACAGAGCATTGTGAAATAAGCTCTAATCCTGCGTAGACGAAGTCGCGGGCACCAGCTTGACTTGTTCTTCAATTTTCATTCTAAATTGAATGAGGTGCCTCCATAAACAAGTAGAGGTAGAAAATAAAGTATTGCGTATGGTAATGAGAGCACCAATGGTCTAGTGGGAGTGGCCTTGCGTTCTGATACTAAGGCCGTAGGTTCGAGTCCAATCATGCGTCGTGTGGAGCAAATATTCTAGAAGCATATTAGCTGGCATTACCTTGTAGGCTTGCAACCTGTCACTGATGAAATATCAATTATTGCAAAATGTGGTTGGTGTCAAAATGTAGTGTAATATCGTGTGTATTTCGTTCGAAGATAAGCAGAAAGTGCTCAGGAACTTCACGACTTAATACCACCATCTCCTTTCCATCACAGGATAAGTAGACGTACGGCTCAGTACCACCCATACCTGGTAAATATACCACCCATTCGCACTAAGCGCTTTGCTTCTACATTTATTAGGCGAACTGCCAAGGAGTCTCTTTCTCTCTTGTCGTGTCACTAGTTTCTTTCGAAACAGTGTGGTGAAAGGATTTTAAGTGCGCCTCAAGAGGCTCCTTTCGAGCACTTGACACATGCTATAGATCTTTTTTGGTTCTACGACATGCCGGTTTCTTCACGATGTTTTCCTTCACCGTTTGAGAGTACTGGCATTGTGCACATATATTTTTGAACAGAAAAACTCATTGGTGCACGACCGGTTCTGAACCCACGACCTTAGGATCGGAAGGCGAGGCCGCTACCACTAGACCACCAGTGCTCTCATGCGTCAGTGCCAAGGAGTGGAACTCATTGCCGTCGTCTGTCTTTCCTGACCACTACAACTTGGGTCTCTTCAAGGCAAGTGAATAGGTGTCTTCTGGACCGTTCTGCTCCAACGTCGGCTACATCGTCGCTTACCATTGAGGTGAGATTGTAACCAAGGGACAGTCTATATTTTTTTTTTATACAACCAGCTGATGGAACAAGCAGATGGCCCACCTGATGTTAAGTGGTAACCATCACCTATAACAAACCATTACCTCGCAAGGAACGTGCCCTACGATGCACTGCCCTGCGTCCATCAACTTGAGGCATATAGATGTCAAACCTCAAGTGCCTGTAATTACACCGGCAACTTCACTCTTCAAACCGAAACACAGCGTTGCTGCTTGGCGGCAGAAAAAGGCGTGGTGGTAGTACTTCCCCGGACGAGCGCTTCACAAAGAGCTCTACTAAATATAGAGTAGGTAATTATAAAAAAGAAAAGTAAGAATTTATATAAAATTTTGATGACGAGTCGTAGTCAAAAGCAATATGGAGGAAAAAGTGATAAGTGGAGTATGAGTTATACATATATGCGCTCGCATTTCATAGGGTTAATATGCTATGGGGGGTGTATGGCATAAAGCTGTAGGGATGAGGATATTGTTCACGTCCTACGATAGTGTAGTACCTAATAAATATACTTTATTGTATGTGAAATTGCATTTTGATAGAAGTTAGTACAATAATTATTACTCTAGCCTCGACTTTGTTCATTTCTATATTTTATTCATATAATTTTATTTCAAGAAAAATTCTTTAAAAAAAACTTAAGCTGAAAGTTACAAACAAACCATACATAAATAAAACTGATATAAGCTTTTATATGTATACTATAATGATAAATGGTAAGGAATTTTGTTAAAGTAAAAAAATAAGTTACGTATAAAAATCGCTTAAAATTTATGAAATAATTATACAAATTCTTAAAATTTCTTTATTTTACACTATGAATACAAAATACTGAACTTATTAAAACCCCAACCGTCTCAGATATGTGGATTTAGTATAATCCTACAAATTATATTATTGTGGTAGAAGTATTTCTAATATTACACTGTAATTTTCAATATTTCAGATTGAAAAACATTAGTATTAATACCTAGTCAGTTTACAAAAAAAATTGGTCTGACGATAGTTGGTTTACGGACGATAGTTTAACGTGACAACGTCATAGCAAAACATTGATCATGGACCAATTAGCCAGTAGATGCGGCGCAAGCGTACAATGAGCGTAACGGGACAATGGGCGTAACGGGACATTTTGGTGCATGCAGCCGGCGTTCATCGATTTATTAGACGTTGTCACGTCAAAAACGACTTTCGGATAGCAACTATTTGAAAATTACTTCGTATTGCCATCTCATTAATTTAATGTATCCTAGAACCTTATAACTGTAACTAAAACTATTATCACTTTTTATTGCTTTAGCTGTAAATTACTTCGTACACGCAAAATATATGAATAAATAAATAATAAAATAATAAATATTGGCGGACATTCCACACAGCACTATCTCGCCCCAAACTAAGCCAAAGCTTGTGATATGGGAACCAGATAGCTGATATACTACTTACATACTTTTTTTTTGTAAATACATACTTATAATATTATATAGCACCCACACAGAGAACAAACATCTATGTTCATCACACAAATGTTTGTTCTCGGTGGGGATCGAACCCACGGCCTACGGCACAGAAGGCAGAGCTACTACCAACTGAGCTGTGAAGGCTGTGAATATTATAATAGTTGAATCAATCACACTATTAAAATTATAAATAAAAAAAACTTTGCACGAAATACCTTGCTTGAAAAACTATTATTTTTTATCTGTAGTTCTAACTACACGATTAACTTTTTTTACGAAAATAAAAAACGACTTCAAAAACTTCAAAAAAATAAAACTTTTGGTGGGAACCACAAACCAAGACGTCATCTGCGTAAATATTTTAAATTGGGTTATTTTTTCAAAATGCGCGGAATTAATTTCGATTATATTTATTATATGGGTATATTTTTTTTCGCATATAAAGCATATCCAACCAAACAATTTTTTTACATCAAAACAAATTCTTAATTAGCGGAATAATCGCGTTACAAACATACTAAATTGAGAACCGCTTTTTTTAAGTCTGTTAAAACCGTGCAAGAAACTATCTAAATGAATTACTGGTGACCATTCCCAGGAAATTGAAAAACCCAACTTTTATGTAATTTTCTTGACACCATGATTTGTTCCCCACACCATATCGATAATTAAATACTGACTAGTGTAGTAGAAGAAGTTTTCTATGTAAATGTATGCGATAAGTGGTATGATTTTCTTGAGTTCTGTGTAGTTCCTGAGGCCGGGGTAGATGTACTCGCCGTTTAGGCAACTGTCCACGCATCTGAAACAGAATGCAAGCAATGCAATGCCTGTTCTTCTAGGCTTGGTCACGTGGAACTGGCACCTAGGTCTACTACGTATACTCATGTTGCTTTTTCTATAGGCAGTAGTAGAGCTCTTAATTCTTATTAAATATAAATATCAAGTTCATTACCAAGCACTGAAAAATGTAGGAAAGTGCCAAATTTAATATGGACGTAACTTCGACAACCCCACTCAGTCATTCTCAAAGAATCTTGAGTGGCTGAAATGTATGAAACAGCTTTTTTTTGCGTTCACAGCGTTGGTCCCTTAAAAAAAGTTATTCCTAATGATGGGTACTTTAGCCCCCTTAAGTTTTTAAACACAAGAATTGGAACACCTTGTATAATAACTTTTGGGAGTTAAAGATCTATTGAACCCAACTCCACTCAAGATTCTTTAAGAATGTCTGAGAGGGGTTGTCGAAGCTACGTCCATATTACATTTGGCCAGATCTATAATACTTACACGAATAGGTACGCAGTTAAAAAGGCAGTGAGCAGCGTGATTCCCAGCTTCATATCCTTCGGCCGCTCCCGTGGCACAAGCACCAGATCCAGCAGCACCCAGGCGAGGGACACGGTGTGCATGCAGTGCTGCGTCCAGAACGGCACGATGGCGTCCACGGCCGCCGGCGCGATCAGCTCGCGGTCCTTGTTCCATACTCGCCAGAAGAGGATGTCGCCGAACTGGATGAGATAATTTGAAAACCTTAGAAGATAGTATTAACAGCGGCGACGGGTTTGTAACGTGTCTATTTATTATCTGTACATTTATTTTTGTTTTTTTATAGGTATATATTGCTTTGCTAATGTTTGTCTGTTGTACTCCTATAGATTTTTAGGAATTAGCTAAGTGATCTCATGTGTCATCGTTCGCGTAAGTTCGTAGGGTTGCGAATTTTTTTTAAATAATTTTTAGGGTTACGTACCCAAAGTGTAAAACCCTATTACTAAGACTCCGTCACCAGTCTGTATCTCATGAACCGTGATAGTTAGACAGTTGAAATTTTCACAGATGTATTTCAATAATTTTTTTTTTTAAATACATAATTAAGGTGGCTCCCATACAACAAACGTGATTTATTGCCGTTTTTATAGATAATGGTACGGAACCCTTCGTGCGCGAGTCCGACTCGCACTTTGCCGGTTTTTGATTGACTCTACGTCCATGAAGGATTAAAATTTCAGATCCTTAGGCCGTGTAGTTTATAAGATATCATTATAAGTGTGTAGACTTAGAATAATCATATATTCGTTGTATAGATCTGTTTGCCATTTATCAAAACACAGAACCATCCATCCGCATAGAGATCCTCCTAAGTTTTTATAAAGTCGAGCTTGGTTCGTCAGAAATACGAGCACTTGTTAGATTAAAGTCTTTCAGTAGCGCCATTCCGTTGCCAGGTGCTTT
The DNA here is from genome assembly GCA_932294275.1 of Chloroclysta siterata. Taxonomy (NCBI): domain Eukaryota; kingdom Metazoa; phylum Arthropoda; class Insecta; order Lepidoptera; family Geometridae; genus Chloroclysta; species Chloroclysta siterata. Next base: position 15,453,841 of record OW028604.1, on the reverse strand, counting down.
ACACTTCCCGCGTGCAGTATCAGTTTTTCCGCAGTGCGTTACTTCGGTTGTAAGAGATATCGGATGGCGGAAATCGGATACTACCATATAAACCATTCAAATGGTTGTATACTTTGGAACGTATTTTTACGGATTTGGGTCGGATTTAGTGCAAAACCGCTCTTACATTGGTATTTGGCAATTGATTTGGCATGGTTGGAATAAACAAACGAATATCTATCAAAAAGTCTTCGGTTTGGCACGAATTCGCAAGTCCAATACAAGACAATAGAGAGTGTCAGAGATGCTTGTGTCGTTACAAAATATAGCCTATGTTTCATCATCTTCTCACCGTGAGCGACAAGGGAACTTCCTACTGCCAAAGCTGTGCATAAGTGGATTACAAATGCATACCCAAAGCATCGAATATCAGAGGAACGATCTACGTGAAGCAATATTTTGTAATTTCTCTAGAGGATTAAATCAGTAACGAAGTTATCTTGCATAGAATGGTTATCTAGAAATCTATAGAACTAAGTTATAGTACTCGTACAGTAAATACGAACAGTAAATAAATTATTAACGAAGTATTAGGATAGAATATAATAAAAGATGTATGTGTATATTTGTTTTTTTTTTACCTGAGGGCCTGAGGGCTGGTCATCAGCTCAGCTTATTAGCATTTGCCATTCAGCGTGACAATTCAGCCAGTGTCTTGGAGACGTTTCCGATTGGCACTGATTTGGATCAGCTAAACTACCTATCTCTAGATCGTTTGCAACGGTTTGCAGATAGCTTATATTTTGTATTCATTGTAATTTTCTTTATGAATAAATCTTATTAAATTTTGAGAAAATCTGCCATGCTTTTAAATTATAATCTTTAAAACTCTATTGCGAATATAGAGGTATATATAGGTATACACATCTTAAAACAGATGTTAGGATTTGCAATTAATGATCTTCGATATTCAATTTAATAAGCGCATGCTATAATTTATACACTAACAAAACACGGCATCCGTAGATGAGCCGTGAACTTGAAAAATTTGTTTGTGCTAAAATTGGTCTCGACTTACGCAAGTTTTGATCAAAACAAGACCTTGCTCTATTGAGAAATCGACAGGTATTTGCTTGTTTCAAAAAAAATCGGTACCGTTATAATGCGACCGTCTTGGTCGCATTTATAACGGTGAATGAGGAAATGAAAAAAATATACGCTGTGGTAACCGCTCAACACCCGGTGGGTCATCTGCTTGGTTTTTAAAAATATGCGTGCTGTAATGCATAATAACAGTCTTTTATAGGTTGAAAGGAATTTTCATTAGCATTTTTCCACACTTGGATAGGTTACTACATTACATTTCAAAGGGTCTCAACTCAAAAACAAAACCATAATTTGCTTTTTAGAAAAATATATTCGAAAGATATAACATTGCTATCATTCTGCTATCATTCTGTCGCAAAAGTCGTCGAGGTCAATATTTGACATTTAACTAACTGGTGGTTCCATAGCGCTAGAAAATGATGCTAAGGGTCAACAAACTTCATTCAATAAGCAAGTTTGTATAACATGTGGCCGACTCTGGTGAGTTTGTAAGCCACACAAAGTCGAAGTCAAAATATTCATAAGTCATTTATTAAATTGAAATTACAAGGATTACTTTGAAACGTCTTATTTATTTATTTATTTATTTATTTAATTAGAACGGTACACAGACCAATTACACTAACTAATTAATTACAAGAATACAACTAAAAATTAAAATATAAAACAAATTATTTCAGTCCAGTTAGTTCAAATTAAAATTAAAATACAATAGTTCAGTCAAGCTTACAAATAGTGTCAGATGAAGTTATTAAAATATAATCAAAAAATAAATAAATAAACCTAAATTAAAAATTAAATAATATTCTATATAATATGAAATTATTAAATTTGTCAACATGTCAATTAAATTTAATTATTCTATTTCACAAAACCTTAAACAATCTAACATAATTTTTTTCCAGTCATCAGCAAATATATCGCAGTGCGGGTTGCTTTTCAGTAGCTTATTGAGAGCGGTGAGGGTTCTGGGTATTGGGGAGTTCGCGCGCGCAACCGTACGACTAGAGGGCTCAGCAAATAGCCTGTGTCTTCTCGCCCGAAAGTAGTTGTTGGGAACAAAGAGTAGAAGTGACTCACTAAGCAGATCAGGCGCATCAACTATTCCGCGGAAAACTTTACACACAATTGCAATCTGATCCACTGCTCTTCGGACCTGGAGAGAGTTATAGCCAAGGCACCCCAGGAGAAACTGCGTAGGGTAGGGTAAGGTCTTCAAAGGGTAGGGTCTTAAAAGTAGGTGATTCTAGATGCCAGTTATGCGTGACTAAGACTAGTTTACTGCTTGGTTCTTACCGTTCTTTTGTGTGGTTTTTACCAAATAATATGGTAAAGAAGCTAAAAGCACGAGCGGTCACCCATCCACTAGTAGACCAAGAAGAACATTGCCTAATTTAGCAATACGGTAAGGGCCCTATTTCACTAAAAGACCATGGTCTTACAGTGAAATAGGGCCTTTAAGAATTACCAAGCAAGCTAATAACTATTTGCATAAACCATTCTTCACAGTTTGCCTATTAATGTACCTCTTAGTAAGTAAGGTTATGATGATCATTCAATTAACACTTTTAAATGAGGAAAACCTCTATAATATCGCCATTTACAAGTTGGATAAAAAATTCGGGAAAGTTTTTCTTTTGGTTATATTCTCTATCTTTTCCTTTTTATAATTATATATTTTTAAATCATTTATTTGTGACGCCAATTTTACATCCAAAGCAAAAACTATATTTTTTGGTAAAAGTAAAATAGTCAGTTTTAAATAAAACAAACTTGGAGTTGGTAAACTTTAAAATTGTAAAATAAATTTTGTTTATAACATTATGCCACTATGTCGTACGCTATCGCAAATCACAGGTCAATGGGTTAGACTGGCACAGGATCGTATGGAAAATGACAGAAGCTAAGCGAGTCATATACCCAGCAGTGGGTTAAGTCAGCTGTGACTGATGATGATGGTAACAATATAAAAAAAATACTTTTGTGTCGTCTTACCGCTGTCGTAGGCAGTAGAAGACTCGTGAAGCACAAGTATCTTGTTCTATTGATGAAGAGCACATGCTTCCACGACGACTCCCCTCGCAGCTCCCGCCAGTCGCAGTAGATACTCGCGGGGAAGTAGAAGAATGTTAATAGCTGCAAAAAACATAATTACATAATAAATTAATAACGGTACTCTGAAAGAGATGGCTACCTGCGATAAGACTGCCGACTGATGGACAAACCCACTGTAATTTTACCTTAACCTTATCCATAATGTCTTCAATAAAGTTCCTATTTATTTATTTTAATAAATAAATATTCCACATTTTAATATATGGATATTCCACACAGCACCGATATTCCATTCTTGCACCGAATTTAGCTATATCTGTACTGTGGAAACCAGATATAATACTTATTATATTTCTCACAGAAATGTTTGTTCTCAGGTTCATCGAACCCACGGCCTACGGCGCAGAAGGCAGAGCCACTACCAACAGCTGTCTACATACACATACATTTATGTGTGTGCGATGGAACTTTACAACTTGGTTTCCTCATCTCCATTCTACCATCGGACCACCAGACGTAAGGAATCGAAATATCCATTGATGCATGGATGGCATACCGCATCGAGCGCTTTGCCTCAACTTCTAATATGCGGACGTGGTTCCTAACCGGCGTGGCATTCGTATTTTGAAATATCTAGGTAACTATCATCATTATTAAAAAAACAAATAAATATTGGTGGACTTTCCACACAGTATTTATTACCCAAACTAAGCCAAATCTTGTAATATGGGAACCAGATAGCTTATATGTATCTTATATGTATGTTGTGCTTATATGCTTATACACCTAATTTTTTTTGTAAATACATTTTTTTTTATACTACTAGCTGATGGAACAAGCAGATGGCCCACCTGATACACATACATACTTATAAATATAATAAAACCCAGACAGAGAACAAACATCTATCATTATTATATTCATCACATCACACAAATGTTTGTTCTCGCTGGGGATCGAACCCACGGCCTACGGCGCAGAAGGCAGAGCTACCAACTGAGCTGTAAAGGCTGTTATTCATCATTCAGTATACTTGTAAATAAATCGTCTGTTTTTGAAAAAAATGCTATTGTATAAAAATAAATATGTTACTGACCGTATGATTAGCTCTATCAATATACCTACTATTATATAGTATAGAAGTAATGTAGTCATTAAGGGCTGATAATGTTGTTTATAAGTAATAATAAAACCCATTTTGGATGTCGCATGTCACAAAAAAACTCAAACAACAGGAAAAAAACACAAACATCGTCACTTTTTCGAGGTTGTCTTAGTAAAAAGTTCAAAGAAGTCAGAGGTACCAAAAATACCAAAAACAATGGTAAACACTTTTTTGTTGACAGTATTTTTATTTAACAATTATTTTGAACTGTGTGACTTAACATTAATATTCTATTTTTGACAAAAATGCGAGGTACGAATTGCCCTTAAACCATATTTTATAACTAGAGGCCGCTCGCGGCTTCACTCTCAGGTTGCTGTCATTGTTATATCAATATTTAAGGCATTTTCTTTAAGGGGCTGACAACTATCAAACAACTTCTCGCTCGCACGTTTTGACATGTTGAAAGATATAAAATCACTAAACTCATTTTTGAAAAATCGCTATCAACCATTTTGTGTGCAATCACATTGCACACAGTTTAGTAAAAATTTCATTTTGATCGATACAAGTTTTCTTACTTAAAAATTTGCTTATGTACGAAAACTAGTAAAGCAAACTTTTGAGTAGGAAAACATGTATCGATCAAAATGAAATTTTTACTAAACTGTGTGCAATATGATTACACAGAAGATGGTTGATTGCGATTTTTCGAAAATGAGTTTAGTGATTTTATATCTTTCAACGTGTCGAAACGTGCGAGCGAGAGTCACATTAGCTCTTGTCTTCGCCTTAATCTTTTTTTACTCTTTATCGTACACAGTACCAATCAATAAGTAAACATAAAACATGTACAAAGGCGAGCTTAACCATGAAAAGAGTTCTCATCCAGCAAACCTTCTCTTGTTTATTTATATTTTATACCCAGTTTCTGTTCTTTTATTGGGATTAATAACCTGTCTTAATCCAAGTTATAAACTATATTTGTTCCAAGTTTCATCCAAATCAGTGTATCGGTTGTTAGAGCGTGATGGAACCAAACCAACATACATATAACATCGTAATATTAGCTTTTATATTTTTAGGAAGTTAGATAGGATTTCCAATAATTTGACATGTAGTCCTATCTAAAGATAGACAAGATAGGTAGGTACATACTTAGTTATGCAAAATAATACTCACTAACCACTATTTAGTAAAATTAAGTTAATGTTTTTCAACATTTCCTTGTACGCTAGTTTTCCCTTACTCCCTTTATAGCATATTTCTGGTCAGCGATGTTATAATCATTGCATGAGGATTTGTGTGGACAAAGTGGCCTCAAAGCTCAGTTGGTATTAGTTCTGCCTTCTGCGCTGTAGGCCGCGAGTTCGATCCCCACCGAGAACAAACATTTTGAATGATGAACATAGATGTTTTTTCTCTGTCTGGGTGTTTTATTATATTAAGTAACATCATCTTCCTGCCCTTATCCCACGCTGCATGGGGTCGGCACAACAGGTTTTCTTCTTCCACTCTCCTCTATCATTCGTCACCTCGCCGTTCACTCCTTTCTTACTCATGTCATCTTTCACACAGTCCATCCATCTTTTCTTTGGCCTACCTCTCTTTCTAAAACCATCACATCCATACCTAACACTCTTCTCGTAATATGACTTTCTTCCCTCCTCATGACATGCCCATATAGGTACCACGCTAACCTTTATATTTATTATATTAACTATGTATTTACGAAAAAAACTATCTGTTTCCCATAGTACCAAGCATAGCTTAGTTTGAGGCTACATATTGCTGTGTGGAATGTCCACCAGTATTTATTTATTTAGAATTTATGAGACCAGGCTTTTGGGCCGCTTTAAGGCCTCCAGCTCATGATGACTTGTCAGTTTGAATTCAACCATGATAACTTTTGATTTATTTCTAAATATTGGGTAGCCTCCATACTTACAAACGTTACATTATTTTAAACCTTACCTAAATAATGCTCCGTCACTGTTTGTTTTTACCTAATGGTAAGATGTCGTTATCAATTAGCAATAGTTAATTTAGCTTTTAGCATTGTTAACTTTTACAGATCTTATAAGTTTAGGCTATTTATGTTTTTTAAGAAAAAGTGATAGAACGCTTGTTAGATATATTTATAAGATTAATTTATTTATTGACAGACAAACATTTTTTTTTTGTGTCACAAAAACTAAAGAAAATTACAAAAAACAATATTGTTTGAATGACAACAAAATCGGTATGACGCTCAGCTAGAATAATGGGTTTTCTTACGCTTGTTACATTTACTTGAGTCTTCTTACGCTTTTAACAATAATAACTATAATCCACGGAGAAGTTACGTTAATCGAAGACATGCCCTTGTGGCAATGCACTGTGCCCATGTCACTATGCGGCCCTAAAAGTGTTGAATCTCATGTGCTTGTGATTGCACCGGATCTCGTACTATTTGGATTATTCTTTTTTAGCATTTTTGAAGTGGCTTGAAATCTTATAAAAACTTCTCGCTCGCTTAATAGATCACTTTTGAATGCATAAAATAACTAAAGGTAGTTATGAGAAAGTGCAAACTCGCAGAATACTATTAAGTTATTATTAGTAGAATTGTTTGTGAAGGGCTCGTCCGGGGAAGAACTACCACCACGCCTTTTTCTGCCGCCAAGCAGCGTTGCTGTGCTTCGGTTTGAAGAGTGTGGTTGCCGGTGAAATTACGGGCATATATGAAGCCTCAAGTTTTTTTTTTATACAACTAGCTGATGGAACAAGCAGATGACCCACCTGATGTTAAGTGGTAACCATCACCTATAACAAAGCATTGCAAGTCACGCACGATAGGAACTTGCCCTACGATGCACTGCCCTGCGTCCATCAACTTGAGGCACAATATATATATATATACAGATGTTAAGCCTCATGTGCCTGTAATTACATCGGCAACCAAACTCTTCAAACCGAAACACAGCAACGCTGCTTGGCAACAGAAAAAGGCGTGGTGGTAGTACTTCCCCGGACGAGCCCTTTACAAAGAGCTCTACTAACTCTTAAACGTATAGACGCAGGGCAGTGCATCGTAGGGCACGTTTCTATCGTGCACGACTTGCAACACAATGCTTTGTTATAGGTGAAGGCTATTATTTAACATGAAGTTAGCCATCTGCTTGTTCCGCCAGCACGGAGTATAAAAAAAAAGAATTTACGAGTAAGTCATAAAAACCTCAAGCTATTTATGGTGTTACATCATTTACTTACATTAAACCAGGAGGTGATCATTTTCCACCTGGTGTTGTGGTAGACCCGGAGGCTTGGATCAGCAGCCTTCGTGAAGTCGATGGAGAGCAACCAAGAGGAAACCACTACAAGGTGGACGGATGCTGCACTGTACATCCATATCCTCGTTTTGATCAACGTATTGCTTTTCTTCAATATTGGATGGAAATTGTCTAAACTCAACATTGTTCACTGTTTTTTTTTATTTCAACGATATTACTTTTTATGTCAACGATCTCTTATTTTTAGTTTGCAACACTTATAAACGAAAGTAACTTAACAGTAATTTTTCAAATACTTTTGTATAAAATAAATATTTTTTAAAATAACGACATTTTATTTTATTGCAGTCTCTTGTTTTACGTATTAAAATGTTTCTTTACCTTTCCTGTAATTTGACCACTAAATTATTTTGCAAATTATTTAGCAATACACTTTTTCAATGGTGCTACATACGTTTGAGTTACGCAAATGATGGTCCATCACTGTGACTTAGTCTTTATGAACAGCTATTATAATAATAAGATGGTATTGTTCATCCGTTTGTTTACGGTGTGTTTGGGGAGCGTGATTGATCAATTGTCTCAGCGCCGATTTGAGTCTCAATCGCAATCTTATTTATTCAAATTAATTTTCCCGCTGTTAAATCGTTTAGTTCCTTATTTTTACGCATTGGGATAAATTAGTAATTTTTTAACATTTAAAAAATGTAGTTTTGATAGAAATTATTTTCACTTAAAAAATATTATTACAAAAGCTACATTTTTTTTTAAGTGTAGATAAGGTTCGATTTTGATCTAAAGCCTATGTCACAAGCACAGGTAGGCACGGTTCTCGCGATACTATCCGTCTCGGGGCTCGCTCCGTACAGCTAATTATTTGTTTGTATTTTTAAGGTCACTTCGATATGCGCTTTCTGAGACCTTGTGTGTATTTTGATAAAAAAATATACCGGTTGTTTGGCCAGTTTGTCTTGCAAAGAAAGATTGGAATTTTCATGTAAATCTTACCAATTTTTTTATAAAATTAATTTTAAAAATTATGTTATACCTGTAAAAAATATTTTATTTCCAAAAAGGTAACTTTATGTTTATTATGTTTAAAGTACAAATGAGCATTGAATTTTATATCATCCATCTCACGCAGGGCTAAGGAAAACCAGTCTCGACAAACTAACAACAAATAAGCCGTTTTTTAACACATTTCCGTTCATAATGGACGCAACGTCAAATTTCGTGAGGGTCACATTTTTTCATAGAATTTAATCGCATGTAGTTAAATATTTTTTATGATTGAAACACTGATTCGATAATAAATAATATGTTATTATTTTTCTCGATGTCACTGAATGATGACTTGGTTATTTTTTCTAAAGTTAATTGTCAACAATTATCTTATAACCAACGTTACAAAAAAGGGAGGAAACAAATTCTCTCCGAATTTCCGTATTTTTGTAGCATTCCGGCTCAGTTTTAGGAAAACTAAATACTTAGGCCATTATAATCTCTGTCACTTTATAGGGGTCACTCTGGTGACATGCTTGTCACTGTCACTTTTATTTTAATAAAAAAATATGGAAACAGACTTTTCAGACATTTTTGCTACTTTTAAGAGTAGTAGAGCTCTTTGTGAGGGGCTCGTCCGGGGAAGTGCTACCATCACGCCTTTTTCTGCCGCCAAGCAGCAACGCTGTGTTTCGGTTTGAAGAATGTGCTGGCGGTGAAATTACAGGCACATGAGGCTTGACATCTGTATGCCTCAAGTTGATGGACGCAGGGCCGTGCATCGTAGCACGTTCCTATCGTGCGTGACTTACGAGGCAATGCTTTGTTATAGGTGATGTTACCACTTAACATCAGGTGGGCCATCTGCTTGTTCCATCAGCTGTTAGTATAAAAAAAAAGAAAAAGACCATTAAAGTCTCCAGTAGCCCGACTCTTTGCCCGCTACTTCTCTCGGAACTTCACTAGTACTTCTTTATCATTAATTGCATCTATGTAATGATGAATATATTAGGTATTAGCATTAAGACAATTAAAAGTGATCCCTGTGATTCATTAATATAAACAACTTTTGACTTTGACTATTGCTAGCTCTACAGGCTTAACTTTTGAATATCATGGCTGATTAAAATACTCCTGAATTTTTCATACACAGAAACAAAAAAACCAGCAACTAAAATTAGTATTTATGATTGAAAATTGGTTTTCCTAAAATACCAACTGCGATAAGCGACGATAGCCCAGTAATCATGGGCAGACCTTCCGTACTCTATCGTTGAACAAGTTAGGCAAAGAACTCTCCCTATTTCCGCCAGTCACCACGTTATTGCGCCCTTGTGGTATTTAAATAATGACCCAGACCCATAAAACCAGTATCGAGTAGTTTGTTTACTTCATCAGCCACTGTTTCACCACACTCGCTCCAGTTTACCAACATGACCTGTTGTTGCCATACCATTGTGAACCTTATATGGATAATCAGGTGGCTGTTTTTACTCTCATTTCCTTTAAATTACTATTTACAGGATCTTGAATACCAGAAGAACTGTTATCTTGAAAACATGAGGCTATTCAATTTTGGGACCTACGGAGGCACATTTTTTTGCGTCCAATCAATCAATCAATCAATGACACCAGCGATTACCCATCCAAATAGTGACAGTGCGGAACTTTGCCTTTTAATCCATCGATAAGGAATAAATAATATATTTTTTTCTGTGTTAAATAGCGTAGAATAGTAGTGTTATTGATTAGTGTTTTGTTTTGGTGCTCTATTTTTGTTTTTGCTCTGTACGTACACCTACATTTCAACGACAGTTGAAATTATCACAGATGATGAATTTCTGTTGCCGCTATAACAACAAATACTAAAAAACAGAATAAAATAAATATTTAAGAAGGCTCCCATACAACAAACGTGATTTTTTTAACGTTTTTATTTGTAATGGTGCGGAACCCTTCGTGTTAGAGTTCAACTCGCACTTGGCCGGTTTTTCTTTCTATCTTTCTATAATTGTAGACATTTCACATATAGGTTTTACCTAGAGAATCTAGGTACAAACTAAGTAAAGCTTGTACTACGGAAATCAGATAGCTGATATTATAATAGTTATATACATTTTTTTATAAATGATCAAGTATCATGAATGCTACAATATGGTGTGAATATGCAAACCATTTCGCGTTTTGCAATAAACATTTAATATTTAAAGGTCCTTGGTGAGCAAATTGGCTTTCGGGTGCCTCTATCTCGTATCTCGAAATGTTGTTGCACCTTGTCCACACTAGGCCGCGTCCACAAGAGCTTAACTGTATGCCTCGAGTTGATGGACGCAGGGCAGTGCATCGTAGGGCACGTTCTTATCGTGCGTGACTTACGAGGTAATGCTTTGTTATAGGTGATGGTTACCACTTAACATCAGGTGGGCCATCTGATTGTTCCATCAACTAGTTGAATAAAAAAAGACAGAGAAAAAACATCTATATTAGATATATTAATCACACAAATGTTTGTTCTCGGTGAGAATCGAACACACGGCCTACGGCGCAGAAGGCAGAGCTACACCAACTGAGCTGTGAAGGCTGTCAAATTTTATGTCAGAGCTGTGAAGGCTGTCAAATCGACTGTCGTATTTTAGGGCTCGATGTATGCTTCAGTGTAGACGCTACTTTCTGCTCTTGAATATTTCGATATGTTTGGTAGTATTCCTAGATGATGCTAAAATTTTGCAATCAAAATACTTATTAGTAGAGACAACGGTAGATGATAGATTTTGTTTTTGTATTCAAAACTTATGTACTAAATGCTCTCAAACGGTGAAGGAAAACACCGTGAGGAAACCAGTTGGTATCCTAGCAGCGGCGATGGGCTTGCAAAATGTCATATGGTAACCAATTTCTGCAAAACGTGGGTATGTGTAAAATGCAATATTTTGGCGCAGGTACCTCTAACGACGACAGAGTTTTTTTTTATAATTTAATATACTGTCCTTTGGCTAAAATCTCATCCGATGGTAAGCGATATGGAGTAGAATTGAGTAGAAGGCACGTATTCACTCTTGCCTTATATATATTCTACCTAATATAATCTTAAAATGGTACTTGGTACTAAGAGATCTATGGGTATTGCGTGCCTAAGGATCAATGTACTGAAGGTGTTTTTTTTTCTTTATTTCTAGGATACCTAGTGGAATAAATTCAAAATTTCACAATCAAATTTGCATATCGACAAAATAAATATAAAATTAAATAGATATATAATTTTAAGAGTTGTAGAGCTCTTTGTGAAGGGCACGCCTTTTTCTGCCGCCAAGCAGCGTTGCTGTGTTTCGGTTTAAAGAGTGTGGTTGCCGGTGTAATTACAAGCACATGAGGCATAACATCTGTATGCCTCAAGTTGATGGACGCTCGTAGGGCACGTTCCTATCGTGCGTGACTTACTAGGTAATGCTTTGTTATAGGTGATGGTTACCACTCAACATCAGGTAGGACATCTGCTTGTTCCATCAGCTAATTATATGAAAGAAAAAAAAACTGACTCAGCCACCTATATAGCTAAACTAAACAAAGCTTGTACAGAAGGATACACAAAATGTACAGATTATATAGGTACACTGCTCGCTTTTAGGTTGTCGTAATAAGAGTCATTTTTCTTTGGCCTTGTGTAACTTGATATGTATCCTGTATAGATAATTTGTGTAGATAATTAGATGACTACTAAAATAGTCGTTGAATTTTTCGTAAGCTCGCACAATTATACTTATAATAGCTCAGGTCTATGAAAACATTATATTTCTTTTCAGTTGCAATAAAACTCTCCTGCACCTCAACTTCGTTAAGTTGCTCAGACGCATACTGCTACCTTTCACCGTTCTGTCTCAAGGTCACCATAAGAGCTGGTCACTGACCCAAGCAGCGTGCTTGAGAAAAAACAGGGACTAACAAACAAATCTGTAAGTCAATCACTGCTTCTTTTGAAGCCCAAGTGATCTTGAGTAGGGTACGAAGAGGGTCAAAAAACTGGTCATCATTGGTAGTAAAGAGTTCTCGCGGATATCCCCTACTAGATCGCACATGAGGCTTAACATCTGTATGCCTCAAGTTGATGGACGCAGGGCAGTGCATCGTAGGCCACGTTCCTATCGTGCGTGACTTACGAGGCAATGCTTTGTTATAGGTGATGGTTACCACTTAACATCAGGTGGGCCATCTGCTTGTTCCATCAGCTAGTAGTATAAAAAAAAACTAGTAGCTATTAACTGCAATACAAACAGCAAATCGAGATATCTCTGGGGCAATCCAATTATGAAATACTTGAAAAACTAAACATTAATAGTCATAATATGTATTTATTATTTTAATGGTTAATGCTAGTTCTACGCTAATGCAATTAAATTTTAATGTTTTGATTGATTTATGTATCGCAAAAAAGCACACGTGCGTCAGACAAAAAAAAATCTGACGCACTTAGTTATTGTTTGTCTTAATTTTAATTACTTTACAACATAAAAGCGAAGAAAACATACTCCTATGCATATTATACAAAACCACAGACTCTGGAAATGGAACTGGCACCTAGGCACTACTTTTTATTACATGTATTATATGCCTCGTCCATAATTATGTAATAGGAATCTGTACATCTCAAGGTTATCTGGAAGCAATAAAAGCATGTTCTTTTAGCAATAAAACCGCCCTTTGATCTCTAGTTTTTTTTTGGTATTTTTTTTGGTTACGTATGATCTTTTATTATGGTGTACAATTATTAATAATTATCTATAATTTAGCGTTAATTTATGGAATATAATTTAGCCTTATGACGTATTAGTATACGTATAAGTGATATTTGTGATATGAAAAGACACTTATTCAAAGTTACAAAAACTATATTATTCAATAAGGTTTTATATTTAAAATTAATAGGTACTACAAATAGGGGCACACTATTTTTAATTTTATGCTTTTAGTGAAATAAATAACAATAGGTCCTACACTAAATACATCTGGAATCTGGACTGTAGGGGTACCTGTATGCTCTATATAAAAGTTTTGACCTTCGGTTTCAGCATTACTATTAATTTAAAACACTTGGTAACATACTCGTAGTACGCGTAGTATTTAAGAGTAGTAGACCTCTTTGTGAAGGTCCTTCTCTTCTGGTCCGGGGTAGTACTACCACCACGCCTTTTTCTGCCGCCAAGCAGTGTTGCTGTGTTTCGGTTTGAAGAGTGTGGTTGCCGGTGAATTACAGGCAGATGAGGCTTAACATATGTATGCCTCAATTGATGGACGCAGGGCAGTGCATCGTAGGGCACGATCCTATCGTGCGTGACTTACGAGGTAATGCTTTGTTATAGGTGATGGTTACCACTTAACATCAGGCGGGCCATCTGCTTGTTCCATCGATAGTTGTATAAAAAAAACTGTCAAAGGTCTAAGGAGTAATACTTAAAAAGATTTTCGCCTAACATATTATTACTAAGAAGTAAATTGTTTAAACTGTCAAACCTCCTACAATTCTTCTTCCACTCTTCTTCTTCTTCTTCCACTACGTATAACGGGTCAAGGCTGTAGTAACACTATCTTACTAGTAGCAGGTAGAAGATAATCCCCAAAAATAAAATAAAAAACAAGCAGTTTTAATTGCTCGCAATGAAAAGAGGGAAATAATGTTCTGAGCGTTTCCATACAGAAAGCGATCAGTGAGGAAAAACGCGTTTTGTGACCATATGGGTATGTCGTTGAAAGGAAGAAAAATATCAATTTATTGTGACTAGATGCTGCCCTCGGCTGCACTCACGAGTAAGATGTACTTTTGCTTACATCAAAATTTAAGATCTTACGGTTCTCTCTTCTGGGTTCTTTCTACTTCATGCCTCTTTCTTCTCTCTTGTCGTGTCACTAGTTTCTTTCGAAACAGTGTGGTGAAAGGATTTCAAGTGCGCCTCAAGAGGCTCCTTTCGAGGCACTTGACACATGTTATAGAACTTATTAGGTTCTACGACATGCCGGTTTCCTCACGCACGACCGGTTTTGAACCCACGACCTGACCTGATCGGAAGGCGGGGCCGCTACCACTAAACGACCAGTGCAAAAGTTCATTCCAGCTATTTTTGGGAAATTAAAAGTAGCCTAATTATGTATTAATTCAACTAAAGACTTTATTTCATCTGAGTTTCATCTAGATTAGTTTAGTCTTCATTGCGCTAGAAATATTGGCACACGAAGTAGGAAGTATAAAATAACAAATATTGGTGGTAATCCCCAAGCTAAGCAAAGCTTGCACTGTGGGTTAATAATAAATACTTAAATACCTAATTATAATAAATATTTGTTATCGCGAAGACAAGAGCTAATGTGACTCCAATCACATTAGCTCTTCCATTTTGTTTGCGATCACATTGCACACAAAATGGTTCATTGCGATATTTCGAAAATTCGTTTAGTGATTTTATATCTTTCAACATGTCGAAACGTGCGAGCGAGAAGTTGTTTGATAGTTGTTAACTAGTTTCTAAATATATACCTTCATACATCAATGTTTATTACACAATGTTTGTTCTCAGTGATTCATAAAGTGCAGAACACACTTAATAAAAAAAGTTAAGTACTCATAACACAATCCAGACTCTTTACGAAAAGCTCTTACTATTTGCTTGTGTTGGAACTTTTTGTAGACCTACAACACGCCACTCCACGCGGTAACATTGACCGCACCCTATTCATCAATGCCAAGTACACACATCACCTGATTGTAACTGACCTACATATTTGTCAATGTCTTTAGGTTACATAGCAAGTGACATGTGAATTATTTGCGTGACGTTACCTTGTTTGGTGTTTATTTTCATATCGAGGTTTTTGCTCGATGCAGGTACTTTTTACTCGAAAAATTAGTTTTTTTTGGTTCATTTTCCTTGTAAAATTTCAAAGATTTTTCTGTTTCAATAGGAATAATTTAGACTGCAACATGTACAGACAGTGTCTCGTTAAGAGTTTAAATTAAATGAGTTAAAATTATTAAATAATTAAATTAAATTAAAGGCCGGCAGCGCATCAGCATCGCCTCTGGTGTTGCAGGTCCTATGGGCGACGGTGACCACTTTCCATCAGGTGGCCCGTATGATCGTCTGCCAGCTTTGGCATAAAAAAACTGTAATTAGTAAAATTTGTTCTAAGCTAAACCAATTAGGTTCTAAATTAATATCCGAAAAATTTGTAATAATTTTCAACGTCAAATTGGCTTTACCTACATTTATTTCTCCGAAACACTGAAACAATTTTTTTTTAATACAACTAGCTGATGGAACAAGCAGATAGCCCACCTGATGATAAGTGGTAACCATCACCTATAAAATATTGCCTCGCAAGTCACGCACGATAGGCATACAGATGATAAGTCTCATGTGCCTGTAATTACACCGGCAACCACACTTTTCAAACCGAAACACAGCAACGCTGCTTGGCGGCAGAAAAAGGCGTGATAGTACTTCCCCGGACGAGCCCTTCACAAAGAGCTCTACTACTCTTAAAAGCTCAGCTACACTACTACTGCTCTTACTCAGCTTCTCGACTTTGATCCCCAAGAACCTCAAGTAACAAGTACCGACTTCTTTGATCCTCAAGCACCTCAGATCTCTTAGTATCAAGTACCGACTTAAGATTATTTGAGGATGTGTAGGGGGAGGATAATAGTAGAAGGTACGTTTATAGGTACACATTTGGCGCATACCTACATTTTGCAATAGTTGGTATTCGAGACGTGACAGGTTGCAAGCCCATTGCCGCAGCTAGAGTACTAACTGGTTTCATCTAATAACATTACGTCAAAAGTCAAATTTCAGATAATTTTTATACATAATATCCGAATACGCTATCGTTTTTTTTAATAAATAAAATATTTTATTTGACGGATCGCGTTACTCAGAGATGGTGAAATAGTTGCTAATTAACTAAATACTATCAGTAAAGACAATATGTATTTTCTGCGAGCTTGTTTAAACAATTACAGCAGGTATTTCGAAACTTATTCAATTTATTAGATAGTTTGCTGGCTCGGGTAATTGGTCTGTATTTGGTAAATTTGTTAGCTAAAAGTTTATGTTTGCGACTGTACGCGGTATCGTTTCAAACAGAAATAGATAAGCCGAGCATTAATAATTTAATTAGTTCTCAACCGTTGCAGTTCAGGCTATTGGCACAGTTAGCAAACATAGAGACAGTAGAGTCACTTATTCTTCCAAGAAGAAGAGAGTCACAAGAGTCTAGACTTTGGTCGTGAGAATTAGCTGTAGATTCATCAAGTTTATAAGACGTTTCAAAATAATCCTGGTGTTTGGACATCTTCTACGACATGAGCTACAGTCTGCAAGCAATCTAGAGACAGCCAAGCAATTGATCCAAATCAATGCCATTCAGAAGCGTCCCCAAAGCTGTTGCATTGCCACGCTGAATGGCGATGCTGGTATGCAGAGCCAGATACTCACCAGCTCTTGGTCACGAGTCGCTTTGACTAAATGTTTTAATAGAACGTGCTGGAACAAGCAGATGGCGCACCTTATTTTAAGAGGTAACAATCCATTGCCTTGCAAGTCCCTCACGACATGATCGTGCCCTACGCTGCCCTGCGTTCATCAACTTGAGGCATACAGATGTAATGCTTCATGTGCCTTTAATTTCACACACCACACCCTTCAAACCGAAATACAGTAACGCTACTTGACGACAGGTATAGGCATGTAGATGGGCTGGATATTTTGTTTTATCCCTACTGCTAAAATATAGTTTTATTCTGTGGATTTGCTTTGTGATATGCCACAGAGATGCTCAAAGCATGGATCTTGTTAATTTTAGATGTATACCAATGCGATGAATCCGACTAGCTAAGGCCTGAGTACACCAGTGCAGTGTGTTGGCTGAGCATGCTAATCCGTTCTTACACCTAAGTCTTTATATCATACATCAAATAACCCAGGAAGCCTTTGTTATTGGCGATGATAATTACTTAACATCAGGTGGGCTATCTGCTTGTTCCATTAGAAAAAAGTATCAAAAATAATTCAATAAAACCACAAAGGTCTAATTTAAAGTAAAAAAGGTTCAATTGAGTTACAAGGATAATCAATATTGTCCTTTAAACTGTCCCCCATACTTTATGAAACAAACAGATCCACCTGATAATAAGTGGTAACCATCACCTATAACAAAGCATTGCCTAGCAAGTCACGCACAATATGAACGTGCCCTACAATGCACTGCCTTACATCCATCAACTTGAGGCATAGAGATGTTAAGCTTCATGTGCCTGTAATTTTATCGGGTACCACACCCTTCAAACCGAAACACAGCAACGCTGCTTCACGGCAGAAATTAGATGATCAAACGAACTTCTAAGTGAAGTTCGATCACTAATTTCGTTGTCTTCAAGTCTTCTTATTTTATAGTTGAAATAACGTTCCATCTTTACGGCGTAACTTCGTTTTAATAACTTTTGGAAAAAACTTCGAGTTCGCAATATAGTGTTTATTGGCAGCAAGTGAGAAGTACGCGCGCTGCCTCGCACGTAAAAACAATGAACTTGATGCACTTCGTCAGGCAATAGGAAAGTTATGAATATATATAAAAAAAGAGCGATTGCCAACTTTTTAAAAAACGTGTGACTGGCTTGTAGGTTTGAATGACTACCTGTTAACATATATCTGAAGAATGAAGTGACGTAATATTACCTTATGCATAGTGATATTACTTCCCCAGACGAGCCACACAGAGCTCTACTACTATCTACTATAGTCGCGTTAAACTCTCGCTGAAAACTCGGTCAGTGCTCAACCTATAGTCGCGTTAAACTCCCGCTGCAAGCTTGGTCATAAATCATCTAAACACACGCTTATACAAAAGGATCGTCCATTCTCCTAAGTGCGAGAGAGAGAGAGAGCAATATTACTGTCTCGTTCCGATAACTTATGACCGAGCCTGCAGCGAGAGTTTAACGCGACTATAATAGTTGTGAAGTTATTTCTGTTTTTTTTTAATTGCAGAGTGATCATTTAGCTCGCCTATCGCAGAGTGATCTTTTTCATGTTAATGTAGGAATTGTTAAAATAAGCTAGAAGATGATGACACAGTGTGGATGTAACTGTGGCCTTAGAGGTAGCGATTTAAGGAATTTAATTTCATGATGGCAAGTAGTCTGTGGCTGTTTTGAGCAATGTAATAAACTTAAATTTAGGAATAGATTAATGTTTTATCTTGTTTCGGTGTTATGTGCGTTTGTTTCTCATTATTCGTGTTAGATTAGAGCATCTGTGGTTTAGTGGGAGTGGACCCTTCTGATCGTATGGTCGTGGGTTCGAATCCCGTCATGCACCAATGCATTTTTCTCTTCGGAAAAAAATATGTGCGCAATGCCTGTGCTCTCGAACAGTGAAGAAAAACATCGTGTGGAAACCAGTTAGTATTTTAGCAGCACGATGGGCTTGCAATCTGTCACGTATGGATACCACCTACTGCAAAGTGTGGGTATGTGCCAGAAATATAATATTTTGACGTACCTCTGACTACTCTCCTTTTTAGAAAATAGGTTAGGTTAGGTTAGGCACATGTTGATATTTCCCGGGACGTGCTTAATAGCGTTATGCGAGAGGGGCACCGAAATGTTCCTTTTGGAGTTGTCGGAGCCCCTTGACATGCATTGAGGCTGGCCACCGGGGTGGTTTTAGTGAGTCGACGAGTCCGTCATCCTCACACTACCCTATCGCATCCCTCGGTGTGGTAGGGTGTCTGTGTGCAGATTTCCTCCCCGTTAACAAAAAAAAAAAAAAAAAGGCACATGTTGATATAATAATTATGCGGGTAAAAAACTCGACTAAAAGTAAAGGGTTGAATTTAATTAATGTTTTATATTATTTAATTAGATAATGAGCATAGTTATGAGAGCATAGAGATGGGGCGGTAAGGGTAGGTATTTTAAAATTCAAAACCCAAATTGTTCGAATCCTTTTCACTATATTTTCCGGAACAGGCACCAAGAATCACCTAGACATTTCAAAGTGATCATTACATCCTCACTACCAGAACAGTACAAAAACTAAGAACGTATTTTTTAATAAATTATTTGGACTTTCCACACAGCACTATCTAGCCCCAAACTAAGCCAAAGGTTGTAGTATTGGAACCAGATAGCTGATATACTTTTTTTGTAAATACATAGTTATAATAATAACACCCGGACATAGAACAAACATCTATGTTCATCACACAAATGTTTGTCCTACGGTGGGGATTGAATCCACAGCCGGTGCAGAAGGCTAGAGCTACTACCAACTGAGATGTAAAGGCTGTGAAGGCTGTATATCGGGCAATGAATGATGATTCGATGTTGCCTCAACAAAAGAGCCATTCTGAACAACCTACCTCAATACAGTGTATTCACAGAGAGCGGCACCGCAGCGGCGCTGAACATCGACGCATTCGAGTAATTGGACTCGTTAGCCTGCCAACAGCCAGAGCGTAGCCAACTAAGCTAGTACATACTGCACTAACTGCCACCCGCTGCTTTGCTCGCGTATTAATAATAGATGTAGGTAAGGCCGGTTTCTGAAAGCTCGATCAAAACTAATCGGATGTCAAGTCGCTCGCCATATTTTCAGCTATCAGAATCAGAATCAGATTAGTTTTTGTTATAAAATACTTAAATATTTATATTGGTTAAGTAGCGCCATATTAGATTAAGGCGAAGACAAGAGCTAATGTGACTCTCGCTCGCACGTTTCGACATGTTGAAAGATATAAAATCACAAAACTCATTTTCGAAAAATCGCAATCAACCATCTTGTGTGCAATCACATTGCACACAGTTTAGTAAAAAAATCATTTTGATCGATACATGTTTTCCTACTCAAAAGTTTGCTTTAATAGTTTTCGTACATAAGCAAACTTTTAAGTAGGAAAACTTGTATCGATAAAAATGTTTTTTTTACTAAACTGTGTGCAATGTGATTGCACACAAAATGGTTGATTGCGATTTTTGGAAAATGAGTTTACTGATTTTATATCTTTCAACATGTCGAAACGTGCGAGCGAGAAGTTGTTTGATAGTTGTCAGCCCCTTAACGGGTCATTGAGAGAATTAAAAAAAACCTTTTTTTTTAAATCAAGGGCGTTCCGGTTTCCCGGCCATGTTTTTCTCCGTCGTTGAAAAGTACGGCACGTTAAATCGACAGTGCATCTTTTCTATTACGATACTAAATAGATAAACACATTTCTTACAAAAGTACCTCTCCTTCCGCAGTCGGGTCATAAGGAAATCCTTAGAAGGAGCAAGCATCGATGCAGGTACGTTTTAGAATAAGCAATTTGAAGCGGCAATGAGCGGGCGGTGGATCGTAAATCGGACAAGAAATTGTTTTCGAATTGCGACACAATAAACGAAAACCATTAAATAATATTAATTAACGTACGATTAATGTACAAAAATAAACTATAAAGTTTAACCGAGATCTCCGACTCCGACTTAACCGAGAAACTACACAGGCCTCATCATCATCATCATCCTCCATAGCCCAACATCACTCACTGGTGTAAAGGGTCTAAAGTTCTGAGAATGGAGATCTAAAACAAACACACAGACATTCTATAACGGGTGTAGACGCTCACTAAGAAACAACGTATTTGAAGGGATTCACTAAGGCTCACTGAAATCAGCACACTGTTTCGAAAGAAACTAGTGACACGACAAGAAGAAGAAGGGAATTCACACCCTAAGTGATTGAACTTGAAATAACTAATCTGAAAAAAATTCATGCGTGTTTGCACTTATACAAGATGTTCCAATACTTGTATTTAAAAACTTCAGGGGGCTAGAGTACCCATCAATATGAATAACTTATTCTAAGGAACCAACGCATGAACGCGAAAAAAAACAGCTGTTTCATACATTTTAGCCAGGAAGGTATTGAACTTTTGTATGAAACAGCTGTTTTATATTTCGCGTTCACAGTGTTGGTTCCTTAGAAAAAGTTATTCATATTGATGGGTACTTTAGCCCCCTGAAGTTTTAAGTAAAAGTATTGGAACACATTGTATGTTATAATGTAACAAAAAACAGGTTATCTCTTAATATTTAACTTAAAACCTAGTTGAACTACAAAATCTTTCGAAGGTCATCATTGTAAATTCTGGGTCTAACCGATTTTTATGTGTGTCTGCAAAAATATAAGGTTCTTATTCATATTCTCTGACACTTCTTCTTCTTTTCTTTGCTTATGGCTCCTGTCCATCATTCGACAGACAATTTTGCCAGTGTCAAGTGATATAGATAAAATACTTTATTGTCATGTCAGTCCATAGTCAAGTTTTTCTTCAACTGTTTCGGTCAAATCAGGATATCACATAACACTTTCATTCCAAACTAGTAAACTTAAGGTGTGGATTCAAGGATGTGGATTCAAGGATGTGGATGTGAGGATGTGAGCATGTGAGCATGTGAGTATGTGAGCATGTGAGCATGTGAGCATGTGAGCATGTGAGCATGTGAGCATGTGAGCATGTGAGCATGTGAGCATGTGAGCATGTGAGCATGTGAGCATGTGAGCATGTGAGCATGTGAGCATGTGAGCATTTGAGCATGTGAGCATGTGAGCATGGGAAAATGTGAGCATGTGAGCATGTGAGCATGTGAGCATGTGAGGATGTGAGCTTGTGAGCATGTGAGCATGTGAGCATGTGAGCATGTGAGCATGTGAGTATGTGAGCATGTGAGCATGTGAGCATGTGAGCATGTGAGCATGTGAGCATGTGAGCATGTGAGCATGTGAGGATGTGAGCATGTGAGGATGTGAGCATGTGAGCATGTGAGCATGTGAGCATGTGAGCATTTGAGCATGTGAGCCTGTGAGCATGTGAGCATGTGAGCATGTGAGCATGTGAGCATGTGAGCATGTGAGCATGTGAGCATGTGAGCATGTGAGCATGTGAGCATGTGAGCATGTGAGCATGTGAGCATGTGAGCATGTGAGGATGTGAGCATGTGAGCATGTGTGCATGTGAGCATGTGAGCATGTGAGCATGTGAGGATGTGAGCATGTGAGCATGTGTGCATGTGAGCATGTGAGCATCAGAGCATGTGAGCATGTGAGCATTTGAGCATGTGAGGATGTGAGGATGTGAGCATGTGAGCATGTGAGCATGTGAGCATGTGAGCATGTGAGCATGTGAGCATGTGAGCATGTGAGCATTTGAGCATGTGAGCATGTGAGCATGTGAAAATGTGAGCATGTGAGCATGTGAGCATGTGAGCATGTGAGCATGTGAGCATGTGAGCATGTGAGCATGTGAGCATGTGAGCATGTGAGCATGTGAGCATGTGAACATGTGAGCATGTGAGGATGTGAGCTTGTGAGGATGTGAGCATGTGAGCATGTGAGCATGTGAGCATGTGAGCATGTGAGCATGTGAGCATGTGAGCATGTGAGCATGTGTGCATGTGAGATTGTGAGCATGTGAGGATGTGAAGATGTCTCGAAGGTACGTCCATTTACCCACATTTTTCAGTATCATAACACACTAAAGAGGATTTAATTTACAAACTTCATTGATTAATTTAAATTAAAGTGGATTTATTCATGACAACTGCAAATCGTACAGCTATTAATTGTATCTTTTTTTTTACAAATTAATGATCCCGCTTCAAAAATAATTCCCTTATACTATGCCACTTAAATTAAAAGATCAACGGATTGTTACCCTGGCTTACATTTAAAGGATGTCTTTCATGCATAAAATATGTATATGTATTACTTGTGGCTTCCCGCGGCTTCGCACGCGTTGAAGTGGTGCCGTGATTGAGCCACAAACATCTAAACATCGTAACTTTCACATTGATTTGTATATTATTAGGGTAGGATTTTAAATACCTACGTAGGTATAAGAGATACCTATAAACGGCCATTACCTATATTAGGTAGGTAGGTATAGGTACTGAGACTCAAAAACATGCCAAATACAACAAAGACAACCTTACACGGAAAATATGTACTTATTTGTTCAGGAGGTAGTTTTACTTTGTAGGGGTAGTTTTAAAATATTGAAAACGTGATTTTAAATAATTTATTGTGGTGTATATTTACTTCAAGTTTGAAATCTATCGCACTATACTAAAAATCTCCCATACTAACTTTAACAGTCATTTGCACCCTTTGCAGGGGTAATTATCAAAAGTTGAAAGCGTCATATTTAATTAATTATTTTTTAGTATATTTACCTCAAGTTTGAAGTCAATCGCACCACGCGTTAAAAAACTCCCATGCAAACTTTGACATCCCTTTGCACTTTTATTAAGGGTAGTTTTAAAAAACTGAAACAGTTTTTCCTATTTTTTAGCTTTGGAGTACATCTACTTCAAGTTTCAAGTTTGTAGGTTCAAGGAATACAATTTTTCATACCAACGTTTTCAACCCTTTTTACACCCTTAGGGGTTCAATTTCCGAAAATCCCTTCTTAGTAAACCTATACGCCATAAGACCTATGTACTCTTTAAATTTCAAGTCTATAGGACCAGCGGTCAAAAATCTCCCATACAAACTTTTTACCCTTTGCACACTTATTAAGGGTAGTTTTAAAAAACTAAAAATGCCTTTCCTATTTTTTTGCCTTGAAGTAAATCTACTCCAAGTTTCAAGTATGTAGGTTCAAGGAATACAATTTTTCATACAATCGTTTTCATCCCTTTTTACACCCTTAGGGGTTGATTATCCAAAAATCCCTTCTTAGTACACCTCTACGCCATAAGACCTACGTACTCCTCAAATTTCAAGTTTCTAGGAGCAGTGGTTTAGGCTGTGCGTTGTCTATATGTCAGTCAGTCAGTCAGTCAGTCAGGACTTTGATTCTTATAGTATTAGAGATGTACACTTTGTGCTAAGACCTCAAGTAATGTTGGTTAAAATACCACCGAAATTACACAACACAACTTAACACTTGAAAAACAATTAAAATGAAAAAGCTATGTTGCTTCCCAAAATGTCAGAAAACGAATCCTCTGACACTTTTTAGAAAGAAATATTCTTGTCATTGTCACTTTGATGTCGATAAAAAGATGACAACAGGTTTATCCGTCACTTAGGCTAGGAAGAGAAAAGTGATTGAAAATAATTTTGATAAAAATGTGTGTGCACTAAGCCTTATTTGGAAGTTACAAAGTGACAGTTCTTTATTCATTTTTATTCCTCTGCACTAAATTGGCCTCAATTTTCAGAACTAGTGTAGAATGAAGATACCGTTTAAGTCACTACCGACTTTGCTGTTTTTTCTAAAAACTAGTAGGTAGTTCTGTTATCTATAATCTATAATACTATAAGAATCAAAGTCCTGACTGACTGACTGACTGACTGACTGACTGACTGACTGACTGACATATAGACAACGCACAGCCTAAACCGCTGGTCCTAGAGACTTGAAATTTGAGGAGTACATGGGTCATATGGCGTAGAGGTGTACTAAGAAGGGATTTTTGAAAATTCAACCCCTAAGGGTGTAAAAAGGGATGAAAACGTTTGTATGTAAAATCGTATTCCTTGAACCTACAAACTTGAAAATTGGAGTACATATACTTCAAGGCAAAAAAATAGGAAAGACATTTTTAGTTTTTTAAAACTACCCTTAATAAGTGTGCAAAGGGATGTAAAAGTTTGTATGGGAGTTCTTTGTCCGCTGGTCCTAGAGACTTGAAATTTGAGGAGTACATAGGTCTTTATAGCGTAGAGGTGTACTTAGAAGGGATTTTTGGAAATTCAACTCCTAAGGGTGTCAAAAGGGATGAAAACGTTTGTATGTAAAATCGTATTCCTTGAACCTACAAACTTGAAACATGGAGTACATATACTTCAAGGCAAAAAAATAGGAAAAGCATTTTTAGTTTTTTAAAACTACCCTTAATAAGTGTGCAAAGGGATGTAAAAGTTTGTATGGGAGTTTTTTGACCGCTGGTCCTAGAGACTTAAAATATGAGGAGTACATAGGTCTTATGGCGTAGAGGTGTATTAAGAAGGGATTTTTGGAAATTCAACCCCTAAGGGTGTAAAAAGGGATGAAAGCGTTTGTATGTAAAATCGTATTCCTTGAACCTACAAACTTGAAAATTGGAGTACATATACTTCAAGGCAAAAAAATAGGAAAGGCATTTTTAGTTTTTTAAAACTACCCTTAATAAGTGTGCAAAGGGATGTAAAAGTTTGTATGGGAGTTTTTTGACCGCTGGTCCTAGAGACTTAAAATATGAGGAGTACATAGGTCTTATGGCGTAGAGGTGTATTAAGAAGGGATTTTTGGAAATTCAACCCCTAGGGGTGTCAAAAGGGATGAATACGTTTGTATGTAAAATCGTATTCCTTGAACCTACAAACTTGAAACTTGGAGTACATATACTTCAAGGCAAAAAAACAGGAAAGGCATTTTTAGTTTTTTAAAACTACCCTTAATAAGTGTGCAAAGAAATGTAAAAGTTTGTATGGGAGTTTTTTGTCCGCTGGTCCTAGAGACTTGAAATTTGAGGAGTATATAGGTCTTATGGCGTAGAGGTGGTCACGTTTGTATGTTAAATCGTATTCCTTGAAACTTGGAGTACATATACTTCAAAGCTAAAAAATAGAAAAGGCATTTTTAGTTTTTTAAAACTACCCTTAATAAGGTGCGCTAAGAGTTTATTAACGCGTGGTGCGATTGACTTAAAACTTGGGGTAAATATATTAAGAAATAAATATTTAAGAATGACACTTTTAATTTTTGATAATTATCCCTGCAAAGGGTGCAAATGACTGTAAAAGTTTCAAGGTTTGTATAGGAGATTTTTAACGCGTAGTGTTATTAACTTTAAACTAAAAGAAAATGTGTTCTGTGGATAAATAACAAAAAGACAGTTTTATTTTCGAAAACAACCCTTAAAACGTTACCCTCCTTCGTTGCGCTCGAGTAAAAAGGATACAACGAGGCGTCAATTTTCGTAAGGGACATTCTAAAAACGGGAGTCTTGAGTTGGTACAAAGAGATCTGAGGGTATCTACCGTGCCTGGGGATCAAAGTCGTGAAGCTGTTTCGTTTGTTTTTGGGGTAGAAACTATGAACAAATAAGTACATATTTTCCGTGTAAGGTTATCTTTGTTGTATTTGTCATGTTTGTGTTAAACTCAGTTCCCATACCCACCTACCTAATATAGGTAATGTACGCCTATAGGTATATCTTATACCTACGTAGGTATTTAAATCCTACCCTAATAATATACAAATCAATGTGAAAGTTACGATGTTTGGATGTTTGTAGCTCAATCACGGCTCACCACTTCAACGCGTGCGAAGCCGCGGGAAGCCACTAGTTTCATTAATAATTATGTTTGCCGGTAATGTATTAACGTATTATTTATCAATTTATTCGTTTAATTTTTTTTACGTATTTCTATTAATATTTAATTAATTTAATTGGTGTGCAAGCGTTTTAATTAAATATTATAAGTTAGTAAAATTTAAAATTATAACTCTAAAATGAATTTTAATAAGTATAAAGCAATCACATTTCAAAAATGCACGTAGATTTAGAAAAATCATGTTATTCAAGTTGGTTTGAAAAATAAATGTGTTATTATTATTATTATATGTAAATAAATTTTGAACAAAAAGATTCTGCAAAAAGAACGCGGTAGTTTTATGTTTCAGGGCTGATAACATTATTCTATTCAGCTTAAATTCTGATTTATTGTGATCTCAGTTTTGTTAAGTTTTGTCTTTGTTACCTTAAATTTTAATAGTAGGTAATTTATAGAAATATTGTACGTCCGAAAGGATAAACTGTTGATTCTTTTATTATTTTTATAACACCTATATGTACACAGTTATACAATAAAATATTCTTATTCTTATTCTAAAAGTTTTCCTGAGTATGAGAAGTATAATTAATTCTGTTTTCTTTGTCGTATTTTCATTGCTACCATTTTTCTGAATTCACTTTATAGCACGTTCTAGCCTGGTTATTTTGCTTTTACTGTCAGTGTAGGGTTGCAACTGAGGAGGTTTATTTATTTATTCATTTTAATATGCCGCAAGTTGATGGACGAAGAACAGTGATCCTGAGGCACGTTCATATCGTGCAACTTGAGAGGCAATGCTTTGTTATGTGATGGTTACCACTTAACATCAGGTGGACTATCAGCAAGAAGTATAAAAAACTGAGCAGTATAAACAATTTTTTTATACAAAACTCAGACTAAACATCTTTACGCATCATTTGACAGCCTTCACAGCTCAGTTAGTAATAGCTCTGCCTTCTGCGCTGTAGGCAGTGGGTTCGATCCCCACCGAGAACAAACATTTATGTGATGAACATAGATGTTTGTTCTTTGTCTGGGTGTTATATAATATTATAAGTATAATTTACAAAAAAAAAGTATTTAAGTAGTATATCAGCTATCTGGTTCCCATATCACAAGCTTTGGCTTGGCGAGATAGTGCTGTGTGGAATGTCCACCAATATTAATTATTATTTATAGAAATGTTTACCCTGGGTGGGAATCGAACCTACAAGCTATATCGTAAAAGGCAGACCTACCAGCTCAGCTGTGAGGTAGTTTTTTAGACTCAATTATGATTCCACATGTTCATAATAAAAAAAATCCAATTATCTTGCACTTTCGCAAGCGCATAGAACGCATTAGCCAATATTTCGCCACATTTCAAAATGAGCTAAGAGTTTAAATATGAAGGTTAGCATAGTGACGGTTTCCCAAAATTGTTGACCGTCATTTCGGGCGTAACGTAGATATTTGGTTTATTTATTAGGAAGACTAACACATAAAAAAGATAGTTATCTATTTAAAAAAAAACAAGATGAAGACAAGATTTTTGAAAACGTTAAAATAATTTTATACCGTTTTATTTTACTGTAATACGAATTTATTTTGTTGAACTTACTTAAATTATAATAATATTAAAAACAACCTTACAACCTGTGTTTCGAAAATATACTATTATTGTTTAGAATTAGAAAGTTTTGATCTTGTAACTTAGATAAGTATCAGATAGCAAGCGTCACGAACTTTTTTTTTAATTTCTCCTTATAATAGTTTTTACAATCTATATAGACGAGATAACAAAATGAATGGCATAATTTTGATGTTACCATCTCATTGCAGGCCCTATAAGTTTCTTATATATTTGAATACTAGTATTTTATATCAAATCAAGTCAAATAGTTTTTTATTCGGACAAGTATATGTACAATCCATTATATCATCAGCCGTGTAATACTATACCTTGTAGGTACATTTTGAAAGTTTTTTTTTTGCATGTAATAAAAATCACGCACGTCATGTAACGGTCGTCGCTTCTCAAAAAGGTTTAGTTGCCAAACATTCGCAAACAAGAAACAAGTTCCGCTGCGGATCTGGCCTTGTGTGTAACTGCACGTGGTAAGAGCACGTGCTACACACTAGTCCTTTCTAGGCCACCTAGGGTCAGCGACATGATATTTCGTGGTGAAAGGATTTTGTGCACATCGCTGATGTTACTTTTGTATATCTCCATTCCCCATTCAATTATATTTCGTCAAACAGTACATTACCAAATCTATCCTATATCTTTTGGGTTTAGCCCGTTTTTTTTTTTTTTTTTTTAAAGTTGTTAGTTTGAAACGGAAAGGCCCCGTATCAAGGGGAGGTCGTGGGTTCAAATCCCACTCGGGTAACTTTTTGGACATTATAAAAATCTTTTTAATTTCCTTAAGTGTAGTAAACACTATAAAACTAATAAAAATCGATGCTCATAACAAAAATAATTTTCTTTATATTTTTTTTAAGCTGATGGACCAAGCAGATGGGCCACCTGATGTTAAGTGGTAACTATTACCTATAACAAAGCATTACCTTGTATGTTACGCACAATAGTAACGTGCCCTACGATGCACTGCCCTGCGTCCATCAACTTGAGGCATACAGATGTTAAGCCTCATGTGCCTGTAATTACACCGGCAACCACACTCTTCAAACCGAAACACAGCGACGCTGCTTCGCGGCAGAAAAAGGCGTTGTAGCAGTACTGCTGCGACGCCTTGGCTTTTGTGGGCACCACTCTGTGGTTATTAGGTAACCACATACAACATGGTTGGTAAGCCAGGCTTATTATTAACATTTTCTATTGTCAATAAAGGATTCTGTTTCTAAAGAATCCTTTATTGACAATAGAAAACAATTATCTGCAGGATAGAAAGATAGAATAAAAGTCAGGGTAGCTGGCAACCATAGCACAGGTGCAATGCGACTCATAAAACTTATATTATTCTGGTTGCATGATGTCAAGATTTGAGGCGGCGAGATCTTGGAGAGTGGGTCAAGGAGTCTCGCTCAAAATGCCGGCTTCTAATGCATACCATTCCATACCTATTTATTTACCTAGCCTTATTCACTTTTAAGCATCTAATACAAAATTGCATTGCTTGCACGTAAGTTTCATTGAATTGGCTGCCAAAAATTCTCAAACCCACTACGCCATTTTTTTCCACTAGCTTATGGAGCAAGCAGATGGCCCACCTGATGTTAAGTGGTAACCATCACCTATATATAACACCTATATAACAAAGCATTGCCTCGTAATTTACGCACGATAAGAACGTATCTTACGATGCACTGCTTCTTTTTCAAAGGAATTGACAGCAAATTATTCGAAACTGACAGGTCGTTATAATACTGTCCTAGCATGTTCATTTATAGATTGAGGAAATAGCTTCATGACTTTGATCGCCAGATGATACCAATTCAAGTTTCTTTGAGGATGTCTAAGGGGTAGTCAGAGGTACGTCCAAGTATTATGTTAGCCATACACCCACATTCTGCAATTAGTATTTCCATACGTGCCAGGTTGAGCCTATCGCCGCTGCGTTCGAATACCTGCTAACTGGTATCATCACAATGTTTCACAATTAGAGGAGCATTGACATTGCGCATGTATTTTTAGGGTTCCGTACCCAAAGGGTAAAACGGGACCCTATTACTAAAACTCCGCAGTCCGTCCATCTGTCCGTCTGTCTGTCTGTCTGTCTGTCTGTCTGTCTGTCTGTCTGTCTGTCTGTCTGTCTGTCTGTCTGTCTGTCTGTCTGTCTGTCTGTCTGTCTGTCCGTCTTTCAGCAGGCTGTATGTCATAAACCGTTATAGTAAGACAGTTGAAATTTTCACAGATTACATAAAATACTCAAAAATAGAATAAAATGAATATCTAATCTCCCATACAACAAACGTGATTTTTTTGCCGTTTTTATAGATAATGGACCGGAATTCTTCGTGAGCGAGTCCGACTCGCACTTGGCCGGTTTTTTTCTTCTTTTTGTCGTGTCACTAGTTCTTTCGAGCACTTGACGTATGTTTTTAAACTTTCAGGTTCAAAGTAATGCCGGTTTCCTCGCGATGTTTTCCTTCACCGTTTGAGAGAACTGTTACTGTGCACATCTATTTTGAAATAGAAAAGCTCATCAGTGCACGACCGGTTTCGAACCCACGACCATGATCAGAAGGTGGAATCACTCCCACTAGACCACCAATGCTCTTTGTGATTTGAGTTTATTTTTAATTCTGATCTTGTTAGTAAATAGTCGAAATAACAGGCAGATGATCTTCAGGGATTTAACACACTGACGTATGTATTTGACTAAATATTGGTCAAACCAAGTATCCCACATCCTGAGTGTTGCCGGAACAAATAAAACAGACAAATACTCTGATTCTATGAAACATTGCCAGCTACACTTAACTTTTGATTGTCCATAAAATGCTGAACTAAATATTAATGATACAGTGGCGTAGCTAAGAGGACAAGGGCCCCGGTGCATAGAGAAAAAACTTAGGTAAAAAGTTGACGGTTAGAATTGTCGAATTGATCCCACGACCGTCAAGCACATGAGCTTATCGCTGATGCAATGGCTACGGGCGTACTCAACCAAACTACCAAATAACAATAACAAACACATGCTTATCGAGGACGCTTGGCGAATGTGTTGAAAGTCTTAAATCGGGAGTTCTCTCATTGTTGAAGTTCATTTAAAATCTTTAAAAAAAAATGCTAGCCGGCTCTTCTTTTTCCCATCTCTTTTCAAAGCTTAGGTTAGAGGGCCCCCTGAGCTCTGGGGCCCTGCTGCACTGCACCACCTGGCCCTACGATAGCTTCGCCACTGATACCTACAGTATCATCAACTTGAATAAGGCCACTGCTGGACAAAGCCTTCCCCTGTTTTATTGTTAGTATTAAGAATTATGGAATAAAAATGAACACCTTGCTTTCGCTAGATTAAAATAGCCTTTCGTCGCTTTGTAAATTGCACAGAATTTGCTTCAGGCGGTTTTTCATGCAGATAAATCAATGTTTACCGTCAAAAATAAATAAAAATCGCTCTGAACGCGCATCTACATGCATTCCAATCGACCTAGTTTTTTATAGCCGGTTTGAAAAGCTTTCGTTCAACTGAACATTTTAAAATTTAGATTTGCCAACTTGCAGTAAAACTATGAACAACGATTTGTTGAAGCATCAAAACAATACTCGTGGCTGTTGGTCGGTTTTGGCCGATCGCAACAGAATCAGTCATCCATGTAGATGGGTGACCTATACCAACTTTAATATTTTTGAAAATATTAGACCACTGGATAGGATATTGAGACTGAAACCATGTTTTCGAGTTAACATTATGGATATTAAAATGATATTATAGTAAAAGTGTTCCAAATGTTAAAATAAACTAAATGTTGAGATGATTATGAGCGTCATAAACTGTTCATCCTGTTTCCAGCCATGACGGAGCTCATACAAGTCTTTTACGCCACTCATGTAATTGACGGTCTCTAGGACCTAACTGTAAGTTGTACTTACAAGGTTCATTGACCAGCTAAAGAGTATTATATGTTTGAAGCAAGAAGCCTCATTTCTCAGTAAACTTATCCGAAGGATTATCCATCTATCAGACTGCGATGGAGATTAAGGAAACTAGCCTTTAACATATAGCCTTACTACTAGTACCTATCTA
Organism: Chloroclysta siterata; assembly: GCA_932294275.1. Classification (NCBI taxonomy): domain Eukaryota; kingdom Metazoa; phylum Arthropoda; class Insecta; order Lepidoptera; family Geometridae; genus Chloroclysta; species Chloroclysta siterata. Next base: position 15,421,278 of record OW028604.1, on the reverse strand, counting down.
CTTTTCCTGTCGAGTTATGGCAAGTTATTTAACGTACGTATTGTACATCGATCGGACACAGACGTTTCAGAGAACGGCCACGTCAAGAGTACCCTGAACCTAGGAGCATGTACCTATGGAAAATATTATGAGAGTGAATGAAGCAAAAGAGAAATTGATAATTGTATATTTTACTCTCAGTGAAGTAGGTAACTTAAATATTCTAAGCTTATCGAAATAGTGTTTGCGCGGTTTACCTGTTTTGCGGGGTGCCTGAAATAGCTTCAAAAAACGTGGTGGTAGGTTTGATCCCCGCCGAGATCAATCACTATTGTGATGTACATTCTGAGTATGGGTGTTATTAAAAGTATGTATTTACAAAAAAAGTATCAAAAAAATCCCTCAACTATCTGGTTCTCATAGTAGGTACAAAAGTTTTGCTTAGTGAGAGGCTTTTATTTCATTATTATTTAATTTTATATTATAGTTGCTATTAAAAACGGCGGTCAACAACTTGTAAAAAGTACAAACACTAGTCCAATGCAACCATTTTATTGATAAAACGCTTATGTTATTATAATAAACTCAAGTACTGTTTAGTATGGATAGTTTCTTCCTGTGTTGACTCGGTAAATTCCATTCACTCTGAAACATTGAACAAGATTAAGAATAAAAATTTGAACGTTAAAATTTAAGTTTTAAGTAACTTTAATAGAGATTTTTCGCCATCGAGCCAGGCTTACCACGTTGGTTTACTCGTTTAATGAATAAATGAAATGCAACTATTTAATAGTTTTGGTAGTAGTAGCGCTCTTTGTAAAGAGCTCGTCTGGGGAGGTACTACCACCATTCCTATTTCTGTTGCCAAGTTGCTGAGTTGAAGGGTTTGATTGATGGTGAAATTACAGGCAAATGACGCCACCAATGCCATCACATCCAAGTTTGGTTTATCGTTGGTTTTCGTTTTTCTGTATTGCGAATAGTTTTGTATGGAGACGCGATAAGCCCGATAGCCTCTTGCATTCTCGTGACTCGATACAAAACCCGGACTCGCAATACAAAAAAAAAAAAACAAAAACAAAAGTCTAGTAGATGAAAGCCTTGCATCGTGGGCACTAGGTACTTGTCCCAACAACAAAGTGGTAAAATAAATTTCCTCAAATATCCTCGGTGGGGAATAAACCCACGTTTTACACCGCAAAAGGCAGAGCTCCTACCAACTAAGCTGTGAAGGTTGTAAGAGTAGAGCTCTTTGTGTGTGGCTCGTCCGGGGAAGTACTACCACCATGCCTTTTTCTGCCGCCAAGCAGCGTTGCTCTGTTTCGGTTCGAAGAGTGTTATTGCCGGAGAAATTATAGGCACATGAGACTTAACATCTGTATGCCTCAAGTTCATGGACGCAAGGCAGTGCTTTACTATAGGTGATGGTAACCACTTAACAGGTGGGCCAAAAAGTTGTATAAAAAAGCACTAAGCATACCGAGACTTATCCAGATCATCGTCGCCGATGTGGAGGCGCTGGCTGGTGCATCTGTTGAGGGTCAGCTGCAAGTTGTTAGCGCAGAAGTTCCCGTACAGCTTTTCTGCTCTCGCGAAAGTACCAGCGAAGAGCTCGTAAGATCTAAACACATCAGCAAAAGACATTACAGCATTCACATTTCAAGAGCATTTTAAGAGTAGTAGAGCTCTTTGTGAAGGGCTCGTCCGGGGAAGTACTACCACTTTTCTACCCTTTTTCTGCCGCCAAGCAGCGTTGCTGTATTTCGGTTTGAAGAGTGTGGTTGCCGGTGTAACTACAGGCACATGAGGCTTAACATCTGTATGCCTCAAGTTGATAGACGCAGGGTAGTGCATCGTAGGGCACGTTCCTATCGTGCGCGACTTACGAGGCAATGTTTTGTTATATGTGATGGTTACTACTTAACATTAGGTGGGCCATCTGCTTGTTCCATCAGCTAATTTTATTTAAAAAAAAACAAAAAGAGCACCGGTGGTCTAGTGGGATGGCCCTGACTTCTGATCGCAAAGTCGTGGGTTCGAATCGGGTCGTGCAGCAATGGATTCTCTTCATACAATTTATGTGTATAATGCTAGTCCTCAAACGGTGAAGGAAAACATCGTGAGAAAACCAGTTAGTATTCTTATAGCGGCGATGGGCTTGCAACTTGTCACGTATGGAATACTAACTGCTGAAAAATGTGGTTATAAATACCAAATTTAATATTTGAACGTATTTCTGACTACCCCCTTTAGACATCCTCAAAGGATGACTTGGTACTTGGTACTACGAGATCTAAGGGGCTATCTACCGTGACTGAGGATAAAAGTCCTAAAGTCCTGTTTTCTGTTTCTCAAAAAAACTAAATTTAATGATAATTATTAACTTTGCACTGTTTGTTGAGCAACTCGGCAAAGTACTTGGGACTCCAGAGGTTATTCAATTCAGTTTATGAATATTTTAGTGAGGTGCTGTGCAAACTATCTTACGAGTATTTATAAAATGCAGTCGACAGTCTCGGCACTGCTACGTAACCGAGTATGAGATTGTTCCAATTCTATTATAGCTTCATCAACGTATGTTAGTCCACTGCTGGGCGAAGGTCTCTCCCAAGACGTGCCACTGAGCCCGGTCTTCTCACCCAGTGTTTGCCAGCTACATTTCGCAGATCGTAGCCCCGCATTGCTGGAGGGCGTATAATGTTGCTCCAACGGCCCACTGCCATTTCAGCTTGCTAATCCTTTGAGCTATGTCGACTACTTTGGTTCTTGGCCGCATATCTCGTTTCGGATTATAAACTCCGAGCATAGCTCTCTCCATAGTTCGCTGAGCGACTTTCAGTTTGTGGATCGACCCTCATGGCTCACCTGTATTAAGTGGTAACCATCACCAATAACAAAGCATTGAATCGCAAGTCAAGCACTATAGGAACGTGCCCCACGATGCACTGCCTTGTGTCCATCAACTTGAGGCATACAAATGTTAAGCCTCATGCGCTTGTAATTACACCGGCAACCACACTCTTCAAACCGAAACACAGCAACGCTGCTTGAAGATAGAAGTATTTTACACTCACCGACGGAAACTTGGCCACCTACTAATTTTGCGATAATATGTGTTTTTTATGATTTCTTTAGTAAATAAAATGTTAGACGAGTTTTCTTCAATGTTTTGGGGACTTATGGATGGCCTTAGACAATAACAGGTTTGTTTTCTTACTATATTTTTAGGGCAAAATTAATAATACTCCTACATTTAAACACTCATTTAAATGAATAGGAGACCTAATTCACGAATAAATTAATATTACAATTTTTAAATATTTCCTAGTTTACAACGCCGAAATCTCTGTTTATTTGAACGAGCTGCGATGCCGATGCCGCCCGCTTTGCGGATTAGAAGTGGTTGCGGAGTTTGCCCTTTATTTGTTTCGTTCATGTTTTTGCCTCTGTATAGCTGTATAAAGGAGCCCCGTGGGCTCCTTTATACAGCTCGTTTCCGGTAATTTCTATGGAATAAAAGTAATCATACAGGCTATTTTCTATCCCTTATCAGCTAATCCAGGCTTTTTTTTATACAACTAGCTGATGGAACAAGAAGATGGCCCACCTGATGTTAAGTGGTAACCATCACCTATAACAAAGCATTTCCTCGTAAGTCACGCACGATAGGAACGTGCCCTACGATGCACTGCCCTGCGTCAATCAACTTGAGGCATACAGATGTTAAGCCGCATGTGCCAGTAATTACACCGGCGATCACACTCTTTAAACCGAAACACATCAACGCTGCTTGGCGGCAGTAAAAGCGTGGTGGTAGTACTTCCCCGGACGAGCCCTTCACAAAGAGCTCTACTACTCTTAAACGAAATGCTACGGACTAAATTTGTTCTGAGTTTCATCCCAATCTATTTTGTAATTGAGCAATAAAACATCCAAACATCGTAACTCTTGCATTCACAATATATTAGTAGGAAGTAAGATAGAATATGTATAACCTGTTATGACTAATATAGTATAGTTACACTTACAGTAGGGTCGGTCCACAAACTGAAAGCAATGCAGAATTGAACAGATTTTTTGTTACTGTAAATTTTCATGTGCTAATATTTGTATATAAGTTGATTTTATGTAAATTTAGTATCGTTAGTTTTTAATTATAGTTGATTTTTGATGTTATGATTTATAATACTATAGAACTTTCAACAAACTGTAGGTTATATGTGTACTGGTATAAAGAAAAAAGTATAATAATTGCGTTGTTAGCCCTATAAGACTGATTTAAAATAAAGACTGATTTTGCATGTAACAAACCAGTTTTCATTAACCCTAAAAATTTCACCTACCCATTAGGATAGGCAGGCCTAGGCTAGTGACATGTAATGTTTAGGTATAAACAAATCACTGAGTCATTCTAAACGAATGAAATATCCATATGAATAACTGGCGGCAATCGGTAGGTATTCTAATTAGAAAATTTTTCTCCAGTGGTGGCGACTGAGTACATTTTTCTTGATTGCCACCAGTGGGAAGCTGGTGGCAATTGAGAATATAAAATTCTTAATTGTCACCAGTGGTTCTAAAGCTGGTGGCAAATGAGAATTTAAAATTCCCGATCTCCACCACCTGGTGGCAACTGGGATTTTATTTCTCAATTGCCACCAGTGGGGGCGGAGATGGTGGAGGCAACTGGGAATAGACGATCTTTTCTATAGGTCAAATTTTTGAAAATTAATCAATAAAGCATACCTGTTATGACTACAGGCATGAGTCAAGCAGCCCGGTTGGTTGCTGCCTCCATTTACGAAAAAGTCCACATCCCCGATGGCAGTTCCAAGCCCGTTGGAGAGAATACCGTCGCCATCAGTGTGGATGACCTCGACGTAGGCGGCATCAGTGGCGGTCAAGCGAGGAGAGCTACTGCCCCACTGACTACGGGATGGGTCTAAGCCTGAAACAAATATCGGCAATCAGTCATTATTATGACTGACTTTCTGTATTTCCTTACGAGATCTCTTAGAGCTTAGAGAAAGCTACACTCACAATAACCTTCATCCAGAAAATGGATCACAATCATAAGATTGTGATCCATTTTCTGGATAAAGGTATAGGGATAACCATACCATAGGTGGTAGGATGAAGGTGTAGGGATAACCCTACAGTATCATGATTTTCACAAGTCGAAGTCCAGTTCAATACATATTCAATTGAATCACAAGAATTACTTGGAAATGAACCTTGGTGCTAGTTTTATGCGATCAAGCCTAGAAAAACAGGAAATAATATTACCGTTGGTAGTTTAGTTCTAACTGTTCTTTTGTATGATTCTTGTTACAAAAGAATATAATAATGAAATAGGTAAATCAGAAATATGTCGGCAACCAAATGCAAATGTTAAGGTAACCAAAATATTAACATATTTATATAAATTAACATAATATACCAGATAAAAAGGTTGAGGCTAGGACTACTCAATGTTGTACGTTGGTGATTGTGTTAGAGCCAATTCAGACCCTGTGCTTATAATTTTTTTGTCAATGCTTACCTGTGATTCTTGCTACTTGTTGTCCAGTTAATCTGAATATTTCCCGACCAGCTCTACCGACCACATGAGCTCCTAGGTTGAAGCCCACCAAGTGGAGATTCTGGAGCTGTAGTAGTTCAGCATGGTCTTCTGAAGCCAGTTTTGTGAGGAATGAGGCCAACAAGCTGCTTACTATGGGCACTCCACCAACAGCGTTTGAGTAACTCAGCTTGGAGTATGCGGACCAGTCGACCACAATCACGTTGGAATCGCGATTTGCTAAAATTTCTGGAATAAAATGCAATAGTTTGTTGATCGCTTGTAAACTGTCTGTAAATGAACAATTCTGAATTTTGGAAATGTTTTCTTCTAGTTTTTTAATTTGTGTCAAAAATATTACATCTCCTGTAATATTTACTAAAGTAACTGCAGACCTAAGCTATATAACTGATGTATGTACATGTTGGCAAGAAATAAATCAAGATCTACGATTGAGATGCTGGCATTTCTTACCCCTTTTCACCATCTGGTTGAATTCAGAGTACAAATCGCCTTGGTGCCCATGGACCAGCACAATCGTTGGCAGATAACTATTTATGGGGATATCAGTAGTGTTCGCATCTATGTCTGTTGGTATCTGAACCGGAGCATTTGGAGATTCTCTGTTGGAGAAAATATTTTTTTATACATTTTTAAACTTCGTCAGCTTTATTTACCATGTGTGAATTCCAGTAATGTACATAGGTATACCGAATTGAACCTAACTTTACAAGAGGAACGCGTATCGCAGCTACTGCTGCTCTACTACTCACTATGGCCCACTGAAAACCAGCGCTTTATCGTCTACAATAATTATGTATCCAATATGTTCAACTATCTGTTCAACCAGTTCAACAAATTGTAACAGCTCATTTGTAAATTTAGATAATTTAAAAGACTATATAAAGTTTTTTGTATTCTCTTTCATTATTATATTCAGCTTGACGTGAAAGCAAGGATAAAAAGCGACTGTATCTGTATTTACCTTTATACTTGGATGAACTATATACGTGTACTTGGGAAAACATTGCCAACAATATTACAAAACACAAAATATAATGAAAAATGATACTTACTTATCATAAGCGTAGTAAATATTTGCGTGGGATGCTGAAACAAATAAAAGAAGATTATGTTATTTTTTGATCCAATAAAGTTCCCATTTTTAGCCTAAAGAGGAAGTGGAAAATGAATCCATTTTCCACTTCGCCTTTGGTGAATACGCTAAATATGAAATCTTTATTTACTAATCAGTCAAAATAAAAATCAAACGGTCTTTATTCAGTACAATCACAAGGATCACTTTGAAACGTCTTATACACTAGGTGAATCTATCGCCAGTAAAAGCAGTGTTTGAAAGTGTTTATACAAACAAGGAAAAAGTTTGATTATTCCAAATGAGAGGGAAGACGATAGATAAACGGTTGAAATGCATTCCATTCGATTGCCTTATTTCCCATCGGCCGCATCGGCATCAATACTAGTTACTAGCAATGCTCTTTTTTACCTTACCAACTTTTAATTTCGTAACTAGTTAAACTCGACTTGAAATATAGGTACTGAAAACTGAAAAGCAAAAGTTTTGGTAAAGGAAACCACAAACCGTCACCGCCAGCGTGTAAATTCATTTATTATTGATGATTTTTTTTGTACTGATATAAAAGTATGATTTTTTACAGTTTTGTTTTTATTCTGTCTGCTGATGGAACAAGCCGATGGCTCACTTGATGTTTAGTGGTAGGTAACCATCACCTTTAAAAACGCATTGCCTCGCAAGTTATACAAGATAAGAACGTACTCTACTATTCACTGCCCTACGTCGATGAACTTTTGGCATACAGATGTTAAAAAGCCTCATTTTGTCTTTAATTTCACTCGCAACGCTCTTTCGTTCACTTCAACGGTAACGGTATTTGCTAACGTCAATATTTAAGGCACTTTTCTCCCCACCAGAGCCCGTTCTTTTTCTAGCCTGGTAGATTTTTTATCTTATGTGATAAAAATGTATAGGTCATATATATTTTTTCTAGGTTTCATTCAAATCATTTGCGGTGTGTCTTTGATTTAGGAGCTTAGTGCCAACTTTCGCACTTTGCCGACTTTTGCAGTATTTTATACAGGTAATAGCGAAGTGCCGACTTTAGGAAATTTCTATACAATTAATCGCTAATCGATGACTTTCGCATACTGTCGACTTTTTTAATCTTTATGCAATTAGTGTTTTGACGACTATTAAATTTGTGGAAAAGTTCATCTGGGAAAAAATTACCTAAAAGGTACCAACTTATTTTTGTCATCAAACATTCGCTCTCATTGCTGCACTTCAATGTAAAGGGTCCAATCAAAAACGGTGTAAATGGTCCAACTACAGGCACATGATACCTTTACGTCTCATAATGATGAATGCAATGCTACATAGAGCATGTTCTTGGTGGACGTGCTTTATCATGCGATATGATGCCATCCGCTTCAATTTTTTACTATTCTAATATTCATCACGTTCTCAGTGGATGTGCCACACACATGCCATGTGAGCCATGTGTTTATTCTATCACTTTTTGAAATACAAACAGAGCTGTGGCTTTTTCCTTGTCTGGCTTATAATTCATGAGTTTCATCATTTGATAAGAACGTTTCATCATTTGAAACCATTTTTAATCATACACTACTTATACAAAACTCAAACAATTTTTTTTTTCTATTTAAATGTTTATTTTATTTCTTAGTATCTACTTTAACTTTTGCTGTCGTAAATAAATACATTTTCTTTCAAAACACAACTAAGTAGGTAACTATTTATTTTTATAATAGCACGCCAACATCATTATCTAACTTTAAGGTTGGCAGGTAGAAAATGCTCGTAGCTTTTGTACACTTATATTTTTATTTTTTAAATAAATAAACTAAACAAAAAAGTAATGCAGTGTCAATTAGATGAAAAAAGAATGAACACTTCGAGCAGTGGTGGTGGTGGTGTTCTTGTAGCCCCACTTCACGGTATATTTACCAAAAGTAGCCCTCAGTAGGTACATACCTGTTACCACAGCAAATAAAACTACAGAAAACAAAAACATTTTCAGTATTTTTGTCACCACTCTGTGTTGTGCTAAGTTGATCTCTTCTTACACTATGTTAACTGATTTTGTTTTTATACCCCGCAGATTAAAAAAGTAGTCTTTGTGATAAAAATTGTTTTTACTAGATCATCAAAGGAAAGCCGATAGTTGTAATCTAAAGAAGATTACAGTTCACTATTAGGAGACTATAGACATAGGTAAATTAGTCATCGCATCGATAATTGATAAATGTTGTTTGAACTATCAGCAAATTCTATTGATAATTATTATTTAAATATAATTAATAAAAATTAACTAATCCATACTATCTATAAAGGTGTCTGTCTGTCTGTCCGTGCCGTTTTATATTTTTTATCCCTAGTTGTAAATTCGTAGTTTGTAAATTTAAAAATATATATTTCCACACATTCTGACTTTGCCTCTTTAGATCGGCATTTTTTAAACCCGTAACCATGGAAACGCTCGTAGCGATCATTCCATAGATCAGATTGACAAGAACTTTGGTAACGAGTTCAGTAACTAAGGTGTGTATAGGTGTAAGTCGTCTAAACTCCTTGGTAACAGGTTGTCACCTGTTTTATGTTTTACTTTAAAACGGTAATGTTCTTCTTAGAATGTACCACGAAAAGTGGTTAACACCTTCCTATATAAAACAAGCTTAAGGCGAAGACAAGAGCTAATGTGACTCTCGATCACAGGTTTCGACATGTTGAATGATATAAAAACACTATTCTTATTTTCGAAAAATCGCAATCAACCATTTTGTGTGCAATCACATTGCACACAGTTTAGTAAAAATTTCACTTTGATCGATACAAGTTTTCCTACTCAAAAGTTAGCTTTACTAGTTTTCATACATAAGCAAGCTTTTAAGGAGGAAAACCTGTATCGATCAAAATGAAATTTTTACTAGTCTGTGTGCAATGTGACTTTTCGAAAATGAGTTTAGTGATTTTATATCTTTCAACATATCGAAACGTGCTAGCGAGAAGTTGTTTGATAGTTGTCAGCCCTTTAAGTGATAAATAGAGTCGAACGGACACCACGAACGGAACCATACCAAAACGAGCTAAACAGATACCGTAAAAAAAATTGTTCATTGTGTCACGGGGCCGATAAAAGTAATTTGGAAAGATATAAATAATAACGCCGTCATAAAAAGACAAATTAAAGAGTACAATTCACCATAAAAGTTACATGATATTTGGACGTATCTCCTCTTAGACATCCTCAAATGATCTTGAGTTAGTACTAAGTACTAACGGTCAGTTTCTGAAAGCTCAATCAAAACTAATCGTATGTCAAGTCACTCGCAATTTCAGCTATTATATCGAATTAGATAGAGATAGCAAGTGGTTTGACATCCGATTAGTTTTAATCGGGCTTTCAGAAACCAGCCGTAAGAGATCTAAGTCTTGACAAGGTCTACCAAGTCGTGAATGCTAGTTGTGCGTGAAGCTATACTTTATTTTCCTGTTTTTTTAACAACAAATATTATATAATGTATGACTATGGTGAGTATCTGGCTCAGCGAATCAGCATTGCCATTAAGCGCGGCAATGCAGCTAGTGTCTTGGGGTCGCTTCCGATTGGCACTGATTTGGATCAGCCGAACTATCTTTAGATCGTTTGCAACGGTCTGCAGATAGCTCAACTGTTTCATATGTATTTTGTACATTTTGTAAATTCATTGTAATTTTCTTCTTAAATAAGTGCTTTGTAAGACTATGGTAATTATAATTAAATGGGTTAGTTGGGGCAGGATTGACGCACGCAGCTGAAACTTGGCAGAGCTATGCTGTAGCGCATCCAAGTAGCGTATAACTTAGTGTCTTACTGACCCACAATTACTTGGCAAGACTGGGGAAACCCAGCGAATTTGAAAATCAATACTAATATCGAGATTTTGACACCTCTGTGCTTTAACTACTTTTACAGTCAGCTGCACTAAGATATAAACGATTCGTAAATTTCAAAATCGTACCATAAACGTACGATATACTCACAAATAAAGGATCAGGTCAAAGATTCCAGAGATTTGTAAAAAAAAATGTATAAGTAGCTGTAGATCTTAAAAGTAAGACACTTAAAGATCATAATTAGCCGTTTGATTGAATTATACGAAAAAAATACTCTTCAAATTCCAATACTGAAGTCTTTTATAAATTACTAGAGTATTACAAAATAATGATAATTATTTCTGAAAATGTTAAATGGACTAGTACAGTTTTATCAAAAAATAAACATGCTGGGTCTTACTCAGGTGTCTATCTGTTTGTCTGTGAATATGTCACCGCCAGGTCTAAAGGAAACTAAAAGTCGAATTAAAATACATAGTCAAATTAAATGGATACTTTTTTTTTAACTCTCGAGATCATAACACATATTGAAGTATTAGGTACACGGGTATTTATCGCGTTTACCTTTATTATTTTCCCGACGTTTCGGCTATGTTGCAATAGCCGTGGTCGCAGCAGATAAATACCCGTGTACCTAATACTTCAAAATGGATACTTTTTGTTTCAATAAATTTCTAAAATCAACATTTACATAAAAAAACGCAGACGTTTTTACAACTTTGGGTATAGGTACAATAGTTCTTTCAGAAAATGAATAAAGGAGACCTACGTCAGCATTAGCCTTGTTCAGGCCGATGATGATTATGTTGATTAAGTTTTGAATTTTTAGCTCTCTGCCAAAACAGGCTTTAAAATGCAATGGACCTTTTTTATTGTGGGTCTGGTCTGTACGCCACATAGAAAAATTGGAACAAAATAAGAGATTACCATATAAGTGCAATTTCTATAATCTGTAGGCAAATACAGTTGTGACCTAAATCTGTCAATATATGGATCGGCTCGATATTGACAGATTTCATTAATAGGGGAGACCTAGGACAGTTGTGACAGAGGTGAGTTGTGACAAAGACGATTTCTCCCAACCTATTATAGGTAGCGAGCTGTCAACACCGCATGCATGACGCTTTCGATACGCGCTACTCGACTCAGTACATACCGGCGACGCACGAGGCGCTGTTTCGTAAATACGACGGTTGTGTACAAAAAATTGCGAAAAGTAAGTTTTTCTTCAAAATTTTATTTGAATTTATATCATTTCTTATTATATGTGCTATGCTTTCTTATTTTTTCTTAAGTTGTATTGTTATTCAACTCTCAAAACGTTGCATTTATATTTTGTGTGCGCATCTTGTTTAGAAAATATGAATTATTATTCAGTCGTCATTTGAAACACCTAGGCGAGTTGTGACAGCCTGTCACAACTCTCCCATTTTTAATCTTAGCTAATTCCTTAATGTTTTTGATTAATTTTAGATGTTTGTTTATGTCTTAGTAGGTAGGTTAGGTACATAATGTATATAATGTCATACTGCATGCTGAATGACTCTTTTTTTGTTTCAGAATGCCTAATAATTATACACTAAAAACTGATAGAGGAACCGCTATTGTCGAAATCTACGACCTGGCTTTTGAAGAAGTTAAGTTAAGAGGTAAAAGTTTTAGAGTTGCCGCGGCCTCTTACAATCTAAACTACATGTCTTTATCTAGATATATTAAGAAGAAAGAGGCAAACCAAGAAGGCGTAGCTCCGTCTATGGGCTATACCATTCCGACTATTTTTACAGAAGAGCAGGAGAATATATTAAGCGACTATTTGCTAACATGTGCAGCCAGCATCTAATTATGGGCTGACAACGAAAGAAACTAGAGTCATTGCTTATAAGTTAGCCAAAATATATAATAAAAGAGTTCCAGAGTCATGGGACAAAAATTAAAGAGCAGGGGAAGTGTGGCTCAAGCTATTAATTTACTTAATGTTATTTTAATTTGTGCTATGTTAATTTTGTTGATAATTAAGCATAATATAAGTACTTTTTCCTAAAAAAAACATGTTTGATTTATTAATATTAAGTGTAATGATATTTTTTATATCTAATCTAATGCTGTCACAACTTACCTCAGTACCCGTCACAACTTACCTCGGTAGTAGGAGAGTTGTGACAGGGGGAGTGGTCTTTAATTTTGTCGATTTTCTCAGAAACCAAAATACTTAAACTAGTTTTGGTGATTGTTTTGAAAACGGAATGAATGCCGCTAAATTAATCATATGGACTCATAACTGTGGAATGTTTCTTGAACGAAATATGGCCCCAAAAGTAAAAACTGTCACAACCCTCCTAGGTCTCCCCTATTATCTCCATTTTTGTACGAGCAAAAGATTGACGTAACTAAGTGTTCCACTAAAGTCCCCATTACTACCTCCATGGTCTCTATGGTTTGAAATAAATGAGTATAGCTTGCTTGTTTAAAATAAGCATAACGATAAGGCATATTAGAGGTAATAAGGGTACGTACTTAATTTGATCATTTATATGTCGAGCAGGCTAGTAAAAAGTTAAAAAAAGATTAGATCAGCTATCAGCTTCAAAATAATCCTTAAAAATAACAAAATTTAATCAAGATTAAATAGAAATAAGACCGGCCAAGTGCGAGTCGGACTCGCGCATGAAGGTTTCCGTACTTAGTTTGAGGTTTCGTGTTCAGTTTGAGGCCCAAACCGAGTTTTCGTGAATTTCGTGATGTCCACTCCAGTCTTACATTGATTGATTGATACCAAACACGATATTTGGCCTCTGACTACCCCTTACCTACTTGGAATAGAAGAGAATAGAAATAATTTTATTTGCAACACAAAAAAAATTATATAAACCAGTTTTTTTTTTATTAATAATAAATATATAGCAATACAAAAAAACAGGTACCCAGCTTTTGTGCTGCAAAAAGAACCTATATCAGCATTATGCGGGTTGGCAACAACCCACGCTGGTCTTCCGTTTTTTAACTTGGGTTAACCAATTGTATGTCAAAAATCATCATACGTCTTAAAATAAAAATAAAAATGGGATCTACAAATCAAACCCTTTCATATAAAAATAAATAAATAAATATTGGTGGACATTCCACACAGCACTATCTAGCCCCAAACTAAGCCAAAGCTTGTGATATGGGAACCAGATAGCTGATATACTACTTATATGTATATATATTTTTTGTAAATACATACTTATAATATTATATAACACCCAGACAGAGAACAAATATCTATGTTCATCACACAAATGTTTGTTCTCGGTGGGGATCGAACCCACGCCCTACGGCACAGAAGGCGGAGCTACCACCAACTGAGCTGTGAAGGCTGTCTATATGACACATATATACATACATAAAATGCAAAATCGCCCAAGTTGACCGTAAGATTTTCGTTCGCTTCGCAGTTATGATTACTCAAGCAATTTCACATAATCAGTTGTACAAATTTAAATGTGATATATAAATTATCGAACCTTGATCAAAATAAATGTACGTATATTGCCAAAAATAATAATGATGACTCATGCATTAAGTCAGGCCAGTTATCTCAAAAACACGGGCTATTTAATTCTTATACAAGGTGTTTCTATAATTGTGTATATAAACTTCAGGGGGCTAAGGTACCCATCAATATGAATAACTTTTTGTAAGGAACCAACAGTGTAAACGCGAAAAAAAAAACAGCTGTTTCATACATTTTAGCCAGGTAGGTATTGAACTTTTGTATGAAACAGCTGTTTTTTTTTCGCGTTCACATTGTTGGTTCCTTAGAAAAAGTTATTCATATTGATGAGTACATTAGCCCCCTGAAGTTTATATACACAATTAAGGGAACACCTTGTATAAAGCGAAAACAGCTGCTATTGTACCTCTCGCTCGCACATTTCAACATTTTGAAAGATATTAAAAGACAGCTTATTTATGAAAAATCCCAATCAATCAAGTTGTGTGCAATCACATTGCACAAAGTACAGCAAAAATATTATTGTGATCCAAACTAATGTTCCTACTTAAAAGTTTGCGTAGGTACGTGATGTTGAACAAATTAATATTTTTGATGAAATTATACGAATTACACGCAAAATGACACAAATGCACAATGTCAGAATCATAAAATGACATAAAATTTCAACAATGAACTTCATCTCGTTGATGATAATGATGAGCCAAGTACGCATCATTTATTGACCAATGTGTGACGCGACTTACAACCTTATTACTATGATGACACGACCTACACTTAGACTACTCACGTTATCTATTTTAATGAACTTACACAAGGTGGGATTTAGACAAGCTTTGGCTTAGTTTGGGGCTAGATAGTGCTGTGTGGAAAGTCCATCTATATTTAACATCTCATCTTTACGTCAAAAATATTTCCGATAACGTAGTCTCACTAGCCATCTGGTATTACAAAATAAAATGTAAGAGTAGTAGAGCTCTTTGTGTGTGGCTCGTCCGGGGAAGTACTACCACCACGCCTTTTTCTGCCGCCAAGCAGCAACGCTGTGTTTCGGCTTGAAGAGTGTGGTTGCCGGTGTATTTACAGGCACATAAGGCTTAACATCTGTATGCCTCAAGTTGATGGACGCAGGGCAGTGCATCGTGGGGCACGTTCCTATCGTGCGTGACTTACGAGGCAATGCTTTGCTATAGGTGATGGTTACCACTTAACATCTGCTTGTTCCATCACCTTTTATTAAAAAAAAAATGCTAATTATGCATAGACACCTTCTATTGTCATATTCGTATTTTATATCTAGATATTATTAAAATTACATAATCCAGGTAATTTAAATGATTTTTTTCATACTAATCTTTCACATTAGTTGTCTGTCTTTCACATTAGATGTGACACCGTGTCACATCTAGTTTACTTAGTCCGTGTAAATGGTCAGAATCAACAACCTATTGTTTCGATCGAGTAAGCAATGTATTCAAAACTACCGGCATCTTAGAAATATAGTTTTTGTTATTTTAATTTTAGTTAGACCTTTAAGACGATTAGCCCGTGAATTTATGTGTTTACTTTAAATTGTTTTCTCATTTAAGTGAATAATGTATTCTTTTGAGAAATAAATAATCTTAAACCCGACATTAAAATCAATATTATAGAATACAGATAGAAAAAAGTAAATTGACAATAAACGCACTAAGTTAATAAAGGCAGGTCATAGTACACGCATGCGCGACATCAGATGAGCTGTCGGACGGCAGTGTCTGTTGGAGCCAGTACCATCCCGGGTGCAGAACTAACGAGTTGCTTTACTCCCGGGGATATAAGGAGGAAGGAAAGTTGCGTACTTTTCTGAACATTTTTAAAGTTTTAAGTTTTTGAAAGTGAAGTGAATGCGTGGAAGAATGCGGTGGACGACGCTTGCCGTGGTTTTTTGCGGGGTGATATGTTCAGGTGAGTTTTTGAATTTACCTAAATTATACCTATCGCACGCGCACAAATCTATGAAAAAATATGTAAGGCAAATAAAAACGGGTTTTTTAGTATCGATAGGCGAAGTCAGCTGTATCATAATTAATTATACGTTAATTTAATAATTATGGACTCGTTATTATCTATCTCTCTCTTTTAATTATATTTACAGGTTAAAATAATCAACTGTAGATTAAGAGTCACGGATAGGTTGCATAAATATTTGTCTGTTCATGAATGTATATGTCGGTTTATAGCAACTTTATTGCAATGGAAAAGATTCACTAGAAATCGGTGGAGATGGGTCTAATTCTAATTCATGGGTATATTTTTACTAGAAATATATGAGAGTGGACAGTCCAGTGTATGTGGCTGATGATGATTTATCCAGAGATAGGAAGAAAAATATTGACTTCCTAAATGAGAGTATGTAGGTATAACAAAGCCCCTATTTTTATGGTAGCGGTAGTTTTAATGACGACGTTAGTTACGGCACGTCAGGTAACCTTTAAACAACTCCGATGAATATAGTACAGCTGTCGCCTGATGGCATACGGCTTTGTTATTTCGGCATTCACACAGCGCCATCTAGAGCCAAACTAAGCACATAGTACTATGGATACCAGATAACTGATAATATAAACTTTTCTCCATACATTAGTACAAACGACCGAAGCCCGATAACTAAATAAGGAAAGAAAATCTCATGACGTCTCAGCTTCATAAGAAACTAGTGTAACTAAGTGGATTCCAGCGTAGCTCATCAGAAAATATATTACACAGTTATCTATCAAAGCGTCTCTTTGAGTGACTTCCTGAATCATTCCTGTCACGTGCCATTCCGGACGGAAAAAACCTTTGCACGTGCCTTCCTTGGGATTAACCTCTTTTACGTAGGTTGGTTTCCTAAATTAAATATTTTGAGAGGACATTTTCCTGATGAATATGTAAATGTCGCAATGATTCTGAATCTAGTAGGTATTTCAGTTTAACTTAATTTCAATATAAGTATAATGTAGTTGCGTAGCATAAACTAAGTAAACTAGTTTAAATCGAATTTCAACATAATGGTTAGCGAACGAATACAACTCGAATGAGCTTGTACTCAAGATATGAGTCTACAATCAGAGTAATGCCAGAAATAAAGAGAACGTAGTGACTATTCATCTCATACACTTGCGCAGACAGCTATCGAGTGAGCTCTGCTTGGAGTTTCAATTCGTGATATGAAACAAGAAAATTCTTAGAAGAACCCAGATCACACATAGTTCTCAGAACTAGTAAGTTGTAGTCATAATTGGCAGGCCAAACAGCTTGTAGACCTAACAGCCGCTGGAGAATGCCAGTTCTCGAAGCTACCACGAACTGCAAGACAATAGCACATGGCTCGTACGATCGACGACATTGTTAAAATTTATTGGAAAAGGCGTTGTTCCTAGAAGCTTATGCGGGTGAAACCTATATGCAACGTGTACCAGTAGGGTTCCTGATCAGACCAAGCACTGGAATACTTTGACGTGTGCATAGTTCGAATACTTCATTTTCGAAATTCCCATACAAAGGGTAATTAATTTTGTCTCAGAAATTTGCAACAACCCTGAAGTGTACGTGACCTTGGTACATACGCTATTTGCGTTTATTAATTGGTGGCAACTCTGTTACCTATTTTATCTACAGTACACATTTAAAGGTCAAAAACAGCTGTAAATAGGGCTGCGTCATGTTGTGTTAGTTTCATTTTGGCGGAAAGTTAAAAAGGAATTTCATGAATGAAAAACTTCGAAATTTCAAGTTTTATATAAAAAGTTGTTCGCTATGACCTGTAGAATACCCTGCTTCCGGGTATTATGTTACACATTATATAACGTAAGATTCTGTTTGTCAGATTGTTTTTACTTCGTAGTTCTTTTTATCATAATGGAGCAGGCGGTTTAGAATACCTACACATTTTCACTCTGCCTCTCTGCCTTAAAGATTTTAGTTATCAAAAAAACAGAGGACGGCAATAACTTCCTCTCAGTTGGCGTTCAGTTTTTATTTAACTAAATTGTTTAGACTGTGACTTGAGTTATATGAAGTCGATTTCAAAATGAATAATACTCGTATCAGCTGCATTAAACATGTGGATTGGAATTATCTATAGGCAGATGGCCAATAAAGGCCATAAAAAGAACAATATGGCTCATACGCCTGTTTAATTGACAGGTCAGCCGGTGTCTCAATTAGAGTTCGTTCAACTAATGAGGTTACGCACCAATAAATATAATGGTCAATGACGCTATGGACGCCATTGGACATTCTATGGTGTTCGTGGAATTGTCGTTTAAGCGAAGGTCAAGCCAATGCATTCGACCACGTACTACCATGCCTATTTCAGCCGCCAAGCAGCGTTGCTGTGTTTCGGTTTGAAGGGTGTGGTTACCGGTGAAATTACAGGCACATGAGGCTTAATATCTGTATGCCTTAAGTTAATGGACGCAGGGCAGAGCACGTTCCTAACGTGCGTAACTTACGAGGCAATGCTTTCTTATAGATGATGGTGATCACTTAACATCAGGTGCTTGTTTCATCAGCAACTAGTACAAAAAAAACTTTATACTAAAATTAAGTTAAACCGTATTATTCTGGGTATTAAGTATTAAGATAAGATAAAGATAAAGTTCAAAACACCACACTCTAAAACTGGAATCGCTGATGTAGTTCGCACGGTAGCTAAGTTGAAATGGGAGTGGGCAGGTCATGTTATCCGTCTGAGACCTGAAAGATGGGTCATAATGGGTACCTACCGAGAGTAGAAGACGTCGCGGCCGCCCGAGGAAGCGCTGGCGAGACGAATTGAGACCCACTCGCTATTGAAGTAGTCTTCAACAGCGAGTGGGTCAACGCACCAAGAATCGAAGGGAGTGGAGGAGCTTGGGGAAGACCTTTTCCCAGCAATGGGACAGTATATAGGTAGATAAGATAAAAAAAAAGTTAAACCGTAATACCTACTAGGCTCAAAAACTACTGGTCCGATTTCAAAAATTCTTTCACCATTAGAATGCTACATTATCCCTGAGTAACAGAGGCTATATTATATTTTCAAAAAAATCAGGGATCCTTACTAAAACTTCAATAATGTAACCCAAGGTGGAAAACAAAAACCTTACATCGCGTGCGCTGCGAAAACTATTGAAGATAGAACAAAATAATGTACTACGATTTTGTAGAACACGTCATCATCTACAAAAAATGTCGCAATAGCATATGTCTAACTATTATAGTTATGTCACAATAAGTGTTCTTTTATTATAAAAAATTAATTGATATGCCTCCGCTAGAAAAGGGTCTTTATTTGTACCTTGGTATTAATCCTTATCCAAATAAATTCATAATTAAGACGGTTTCAATACCTATCGATTACTTCTTAAATTTTTCAAATCGGACAGTCCATTCAAAAGATATGACGAAATTAAAAATGTTAACGGGTCCACGGGTCACGCGCGGGTTGCGATTTCACTCTCTCAAGGAGAAGCGCGTGCAAATGTATGAAATAAGTAGACGCGAGGCTCGAACCCACACGGTCTAAGTTTATCCTAAAATGTTTAAAAAATTTATGACCACCCATGCGAAGCTGGGACAGGCCGCTAGTCATCAATATAATGGTAAAGTGGCATCCCTGAGTGGATTTAAAACTGGCTAAAGAAACTAACGATATTTTAGCCTGCAAAAGTTGGGTGGGTTTTTACATTACCTAGTAACGTTCACCCATAAATTAAATTCACTTGGTCCTTTTCTATTTGGTGACAGTTTACAGTTGAATATTCATGGTAACCTTTTTACACGGCCAATTTAACAAGCACACGATAAAACGGCACTTTTTATAATTGAATAACATTTATTTTATAGTGACTCCCGCCTGAGGCTTTGCTCGCGTAGGTAGCAGAAGTATTGTAGTATCATCAATTTTTTCAACTAATGTTTAAATGCGAAAGATACGATGTCTTGATGTTTGTGACTCAATCACCCCCTAACTATACTGAACCGATCAGGTTATAACTTGAATGTTAAAAGAAAGATAGTTTGTTACTTATCTAGGTAACAAACTAGCATTATCCTGAAAACTTATATCTCGAAGTTTTTTCGGGAATAGGTAGTATTCACCTTAAACATTAATGTTAGTAATTACTTCAAATTCGCGAGAGAAGTAGCGGGCGGCAACTAATAATAATACTAAGGCAGGCAGAAATATTTCGAAAATTAAACCAGTCCTTTAACTTGAGGCTGACAGTACTTAACAGCATTTAAAGCTCGTTTTACATTACTGTATGCTCCAGAGAGCCGCAGAAACTGTAGTTGGTTACAACTTCTTAGTTCCACATTTGAATGTAGCTCCAACTATTTTGTATCAAGGGAAAATGGTGTCATTCAGTTTTCAATTCCATTTAGGATTCCGGAACTTTGCTTGTACGAATTGGGGATGGAGAAAGTAGCAAAAGGATTTGTTTTAACCAACTGTCAAAGGTCATTATACGATTAAAGTACAATTTTCTTAATGGATACTTGAAGGGTGAAGATTCTGCCGAAGGGTGTCTAGGTCTACAGGCGCTTCCGTGGGCGCCTGCGAGACACCGTGATACTGCGAGCACAGCGCCGCCACTCTATGGTGATTCATTAGTTAAAGGTACATTCAAATATAGACCAGAATTGTATAAGTATTTCTGTGTATTTTATTATACGACTCGTATGGTGTTATGTGGTAGGTAACCATCACCTATATTTATGTGCACCTAGAAAGTTTAAAACCTAGAAAGTTCTAAAACATGAGTCAAGTGCTCGAAAGGAGCCTCTTGAAGGCGCACTTAAAATCCTTTCACCACACTGGTTTACACGAAAAGAAGAAGAAGACCCTAAAACAAGGCATTGTCTTTCAAGTCACGCACGATATGAACGTGCCCTACGACCCACTGCTCAGGTCCGCATCAACTTGAGACATACAGATATTAAGCCTCATGTGCCTGTAATTTCAAATATTATCACTTTTTAGGTCTGACGCGCCTCCAAATGTGTAGATGAACTTATGCACAAATTTAGCCATAACGATGAATAAATACACAGTTTTTTTTAAACTCTCGCAATCATAACATAATATTGAAATATTACTTGGGTATTTATCGCGTTTTACCTTTATTATTTTCCCGACGTTTCGGCTATGTTGCAACAGCCGTGGTCGCGGTAAATAAAGGTAAAACTCGATAAATACCCGCGTAATACTTCAATAAATACATAGTTTGTTATCTAAAAGGTGTTTACGACACACACAAAACTCCAAATAACACTGCCAAGAGAGCCTTATACGGCTGTTTTACAGCATTTCATTAGTCCAGCTACTCCATAAAAGCCTACTTCACGTGTCACTTCAGTTCATTTGAATCTCAGCGGAAAATATTAGTGTGACAGAGTGTATAAGTAATGACAGCTGAAGATGAAAAAAACAAAGTATTTTTTTACTATATTCGCACAAGTTGAAATCTAAGCCAAAATTTATTTGTTCAATTGAATCACAAATATCACTAAAAAACTCCACGGGGTTAAAGTATTGTCACTGACAAATAATTATAAGGTTTTGATGCTTTAAGGATGTTGAGTATTTATAAATGCTAGGAACTTGCTCCTATACCCCTATGCGAGGTGTAGTGACGAATAAAATACTGTGGTATTGAAAAAACAAATAAATGTATTAAAAATTCTCTTATTATTTAGCCTAAATTTACTAGAAAAAATAAATAAATGTTTACTTTATAATTTACTTTAATTAAGCCTTAATTTACTATAAAGTGCGCGAGAGAGAGAGAGAGCAATATTGCTGTCTCGTTCCGATAATTTATGACCGAGTTTGCAGCGAGTGTTTAACGCGACCTTACTTTTTTTTATGTACCTGCAAGCATTTTGTTACAATAAAAAAAGTAAACCACTAAACAGTATTTCAAAGAAAAGGATATTAGGATTAAAATGAATTTATTCAATAATTAATTCGTACATTAATATTAAAATAGATAGATTAAAATACACAATAAAAAAAAACTGTGATTCTAAGAATAAAAAAATAAATCTCTAATACTATAAGACTCAAAGTCCTGACTGACTGACTGACTGACTGAATGACTGACTGACATATAGACAACGCACAGCCTAAACCGCTGGTCCTAGAGACTTGAAATTTGAGGAGTACGTAGGTCTTATGGCGTAGAGGTGTACTAAGAAGGGATTTTTGGAAATTCAACCCCTAAGGGTGTAAAAAGGGATGAAAACGTTTGTATGAAAAATAGTATTCCTTGAACCTACAAACTTGAAACTTGGAGTAGATATACTTCAAAGCCAAAAAATAGGAATGGCATTTACCCTTAATAAGTGTGCAAAGGGATGTAAAAGTTTGTATGGGAGTTTTTTGAGCGCTGGTCCTAGAGGCTTGAAATTTGAAGAGTATATAGGTCTTATGGCGTAGAGGTGTACTAAGAAGGGATTTTAGGAAATTCAACCCTTAAGGGTGTAAAAAGGGTTGATAACGTTTGTATGAAAAATTGTATTCCTTGAACCTACAAACTTGAAACTTGAAGAAGATGTACTCCAAGGCTAAAAAATAGGAAAGGCATTTAAAGTTTTTTAAAATTACCTTAACTAGTAAAAGAGAAAGAAAGAAAACACGTTTATTCATCCACCACCGTAAAAAAAAAAAAAAATTAAAAACTAAAATAACATAAATAAAACAAACCAGTAAGTATACAAACTAAAAAGATTCAGTGGTGGTGAATGGGCCAACAGCTCAGCATATGCTACTATATGTTGCCATACAGTAGCGCTGGTCTTCTGCTGCGACCCGGTATTGGCCTCACGGACGTCCAGGCTTAAGTTTGGCTCGCCGTATATCATAACATTACATAAACATTAATTCGTGGTCTTTGTGATTGTACTGAATAAAGACCGTTTTGATTTTGGTTTCGACTACTTTCAGATTTATTTTAAATTAACTCAAACATTTTTATTATATAACAAAAAAAACTCAAATTCATCAAACAAAATATTATTAAAACCGTAAACTATAAAACAATAATGAATACCTACAACTAATGAACAGATAGCGGAGAGGAAGAAGAGCGGGGTTCCACTATGCCAGCCAGGGTTGGTTGATTTGTTTTCCTAAAATATGCAGTTTAAGTTTAAACCTAAATGAGTCCACATTTATTGCTCTACATATTGGTGGAGGGATAGAATTCCAGCACTTGGTGGCGGCAAAGCGGAAACTGCCTCTGAAGGCTGCAGATCCATGTAGCGGTGTAGCTAGTAAAAGATCAGCACCTGCTCTCGTATTATATCTGTTACCATCACTGTACCATCTTAACTTCTTAAACAGATATACTGGTTTACGGCTCTTAATGACTCCAAATAAAAGAGTCGCAAAATGAAGATACCTTCTCCAAGACATTTTAAGTAGCTTCGCTTTATTAATAAAAGGTGTAACGTGTGCTCTGGGTGGTACTGGGAAACAGAATCTTGCACAAGCGTTCTGAACACGTTGTATGAGTTTCTCAGTTCTTGCAAACAATCTGGGGCCGTATACAGTATCTGCGTAATTTAACTTAGACAGTACTAGTGATTCGCATAAGCTAATCCTGAGATCAGTACTGAGGCAGTCGCGAATACGGTACAGTACCTTTAACCGATAAAAACAATTACGTACTGAATCAACGATATGTTTTTCAAACCGCAACTCACTATTCATTCCTACTCCCAGATTCCGAGCTTCATTAGAGAGTACAATCGGCTCTCCCAAAATATTTAGATTATGCGGTACGAGGGCAATGTCTGCAATTTGCTTCTTTGAACCCAATATCATGTATTTTGACTTTGCGGGATTTAATACCAAAGAATTTTTATTTGACCATAGCGCAATACGACTGAGGTCTGCGTTTACTCTTTCGATGGCATTAAAAGTATCTTTAGGAGGAAATGACATATACAGCTGTAAGTCGTCTGCATAAATATGATAGTGACAGTGATGGATATTAGACACGACATCAGCGCAGTAAATCACAAATAACAATGGACCCAAGATAGAGCCTTGTGGAACACCTCTAGGAACTTGACGACGGGAAGATAAAACTTTTCTACCGTTAGCTTCAGTGGTTTCTACTAACTGCGAACGATTTTTGAGATAACTGTCAAACCAATCAACGGTATCCCTTTCGAAACCATAATAACTTAACTTAGAAAGCAGTAGGGTAGAGTTAATACAGTCAAACGCACGCGAGAAGTCTAAAAGAATTAAAGCAGTGCCCATACCCTTATCTTGTGCCCCAAGTATATTGTCAGTGACATCAAGTAACGCTGTAGCAGTACTGCGACCCTTTCTAAAACCAGATTGCTTTTCAGGCAAGATATCATTAGACTCTACAAAAAGACTAACCTGATCGTGTACTACTCTTTCCAGAATTTTAGAGAGACAGGGTAAAATACTAATTGGCCGAAGGTCCTTAAAAGTGCTAGGGTTTGTCACCTTAGGAATAGGCTTGACAACTGCAATTTTCCACAGATCCGGAAATACAGATGAAGCGATGGATGTGTTAATTATACAAGTTATGGCACGAAGAGTGTAAGGCAAGGTTAGCATAATCATATCTAGGTTAACATCATCGAAACCCTTGGCGTTGGATTTAAGTAAACGAATGGCTTTATATACTATGTCAGTTGTGGTGGTTGCTAGACGCAGAGAATTACCACAAAACTTATTATAATATGATAAAAGAGAAATGTCATTATCATTGGAACCCGGGACGTTTAGAAAATTATTATTAATTAATTCAGGGTCATTAAGGTGGTTAGGCAGTTCAACTGACTTATTTTTAGGGAAGATGGTTTTACGTAAAGATTTCCACAAACCTGCCGGATCCTTAAGATTTTCATTAATATGTTTACTGAAATAAGCGCGTCGATCCGATTGTAGAGCATTTGAAACAGTTCGTTTCAGGTCCTTATAATATTTATTATGAATTTCGTTCTTAGAAGCACGATATCTATCATGTGCGTCATCTCTAAGCTGCATCATGAGTTTTAAAGTATCGGTGATCCAGGGATGAGATGGCTTCTTAATAAAAACTTTTTTTTCCGGAGCGTGTAAGTCAAACAGTTTTAAAATCATTTCATTAAAATATAATACCATGTCATTTACATTATCAAAGGTTTCAATATAATCCCAGTCAATACTTTCTAAACCCTGTTAAAATAGTCAATCAAAATGTCTTTAATCGGTCGAAACATTATAAAGGACCTGAGTGGTTTCTGTTTTTTAAAATTAAATTCAGCAGTAATAAAAGCGTGTGCACCAAGGTCGGGGATATACTTCACCAGGACCTGTTTGGAGGGGGCGTCAGAGCAAACAACATCAATCAATTTTGCACTATGGTCAGTAAAATGAGTTGGTTCAGAGACCAGCTGGTTTAGGTTGGTGTAGCTAAGGAAACTAAAAAACTTTTTACTTTCGCTATCGTCAGTGTTCAACACGTTAATATTGAAATCACCGAGTAAAATAAGATAATCGTAACTTGTAAAAGATGATATAGACTCCGTAATAGCATCTAAAAAGTCATCAGACTTTTGCCATGGAGGGCTATAAGCAGTACCTATAACGAGTTTTGAGCCGTTTACCGTAAGTGTAATCCACATCTGATCCACGGTGGTATTGACAGGGTGCGCGCGGGTCCGAACATGAAGTCCATTTCGTACATAGAAGCCTACTCCTCCACCTCTAGAGCGGACAGAAGCCGAGCGCGGTACAATGCGTGGTATGTGGCGAAGCCTGTAGCCGGGTACGATGGGAGCTCGCTCCTCCTCTCCACTTCTGAGCCATGTCTCGTTGATAGCTAAAATATCGGGGGCATAACGCTCTACTACTGATACAAATTCGTCGTGCTTTGTGTTTAGAGAACCCGCATTAAATAAACTAACTTTCAAAAACTTACTTTTAAAAATCATTTTTAAAGTTTAAAATTTGTTCTGTAAATTTAACATAAACATATAAATAACAAACAATGCATACTTTCAATAAAACACAAACCAAAACGATAAAACGCAATATTTCATACAGACAATAGTAGTTCGCCCCGAACTGAGATCTCGTGATGCGACCCGACGAACGCATCAAAACTTTGAGTACGTAGTAGTCAGACGCAAGTCCAAACATTATCTTTGGACTTTTTTCTGACTACCGCCTACTAACTTGGTATGGTAACCAAGTTTCAACTCTATTGGCCTATTTATTGAAGAGTTCCGTTGAACAGCCCTTGGCTGCATCATCAGACCTGGTCGTCGTCACCATTTTATGAGAACTGAGTACCTCCTTCATTTATTTCAAGAAAAAAAATTAAGAAAAAGCAAAGGAATTAACCGACCAGTAGAAAAACCTTGATGTCAACGAAACTCTTAGAGATTGGAGCTCTTGGATCGCTGGTTATCTTAATTTAGCTTTTATTATTTTATCTCAATAACCGAGTGTCACAAAAAAAAAGTAAAAATTGTTTTGGGATGTCCAAACAAAGTCCTTTCATATGACATGTAACTTGATTTTTTTATGTTACTTTTTTTATTTTTGCCCCCGTAAAAAACCCCATATCTCAAAACCCCTTCATCCGATTTTACTCATTTACTTACCAGTAAATTTCTCAAGTACAAGCTATCGACATATCGAATTTCATGCAGATCGGATCAACGGTTCTAAAGTTATCGCCAGACAAACATACATACATAAGGTAAGTAGTGTAAGGTTGTCTTTGTTGTATTTGTCATGTTCGTGCTAAACTCAGTACCTATACCTACCTACCTAATATAGGTAATGTACGCCTATAGGTATCTCTTATACCTACGTAGGTATTTAAAATCCTACCCAAATAATATACAAATCAATGCGAAAGTTACGATGTTTGGATGTTTGTGGCTCAATCACGGCACCGCTTCAACGCGTGCGAAGCCGCGAGAAGCCACTAGTTAGTATTATATCAGCACTTTAATCCCAATAATTAGCTTTCCTTAGCTTTGGTGGCTTTGGGCTAGTGGATCATCAACTAATACATTTCGCTTCTTGTTTTCATTGAAAAAATGCCATTTCCGAGTGGAAATTGGGAAAACTATTTCGCGTTACTACCTATAATTCTATGGCTCGGACATGATATTTCCCCATCAGTCGTTAAGCAGGGCGCGGCGGCCCTACCCTGAAACCCTGAAATACGCTGTTACAAACAGGTCAACGGACCTAAGGTGCGAATACACATGCTCGCGATAGTAGCAAAAAAATGCTATATTATTGCAACAGAATACAATTGTAAGCCATCGTGAGGTCTTTACATTTTAAGGTTTATGAGTTTGTGTGTGGCTCGTCCGGGGAAGTACTACATCCATGCCTATTCTATAATAGGATACAACGCCCATACACAAAAATTACGTACGTTTATCACACAAATATTTGTTCTCGGTTAGAATCGAACACAAACATATTTCCTCGCCAAGTCTTGTCAAGAAGAATAGAAAAACAATGTATTGATAATTGTTATGATATTTTTTTTCTAGGGCCAC
This sequence comes from Chloroclysta siterata, assembly GCA_932294275.1. Classification (NCBI taxonomy): domain Eukaryota; kingdom Metazoa; phylum Arthropoda; class Insecta; order Lepidoptera; family Geometridae; genus Chloroclysta; species Chloroclysta siterata. Next base: position 15,393,744 of record OW028604.1, on the reverse strand, counting down.
TGAGCCGAAGACTGAAACCGTGAGAGTTCGCACGTAACTCCTAACATGTCTTTTAAATATCTCTCACTGTTTCAGTTCGCCTTAGTAGCCCTGTGAATAACCTGAGCAACTAATTATATCTACAATACAATATCCTCTAAGTTAACAAATTAGTTATGTGACACCGCCTCACCATGTAGATGCCCTACATATGCTTAATTAATTACTGTTTGAATACCGTGTGATAACCCCCAATTAGCCTGAAGAGGGTATCACTTAGCTTCCTTCCTATGGCTTCGCTTGGAGTCTTGTTCCGTCAAAACGGAAACCTTACTCATACCACGCGTGCTGTGTTATGCAAGAGTTCATGGTCTTTTGTCTACTAACTTCTGCACTTGGTTTTACTCGCAGTGTGTTAACATTATAAAAATAAATATTGGTGGGACTACGTTCATATCAATCATGACTTGCGAGGCAATGCGAGCAAATATGGGTGATAGTTACCACTAACATCAGGTGGGCCTCAGGTAGGCCAGGTGACAGTCAGTGGTAACCATAGGGCTACCACTTAACATCAGGTGGGCCTCAGGTAGGACAGGTGACAGCCTTCACAGCTAATTTGTTAGTAACTATGCCTTCTGCACCGTATAGGCTGTAGGTTTGATCTCTACAAACATTTGTGTGATGAACATAGATGTTTGTTCTTTTGTATAATAGCTGATACTTATTTTTTAAAACATCGCGTCGCTGTCGCTTTACGTTTGCAGCCGTGGCGATACGAGCGATAAGTTAGCAAATCTGCCACAGTTCCAATGAAGCTACATTCGAGAATCGAAAACCACTCTATATTGAAAATCTCGTTCTTGGGAGCTTGTACACTCAGTACCGTTACGTTTGGGTGAAGATGAAATTTAAAAAAAAAGGCAGTTTCGGATGTTGATGTAAAACTATGTTAGGAAATTAGGGGCAAAGATTTTATTTTATTCCAAAAGTTAGCAACCAAGTGAACTTTTTAGACAGTAATAGAATCTATATTGTGATTTTTATAAGTGGAGGTAAACTATATAAAAACCAATAAAACATGACAGTAGGCACATGCAAACATTTAAAGTTCTATAAGAATATGGTAAATATTGTTGAAAATAATGTTTTTTTGTAACATCTGCCCCAAAACAAAGCTATTACTATCGGAACTAGATATATATATATATATACTTGAGGCATACCTACATATGTTAGGCCTCATGTGCCTGTAATTACAACGGCAACCGCCCTCTTCAAACCGAAACACAGCGTTGCTGCTTGGCGGCAGAAAAAGGCGTGGTGGGAGTACTTCCCCGGACGAGCCCTAAAAAAGAGCTCTACTACTCTTAAAAGATAACTAATAAATTACTTATCAAATTCAAATTAATTTACCAAAAATAGAAGGTAAGGCGGGGTCCATCAGCAACCCTTGTAGGTTGCTGATGGACCCCGCACTAGGACAAGCCTGTACCGCGGGAGGCCAGAGTACAACAAACACGATTTACACAGACAATAGTATAAAACTTAAACAGATAACACAGAAACAAGGCAAGACACGAGACTAAACACAGGATAAGAATAAACAGATAAAATACATGGCACACCATACACACGGTATTTTACTATCTTTTTTTTTATACTACCAAGTAAGCAAACAAGCATACGGCCCACCTGATGGGAAGCGGTTACCGTAGCCTATGGACGTTTGAAACACCAGAGGTGTCACACGCGCGTTGCTGACCCTTTAAATGTTTTAGAACGCCTTTTTTGAAGAACCCCATGTTGTACTCTCCAGGGAAAACATCCGCAGGGAGCGCATTCCACAACCTTAGAGTGCGCGGGAAGAAGTTCCTCTGAAACCAAACAGTCGACTCAATCTACTAATGTCGTTAACTGTACCTACCACCTAAACTCAAAGACAGGAATAGGAGCGAAGTCTCGTTTCATTACATCGGCTTGGCGCGCGAACTTCACTCCATTCTATCTCATCAACTATTAGAATTCTATATTGCAACGATGCTACATTACAATATAGAATATACTATTCTTTGCTACTTTCTCGCGATTTCGAATAGACTGAAATGGGCAAGGTTGGCATTGCGAGTTTCGCAATGCCTATTTCTGCCGCCAAGCAGCGTTGCTGTTTAGGTTTAAAGGGTGTGGTCAAAATTACAAGCATAGGAGGCTTATCATCCGTATGCCTCAAGATGGACGCAGGGCAGTGCATCGTAGGGCACGTTCCTATCGTGCGTAACTTTCGAGGCCTACTGTTATAGGTGATGGTTAGCACTTTATGTCAGGTGGGCCTAAGGCACCCTAAGGATTGTGGGAGGTCGGTGGATGGAAAAATCTCAGAATCGTTCTTCCTGGCAATATAAAACAATAATAGGGTGTTAAAACTCCTGAAAACTTCAGGGGGCTAAAGTACCCATCAATATGAATAACTTTTTCTAAGGAACCAACACTGTGAATGCGAAAAAAAACAGCTGTTTCATACATTTTAGCCAGGTAGGTATTGAATTTTTGCATGAAACAGCTGTTTTTTTTTTCGCGTTCACAGTGTCTTTAGAAAAAGTTATTCATATTGGTGAGTACTTTAGCCCCCTGAAGTATTTCCATCGGCTTCAATCCTTAAAAAAGGTTTTCGCTTCATTCATTCTCATAACATGTAAAGAACTTATAATTTGATGACGATGAATATAAACGAACTATAAGTTTCCCACCGTATAGGAATGTGGCGTATGAGTCCCGGGAGAGCTAACTCATTATGGCGCAGTGGCATGCCAACTTCACTTCGCCTAATCAACAGGACCCTTAGCAGCGGTTTCGAAGTTATCGATTGCAATGAAGCAGTATTTATACAGGCATTCTTCGTCTTCTTTGCGTGCAATAAGTTCTTTCTAACAATGAGAATCATTTAAACACATGACCAATATATTGTAACATCCATAATAAAATCTTGGCTTAACAAGCATAATTTAACAAAATGTTACATATTTTTTTTATACAACTAGCTTAAACGGCGAAGGAAAACATCGTGATGAAACCAGTTATTATTCTAACAGCGGCGATAGGCTTGCAACCTGTCACGTATGGAATACCAACTACTGCAAAATGTGGGTTTGTGCTAAATGTAATGTTTGGACATACCTCTGACTACCGCCCTTAGACGTCCTCAAGGAATCTGGAGTTAGTACTTGGTACTAAGAGATCTGACGGGATATCTACCGTGCCTGGGGATCAAAGCTGTTTCAGTTTCAGTTTACAACTAGCTTATGGAACAAGCAGATGGCCCACCTGATGTTAGGTGGTAACCATCACCTATAACAAAGCATTGACTCGCAAGACACGCACGATAGGAACGTGCCCCACGATGCACTACCCTACATCCATCAACTTGAGGCATACAGATGTTAAGCCTCATGTACCTGTAATTACACCGGCAACCATACTCTTCAAACCGAAACACAGCAACGCTGCTTGGCGTCAGGAAAAGGCGTGGTAGTACTTCCTCGGACGAGCCCTTCACAAAGAGCTCTACTACTCTTCAATGATATATAACTAACTTAACCTAACTAGGTACTTACATAGTGTGGTGAATAAATGTTTAGTGCGCCTTAACGAGACTTGCGAGCATTTGACATGTTTATTTAAAACTTTCTAGGTTTTACGACACCCCGGTTTCCTCACAATGTTTTCTTTCACTGTTTGAGAGTATGGCCGGTTTATGATCCTTTCAAATGATGTTGATGATCTTTCGCAAACAATGCCCATAATGCTAAGGGTACTTACTATTCCAAATTGTATTAGCAAGTTCATTGCACTTCACTGCTATTCATTCTGTGGCTACTACTAAATTCTAAATAGTAGTTGTTCAACACAGGAAATACGCAAAACTATATTTGCTTCAATTAGTGGACGACCAAAGTGGACCGCTACACTACTGTTATATAATGTCTAGTCAACGTCTAGGTACCTACTCTTAAATCTAGATTATATTACATTGTAACAAGGATCATACAAAAGAACGGTAGAAACCGAGCCGTAAGTTTGTTGCCTGTTCTTCTAAGCTTTGGTCGCGTGGAACTGGCACCTAGAGTCACCTAGCTTTAAGACGTTTCAAAGTGATCCTTGTGATTTTATTGAATAAATAACTTTTGAGTTTGACTTTTTATTGGGAGTTTTTTTGTGAAGGATTTTTTATCGCTTTATTCCTTTTAATAAAATAAATAAATATTGGTGGACTTTCCACACAGCACTATCTAGCCCCAAACTAATCCAAAGCTTGTAATATGGAAACCAGATAGCTGATATAATATATATTCTAATCCAAAGCTTGTAATATGGAAACCAGATAGCTGATATAATATATATTATATGTCCTTTTTTTATGCATACTTTTATTATACTCGTTTAATAACACCCAGACAGAAAACAAACATCTATGTTTATCGCACAAATGTTTGTTCTCGGCGGGAATCGATCTCACGGCCTACAGCGCAGAAAGCAGAGATACTACCAAATGAGCTGTGAAAGCTGTCAACTACTGTGCTGTGTTAATCTCAAGATTGTCGGTGAAAGGAGGAATATTCTTAAAACTAAAAGAATTTGTTTTTATAAAGTTTCCTAGATGGCGGTAATGAGTCGTAATATTAGAAAGATAGAAAGGAAGTAAAAAAATCTTCTTCTGCTTGTTCAATAAGCATGATGTATCAAAACAAAAATTAATTAATTTGAAAGGAAGTTTGGATGAATTCCAAAAGGAAACGCATTTTAGTATTGGATTCTCATGATTGTTTGATCTGTGCCGCATCAATCAAACACAAATTGTTATTGTTTGATTGATCTGGATCAATCAAACATTAAAATCGAATCAAGGAAGAAATCATTGATTGAAACTTTAGTTTCCGGTCAACGCCAATGCCGTAAAGTAGTCAATTAGTAACCTTTCTTCTAAAGAAAATTCGTCCATGAATTTTACGAATAAATTGAATTAATTTTGACTTAAATTTTGTATATTGTTCGCTCAAATATGGATTTTATTTGAAAAATTTTCTCTCTATTACAATAAAAACAAAATAACAATTTGATAAAAAAGTGCCCTTCGGAAAATTACAGGAAATCGTAAACCAATTTGGGATTTGATGACTCCGCCTGGACATTTAGGGTCAGCACTCAATATGAAGTATCCATCCGTTATTTACCTTGTGCACCAGTGATACATTTTTCATGCTTTTGTAATCCTCTCCGTCTCAAGGCTGTCTTGAAGAGATTGCTTTCAGTGATAAAATTATTAAGAGGCTGACTTGTACAACCATTTATCGCTCGCACATTTCAACATTTTTGATGAAGGAAGTTATAAAAAATAAATAAATTATAAATTAAAAAAATAAAATAATTCATTACAACAATTGACAGCCTTCACAGCTCAGTTGGTAGTAGCTCTGCCTTCTGTGCCGTATGCCGTGGGTTCGATCCCCACCGAAAACAAACATTTATGTCATGACCATAGATGTTTGTCCTCTGTCTAGGTGTTATATAATATTATAAGTATATAATTACAAAATATATATATACCTCTATACATGTAGTATAGTATCAGCTATCTGGTGCCCATATCACAAGCTTTGGCTTAGTTTGGGGCGAGATAGTGCTGTGTAGAATGTCTACCAATATTTATTTATTTATTTATGTAGTGTTTTATATATTCAATAATGCTAAATATGTGTGAGCGTGAAGTACTTTAGCGGAAATCTGTGTATTTAGTGTTGTTAATGCTGTTTTATTTGGTGTTCATTCAGCATTCGTCAGCAGCGTCTGGTACGCCATGGTGATTATTAATATTTAATAACGCCCCTGTAAGCTCTTTACTCTGAATTTACCTAACGATAAGAAAAAAACCTTTAGATTATTACTATTTATGCGGGTCAAAAGGTCAAAACCTAAACACCCTTACCGATAAACGAAAACAAAACCACGATATCATGCGGGCATGTATCGCCAGAATTCTGCCTCACTGACGTAACGGAAACGGGATGGACTACGGATGAAATCTATTGATACAGACGGACAGATATTGTTGTTGTTATGATAATCCCTATCAGCCATCGTAATGAAGGCTTTGTTGCCATTTCGTCTGCGTAGGCAGGCGTCTGCTCAATACTGCGGGCTTAGCGTGTGCCAGAGTAGCTTGGAAGGGATTTAGAAAGGGTTTTTCAGCTTTGTTTTCACTATTACTATCATATTCACCAGACTGAAGAAGTAGACATAGACCTCCCCCATTTATACCTCTTTACTCCCCATTCACCGACTTCCTAAGATCTACTAGCATTATGATATTCCACCAAATATACAAGGTGTTCCATAAGTTGTGTATATAAACTTCAGGGGGCTAAAGTACCCATCAATATGAACAACTTTTTCTAAGGAACCAACACTGTGAACGCGAAAAAAAAACAGCTGTTTCATACAAAAGTTCAATACCTACCAGGCTAAAATGTATGAAACAGCTGTTTTTTTTTTCGCGTTCACAGTGTTGGTTCCTTAGAAAAAGTTGTTCATATTGATGGGTACTTTAGCCCCCTGAAGTTTATATACACAACTTATGGAACACCTTGTATATCGGTGAGTGTCGCAGGAACTGCACGACCTGATTCTCCCATCACTCTTCTACCTCCAGACAACTAGAAGCACGGATAAGTCACCCCTTCTCACAGTCACACTCAACGTCGGGGAATTGTTACCCTCAGAAATGGGGAACTCGACGCGAGACGCAGGAAGTGATGGCACTTGAGACTTAACACTATTACGTCTCAGAGTGTTCTCAGAGCAAATCCATATCCGACGTAAACTGTGAAGTTGGATGAATATGCTTAAAAAAATTAAGCAGGTACCTCTATTTAGAGGAAATTGCTCAACATCGCCTGAACCATCCCTTTGTTCCATTAAATTTTCTTAAAAAATTAAAGCTAACTAGCAAAACTACTAGAAAATCTGAATTTTCCGCAGAGCGCCTTAACTTTTTGTACTATTAGTAGCACAAATTCTGAAATACCCGTCCTTTATAAAGGCAAATTGTGTTAACTCGAACAAAGCGATGTAATAAAATTGCAGTCCAATGCATGGACGGTGAACGCCGTACCTAAACCTAAATGAATTGAATTTGTTTCTAGAGAATTCAAAGGAATTCAATTCGTTTCTTCGAAAATGTACTTTTATGCAGACTTTGTTAAATATATTCGTGTACGATTTTAAAAAATATAATAGAATAATAGCGCGTGAGCATGGTTGCTTAAAAGTGAAGGCAAACAAGACTGAAAAGTCAGTAAAAAAACAAAACGACACAAACATCAATTCAACTGTGCGCTTCCGTGCTTCCAAGGTGTTTTGAAGGTAAGCTCCTGACTGAAGCCTTGAGGAGGCTAAAACCACTAGCTCATACGATAATACTCATGCATTCCTTGCAAAACTTGCATTATTCTTAGCCAACATTTCATATAAACTAGAAATAGAAGAATGATTTAAACGTATGATTTCTCTAATATTCCGGATCGAGTCGAGAAAACCTTATCGTAAAACACAGATGCCAGCCACGGGCCGTTTCATCAATATCTGGGGGTCTACTCTGTGAAACGATAGACGGAGGTTCCTACATTTTGAATTACATTACGTGGCGTACGAGGCAACGACAACTCAGCTGGTGGGCTAGCAAACATAAAAAAATAAGATATGAACCTATTAATCACTGAATAGAAATAGTAGTAGTTAAAAATCGCGAACAACCAAGTTTCAGAAAATAACATTACAAACGTGTACACCTCCAATGACTCAGTAGTTATTGGGGCGTACACGTTTGTGGGTGGGTGTTTATTTTTTATTTATTTATTTATTTGAACACAATCTTATGGCTTACAATAAAAACAATGCAAAACGTTGACAGCTCCAAAAAATATTACAAACATGGGAAACTATCTGTTAGTATTTTACAACAGTTGTTTACATTTTAATTTATTTTATAATGATATTCGCACGAACCAGAGTTTATGGTGGCTCGGATGAGTTTATGGTGAGGCCTGTTAGCCTGTGGCCGGTCACCCGCCAGGTCCACCCTGTGCGTGCATGGAGGATCGGTAGACGGCCCACAGAGCGTCTTAGCCTGCAGTTGCAGTCCTCTTGGCTGTGTTGGTCTTCTGCAATTCTGGTTGCTGTCCTGGTCCCGCTCTCGCGAGTAGGCTTTGCTATTCGAAGCCCGCTTGTAGGTTGCTTTAGCGGTTTGCGTGGCAAACAGCAACCATTACTTGCTCGACTTTTTCTTCTTTAAATGTCACTAGTTCGTTCAAAACTGTGTCTTTCGAACTCGCTCGACTGCAGAGCAAGTGTTCGCGCCGCGCAATGTAACTCAAATGTCAACACGAGCTTTCGTTTATCACTTTCAGAGTAGAACTCCTGACTATTGATCCAATATCTAAAAGGTTATTTTTGCGAAAGTTCTTCACGTTGTCAAAACCGTCACGTATGCTTGGTTAGGATTCTCATTATTTTTTATGAGGCCACTGATGCTCACATCTGAGCTCTGCCAACGAACTCTGAGACTCTGGAATGGCACGCGCCTTGGCCACTTAATATTTAGAATGTGTACCACTTCTAGGATGATTATAATGAACGAGCTTATAAAAATACGAAAAATGAATAAAAATAAATATTGCCTCATCTATTTCCAATGTTGACAAAAAGTGACAGGACATTTGAAATAAAAACTAATCAGTTCAGAAAACTGCATAAAAGTGGTACGTTAATTGTAATAAAAAAGAAAAAAAAATATGTACACTATTTTCACATATTATTAAAAAATCTCGCTGAAAGTTATAAAAAAATCTCTGATGAAAACTTACTTACTGCCGGAGGAACAATTGACATACTTGCTGAAGAAACAAGCAGATGGCTATGCATCACCTGTAACAAAGCATGGCCTCGGAAGTCAAGTGTGATAGGAACGTGCCTGTCGGCGAAGTCTCGCCAGGCTGGTTATCGTCCTCCATGATGTAACATTTAAAACGCACTTTCAAGATTCAAATCGAATATATTATGAAAGAAACAGTACAATGGTCAAATTTCAACTGACTCTAGACATGAACGCACTGCGTTAAATACAAAATGTACAGGAAATACAATACAGCACTTAATTTTTAGAGATACCTCAATAAAACTATCTAAAATTACTAAAAGCTATTCATAAATAATTATTTTATTTAACAATAATATTAAACATATTATAATGTATTTATAAAAATATTTAAATGAATCGGATATGGCAAAACCGGATAAAGGCATTAAATAAATTACAAAATGGATGAGTTGTGACGAGGAAACGTCACATCCGCAAATTTACAAATAGATTCAAGGAATGGATTAAATTAAATCAATTAGCTGAATAATAATTAATCTTAAATGAATTAATAATTTATCAAATATTAATAACATAATTAAAACTAATATTTACAGGCTGGATGTGACGTCACATCCTCAATGTAAAATCAAATAATGCGTTTAGAGAGGTTGACGCCCATACGGCCATTCTGATCCAGCGCGCTCACTGCGCTGTTATGTTAATTAATTGCCCTAATATTATAAACCCTAATAAATAATGGCATCACCCACAATGGGATCTAGCCGATACAAAAGGCATCACCCGACAAAGGATCTAGCCAACACAAGGCATCACCCATCCTGGGATCTAGCCAACAAGACCAGGAATTAAAGGATACGCATGGTGGCCAGCCAGCGTTTAAGGAAGGACAGTTGGATAGGTTAACATTCATTTTAACCCAAGTTTTGTAGTGTGTCGCTCATGTTTATGCATTAGAACAAAATCGCCCACTTTAAAAGACTTTACTTTTGCTTTACCTGTATCAAATCTCTTTTTATCTTGAAAAGATCGCTCGTCCATCCTTAATTTACATAAAGACCTTATTGTATTAAGGTCTTCCGTAGGTTCGTCTGGGTCAATTTGTAGAAGTTTAATAGCCGGAGCAGAGCATTTCTTTCCAAATAAAAGTTCCATGGGACTTTTACCTGTACTTTTTGATATGGTAGAATTTATTGCCAATTGCAAATCTTGTATAGCTGAGTGCCACGGCTTATTAACTTCTACAACAGACATGTTATCCTTAATTACTTTCATAATACGCTCCACTTGACCATTTGCCCGACTAGCGCCTTTAGCTACTACGTGATGATCTATATTGTAACGCTGACAGAAAGTTTTAAAATCTTGTGAAGTCATACTTTTGTCTTGGTCAGTAATGAGACGTGTTTGTTGGCGATGAAACAGTCTCCTACGCAACAATTCGGAATAGTCGCATGAAAAAAGTGAGACAGCATGACTAAAAACATGTAGTGGTTTTTAGAAGGAGGTGGCTAAAAGTGATATGTCTGTCTCCCTCTATTCATGGCCTTATTTTTGCTTATGATTAGATTAGTATTTTGTTTGTATTAGGAATAAATGACAAGTTACGGATTTTTTATTTATGTCAGGAAATAGGGAAAATTAGCGTCTATGTAATTAATAAACTGGGTAGGAAATAAAGTTGGTAGTTTGAACATAGTAGTCGAAGAAACATAAATAATATTTTGTCATACTGAAATTTAGCATAGATATATGTAAGCTAGAAACAAATAAAGGCCTGTAGGCCCTAGGGGAACTTTTGACCTGAGAGGGGGGCACTGTGCCCGTCAGGTAGCCTAGATACTTAGAGTTTTTGTTAATAAATGAGGTCGGTATGGAGTGAAAGAGGGTTGACTAAAGGGTGATTTAGGTAGAGGTAAACAAGGGTTTAGGCCTCGGTCTCCTTAAGGTAATGCTTCGAGGTACGTAAGGAGGCGAGGTCCGACCAGTGGTGTGGTATAACATCGGTAATGGTATCTACTTATAACTGAAAGAAGGGAATCAAGATCCGAAAAAGTCTGAGGAGCAGTTCAGGATCATCACCAAGGCAAATGCTAATTGCTGTAGGAAAGTCAACCCCCTCGCACCCCCATTACCGCCACCGACAAGTAACCTTGCGTTTCTTTTGGAACAACAGTAGCAACACGAGGCCCTCCACCTCACGCCCACCCCCAACGGTGACGGACGGCTACACCAGACCCAGCAAACACCTCCACTATCAGGTGCCGTTTAGGCCTAGAGCTAACGGCGGCGCAAGCTACCCGTGCTCGGTCCACCTGATTGTGGAGAGGCACCCGACACCGCCCTGCAGGGCGTGTGCAAGGTGCGGGGGAGTCCTATACGCGACCCCCCACAGTGTTGGAGTGCCAAATATTGTTATTAACTCTAAAAAGCAACGGATAGCGGTTTCAGAGGTGCGATCATTAGTGTAAACCAAGTGAACATATTTGGTAAACGCATCTATGAAAACGAAAGCATATTCGGCTTTGTCTCGTTTTCCATTCATCCTGCCTGTAATATCAGCATGCACTGTATGAAAAGGAATTGCTATTTTATCAATCGGGTGCAATGTTACTTGCTTTGCCCCAGACATTCCCTTTCGAATCCTACAGCTAACACAACTATCAACAAATTTTCTTGCGAGTTTGGTCATATGAGGGAACCAGTATTGTTCTCTAATTTTCGCGAGCACTTTTTCCCAGCTAAAATGTTGCAGAGAGTCATGGTAATGACAAATAAGATTCCAACGGTATTTTCGCGGTACTATTATCAATTTACGAGTCTTATTATCAATTTGTACCTTACGCCTTAGTAATTTGTCTTGCATTATCACATAAGTATCAGCTATGGTTTTTGGAATAGAGTCAGACTGAAGTTGCTCAACTATGTTTTTGAGGACGGTATCTCTTTTCTGTTCTATAAGAAGCCAGTTATGATCAAGCGTAGTATTTACAGAAAATTGCAAAGCCTTGGTTTTTGTGAGGGGGACTTCAGGTGTGGTGTTTGAGCCGACAGGGTTTCGACTAAAGAAGTCGGCATGAGAAAGTCTTTCACCTTTTCGATATTCGATCTCAAACTGAAAGCTTTGAAGGTAAGCCCACCAACGGTGCACTCTTGGAGTGAGTTCTTTTTTATGTCGAGACGCTTTAAGCGCATTGCAATCAGTTACGACTTTGAAAGGACGCCCATATATAAAATGGCGAAAATGTTTGATAGCTCTAACGACGGCTAGCGTTTCGAGTTCGTATGAATGATACTTACTCTCTGCGTTGGTCGTTCGTTGGCTAAAATAACCTACAACGTGAGAATTTTGATTTTGTTTTTGAATAAGAACTGCTCCGTAACCAAGGGAACTTGCATAGGTATGCAGTTCGGTGGGCAAATCGGGATCGAATATAGTCAACAGTGGGGAAGATGTTAGCCTAGTTATTATTTCTTGTCTTGCGTTTTGATGATTTTCAGTCCAATGCCATGGTACTCCGGTTTTTGTTAGTTCATATAGTGGGGCCATAATTTTTGAAAAGTTAGGAACAAACTTTCTGAAATAGCCTGCTAGACCATTGAATTGACGCAATTCTTTTAGATTTTTAGGAACGGCTGTTTTAGATAATGCTTGAATTTTTCTAGGGCTGGGCTGTACAGTGCCTTGCTCAATAATATTTCCCAAATATTCAATTGATTTCTTAAGGAACGAACATTTTAAAATATTAAGCGAAAACCCAGAATCAGTAAGTCTTTTTAAAACAAGATCTAAATTTTGCAACCCTTCTTCGGCAGTTGAGGACATGACCAGGATATCATCAAGATAAACAAGTGCAATTTTGTCTTTATAGTCACCAAGAGCTTTGTTAATTGCTCGCTGATAAACAGAGGGTGCATTGCAAAGCCCAAATGGCATGCGCAAATATTCATATTGGCCGTCAGGGGTCACAAATGCAGTTTTCTCAATAGAGTCTGCTGCGATTGGAATTTGATGGAACCCTGCGGCCATATCTAAGCAAGTATAAAAGCGGGCTTTACCCAATTTGTCAATTTGGTCAGCAATTAGAGGCAGAGGAAAGTTGTCCCTAACAGTATTAGCATTGAGCTCTCGAAAATCGATACAGAGCCTATCAGAGCCATCTTTTTTTTTAACTAGCAAAATTGGACTGCTGAAAGGGGATGAACTTTCTTGAATTATGGAGTTCTCTTTGAGGTCGTTAATCATTTCTTTGACTTTTTCGCGCTCAATGGGAGATAATCTGTAAGGTCTACGCTGCACGATTTTATCGGGATTTTTTAACCTTATGTTCAACTCACCAGTTTTAACTTCATTTACTTTATTGCCCGATGTAAAATTATCGCGGTATTTATTTAAAATAGCATTTAATTTTGAAAGCAACTCAGTATTGGTAAGATCTGTATTTAGTTTCTGTGGTGAATCTGAGACAATGCATTTGTTGATGATATGATCACGGCTTACTGATACACCAGTTTTAGTAATTGTTACTTTAAGTCCAGGAATCTCTACGAGGTTATAACCAATCAAAATATCGAATTGAGTCTGATCATCATCAACAACATACAATTCTAGTTCAACGCATACTCCATCTATTTCAATCATTGTCGTTATACTTTGCAAGGAAGTAACAGGGCAGTCACCTATTCCCGAAAATGTTGTATTGACAGACTTTCTTTTGCCTGGTATAGAACCAGAAAAGCTCTTTCTGATCAGAGAGCAGTCCGCGCCTGAATCGAACAAGCAAGGATAGCTAGCATCGCCAATCTTAATCGTAGTCATGCAGCGCTTTTTAAAACCACAAAAGTTAACCGATTTATTACTTGTTTGCTTATTTTTTTCATCGTTTTGTTTACGGTAACAATTATTCTCTACGTGACCTCTTTTGTGACAGTAATTACATTCAACCGCTTTAGTAGGAACGTTGGGTTTAGATGGCACGGCAACAGCCTCTTTACAGTCGCGGAAAACATGACCACTCTTATTACATTTAAAGCAAACACGTTGCGATGCAGGATTAGGTAAAGCATCAGGACGCGTTTTCTTGTTTGGGAGTGGGACATTAGTATTTGTTTTGTCGGTGTTGTCAAATTTTCGTTTACGGTAAGTCTTAACAATGGAAACCAGTTTGGGCAAAGAGTCAGGTGTGTTTCTTAACAACTCAGATTTAACATGTTCAGGATAAATACCAGTAATTAATGCATCTATCACCTCTGCATCCGATGCCTCCGGCCGCACTTGTTTGAAGAGGGTCCATCCCGTAGTCGCGTACTCCGCGTAGCTCGCTGCCTGGTCCGAAGTGTAGCTGCGCCACTTCTGGACGTCGTCTGCGTAGCGGAACTCCTGGCCGAAAGTCTGGATGAGGTCCTCCTTCACCTGCTCCCACGTCGTAGACTGTAGGGACCACGTGTCAGCCCAAACCTTCGCTCGTCCCTTCAGCTGAAGAATCGCCTTCATACGTGCTTCCAGCGGTGGAACACTGAAAGTTTTAATGGTTTCGTCAACATTTGCACACCAATCTCGAATGTCGTGTGACCGCACGTCGGGGTCAAACGGCGGTAGATAAAATTTGCCACGGTCCCTAGATGGTACAGAACAACTGGTAAGTGCAGCGGTTACTGCACTAGATGCTGCTTGCTTTGTGATGGAGGTCACCAGGCTCATCACTTGATCCATGGTGAAGGTAGACTCCGCCCGATGACTCGCCCCGGGCGTAGTAAGTATTGGGGAATCTGATCCCACCGCTGCTGTCGGCGAAGTCTCGCCAGGCTGGTTATCGTCCTCCATGATGTAACATTTAAAACGCACTTTCAAGATTCAAATCGAATATATTATGAAAGAAACAGTACAATGGTCAAATTTCAACTGACTCTAGACATGAACGCACTGCGTTAAATACAAAATGTACAGGAAATACAATACAGCACTTAATTTTTAGAGATACCTCAATAAAACTATCTAAAATTACTAAAAGCTATTCATAAATAATTATTTTATTTAACAATAATATTAAACATATTATAATGTATTTATAAAAATATTTTAATGAATCGGATATGGCAAAACCGGATAAAGGCATTAAATAAATTACAAAATGGATGAGTTGTGACGAGGAAACGTCACATCCGCAAATTTACAAATAGATTCAAGGAATGGATTAAATTAAATCAATTAGCTGAATAATAATTAATCTTAAATGAATTAATAATTTATCAAATATTAATAACATAATTAAAACTAATATTTACAGGCTGGATGTGACGTCACATCCTCAATGTAAAATCAAATAATGCGTTTAGAGAGGTTGACGCCCATATGCCCCTGATGCACTGCCCTGTGTAACTACTGGGAATTCATTTCCCATTTGTTCTGTGAACAGATCTAATGGGAAAAACATTCCCAGTAGTTCTGCCAACAGAACTACTCAACAGAACAGGTGGGAGTAAACGTGTCCATCACCTTTATGCATAGAGATGATAAACCTCATGTGTATGTAATTTCTAGTTCGACAAACGGAAAAAACCTTTAAGTTTACAAGTAAATTTTTAACATATTGCGAAGTTCAAAATCCCGAAACATACAGTACAGAATATAAAGAAAGAAAGAAAGAAAAATCATTTATAATACGCACGAGCATTCCATGTCGTCCACGTAACATCATTTCAAGTTCAAGAGCCACGTTTACAATTAGATTGACAAGACGGAAGATTCGCCTTAGTTTATAAGTCGTTTCAAAGTGACCCTCTTATAATTTTATTGAATAAATGCCTTATGCCTTTTGACTTTGACTTTGACTTTGAAGTCGATTACCGTAGTAGTAAGTTGATTTTGGGCCGTTTTCTGTCATCTTTAGAGGTTGTTCATAACTTCTGCATTGTCATTGATTTTATAGTGTTGTTTTGATTTTTGCTGTGTAATTTTTAGGCAACATGACTTGAATGAAAATATGTTTACAATTGAGAGCTCTGGTTACATTGGTTTCTTTTGAAAATATAGATGCCAAAGACTTCTCCAAATACTAGAAACTAAGAATGCCTTGATTATTTTTCTGAAACATTTTCTTTTTCAGTAGGTAGACAATAATACAGGATTTACATTCATTCATTTCTTCTAATGCAAGTTTTAAGAGTAGTAGAGCTCTTTGTGAAGAGCTCGTCCGGGGAAGTACTACCACCACACCTTTTTCTACCGCCAAGCAGCAATGCTGTGTTTCGTTTTGAAGAGTGTGGTTGCCGGTGTAATTACAGGCACATGAGGCTTAACATCTGTATGCCTCAAGCTGATGGACGCAGGGCAGTGCATCGTAGGGCACGTTCCTATCGTGCGTGACTTACGAGGCAATGCTTTGTTATAGGTGATGGTTACCACTTAACATCAGGTGGGCCATCTGCTTGTTCCATCAGCTGGTTGTATAAAAAAAAAAAAAAACGTTTTACTTGAATTTTAGCGGTTTTAAGGATTACTTTATATGCCAAAATCGACTTTGAATGAGCACAAAAATAGGCCTTTTCGAACTAAGTGGGTTCTCCGCATTTCGAATGCAGATCTGAGAGCCCTCTCTCGGAAAGGACGCTTCACTCTGAAGATGAAATAGCGTAGAGCTCGCAACGATAGCTGGTCAAATAGTAAAATATAATATTGAAGCCCTAGTGTGGTGCCAATCGAATTTAGTGAGGCGTAGGCATAACAGAAATAGTCTTGGGAACGCTTCTAGTGACCGGTTCACTTTGAAACGTTTGAACTTGAACTTGAAAGCTAAGTGAATGTAGGTGCCAGTTCCACACGACCAAGTCTAGAAGAACAGGCAACGAACTTACAGTTTGGTCATGGTCGGCAAAGGTCTTTTTAATTATGTGCTCGTGGCGGAACAACAAGAGGCAAATGAAAATGTTGAGTGGCGACGCAAATATTTACTTGGGAGCTGAATCGAATTAGTTCGTTCAAGCTATGTCCAAACTCGTCGAGCTTTAGAGCTACGCGAATAGCGTAGGATGTAAAATACACAGAACAGTATTTTGATAAAATTTTATTTATAGAAATCTTTTTTATGCATTTTTACATCCTATGCCAACACAAAAATAAAATAAAATCATGTCAGAACGGTTTTAATTCAGTTAACAGAACACTCCACGCTTATAATAAGGTTTATTGGCTGAAGGTCTCGGCAGAATAACAGCAAAAATAATTACATGTTTCGATCCTTTGAAGTAATGTAAAGTTCTACTTGACACAGAGTCAACAACAAATTATAATGCGTAGAAAAGGATTTGAGTATGTATATATATATACCCTTATTACAGAATAATGTTCAGCATACCTGTAACAAACAGACAAAACATTTTCTTTGATGTTTTCCCTAACAATGATCAAGAAGAGGTTTTGTTAGTATTTTTTTCAGCTCTTTTCCTTGCATTTTTCTTCGAAAATACTTGTCAGAAGTAAGAGCTTAGCGTTGCTCGACTTTCGAAACAGGTATATAGAAAATACTATATTAAGTAGGTACAATAGTACGTCTCCAATGTTATGTTTGAATGTAGGTTCTCCTCAATGAATCAGTTGGTAGAAATCTCAGGGGACATCTACCGTGCCGGGTGATAAAAGTCGTGAGGCTAATTCTGTTTAAAAAAAAAACTGATTTATATTCTCATATTCATAACCATCATCATCACGCTTCGCCCTTCGGTTCGTGATCGCTATTCGAGAACCTTTATCTCCCAGCCTTAGTCGGATTAATAAATAGAAGTACAGAGAAAAAAGAACAGAAGCACACATTGAAAACCACAGGAGTTCAAAAACTGTGTGACCAATATCTTGCCATATATGGCTTGCTTATTGCTACGACGAATTGTTAATCCTACTATGTCGGAGACCTTAGTTCTTCTTCAGATTTCCTAATTTCTGACTCTATTGCGTAGGTAAACTAATATTAATAGGTAAATCTTTATTACTACTCACGTAAATAGTTTGTTTGAGTGAAGGTTATATAATACATGAAGGTCATCTCACCATTCCTAAAACAATTATTAAACAATTCAGAAAGGTGAACTTTCCATGCAACTCTCCACATTTCCACGGGTCTGAACGCGCATTCTTCATGAAAAATCTACATCGAGCATAAAATGCGGAAAACGTCAAAGACAGGGCACAATTAATCCTCGCCGAGGTCGGAGCGCGCTGCCAAAAACCGTGAAATCGCAAACAATGGTCGCGGAGTGCACGGTCGGACTGAGGTTTTGATCCGACGCCGATTCATCATCGTTCACAACGATATGAATCGACTCGGATTCGTATTCTATCATCTTGGGAAGCAACACAGCTTTTTCATTTTTATTGTTTTAGTACTGTTATTACGTTTATAACTCTGTTCATTTGAGTACGCCTGTTTTTGGTGGTTTTTAGGGAAGTACTGCCATCATGCATATTTCTACCGCCAAGTGAGTGTTGAGAGAGCGGTGAGAGTGCTGTGTTTCGGTTTGAAGAGTGTGGTTGCCGGTCAAATTACAGGCACTGAGCCTTAACACCTGTAAGCCTCAAGTTTATGAACGAAGAGCAGTGCATCGAAGGGTACGCTCCTATGAGGCGCGACTTGCGAGTCAATGCTTTGTTATAGGTGTTACCACTTAGCATCACGTTGGCCATCTGCTTATTTCAACAACAAGAGCACTGGTGGTCTATTGGTAGCGGCCCCGCCTTCCGATCCTCAGGTCGTTTGTTCGAAACCGGTCGTGCATCAATGAGTTTCTCTGTTCAAAATTTATGTGCACAATGCCAGTACCTACTCTCAAACGGTGAAGGAAAACATCGTGAGGAAACCAGCATGTCGTAGAACCTAAAAATTCTATAATATGTGTCAAGTGCTCGAAATGAGCCTCTTGAGGCGCACTAAAAATCCTTTCACCACACTGTTTTGAAAGAAACTAGTGACAAGTAGTATAAAAATATATAATCTTATTGCATTCTTGTTTTTAAATGTGCCTTTCTCCCATGGGTAGGTATATTCACTAATGACGTAACCAACTGTCTCTGTAACTTAGTTACGATGGGTCAGAAGGGTTAAATGCTCGATCCTCTTGGTTATTATTACAACCGACATTCTGAACGATTGAAG
Organism: Chloroclysta siterata; assembly: GCA_932294275.1. Lineage (NCBI taxonomy): Eukaryota > Metazoa > Arthropoda > Insecta > Lepidoptera > Geometridae > Chloroclysta > Chloroclysta siterata. The sequence goes on along the minus strand of OW028604.1, from coordinate 15,374,691 downwards.
AATTCTTCTGACATTTGTGTAGTTTACCATATTTGTCTTATATTAAAAAAACGTGTGGAAGATTACTTACTACTTTGAGAAAATATAGTCTGGACCCGTTTTATTTATTAGACGAGTTCACACGACTCAAAGTCAAAGTCAAAAGGTATTGATTCAATAAAATCACAAGGATTACTTGGTAACACTTGAAAAATATAAGCCCGTAAGGGTTTCCGCAAACTACTAAACCAAGAAGTAAACCCTGTCAGTATTTTATTACGTTTAAAAAAAAACTGGAGAAATATTATTTTTTTGCCTAAATATCAGCCGTCATTCTTATAAAAAAGGATCAATATAACCCAAAAAATCTTAAAAAACTCGTTGCGTCATAAAAAAAGGTTAAACCGTACCCTAACATTTATAACATACTTCTCAACAACATGGCCCTCGGAACTTTCGCAAGTAATAGGGCAATATCTATTTATATGATCGCGTACAGTTTTTGCGAAAAGCCTTGAATCTGTAAACAGATATTTGTGAGGGTTGAGCATATCTACTTTTCACAAGAGTGTACACCTTATAAGGTAGAGTATTTTATATATTACTTGCTGCTGGAAGAAGCAGATGGCCCACCTTATATTAGGTTGTAAAATCACAAAGTCCTCGTAAGTCACACGCGATATGTATACCTACGATACACTGCCTTGCATCCATCAACTTGAGGCTTACAGAGAAGTCTCATGTGCTTGTAATTACACTGGCAACTACATCCTATAAGCTGAAATACAGCAACGCTGCTTGGAGTTAAAAATAGGACTGGTCCACCAATGGGTAGGTACCATTGATACTTATTTCAATAATAATTGAGAGCATGATTGAGAGTTTAGACTTGTCAAAAACAAATACAGATAAATGTCATTCTGACAGTTATTTCAATTAGACGGATAATGTAAAGAGATGGTAAAACGCGCTCTTAAAACCTCAGTATAGTTATAAAAAAAATTCTATGTGAATGAATTCGCAGGCGTTATTATCATTATCATTTACTTCGGATTAAAATCCATTTTATTACTAATTTTACACAAACTTACAACTATGGACGTCATGATAAAAAAAAATGAAAATAGGATAAAATACAATATACAATTATACTAGTATTTATAAATTGAATGAGTGAACTCTCTTTTTAGAATTTACTCGTGTGCTCTGGAATTGGCGCGGCGTCCTGAGCATATGTTTCCCGATCCGTGACGCCATGTGTCGCATCGATTACTGAAAGTATTACAAGTATTACAACTGTGATTTACAATGGAACTTTGGTAATGGTAATGTATAATTCATACATTTTCTTGATATACTCGGTAATTTTTGAGGTAAAAAAAAATAAGCATAGTCTTCTTTTAGATCTTTGTAGATTTGATCTTAAAGACATATTGTTACCTAGTAGGTTTTTGAGTCTTACAATATATGTAGGTATACAAAGTCAAAAGGTCAAAATTTATTCAATTGAATTACAAGAATCACTGATGGAATCACTAAGCCTATAAAAACAGTCAACTAAGGTTTGGTTTCTACAGTTCTCTTGTGTTCCAAAACAGAAGAATTAAACAGTTTGTACATAATTATTTTATAGAAAACGATGACATAAAAATCTGTGTCACAGACATCAACGCCCTCCTCCGTTAAAAAAGTAAGATAGTAGTTCCTTTACATGAAATATTACACGGATACAGAAAAGAATAAAAATATTTAAAACATACTTAATTGGTGTCTACATGTGCATTGTGCGTGTGTCTGGTATAAGCAACGAGGCGAAAAACCAAAAAGTGTAATTGCCCTTGGCCAATAAAAAAAATACCTATGCCTTTTGGAGATTGAATCCACAACCTACAGCGCAGAAGATAGACCTACTAACTAAGCTAACCAACTAATCTGTGAGGTAAGTCGTTCACATTTCACAATCCATTTCTCACGTTCGTTTCGCAAACAAGCGAACTACGAACTGTGAACTGCCATCAGCGACGACCCCATTAAAATAACTGGATGGTCATTTATTGCCCTACGATATACCTACCTACTTACTCGATGTCAGAAGCATTTTACAAAACCGTAATAGGTACTTATTTGTGGTGCCTTTTTGTGACGCCACTCTTCAAACCGAAACACAGTTGCTGCTTGCGTTGCTGTGTTTCAGTTTGAAATGTTGTTGCCGGTGAAATTACAGGCACATGAGGCATAACATTTGTATGCCGCAGTTGATGGTAGCAGGGCAATGCATCGTAGAGCACGTTCCTATCGTGCGATCTTATCGTGCATTGCGTCGTAAGTCACTTCCACACACCCTTCAAACCGAAACAGAGCAATGCTGCTTGACAGCAGAAAAAGGCATGGCATTATAGATAAAAATAATCTCATAATTTTCATTATTTTCTTAGTATTTTTTGGTAATAAATTATCTAATATTATCCTTATTGGACGAGCGAGCAAATATTTTTCAACTTAGACGAATTGGCGTTTTATATTTTCTCATCTTTATGTTAATATAATCTACATGGATTTGGTGGATTTGGCTGACAAAACCACTTAAAGATACCGGGGTTTAAAAGTATCATTTTAGAAGTCATGTATTAGCAGTATGTCGATTCTATAAACAACAAAATCACGATAAGTTTCACTTAGTGGATTTATGCTCACTTCCATCGTACGAGCTTCCCTCATTCACGAAGGCATTTCCACTCGCCAAAACACTCACGCGGGTGGCGTCAATGATGATCATCCGCGTGTGTTACTAAGTACATTCGTACTACAGAATGCCGAATTGAAAACTCACTGCGAGTTCCGCGGTCACTTGGGTGAATGTTGTTTACGGATTAGCACTACGCATCATAAAAGAGCGCAGTGCTAATCCGTAAATCCGTTCTGCTATTTAAAAGCGAATATAACTCAATTATATTCTTTTTGAGAATAGAAGAAAGTCTGCAAGTAGTTTTCATCTCATAGTGAAAAAGTTTGGAAAGTTTTTGTCAAGTTAGTGGTGTCTATTTCTATGCAAATTGGAGTACCTTCTCCTTTTGAACCGACTTATACAAAAGTTTCTCAATTTAGTGGTTATATATTTCTTTTCTATAGGAAAATCTGTGAAAGTGGTGGTCGAGTAGTAAACCTGTCATCCGATCTTAAGACGTTTCAAAGTGATCCTTGTGATTCAACTGAATATTTTTTGACTTAGAATTTAAAATAAGATTGTTGATTAAAGACAGGAAAAAGTCACACAACTTCTTGATCGCACATTTCAACATTTTTAAAGAAAAACAAATTTGCTAAGAACAAAGTTTTGGAGAGTACCACTACTAAGTTTAATAAAAAAAAACATCAACTTGTGACATTTTCACTTGCACCCTTCAAACCGAAACCTAGAAACCCAGCTTGGCGGCAAAAACAGGCATAGCGGTAGTACTTCCCCGGACGAGCCCTTCACAGAGAGCTCTACTACCAATAAACATATAATATAGGTACCGGACAAGCGATGGCTTCCTTTTATAAACTAGAAAATAGAAAATACCTGCAATCTGTATGCTGTATTTAGGTCGTAGTCGTTGAGGCAGCTTCCCCGAGGCATAACAAGCACTACATACTTTTAAATGAGTCTTTTTATTCTGTTTCATGTTTAATTGATTTATTTTACGTTTTTATTTTGTTCAAATAGTACAGTAGTACTGAACAGTTTGGATGGAACATTTTTTGATAATTTGGAGTTAGAAAACTACCTTTAGATTACTAAAGGTAGTTCGCAATTCACGCATGGTAGGGTCATGCACTACGATCCATTGCTCTGCATACGTTAACTTGAGACTTATAGATGACTAGTGGCTTCCCGCGGCTTCGCACGCGTTGAAGTGGTGAACCGTGATTGAGCCACAAACATCAAAACATCGTATCGTAACTTTCGCATTGATTTGTATATTATTAGGGTAAGATTTTAAATACCTACGTAGGTATATGGGATACCTATAGGCGTACATTACCTATATTAGGTAGGTAGGTATAGGTACTGACTGAGTTTGACACAAACATGACAAATACAACAAAGACAACCTTACACGGAAAATATGTACTTATTTGTTCCTAGTTTCTACCTCAAAAACAAACGAAACGAAACAGCTTCACGACTTTGATCCCCAATCACGGTAGATACCCTCATATCTCTTCGTACCAACTCAAGATTCCCGTTTTTAGAATATCCCATATATAACACAGAATATAACATTGACGCTTCGTTGTATCCTTTTTACTCGAGCGCAACGAAGGAGGGTAAGGCCGTTTGTCCACCGCCGCCGTCACCGGACCGTCAACGAGAACGAGATGACGGCGCCGAAGTACTGATACATAGACTACTAATAGCCGCGTGTCCACCGCAAGTCCGTCACCCGAGCACCGTCATCCCGGCCGCCGAGTTTTGAGTAGATCGGCGTGACCTGTGCCGGCAATCAGTGTTGCCACTTTAGCCAATTTTTAGCTAGATCTAGCCACATTTACGAAATAGTTAGCTAAAGAAAAAAAAATTTAGTTGCTAAATTTATTAGCTACACTTTAAAGCTACTTTCAACACTACTTAAGTAAGTTACCATCGTCTCAATCAATTTCAATTTGTGCTAATATAGGAAGAAGAATACATGATTAGATGCATTCAGAATGCAACTAATGTTCTGGTAAGATTTTGAGTTATGAAGTGGTAACCCCAAATATGTCTATGTACTAAGGTTGCGTTCCAAAACACTCCCGTTAGAGTAATTCTCGACGCAATAATTAAAACGCGACTACCACCCACAAAAAAGCTGCAGGACTGAGCCACCGATATATCGGCGCTGTGGACAAACGATTGCCGTCACGTCATCTTAAACTCGGCCCGAAATAATCTCGTTCTCGTTGACGGTCCGGTGACGGCGGCGGTGGACAAACGGCCTAACGTTTCAGGGGTTGTTTTCGAAAATCAAACTGTTTTTTTGTTATTTATCCACAGAACACATTTTCTTTTAGTTTGAAGTTAATTACACTACGCGTTAAAAATCTCCCATACAAACCTTGGGACTTTGGCAGTCTTTTGCACCCTTTGCAGGGGTAGTTTTAAAATAGTGAAAACGTGATTTTAATCTATTTATTGTGGAGTATATTTACTTCAAGTTTGAAATCAATCGCACTATGCGTTAAAAATCTCCCATACTAACTTTTACAGTCATTTGCACCCTTTGCTGGGGTAATTATCAAAACTTCAAAATGTTATTCTTAATTATTTATTTCTTAGTATATTTACCTCAACTTTTAAGTCAATCGCACCACGCGTTAAAAAACTCCCATACAAACTTTTACATCCCTTTGCACCCTTATTAAGGGTAGTTTTAAAAAACTAAAAATGCCTTTCCTTTTTTTTTGCCTTGAAGTATATGTACTCCAAGTTTCAAGTTTGTAGGTTCAAGGAATACTATTTTTCATACAAACGTTTTCAACCCTTTTTACACCCTTAGGGGTTGAATTTCCAAAAATCCCTTCTTAGTGCACCTCTACGCCATAAGACCTATGTACTCCTCAAATTTCAAGTCTCTAGGACCAGCGGTTTAGGCTGTGCGTTGTCTATATGTCAGTCAGTCAGTCAGTCAGTCAGTCAGTCAGTCAGTCAGTCAGTCAGTCAGTCAGTCAGGACTTTGAGTCTTATAGTATTAGAGATATGCCTGTGTACTTGTTATATCACCGGACCCAGTTGGTATTCCATACGTGACAGGTTGCAAGCTCGTCGCCGCGGCTAGAAGACATGATTGATACACGATGTTTACTTCCATTCCATTGGAACTGGCGTGCATGAATTTCACGAAGACAAAAATCCATTTATACCCGACCGGTTTTTTTTAATACAACTAGCTTATGGAACAAGCAGATGGCCCGCCTGATGTTAAGTGGTAACCGTCACCTATAACTAAGCATTGTCTCGTAAGTCACGCACGATAGGAACGTGCCCTACGATACACTGCCCTGCGTCCATCAACTTGGCATACAGATGTTAGGCCTCATGCGCCTGTAATTACACCGTCAACCACACTCTTCAAACCGAAACACATCAAGGCTGCTTGGCGGTAGAAAACTGCGTGGTGGTAGTACTGCCCCGGACGAGCTCTTCACTAAGAGCTCTACTATCCTTAAAAGGGGCTAAGGATTTGAACCCACAACCTAACTCCCACAAGAACATTCTTGCTCTATTCATTCATACTTTTTGCTTATTAATATAAGCTTATTAATTTGCCTATTTAATATAAGGCAGGTAAATAGTAAGTAGGTATCTCGGAAGCATAGACAAAAGAAGTGAAGAGTTCCGTTCTATGAATGAAAGAAATGCTTTTGTTAACCATTTCTTGCATAAAACTTCCTTTTTTCATAATAATGAGTGAACAATCCATGCAATTACAATAATGAGTATCTTACTATTTCTTTTCTAAGTTTATTTGTGTTAAAAGATTTTGATTCTTCATAAGTTTTAATGATCTGCGTAATTCTGTGAGGTAAAACAGCCTTCACAGTTCAGTTGGTAGTATCCTCTGCCTTCTGCGCCGTAGGCCGTGGGTTCGATCCCCACCGAGAACAAACATTTGTGTGATGAACATAGATGTTTGTTCTCTGTCTGGGTGTTATATAATATTATAAGTTTTTATAATATTTACAAAAAAAAAGATACATAAGTAGTATATCAGCTATCTGGTTCGATATCACAAGCGTTGGCTTAGTTTGGGGCGAGATGGTGCTGTGTGGAATGTCCATCAATATATATATAGAGGTATATATAAAATAAAATAAAAATGTATGCTTTAGCTTTAGGTATGATGCCGTACTCGTTTTAAATGAATAATAAAGCCGATGCAGGTGAACCTATGTGAAAAGGACTAATACGAGCTAAAGAAATAGATTCCCTGCTAATATTATAAATACGAAAGAAAAATATAAGTAGTAATAGTAGATAAGTGAGAAATTTACAAAGAGCTACGGGAAATTACAGGTTGGTTTTAATGTATGGACTCCAGCAGTTATTGATAATGTCACGGAAGAGACAATTTTCCAATTACTGACTAAGCCAAACAGTTATGTCACGGGGGATGAACGGACAGTTTTCTTTTAGTAGTGACTTAAGCCTAAGTTAGGTTTATCAAACCACTACTGTAGTAACAGTTCTATGCAACTATCTTCTAGCTTTTTGATCAATCTAAAAATGTTGATAGTCATACGCTTGACCGAGCTGCATAAATCTTTTGAAAATACCTTGTAGTCACTTTTAATCTGCGGGTACGCGAGCATAGCTGAGATTAGAAGCTAGAGTTGTACAATATATGTATGAACATATATTGTACTGTGATATCTTTACTTCTTTTGGCGCAACCGGAAGTGGAGGATTATTTATTTATTTACTACATTTAGTCAGTAATTCACAAGGCTAGTTTTCTAGTCAATTAGCCTTTTTTATTTGATTAATGCGTTCTCTTCTAGGAGCTATAAACTATATCCATTACGTCTAAATGCAGCCGTCTACTAAATCATCTGAATTGTGTTTTTACGTGCCCCTCGTAACGACTGACATCATGCGATCATTCTGATTTAATTGAAAAATACGTGGGAGGTAATCATCGTGGTGAACCTCAAAAATTCCTGCGGGAATAGATTCAATGTCCTTTTAATTGACTGGCCTTTTTGGGGATTTCAAAATGAACAAGCACTGATTGGCAGTGCAGTCCATCACTTATGTGTTGATTATTTTTAATTTTAAGCCCCATATCTGATTAAACTTGTAACAAACATTGCCGCATGATATGAACGTGCCCTACGATTCACTACGATCCATCAACTTGAGGGATGTTCAGCTTCATGTGCCTGTAATTTGCTTAAGTTACAAATTAGCCTTGTTATGACAAAAATCCTGGTCTACATAAAATGGCTACTTATTTTAACTTTAAAATGCGGATCCCTAAAACCCAAGTTTTCGAAGGCTTCGTAAAGTAACAAGCTCACTATATTTTTATTAGTTCTTCCAAATAGAAAGGCTTTTACTTAATGCAAACTTGTGCTGAGGCGAAGCAACTGCCCAAACTTTAGTTTTCTAAAATCAGCGACCGTGTTCTGACGTTCGTTATTTAATAGCCCTCAGTAGCTTAATGTTACCATAATAACCAAATATAACGATTCAAGTAAGAGCTTTAAAGTAAAAAATATTATTTAGTGATACAATACTTATTACAACAATACAATACAAATTATTGTTTTAACAATAAAAAAAATGTCCCAAATAAATATTTCTGTTTTATAAACAAAATAGACGAATCCAAAGTCACACAACTAGAATGGAATCCGCGACATAAGGGTTGGATGACGAGTAGACTTAAAACCATCAGTGTTCTTATTATGTTATCTTTATCTCATCATTGGAATAGCAAAATGATGAGTCGGAAATTCATGTTATATAGCAACATTTTATTTATTTCATCTCAGTTTTAGAAAGTGATTTGTTTTAAAACAAATTTTAGCAAAATACCAACCTTTATAACCTAACACCATTATCCCCGAAGTACCAAAACCCTCAAAGACAGTCGCAGGGTCTCAAGAGCCCGTAGCGTTACTTACACCAAAGTTTTTATTACGACTTAACCTCTCCAACCGCAGAGGTTGAACTTAAAGGCAGAAACTTATCCAATAACACCCTGTTTGCAACGCGGCTTACTGCTCTCGTTTACCCAAACATTGCCCACAAAAACGAAAGATCCAATGTCGTGTCGTTTTGGACACAACCTAACCCCCCTCAAAAATGTATGTAGGTAGGTGTCTAGTTTATTTGGGATTCCTGTGATGACATAGGTGAGTGGTCATGGTCCATGGCTCACCTACTAACCTAACAAGGGACAACCTTGACAAAGCAGTATTTAAAAGTTGTTTGGTGTACCATGGAAGGTAATCATAGAACACAGAAATACCTTTTTTTTTATAACTAGCTGATGGAACAAGCAGATGGCCCACCTGATGCTAAGCGGTAACCATCACCTATAACAAAGCGTTGCCTCGTAAGCCACGCACGATAGGAACGTGCCCTACGATGCACTGCCCTGCGTCCATCAACTTGAGGCAAACAGATGTTAAGCCTCATGTGCCTGTAATTACACCGGCAACCACACTCTTCAAACCGAAACACAGCAACGCTGCTTGGCGGCAAAAAAAGGCGTGGTGGTAGTACTTGCCAGGACGAGCCCTCTCTTCTCTCTTCTGTGGTGGTATGGTTAAGGACCAGATTTTCGTTTTAGTATATGTCCGTGTATTTAAAAAATGCACGTTCATATCGTGCGAGACAATGCTTTGTTAAATGTGAGCGATGCATAACATCAGGTGGGCAATCTGCTTGTTCTATCAGTAAGTATAATTAGAAAACATTCATTAAAATACTTATTTTTCTTGTCATGTCACTAGTTCTTTGAAAACAGTGTGGCGAAAGGATTTTAAGTGCGCCTCAAAGAGGCTCCTTTCGAGCATCATGCTTAACACATGTATTTTTAGCTATAACTTTTTAGCTAATACAACATGCCATAGTTTCCTCATTATAATACTACCACTTCATGATTTACAGCATTTAGCCATTACTTTTGTATTCAGAGTTTATTTATATAATTTTTATGTATACAAGCTCAGCAAAACTGAAAATACCTGAAATTTGCAACGATTGCTCACAATAAAAATAATTTATTGACCTCTATAAAGCTTTTTTATTCCCGATGCAGTTTCAAGAAGGTTCTCGCCAAGTAGGTGCCACAGTTCGAGGATTGCCAAAAAGTCCGCATGGCCCATTTGGCTGGTTCCTTGGCTGATCATCTGATTCTGTCCCATCGACCCATGTCGTCACCGGCGCCGGCAAGTCCCGCCACCCCGTCGCCGTACTCAGGGATGAATCAACCCCCATCCATAAATTTATAGCGGGATAACTTGTTTTGTTCTCTTTACTTTTCTTTTTGTGACTATTTTTTAAAGAACACGTCGACGTTACGCGTCACGTAAGAGCTAATGCTTTGTGAAAATGTGGTTTAAAGGATTTGGTTGAAATTTCTCGATCTTTGGCTGCAGGGGTCACTTAGATGACAATCTAGATCGTCCCGCCATTTCCTCGGGAGTTTACTTGCACCACATGCCTTGCCACGAGGTTCTTATAAGCTTCATCGGTATTTTTTTTTACCTTAAGATTATCTGGCATACGAACCACGCGCCCAGCCCAAAATATAAAGCATAGTGTAGTATAAATTAACGTTATAGTTTTTTTAATAGCATACTTATGAAGAATTCACTTTCATAGAATACAATTTAGCCAAAACGGTTAATTAGCTGGCCTAATTTAGAGTTTCGGCGTGTTTTTCAAAGCAAATCATACGAGTATAAGCCATAAAAAGTTAACATTGGGTAACATTCATTATTTTAAAATAAAAACACATAAGAGTGTATGAAGTACTGGACACCATGTCAACGTTCAGTTCAGTTATTGATTGACTTTATCGATGTAAAAACTGATTTAAAAAAATATCGAACATTTATTCCTTTTTTTCTAAACCTCAACATTTAATATAATGTTCTCTCTGTATTATATATCCCAAATCCTGAATCCTGGAATTGTCGTATACTTCATAAACGCAGGGTGAAAGTTACCCCAATGCGGTATGTGTACAGTACATAGGTGCGAAGAATTGGGCGACCGACAGTCTGGACTTCGTGGCACCCGTTACGTCACGGAGAAAGTAACCGAACCGAACCTTATAGGTCAGTGGAACTGCGAATGTGAACGATGTTCCAACTTTTTGGCACCATTAACTGTTTGCGATCTGGCACTGGGAAGTACACGATAGCAAAATCAGATTTGATTGGTAACCATTGAAATATAACTTAATCACATACCATTATCAGTCTTTTTAGAACGTATACGGCATGTTTCTGAAAGTGTGATGAGTGCCAAATCACTTGTTAACTGGAAAACGGGTTGCACGAACGCCAGTCAACTAGTAAATTTTGAAACTCTGATTAGTTTTCAGAAACCGGCCAACTTAGCGTAAGTTAACATATGCTTATAAATAAATAAATAAATATTGGTGGACTTTCCACACAGCACTATTCAGCCCCAAACTAAGCAAAGCTTTTTTTTTTTACATGTTATATGGGAACCAGATAGCTGATATAAAACTTAATATAATATTATAATTACAATTTTTGGTACTGTTAGCGGCAAAACTATTACCTACACTAAATTGTTGATACTACATAAGTTGCCAGGTATTATTAAAATTATTAACATAAGTTCGTTTGCTTTGCCAACGTCATAAAGAGCTAAGAACAATGACATACTGCATGGAAATGTATGCAGATGAGACTAATTGTTCCTTACTGATTTAGTCACTTTTGTAAGTATAAGTGACGTTCCAATGAGATTTCTCGAGGGAAAATGCGATGTACTGCCATAACTTTGTCGTTGAAAATTGTTGAGTCAAGTTTATCTCAAGTTACGTTGAGGGTAGCATTAAATGCAACCTTGAGGCAATTCAGTGCCAATTTTTTGACAAGTTTTAGTTGTTTTTTTTTTTTGCTATTAAATTTAAACTATATATTTTTATGGATATAGACGTCAGCATGGCGAAAGACATTAAAATTATATGACCTACACACTAGATCTCAAAAAAAAACTCAAAGTTACCTCCAATTTACTGTTTTATCACGTTTTGTAAGCGCTATTCAAGATTTGGAAACAATTTGAATTGTTGGACATCATGGCCCCACTGAAAAAACGTCGGTTTTGCTAGTTTTTATAATGTTATATTATATCCAATATTGATTATCTCATCGCACAGTTTTCACCAATCATCGCACTCTAAAACCACATTAAAAAAGAACAAAAAACAAACGAAACTCAAGTTATGAAGATTCCATAATTATTACAAATCTGAATTATGCGCGAGTTTTTGAAGCTAGTTTTTAAGATGAAGCTTCTGTAAAGAAAAGCTAAGGAATTTCTAAAGATACAAGTGCAGAATCGTGTTATAACGTGCCTTTGTCTTTAATTATTAGGTTCTTAATTAGTCAAAGCTTTGACAGAAGATAGTGTTCCTAGCCGAGTGATTACGTCAGTGTTCGTTTGAGTCACGTTAAGCTAAGGGTAAATACAACCCCTGTGGCGTAGTGGCTAGGTGCACTATCTTTATATTAGACGATTCAATGTGTGAAGCAGACGAAAGATAGTTTTTTTTTATACAACTAGCTGATGGAACAAGCAGATGGCCCGCTTGATGTTAAGTGATAACCATCACCTATAACAAAGCATTACCTCGTAAGTCACGCACGATAGGAACGTGCCCTACAATGCACTGCCCTGCGTCCATCAACTTGAGGCATACAGATGTTAAGCCTCATGTGCCTGTAATTACACTGGCATCCACACTTCAAACCGAAACACAGCAACGCTGCTTGGCGGCAGAAAAAAGTGTGGTGGTAGTACTTCCCCGGACGAGCCCTTCACGAAGAGCTCTACTACTACTCTTACTTTAACACAAAACGCAAATATGAGGGCATTTTAACATTTCTCAGGAGTTACACTTCTGCGCATTGTAGTAGCATTACTCCTGTGCCACGGGCAAAGTTTTTGAACCCCTGACTATCTATTTTCCAAGTTTGTTGTTTGAAAGTCCTTTATTTACTCCAACACCCAAGTGTTTCACTGCTAAACGTTATATTCAATAGCCTGAATGTGTTGAGGGTTGCGTTTAGTTAAGTAAAGGTTTATCAAAACTGTGTTAAAATTAAAATCATCATCTTCCTGCCCTTATCCTACTAGTTGGGGTCCGTAAAACATTTTCTTTCATAAAATAAAAAATATGTTGTGAAGTAGGTAGAAAAGTAATCAGTAATCAGTAATCAGTAATATTTATTCAGAACAAAGTTACAAGTGCACAAGTTACAAAATAACGATGAAACTGCGAAAGTTATAAACGGTGATGCAGTCTCAACGCCCACCTCCTAAACCAATGAGCAATACCTCTGCTATTTAATGAACTAACAGGGTATTATAAAAAACAAACAAAAACTTCCAAAATAAAAACTTTAAGGTAGGTACAACATACAACTAGCTGATGAAACAAGCAGATGGCCCACCTGATGTTAAGTGGTCACCATCACCTATAACAAAGCATTGCCTCGTAAGTCACGCACGATAGGAACGTGCTCTACGATGCATTGCCCTGCGTCCATCAACTTGAGGCATACAGATGTTTAGCCTCATGTGCCTGTAATTACACCAGCAACCACACTCTTCAAGCCGAAACACAGCAACACTGCTTGGCGGCAGAAAAAGGCGTGCTGGTAGTACTTCTCCGGACGAGCCCTTCACAAAGAGGTCTACTACTTTTACAAACCATTACCCTAGTACAAGACCCTACATTACCCTAGTATTATTTTAGAATGTCTAAGGGGGTTAGTCAAAAGTACCTACGTTTAGATAACACATTTTTATTCATCAGGTTGCAAGCCCATCGCTTGCTCCCTGTCATGAATATATACCTGCTAGAATACTAACTGGTTACCACACGATGTTTTCCTTCACCGACTAAGAGGCATTGCGCACATACATTTTCACAAAATATATGACCTGGCCATTGCCACTTCAGCTTGCTAATTTTACGAGCTATGTCGGTAGAAAAGTATAAACCAATTTCAAAGCCTGATTAGACTTATAAAAACTCCGAGCTGAAAGGTTGACTTTTGAGCATATAAATATGTCCTTACTTCTGTCAGCATGTTATTGCGCCCATTTCCAACGGAACGCCTCAAGCTCAAGGCTGGGAACACATTCGTAACAAATCCACAACACATCGTTATTTCATCAAGATAGATATACTTTCGGTGAATAAATAGGTCAAGAACAATGAAAACATGTGACTGTATTATTAAAGCTAATATTTGTATATTACTAGCTGTCGCCTGCGGCTGTACTCGCGCGGTGATGATATTCTGCTAGTATTCATATTTAGGACGCTGTTCCATTGGGTTTTTTGGTTTTTTAATAATGTTTCTGTTTATTGGGATAAAAGTAACTTTTAAGTTCTAGTTACGAAATATTTTTATTCGTCTCGGCTTTCGTTTCGGTCCGGTCGTTAGAGCGTTAATTTGGGGCTAGTTATATAATGTCCGAAGAATATTTATTTAAAAGTCATACGTCAGAAGATTGTTAATGCTTTTAGTATGCTTTTGAAAGGTAGAGCCCTTTGTAAAGGGCTCATCCGGGAGAGTTGTAACTTAAAGCCTATTTCTGCTGTCAAGCAGCGTTGCAATGTTTCTGTTTGAAGAGTGTGGTTTCCAGTGATTACAGGCACAATAGGCTTAATAAATGTATTCCACAAGTTATTCAATGCAGGGCAGTGCATATGGCATGGTAGGCACGTTCATTCGAGATAATGCTTTATTTCTATCAGCAAGTAGTATAATCCTAAAATCAAAAAAATACCATGCTTATCCGGTACATGGGCAATTCGTCCCTCGCATTTTTGTAGTATCTACTTTGTTAGTTGCATTTCGGGCATGCAGTCAGCAAGCAAAAACTCTTTGAAGCATTAAATGATGCAAGACATTAGTACTAAGTTTTGATTAAAATAACGGTTGTCTGGAAGAGATCGCTACTTGCGATAAGACCGATTGTAGGTCAAACTGAATGTACATTTACGTTTATAACTTTTCCATTCTGTCCTCAATAAAGTTATTATTATTATCATTTCGTCCCTCTGTTTACACAGACAATATAATCAGGATAGAATTAAGGATAGTTCGGAGCGTGTGTGGTGTAAGCCAGCCTTACCATACCCGTCCGAATACTCGGTTTGGTTATTCACTGCGTGCCTCACCCGTTATGTTTCAGCGATGTTCGACAGCATTACTGTCGGGACGTGCTGATGCATGCGCTCGACGATAATCCAATATTGCGCGCACTACAGATTTGCAATGACAATGTCGCGTTTAATTAGTAATGCGTTGTGTTTGTGTATACGGAAAAATTTGCTTGTCATCTTCTTAAGTTTATCAAAGGCTAACATTCGCTTTCTGAAAGCTCGATCAAAACAAATCGGATGTCAAGTCTCTCGCCATTTCAGCTATCACATAGAATTAGATAGAGATAGCCAGTGACTTGACATGCGATTAGTTTTGATCGGGCTTTCAGAAAACGGGCTTTCTTTGAAGATTTTTCACAGTTCGGTTACGTAAAACTGGCGCTTAAAATGATCTAGTTCGTAAGATGTAAGAAGTGATTTTTGAAAAATAAAATAATAATCAGTCACTTGAATTTTTGAGCAAAAATTGAGAAAAAAGATTTGTGGAGATATATATAATAGAAAGAAAATTACTTTATTGTATACCATAATAAAAAAAAACACAAAATAGGTACTAAAGGTACTATAAGCGGGCTTATCGCTAAAAGTTATCTCTTCCAGACCACTTTTGTATGACATTGCTTAAAGCAAGTAATAATAAAAATAATAAATCCCATTTATTTTCTCAGCACTACACTGATTGCATAAGTACGGAAATACATCATCATCATTTTCTTGCCTTTATCCCGCTTCATGTAAGGTTGGCACAACAGGGTTTTCTCTCCAATCTCCTCTATCAGCTATCATCTCAGCAGTCACTCCTTTCATACTCATCTCATTTTTCCCACAGTCCGTCTATCTTTACTTTGGTCTACCAAATATCCATCCACATTCATCCCTAAATATGTAATTAAAATAAAAAAAAAGTTATGCATTAAAATTGTACCTGGCCTACATTTTACCGAACTAGGGTAGCCCGTTTTAATTTCTTACTCAAAATGAATTTAGGAATGACGTGCATTGGTCAGTGAAACATGTCCGGCGGTCTCGCGTGCTTTGGCTCGTAAATTGGCGCTCTTTGTGAGGTGAAATTGCTTTTTCTAGCTCAACTTGTTATCTATTCGATAAAAGGACATTCATGCTTGTAAGCCAAATGGAATTCTATATATAAACAAGCTGAAGGACTAAAATTACTCTTTAGAATTCCTCGCTCGCTGTTTTTTCAGTGCATTATAATTTGGATGTGTTTTGGGAAAGTAAGTGAACTCACTCACTCACCTGATGCTAGGTGAGATTACGGTCAAAAGTTTAACTTATAAGTTATAAAAAAATGCTGCAAATTTTTCGCTTTGGTTTCATCTTTTTGAGCGAAAACTTTGCCAGAGTGAAACCAAAAGGAATGTGCCCTACGATGCATTGTCTTGCGTCCATCAATTTGAGGCATGCAGATCTTAAGCCTCATGTACCTGTAATTACACCGGCAACCACACTCTTCAAACCGAAACACAGCAACGCTGCTTGGCTGCAGAAAAATATACTTACGATGCGAGATACTTAGGTCACAGAATATTGTCTAGTTGAGTCAATAGTTTAATGCATTCTGTGGCATCTTCTAATTGAAGTAATACATAGTTTAAGAACTCTGTTACTGATACTTTTGTTATTCTCGTGTTTCCTCTGTTGGACGTCTTACATAAAAGATAATTAATATCATTGATGTTTACTTTATGGTTTAATATAAGTTCAGTGTCTGTCATCTTATTATTTGAGTAAAACAGGCTTTGATAGATAGATTATTCAAAATAAAGTTAGGAACCAAGCCGTAAGTTTTTTACCTGTTCTTCTAGGCTAAACTGGCACCTAGATGCACCTAGCTTGAAGATTTGATATATATATAGTATTGTCTATATTTGACTAAATGGAAATATTTATCTCATGGATACCGTTACTTAGAGATTGTGAAACAGAGGTCTTAAATAATAACATTAATAGAGATAATTTTATATTTTTTTAGATATATATTAGTTTTTTAGTTTAATATAAATATTATTTAATATTTTAGTTTGTTTATCGATATGCGCACAATTTAAATGTAAAGTAAGAAAATTTATGAGCTGCCTTTATTACTACATAATTTATCACAAAAACGAACGATTAAAAACCTCTGTTGAAGGGGTTAAATTAAATTCAAAACGCTTTTTCAATCACAGGGATCACTTTGAAGCTAAGTTCTTTTGAATTTAAGGGCGCTTGAAGGCCTATGTCATCGCAGTACTTACGTTAACTAAATAAATTGAGTTTACGTCGTGACTTATATCTGGGAAATTTCCTCTATTGTGTCGATATCTACGTCAGATTCAGACGAGTCTGAGTGAGGTCGAGTCAGTTTTCCGAATTATAGCACATTATGAGTTTTATTAGCTGTCACTTTCTGTTTGTTATTCTGAGAGGTGATGGGAATTGGCCTGATTATTGGATTAATTGGGTTAAGCCTGTCTGGTACGTGTATGCGAGAGTATCGGTTTAGTGGTAGCAATTCCGCATTATGATCTCAAGGTTGTGGATTTCAAACTTGTTGGAGCAATGGATTTTTGTTTTTGAAAATTAAATTCTGTTTTCTAATGGTGACGGATAATATCAAGGCAAGAATCTCACAACTAGATAACTTTTTTAAGGCGAATGCAATTGCGAAACGTAATAAGTTTTCCAACGAAGTTCCATTCAAGTTTACGGTAGCATAAAGATCTTATGATTTAACGCTAGTACGTCTTATTTTATATTCTTCACATTTACGATGTAGGTCATTAAATTATACTCAAAATAATAAACCCAATGGGCAGGTATATTTCTGCCCGGTACTGTCATCGTCAAAGTTTGTAACAGCACCTGTATGTTCTCTATCGCCTGAAAACTTCATTTTTCTAACTATCATGGTTCATGAGATACAGCCTGGTGACAGACGGACAGACAGACGGACGGACAGCGGAGTCTTAGTAATAGGGTCCCGTTTTACCCTTAGGGTACGGAACCCTAAAATATTACTAGTCGCTGCCCGCGGCTTCACTCGCATAGTTAGTAGGGGTGGCTTAATAATTAGGGCGTTTTCCTTATATTGGTTTCGTTCATTTTGTCTACTCTGTTCCCTGTTTCTCAAACTGAAACACAGGGACGCTGCTTGACGCAGAAATAGGTATTAAAATAGTCACCAGAGTTGGACGCTGAAACTAAATTATTCATCACAATTGAATTTAAGTGCTGTCTGTACAACCCCTAATCATTTCAGTATGTTAAAGTTTTGATAGGTAGAAGTGTAATTTTCTAGGTACAGTCTACCTACCTCAGTTGCCGTACCAGATATGTTCGGAAAGTTTCCCGTTCTACTAAAATTGGTTTCACAGTTATTTTTTTAAGATACCTCGGTTTTGAGATCAAAAGCCTGTTTTTATAGTTAAAAAAATAGAACCACGACCGTGATTTTCTTTTACTGTGTTTTCATGTCTAGTCAGAGTTCTGTTTTATCTCTTACTAGCTGCCGCCCGCGGCTTCACATTAAAATTCATTAGGGGTTTTTATTGGATTCGTAAATTAATAATTAAAAGAGTAGAAGAGCTCTTTGTGAAGGGCTCGTCCGGGGAATTACTACCACCACGCCTTTTTCTGCCGCCAAGCAGCAACGCTGTGTTTCGGTTTAAAGAGTGTGGTTGCCGGTGTAATTACAGGCACATGAGGCTTCTGTATCTGTATGCCTCAAGTTGATGGACGTAGAGCAGTGCATCGTAGGGCACGTTCCTATCGTGGTGATGGTTACCTCTTAACATCATGGTGGGCCATATGCTTGTTCCATTAGCTAGTTGTATAAAAAAAATGGGCTGGTTTCCTAATGGTGTTTTCCGAAACCGTTTGAAAACACTAGCAATTCCTTTTTCAAAGCAGCCTTTCTACACTCTCTAAGAATTCCCTATATTTCTCAAAAAATTGTTTTCAATTTCAATGTATTTATTCACAAACATTTTTTTTATAATTGTATTTGAATGTCAACTTATAACGAAATAATAATACAATAAAGAATACATAATCTAACCCAATAAAAATAATATATTACTTAATTAATTAATTTATATAAATTTAAATAAATTTAAAGAATAAAATGAATTTAAATAACGAATATTTGGCTGTTACAAGCCGATATTGAGCAGCTACCTCTGTTATTACAATTGCATTCGCTCAAAAGCACCTGTGCCATTAAGATAAATTTAAAAATGAGACGTAAAGGTGTTATTTATTGTGTGCTTGTAATTTACTGAAATATATTTTATTCTGAATATATAATGATGAAATTGATAGGTATTGTTCAATAGGAAGCTGTCTTCTCATTATGGTAATCCGAGTGACACCTGTCGAGTCAGCGTGAGTCTCAAAGACCACACTCATAGTGAAAACAGGTTTTAGGCGCCTGTATACGAATGACCGTGATCCATCGCCGAAAACGGCTAGGACTACATCATCATCATATAAATGATGAACATATGCATAGTGTTAAGAGTAGTAGAGCTCTTTGTGAAGGGCTCGTCCGGGGAAGTACTACCACCACGCCTTTTTCTGCCGCCAAGCAGCAACGCTGTGTTTCGGTTTGAAGAGTGTGGTTGCCGGTGTAATTACAGGTACATGAGGCTTATCACCTGTATGCCTCAAGTTGATGGACGCAGGGCAGTGCATCGTAGAGCACGTTCGTATCGTGCGTGACTTACGAGACCATGCTTTGTTATAGGTGATGGTTACCACTTAACATCTGGTGGGCCATCTGCTTGTTCCATCAGGTTGTATTAAAAAAAAGTGTTATTTAATTTAAAATTATGCAGCTTTTCGTACTTTGCTAGTTAGTAGTAGTTAGTAGCTGAATATTTTTTTTTTTTTTATACCAATCGATTCAGTGTTCAGTGCGTGTGACAAACATCCTATATGTGAAACGTAAACTTTAACAAGGTTTCATTGAATACAAAAATCTGTGCCGGTAAAGGCCGGAACAACCTAACCTGCTTTCTGCATAAATCTAGTCTACCTTTTAATTAAAACTTGAGAACGCCCAGCTATTGTTTGTCTTATAAATAAAGCCACAATTATGGTCAATTTATATCAGCTATTGTTGTGGTTTGTTTAGGATTACAACCGGATATGGATACCTGAATCGTAATATAAAACTGCCGGTGTCCTAATGATGTTTTCCTTCACTGATTCAGAGCACTGGCATTGCACACAAAAGTTTTGGAGTTCAAAAATTCATTGTTGCACGTCCGGATTCGAACCCAGGACTTTACGATCAGAAGGCCTCTGTTTTGATGTTTAAGAGAAAACAAGAAAAAAAATGAACATCGTCCTCTCTTTTACCTCAAAGGATAAAACGAGACAAAACAAAGAATACATATTAAATTATTATTTTTGTACACATGCATATTTTATGAACAGGACTTCAAGATACTTACTTAAATTAATATGCAATGAAAGGGATGGATTGAAATAAATATTTTATGCATAACATTTGTATGAAATGGTAGTTTTACGGCCGGTTTCTAAAAGCTCGATCAAAACTAATCGGATGTCAAGTCACTCGCCATTTCAGTTATTACATCGAATTAGATAGAGATAGCAAGTGACTTGACATGCGATTAGTTTTGATCAAAAGGTAGAAAAGTTATTCACTTATTCATTAAATAAGTTTTAAAAAAACCTTTAAGCAAAAGGTAGAGCTTAATAGTTTAAGAAACATAAATAAACATAATTAAGTTAAAACCGGCAAAAGGTTCTTTAGTGCCCCAATATCAATAAAAGGGTCCTTAGTAGGTACATTTCAATGTGATGACATAAATGAGCCATCAAAGATAAGTATCTCTTTTATTACGGTCCACGTTATAAAATGTACGTAAAAGGTGAATAAAATGGGGTAGTCAGCGCTAAAGACAAATCAATAATACTGGACAGTCACCTGACCCCACATTAGGGGTCTTTATATTGGGTCCATACTGGAGCTTCGTTATTATAATGTAAGAAAGATCATACAAAAGAACGGTAGGAACCAAGCCGTAAGTGTGTTGCCTGCTCTTCTGAACTTGGTTGCATGGAACTAGCACCTAGATTTACATAGCTTTACCTAGCTTTAAGACGTTTATAAGTGATCCTTGTGATTCAACTGAATAAATACCTTTTGACTTTGTCTTTGGGTTCGGAAGCCGCGAGTCGAGAAAAAAACCAGAAATAGCTTCGCGATTCCCAGGCACGGTAGATATTACAGCTTACAATTATTGGATTTTGTACGAAGGAAGTAGGATATAGGTTATAATATAATTATATTGTATAAGGAAATAACTTTTTGTATGAACTATAACGTAATAATTCTTACTAATAAACGCGAAAGTTTGTAAGTATGGATGGATGGATGGACGTTTATTACTCTTTCACGTAAAAACTACTAAATGGATTTTAATTAAATTTTACAATAATATAGCTTAAACATCATAATAACACATAGGCTGCAATTTATAAAGATATTGTGTGACTAATCCTGCGCAGACGAAGTCGCGGGCACTATATTTTCGGGTTTACTTCCAAAAATAAACTCTTGACGCCTTTTTCATAATCCCCATTTTATAAGGTATTGTATTTGTCACTGTCACATTCATGGTAATGAAAAGAGAAAGCAACAGTTCTTCCAGCCATTTTAGCTAGTGAAGCCCTCAGCGACCATAATGATACCCACCGAGGAATGGGCTAACTGAGGATGTTTTCCCTGGAGAATACATCATGGGACTCTTCAAAAAAGGCATTCTAAAATATTTAAAGAGTCAGCAACGCATGTGTGACACCTCTGGTGCTGCAAACGTCCATAGGCTACGGTAACCGCTTCCCATCAGGTGGGCCGTACGCTTGTTTGCATACTTGGTATAATAAAAAAAAAACAAAAATAAACTTGTTTTTTTTCTGCAGCGTTAAAACTAGAATAAAATACCAGGAATCTTAAACACAAAATCAACACTGAAATACTACCCAACTTTATAAAGTTTATGTTAAGTCAAAGTAAGCAACTTAAGTTTAAATATAAACAGGAAGTTCACAAACTGCCGGACCGAGTCTCGAGTCTTAGTAGTTTTAAATTGAGTAGTCATTTCATGCTACTTTTTAAATGAAATAAAGTAGCGAGTCTAATAGGCTTGGTCGCGTAGAGTTACTTCAGTTTGATCTTGTTTATAAACAAACACGTAAGACTATGTAATAAATAAATATGAATTACTTGAAGCGCACGTTCATTTTTCCATGAATTATTTTACTCTTTCTTTTCTTTGTTTAAGGCTGTCCGTCATTCGACAGACAATTTTGCCAGCGTCAAGTGATATGTGATATAGATAAAATACTTTATAGTCAAGTCAGTCCATAGTCAAGTCGGCCGTCATTTGTTTTGAAGAAAATGGTGGCGGTTATTCAAAACATTCAAAACATTTTTGTTAAAATCAGGATATCACATAATACACTTTCATTTCAAATGTTTACACTTTGTGGTTAAATGTTGGATAAAATACCACTAAAATCACACAACACAACTTAAAATAACACTAGAAAAACAATTAAAATTGAAAAGCTATGTTGCTTCCCAAAATGTCGAAAAACATTATTTTATATAGGTAAATCTAATTATTTTACTCTCAATACGTAAAAAATAAGATATGACACATGAAACAACGCTAACTTTCACTAACACTCGAATCCAAGAATTATATCTGTCGAGCTTTCTAGCAATTGGTTGAATACCTACATTGATTGAATAACAAAATAAGCGCAAAAAATAAAACTACGAAATGGCGATGCTGTACTTACCATTAGCTCTTAATGGGAAAAAGCTGAAAAAACTTCACGACTTTGATCCTCAGGCACGGTAGATATCCAAGATAGAACCAAATACGCCCTCCAGATTCTTCGAGGATGTCGAAGGCTGTAAAACGACAGACAATACGAAAAATTCATTTTCAAAATGCACAATAGACAACTCGCACCAAAATCTATTCCCTGTCAATTGATATCTGTCCAATACGTTATAAATTGTCAGGAAACGCCTAAAACCAATTCCACATTTAAATCATAGACTCACGGAGTAATATTCACCTCACACCTGCGGTACACGCCGTACACGCTTGAAGTACACGTTTGAGGTACAGTCGGCATCAAAAGTTAAAGGCAGGGAAAAAAAACTTACTTTTAATTTTCTTTATCTAACTACGATTAAATGATCGGACAAAAATGTATAAGCGTTTTATACTTAAGGCGAATACTACCTCTGATTTACTTCTCGATTGCAAATTTTTACATTTCCTAAGATATAAAATCACTGAACATATTTATGGAAAATTGAAACCAAGAAAGAACAAAATTATTGCACACAGTTCAGAAAAAATATTATTATTATTATATTACAAGTTTTCTTACCAAAAAGTTTGCTTTGCTAGTTTTCTTACATTACGCAAACTTTTTAGTACAAAATATTGTTTTTTTAAATTAGCATTATATTTTATGTATACATAATAACAGTCCATAATTTAATATGGACCAGAAATGTTATTTTATAGTTGATTGGAATTAAGTTTAGTATTATTACATCACCAATTGCGTTATTAGTCACAGAGCACGTCCACCAAGTCCAAGTTCGGATGCTGACTGTACAAGTTCAGTTTAATAACGTAACTTCATGTTCGATTTGCTACAGCATAACATAATATATGAAATATTAACGGACGGTACATGCACCGAACGTTCCCGACACGTGGCGTTTTTATTGAAACTTTTACTAGTGGAAATGCGCGAATTCGTTTGGTCGTTTTGATTTCTGTGACTATATAAAAAAGCTGAGGCTTTTAGTCCTAGGCATGGTTCCCTGACTTTTTGTACTTGGTAACTCTAGTTGCTTCTTAGGATCCTTTGAAAAATCTTTTTAAATGAGGGTAGTCTATAGCGCATTCACAATACGCAAGTGAGCGGCGAGTGCCTACGATCATAATATGTGGAAGTTGCTTGATGGTTGTCTGCGTCTTAAGGCGAAGACTCTCATGTGACTCTTACTCGCACGTTTCGACATGTTGAAAGATATAAAATCACTAAACACATTTTTGAAAAATCGTAATCAACCATTTTTGTGCAATCACATTGCACACAGTTGAGTAAAAATTTCATTTTGATCGATACAAGTTTTCCTAATTAAAAACAAAAAAAACAAAAAAAAAATCTCCTGTACGAAAACTAGTAAAGCATATGATTCACATGTCTTTCAACATGTTGAAACATGCGAGCGAGAGTCACATTAGCTCTTGTCTTCGCCTTAATGTAACATTAGAACATTACATTTGGCTTCATTTTGCTGTCGTTGGTATATCACACGTTACGTGGTACAAATTCTTTTTGACTTTGATTTTATTTCTAAAACGATATTATCTTATACAGTACCTCACGTGTGAGGTAAAAAAATCAGTCAGACAGAAGCACAGCCATTTTAAGTATCCATATAAAATGAATTTACCCCGAGTTGTTTTAAGATTGTACTTGTTTTCCTCTTTTTTTTTATACAACTAGCTGATGGAACAAGCAAATGGCCTCGTAAGTCACGCACAATAGGAACGTGCCCTACGATGCACTGCCCTGCGTCCATCTACTTGAGGAATACAGATGTTAAGCCTCATGTGCCTGTAATTATACCGGCAACCACACTCTTCAAACCGAAACACAGCGACGCTGCTTGGCGGCAGAAAGCGGTGTGGGTAGTACTTCCCCGGGCGAGCCCTTCACAAAGAGCTCGACTACTCTTAAAACTCTTCACCTACCGTGAAAACGAATGTCAAAAGGAAACCTTTAGCTTAGAGATTTTACTTATTTTGAGAAAAAAAGGTCCACGACTTTAATTACTTGGAAGAGTAGACGTCCCTTAAGATCTCTTAGTACCAAAAAAACTATTTAAGTTTCTTTAGGGGTGTCTGTCTAGACGTCCAATTTTATTAATCAATAATAATAAATACTGGTGGACTTTCGACACAGAACTTCTCAGACCCAATTTTAGCAAATCTATGGGAACCAGATTGCTGATATTATATTTAAATACTTTTTTTTGTAAATACTTATTTCTTAATATATAATTGATCGAGTGAGCGAAGCGAACGAAGATTCTAGTTTCAACTTGGGCGATTTGGCATTTTATGTATGTATGTATGTATGTATGTATGTTTGTCTGGCCATAAAAAAAAAAAAAAAAATGGTGGACTATCCACACAGCACTATCTAGCCCCAAACTAAGCCAAAGCTTGTAATATGGGAACCAGATAGCTGATATAATACTTTTTTTTTTGTAAATACATACTTATTATATATAATAACACCCAGACAGAGAACAAACATCTATGTTCATCAAACAAATGTTTGTTCTCGGTGGGATCGAACCCACGGCCTACGGCGCAGAAGGCAGAGCTACTACCAACTGAGCTGTGAAGGCCATAACTTTCGAACCGTTGATCCGATCTGCATGAAATTTGATAAGACGACAGCTTGTACTTGAAAAATTTACTGGTAAGTATATGAGTAAAATCGGATGAAGGGTTTTTAAGATATGGGGTTTTTTAAGGGGGCAAAAATAAAAAAAGTGACTTAAAAAAATCAAGTTACATGTTATACGAAAGGGCTTTGTTTGGACATTCCAAAACAATTTTTACTTTTTTTCTGGGTCGCTCGGTTTTTGAGATACAACTAAAAAGTTAAATTAAGATAACCAGCGACCCAAGAGCTCCCATCTCTAAGAGTTTCGTTGGCATCACGGTTTTTCTATTGGTCGGCCAGTTACTTTGCTTTTTCTTATTTTTTTTTCTTGAAATAAATTAAGGAGGTATTTACTTCTCATAAAATGGTGACAACGACCAGGTCTGATGATGGAGCCAAGGTCTGTTCAACGGAACTCTTCAATAAATAGGCCAGTAAAGTTGAAACTTGGTTACCGTACCAAGTTAGTAGGCGGTAGTCAGAAAAAAGTCCAAACATAACGTTTGGACTTGCCTCTGACTACCACCTACTCAAAGTTTTGGTGCGTTCGTCGGGTCGCATCACGAGATCTCAGTTCGGGGCGAACTACTAGTGACAGAAAAAAACATCAATATTCGTAACATAAATGTTTGTTCTGTGTGCGGATCAAACCCACGCCCTACAGCGCAGAAGGCAAAGCTACTACCAAGCTGTGAAGGCTGTCTAATTAAAAAAAGGGTTTCCATGCTTATAAAACCTCAAGAACATCGCTGAAGCCGTAATTTTCCTGCAACAAATAGAGCAATGTTTCAATTCAGCGTCTCGTTTTAAGCTGTAATATCTGCAATTAAGTCTCGGCGTTTCAGTAAAAGAAAGGAATTAAAATCTGTGAGTTATTGGCTTGGAACGCAGTCGTTATGTTCCCAGAGTTTGGCAGCTAGCACGGGTTAGTTGGCCGACTCGCCTCACAGCAGCTTGTAGCTCTGCCTTCAGTGCGATTCTGTGGCCTTTTTTGTCGAACGGACTAAATGCTGGTGATCGTCTGACGATACTTACAGCGCTACCGAACAGATTCTGTGGTCGAATGCATTACGGCATTTTATTGCTCTAAAGCAAGCTTTTGTTTGTCGGTGACTTGACAAGAGGGATTATTTTTCATTACTTATTAAGAACTTAGTAAAAGTTTAAGCAAAAAAAAAGTTTAATCTCTTCTTTTTGTCGTATCACTGGTTTTTAGAAACAGTTTAGTGATTTTAAGTGCGACTCAAATAGCTCCTTTCGAGTATATTGACACACGTTGTAGAACTTTTTAGTTTCTACGACAAGTTGGTTTCTTCCCTATGTTTTCCATCGGACATAACAACATAACGGTAGGAACCAAGCCGTAAGTGTGTTGCGTGTTCCTCTAGAATTTGGTCGCGTGGAACTGGCACCTAGTTTAAGACGTTTCAAAGTGATCCTTGTGATTTTATTGACAAAAATACTTTTTGACTTTGACTTTGTCACCGTTTGTGAGTAGGTACTGGCACTGTGCATAGACATTTTTGAAAACTTATTGGTGCACGACTGGTTTTGAGCCCACCAGAAGGTGGGGCCGCTACCACTAGACCACCAGTGCTTTTAATAAAGTGTAAAACTTTTTATAATGATACGAGAGTGTTCAAACCTGTGCTAGGTGGTAGAAAAAAGCACATTATGCAACTGAAAGCAGTAGTCGCACGCCACCTGGCGGTGTCGTTCCGCATTATTGCATTTATAGGATTCTCGTTAGTTTTCTTCGTGCATTCAGAAATGTAAAATCTTTGTAGTGATCCACGAGTGCACGCGCACATATTTGCTCAGAAACGAAATTTTTAAATTAACTTTGCACATTTTTAGATTTACCTAGCTTTAAGAAGTTTTAACGTGATCCTTGTGAGACAAATTAATGGATGCCTTTTGACTTTGATTTAGTAAACCTATAATTTACCTTTACTTAAGTTTCACTGAAAACGATATGCAAAAATATTTGATATTTCGTGTTTTGTGTTTTTAGGGTTCCGTACCCAAAGGGTAAAACGGGACCCTCAAAGTCAATAGGTATTTATTCAATAAAATCACAAGGATCACTTTGAAACGTCTTAAAGCTAGGTGACTCTAGGTGCCAGTTCCACGCGACCAAAGCCTAGAAGAACAGGCAACAAACTTACGGCTACCGTTCTTTTGTATGATCCTTTTACAATGTAATATAATATATTATTGAAGTTAAGTAAGGCGTAGGCATACAGAAAAAGGTAAACATAATCAAATTTATAAGACAGCACACGCTACGCTTCAAACTAATAATACCTAATGCATAAAATTAAATACAGTCTATTAAATCAGAGAAAAATAAAACACACAATAGTAGGTACAGTACAGACATTGCAGACATGTTAGCTGCCGATGGGCAAAGCGACCTGGACATCGGGCCACGCACTTTTATCATCAATATAGCTATCTAAAGTATAATAAGCTTTACTTATTAGATTATTCTTAATGTATGCTTTAAATTTTCTAATAGGAAGCCCAGTGGCACTTTCTGGAAGTTTATTATAGAAGCGTATACCGTTCCCCATAAACGAGCCATTTACCTTTTGGAGTCGAAATTTAGGAATACATAATTTGTTTTTATTTCTAGTGTTAACGTTATGTGCATCACTCTTTTTCTTAAAGCTATCTATGTGTTTATGAGTGTATAATAGATTTTCATAAATATACTGTGAAATTACTGTGAGAATATTAATTTCTTTAAATCGCTCCCTCAATGATTCGCGTGGTTTCATTTTATAAATGGCACGTATCGCCCGTTTTTGAAGTACAAATATACTTTGTATATCAGCAGCTTTCCCCCAGAGCAAAATACCATAAGACATTACACTATGGAAGTAGCTAAAATATACTAGCCTAGCTGTAGCTTCATCTGTAAGCCATCTTATTGTGCGAACTGTGTATGCAGCGAACTCAGTCTACCAGCAAGTGATTTGATATGTGGACCCCACTGCAATTTTGCATCAATATTAAGTCCTAAAAAAATAGTAGAATTGACAAGGGTAAGTGATTCTCCATTTAATTCAATATTGGTTGGACGCTGAACCACATTTGGCAAATTAAATTTAATGCATTTCGTTTTCCCGGCATTGAGCAAAAGATTCAAAGTCAAAGTCAAAGTCAATAGGTATTTATTCAATAAAATCACAAGGATCACTTTGAAACGTCTTAAAGCTAGGTGACTCTAGGTGCCAGTTCCACGCGACCAAAGCCTAGAAGAACAGGCAACAAACTTACGGCTTGGTTCCTACCGTTCTTTTGTATGATCCTTTTACAATGTAATATAATATATTATTGAAGTTAAGTGAGGCGTAGGCATACAGAAAAAGGTAAACATAATCAAATTTATAAGACAGCACTATTATTAACAGTAAACCAGTTAAGTACTTGCGACAGAGATGCATTAACGTCATCGAAGTTAGTCTTCAATCTGTCGACTTTAAATATTAAAGAGGTATCGTCAGCAAATAGAACTATTTCACATAAATCCTTTACAAAAGGTGGAAGGTCATTTACATATACTAGAAATAAAAAGGGACCCAATATGGAACCTTGAGGTACCCCTATATCAATGACCGACCCAGACCTCTCACCGCCAACATCAACTTTTTGCACTCTATTGGTTAAATATGACTGTATAAGACCAATTGCCTGGTTTATGATGCCGTAATGTTTAAGTTTAGATATTAAGGTGGCATGACTTACACAGTCAAAAGCTTTGGACAGATCGCAGAATACCCCAATCGCATCTTGTGAGTGTTCCCAAGCATCATAAATGTGCTTCAGGAGCGTCGAACCGGCATCTGTCGTTGATCGACCTTTAGTAAATCCAAATTGATGACTATGAAGTATGCCGTTGACGTTGAAATGTGATAATAACTGAGTAAGAACATTTTTTTCAAAAATTTTACTTAACGAAGGCAGTACCGAAATAGGCCTGTAGTTCGCAGGATCTTGTTCATTTCCAGACTTGTACAGGGGAATGAGTTTACTGTGTTTCATTAAATCAGGGAAAACGCCCTCATCTACACATCTATTAAAAATGTATGCTAGACATGGTGCAATATCAGTTATAATAGCGCTTAAAACTTTTGTGGACACCCTATTACTAAGAACCAACTGCCCGTCCATCTGTCTGTCTGTCCGTCTGTCACCAGGCTGTATCTCATTGAAATTTTCACAGATGATGTATTTCTGTTGCCGCTATAACAACAAAACAGAATATAAAGGGGCTCCCATGCAATAAACGTGATTTTTTTGCCGTTTTTATAGATAATGGTACGGAACCCTTCGTGCGCGAGTCCAACTCACACTTGGCTGATTTTTTTAAATGGATTGAGTTCTCATGCCATTTAAAAACATACAAACAAATTACTAATTTAAAAATAAGTTAAGATTAAGTTAAGAATAAGTTTATTTAGACCTCCACACATAATAATTATCAGTATCATCATCAGCTCCTATGCCCTATGAAGGGAGTAGACTATGCCCAGCAGTGGGTTAGCCCACACTGGGCATAGTCTACTCCCTTAGACTCCTATCTTTGTACCAGTATATTCAGGTCTGATAGAATTTCTAACAAGTACCTGTAGTGCAGTCAAGAGCATATTTCATAAATTAGAGTGCACTTCGTACTTTCATCGGTCAAAGGAAGAACCAAGGGATGGCATATTTGCCATCTACTTGTGCAAGAGTAGATGGCAAATATGAAAAGATGATGGAAAACTGAGTCAAAATAGTCCCGAAAAAAAATAACCCAAAGTGCTCGTCACTTTGGGTTATTTTTTTATCATATTTTTTTTTATCATAATGATATTTATTTTTTCTGAAACCGAGTAGTTTTAGACTAGAAACACAATAATAATGATTTTAATAAATATTAGTCTAAGAAAAGAACAAATTCATCATTCACCACGACTGGATTTGAACCCAAAACCTTCCAATCTGAATGAAAAGTCACTTCTAGACCATCAAAGCTTTAGATAAGGATTTAACAATTTAAATTATTAATAAAAACTTGCGAGAATGTTTGTTCTAATTCAAGTCCCTAATTTAAACGCAATTTGAAATATACATGCAGTTATTTCGAGTACTCCAAGCAAGTGAAGCCACAGGCAAGTTCTAGTTCACCATGTAAATTGCCTGCCATTTAAAGCATTCACGTCTGCGTAGATGTAGCGCCGTAGACGTGCTACGAAAACTCGTAGCTGCTCTACGCATTCAATAGAAGATCGATAAAATTTCATCAATGCACATTTGAATGACTATTGAGCTCGAAATACCCCCTTTGTCGCCAACTGAACATTGACTCAAATTTTCTCACTATCCCGTATCGAATAATAGAAATATCCTTTCCTTCCTTTGAACGTCGCCAACTCTATAGCATAACTCTATAGAAATTTCTCAGGCTACGCGTTTCAAATTTAAAATTCTGAAATTCAAAGGATATTTAGACTGGTTATGAGTAGAGTTCAATGACTTGGAACTATGACAACGATATGAATAGGTTAACCTTTTGGAATATCTAAAAATAGCGACACGTGTAGTTAACCTTCGGTTTGAAGGAAAGGTAACAACTATATTATGCCCTAAGTTGATATACACCGTGCAGTTTGTTATTGATGATGGGTACCAATTTACATCAGGTGTACATATGTTAGTTCCATTAGGAAGTAGTATTAAAGAGGCACCGATTCCACGTTCGTAAGTAAGTTTATATAATACTAGTGGCTTCCCGCGGCTTCGCACGCGTTGAAGTGGTGAACCGTGATTGAGCCACAAACATCAAAACATCGTAACTTTCGCATTGATTTGTATATTATTAGGGTAAGATTTTAAATACCTACGTAGGTATATGGGATACCTATAGGCGTACATTACCTATATTAGGTAGGTAGGTATAGGTACTGACTGAGTTTGGCACAAACATGACAAATACAACAAAGACAACCTTACACGGAAAATATGTACTTATTTGTTCCTAGTTTCTACCTCAAAAACAAACGAAACGAAACAGCTTCACGACTTTGATCCCCAATCACGGTAGATACCCTCATATCTCTTCGTACCAACTCAAGATTCCCGTTTTTAGAATATCCCATATATAACACAGAATATAACATTGACGCTTCGTTGTATCCTTTTTACTCGAGCGCAACGAAGGAGGGTAACGTTTCAGGGGTTGTTTTCGAAAATCAAACTGTTTTTTTGTTATTTATCCACAGAACACATTTTCTTTTAGTTTGAAGTTAATTACACTACGCGTTAAAAATCTCCCATACAAACCTTGGGACTTTGGCAGTCTTTTGCACCCTTTGCAGGGGTAGTTTTAAAATAGTGAAAACGTGATTTTAATCTATTTATTGTGGAGTATATTTACTTCAAGTTTGAAATCAATCGCACTATGCGTTAAAAATCTCCCATACAAACTTTTACAGTCATTTGCACCCTTTGCGGGGGTAATTATCAAAACTTCAGTGTTATTCTTAATTATATATTTCTTAGTATATTTACCTCAAGTTTTAAGTCAATCGCACCACGCGTTAAAAAACTCCCATACAAAGTTCGACATCCCTTTGCATACTTATTAAGGGTAGTTTTAAAAAACCAAAAATGTTATTCCTATTTTTTTAGCCTTGATGTAAATCTACTTCAAGTTTCAAGTTTGTAGATTCAAGGAATAAAATTTTTCATACCAACGTTTTCAACCCTTTTTACACCCTTAGGGGTTGAATTTCCAAAAATCCCTTCTTAGTACACCTCTACGCCATAAGACCTATGTACTCTTCAAATTTCAAGTCTCTCTAGGACCAGCGGTCAAAACACTCCCATTCAAACTTTTACATCCCTTTGTACACTTATTAAGGGTAGTTTTAAAAAACTAAAAATGTGTTTCCTATTTTTTTGCCTTGAAGTATATGTACTCCAAGTTTCAAGTTTGTAGGTTCAAGGAATACAATTTTTCATACCAACGTTTTCATCCCTTTTTACACCCTTAGTAGTTGAATTTCCAAAAATCCCTTCTTAGTACACCTCTATGCCATAAGACCTATATACTCTTCAAATTTCAAGTCTCTAAGTCCAGTGGTCAAAAAACTCCCATACAAACTTTTACATCCCTTTGCACCCTTATTAAGGGTAGTTTTAAAAAACTAAAAATGCCTTTCCTTTTTTTTTGCCTTGAAGTATATGTACTCCAAGTTTCAAGTTTGTAGGTTCAAGGAATACTATTTTTCATACAAACGTTTTCAACCCTTTTTACACCCTTAGGGGTTGAATTTCCAAAAATCCCTTCTTAGTGCACCTCTACGCCATAAGACCTATGTACTCCTCAAATTTCAAGTCTCTAGGACCAGCGGTCAAAAAACTCCCATACAAACTTTTACATCCCTTTGCACCCTTATTAAGGGTAGTTTTAAAAAACTAAAAATGCCTTTCCTTTTTTTTTGCCTTGAAGTATATGTACTCCAAGTTTCAAGTATGTAGGTTCAAGGAATACTATTTTTCATACAAACGTTTTCAACCCTTTTTACACCCTTAGAGGTTGAATTTCCAAAAATCCCTTCTTAGTGCACCTCTACGCCATAAGACCTATGTACTCCTCAAATTTCAAGTCTCTAGGACCAGCGGTTTAGGCTGTGCGTTGTCTATATGTCAGTCAGTCAGTCAGTCAGTCAGTCAGGACTTTGAGTCTTATAGTATTAGAGATATCTTTGCGTTTGCGTGACTCAATCATGTACCCTGCCTATCATTATGAACAGATGTCGATTAAAGTTGGTGTTTGCGCCTACATTTTAGGTAGAGTAGAGATAGTAGGTAAGAGTAGTAGAGCTCTTTGTGCAGGATTCGTCCGGGGAAGTACTACCACCACGCCTTTTTCTGCCGCCAAGCACCGTTGCTGTGTTTCGGTTTGAAGAGTGTGGTTGACAGTGTAATTACAGGCACATGAGGCGTAACATCTGTATGTCTCAAGTTGATGGACGCAGGGCAGTGCATCGTAGGGCACGTTCCTATCGTGCGTGACTTAAGAGGCAATGCTTTGTTGTAGGTGATGGTTACCACTAAACATCATGTGGGCCATCTGCTTGTGCCATCAGATAGTAGTATAAAAAAAAAGTTCTTACTTGTTTGAGGAGGTGGGCATATAAAGATGCTAAGTACACCTTTGAGCGTATTACGAGTAACGGAGAAACAACCTTAAAGTCAGGTGAATAAAGTCTACCGGATTGGGGCTTCAACTTTATTTAAAGCTGTGTTAGTTCCCCGAGGTGCACCAAGTCTACCGTGCGTAGCATCTAAAACACCCAGGTGATTTACTCGTGAATGAAGTCCGAGTGCAAAATTTCTGCATACACATTTTGTTGCTTTTTCCAGACTTGGTCTCGTTGTACTGGCTCCCAGATTTCCAAGTGATGTGTGATTAAATCGAATAAATACATTTTCACTTTGAATTCCTACCGTGCCTGGGTGTTTCTATTTCTGTAAACTAGATACTACGTAAATAAGCAATACACCCACTCAGCAAATTGATCACCCCGCAGCGTGAAAGTGGCAGGATGAATTTAAGCGAGTGAGTAGCTCCCACGCCGTGATTCATATGTTTATTTACTGATGTTATTGAAATTAGTGATATTAGTTATGATATTGACAATATGGTTCGTTAGTGGTGTTTTGCTTTGAAATAATAAAACTATGTTTTTTTTTCCAATGAACTTAGGAAAGAAGGGGGGCCATTGTCCTGCAGTGCTTGTTCCATCAGATAGTTCAATAAAAAAAAAGTGGGACGATACAGGCTAAAATAAAAATAATAAATGAATTTAGTTAGGAAGTTATTGACTTTTAATGATGACTTTGAAAATTGATATTTTGTTTTGGACTACCTCTGGAGTATGACCAACTAAACAAAAAAAAATTCAACAAAATCAATTCATAATCCGCCAGTTTTTTTTATAAAACTAGCTGTTAGAACAAGCTGATGTCCCACCTGATGTTAAGTGGTAACCATCACCTATAACAAAGCATTGACTCGCAAGCCACGTACGATAGGAACGTGCCCCGCGATGCACTGCCCTGCGTTCATCAACTTGAGGCATACAGAAGTTAAGCCTCATGTGCATGTAATTACACCAGCAACCACATTTTCAAACCGAAACTCAGCCTTGCTGTTTGGCGGCAGAAAAAGGCGTGCTCGTAGTACTTCCCCGGACGAGCCCTTCACAAAGAGCTCTACTAATGTGTGGCTTACTAAGTGGTCGTCTCCTTGGCGTAGGCCTCCCCCATTTCCTGTAGTAAGCAGTAGGTAATTAAATCAGCTCCCTGTATGTGTATGAAGTGTCGGGGCTGTGGCACAGGTCTCATAATCACTGACGAATCGTAAATACGCCATGTTGGATCAACGTTTGATTGAAATCTAATTCGAGCGATGATTGGTACACAGTTGTGTTTGTTAAATTTATTCGGAAGAACGATTCTAACAAGTGGAAGGTAATTAATACTCTGACTAAAGTAATAGATTACATTTTAGTATTTTGTAAGACTCAATTGAATTTTGACATTATTGTAGGTATTCTTTTATTAAATTTAATTATTATTCGTTAATTTTAAGTTCAAAAATGTTTGCACGCCAGGGCTGTAACTGGTAGAATGGAATGATGCTCTTTTTTCTGTACATTAAGACCAGTGTAAACCTAAACTTACATTCCGCAAATAAATGATTCTGATTTCTGAAAAGTTTATTCTGACAAGTTTTATTTAAATAAGGACTATTCAATTATTACAAGGGGAAATTGAAACTTCTTTTAAACAGATGATCTAGGTGCCAGTTATACGGGACTAAGCCTAGGTAGCTAGCTGATGGAACAAGCAGGTGGCCCGCTTGGTTCTTCTAGGCGGTTCCGAGTGGGAATTCAGAAGAGGACTTTTTTTAATCCCACTCAGATAATAATTTTTGGGATATTATATTTTTTGACAAATCTCCTCCTAACCTACCTGAAGCGTTAGAAAGGTAAGTAGCAGACATGGCGACAAACAGACTTTGGTGAGAAGCCTGTCTAGGCTACATAACACGTCCGAGACACAAGACCAACACGACATGAAGACATACACATGCCTGGACGATACTAATATAAAGGCGATGGCACACGATGCATTGAGTTTGTTTCTTGTATTATAATGCGCAGTATTGTAGAGAAACAGCTTTTGATATATTAAACAAAAGTAACTCAAAAGACAGTAAAAAAAACGATAATATCACAAGAAACACTAAAAGGTTTTCTGTACGCGACCAAGGTTATTTTTTTGACGCTGTGAAAAATACGCTACGCTTTCCCCCCATAGGAGGATGGGGGGATATGTGGGACTCCCCGGTCCGCTACCGGTATACCAACTAAACAACCCAGCGGCACTCTCACGTCGTGTATATGGAGGGGAACTGGGAATCCAGCAGAGTCTTCACATCCAATCCACGCCGGCGACCGCCCGCCTTTACAGTGGGGCCCACAATGCCTCCCCCCCCTTTGTGACACACGGAGAGGCCCACCGTGTCGGGTTATTGGACACTATGAAACACGTACGCAGTACTCTGCGGGCGTGTGTTTCACAGTGTTACCAGGGTGCAACACGAGGAGGTTATCCGACCTAGCACCCCGTCCGAGACCAAGCCTTTTTTTTGACGCTGGGAAAAATGTGTTACGCATGGAAATGAATTTTTGGTGTAATGTTTCTGGATTTTAGTCGAGGTGTGGCTTTCGATAACGTATTGTGTGGCAAATGTTTAAAGACCATGTCAGTTTGTGGCAAAGAGGTCTAGACTTGCTTGTAACGATGTATTTGGAGAAAACGCGAATTTTATTCAGGAGATCACCATTTTTTTTTTAATTAAAAAAAAAAAACCTTTTTGAATAATTCTATAAACTTATTATACAAATAAGGTTTATTACTATAAGAAATCTTCAATCAAGCTCAGTTTTCCTCGAAAACAATTTTAAAATAGTACGGTGGCAAAAGGCTTATTAAATTGCTCTCAACCCGAGCGAGGCAATTATGAAATAGTAGATAGCAGCGCTGCCTGCGACTAAGTGCCGCTGCATCCGATGTGGCCATACAGCACGTAATGCACAACGAGCTTAACATAATTTAGCTTAGCAATGAACTGTTCAGAAATAAATACCTACGAAGCAAAACTACACGTGTATTTTTAACAATTTTTGTAGTTTTACGAGTCGCTGTTGTAGTTTTACAAGTAGTTGGAACACCGGTGGTCTAGTGAGATTGACCCCGCACCAATAGATTTCTTTTGTGCGCAATGCCAGTGCACTTAAACGGTGAAGGAACACATCGTGAGGAAACCAGTTCGTATTCTTATAGCGGCAATGGGCTTGCAACCTGTCACGTATGGAGTACCAAATACTACAAAATGTGGGTATGTGCCATATTTAATGATTGGACGTACCTCTGACTACCCCCCTTAGACGTCGTCAAAGAATCTGGATATATCTGGAGATATCTGAGGAGATGTCTACCGTGCCTTGGAATCAAAGACGTGAAGCTGCTTCAGTTTACTAGTTGTTGAGCTCTGTGAAATAGTATGACCGGGAAAGAATTAGCATCGTACCCATTTACTGCCAAGCAATAAAATCAAAATGTATTTATTCAATTGAATCACAAGGATCACTTTGAAACGTCTTAAAGCTAGGTAAATCTAGATGCCTGTTCCACGCAACCAAACCTAGAAGGAGTTATGCTTGTTTTTTTCCCTTCGGCCGTCTACATTTTTTCGTTGCAACAACAAGCAACGTTGCTGTGTTCTGATTTGAAGGGTGAAATTACAGGCACATGAGGCTTAAGATCTGTAAGCCTCAATTTGATGGACGCAAGGCAGTGTATTGTAGAGCACCTTTATATCGTGCGTGACTTACGAGGCAATGCTTTGTTATAGGTAATTGCTAAGGTCGTGGGTTCGAAACCGGTCGTGCACCAATGAGTTTTTCTGTTCAAAAATGTATGTGCACAATGCCAGTACTCTTAAACGGTGAAGGAAAACATCGAGAGGAAACCGGTATGTCGTAGAACCTAAAAAGTTCTATAACATGTGTCAAGGAAAGGAACCTCTTGAGACGCACTTAAAATCCTTTCACCACACTGTTTCGAAAGAAACTGGTGACACGACAAGAGAGAACAGCTATAACTTCATCAGGTGGGCCATCTGATTAATCAATCAGCAAGCAGAGTATAACGATAGCAAGTAATCATAATAGTTAGTAATTATAAAATGCTTATCTGACAAAATTGCACGCACACTTGTTTCGTTAAAGTTTTTATAACGGAGCACTCCCTTGATTGGTAGTTAATTGTTAATTTGTTACATACAATCAATTTACATATTAATCAGGTTTATGATAGTTAATGAAGTAAAAGGTCAACCCTCACTATCACACACACAATTTATTATTACATACCATATAACGTTCGTGGCGCTTGATTAATAAGAAAAATTTAATAATATAGTAATGGACTTTCCACACAGCACCATTTAGCTCCAAATATAAGCAAAGCTTGTAATACTGTTACGCGGTTCAGTCAGTACGCTGTAACAAGTCAGCCATCTTGACTGAGAGTGGCTGGCGAATATGGAGCATAGAGTTTTGACGAGCATGTTACGCGGCTTTTTAGAACACAGCGAACATGCTCAATACGTAACATGCTCGATGCGAATGTTACATCTCGTAACGTTGGTCAGTATCCAGCTTTATTGGTCATTCCCTACCGATCGACTAACGGCCGGTTTTTGAAAGCCCGATTAAAACTAATCGCATGTCAAGTCACTTGCTATCTCTATCTTATTCGATGTAATAGCTGAAATGGCAAGTGACTTGACATCCGATTAGTTTTGATCAAGCTTTCAGAGTAAAGTTTTGTGGTGTCAGTTGTTTATGTATGTGTACGTGAATGGTTCTCCCGTTAACACGAGTCTCTTGAGAGCCAAAGTTTTCAGAAGAACCCAACAACATATTGTGTGTGGCTGGGTGGAAAATTATGTTGTGTGTATGG
This sequence comes from Chloroclysta siterata, assembly GCA_932294275.1. Classification (NCBI taxonomy): domain Eukaryota; kingdom Metazoa; phylum Arthropoda; class Insecta; order Lepidoptera; family Geometridae; genus Chloroclysta; species Chloroclysta siterata. Next base: position 15,336,160 of record OW028604.1, on the reverse strand, counting down.
CAGTAACGTGTATGTGTGTATGGCAGTTTCAAGTATGTTTTAAAAATGATTAAAATGATTAATTTTACGTTATCCCTTTGTTTTAAGATACTATGTAACTTAAGAAGATTTTTTTTATCCATTCTTACGATTGGCATCATAAAAGTACGGGATGTTTTTTTTTTACATTGGAGTCGGTTTGATTCCCAGACGAAGCATGTAATTTTATGTTAATCTTTGAATGCGGTATTACTAAGTTTTAAAAATAAAATAAAATCTTCTATATTATCCTATCTAAGGTACTTTCACTTCATGTCGCATAGTCTTGGGACGCCCTGTATACTAGGTGTAAGTATCACATGGACCTTGCAACGTGGAGGCAGGCCGAGGTTTCAAATCCAATAGTAAGGTAGATAGGTATCATTTTGAGTAACTACGTCATAATATAGGTTTATCGTATCTATTTGCTCGCTGTAGGCATGGGCTTGTGTTATTCTAAGATATTAGGTATTGATGTGAAACATTAAGGCAATTTACACCAAAGTTTAACGAATAACGTCGAGTTTTTAACTGAAACATGTCAGAGTTAGATAATTTTAATGTTAAACGTATTTTATAGTTTTATTCAGATTAATTATTCCAAATATTACTTGGTTTTCTCAATAAGAAACGACTTATGTTTTTCTTCTCATATCATAGTGAATGATATAATTATTACTCAATAACTTATATTTAAATTCAATCAAATGAATGTTAGTTATGTAGTGATTTTTTGGAAAATAAGTGGTTTAATTATGATTATTATTATTTCGAGTATTTTATTTTAATTTGGCAACGTTTGTAACGTTAAATGGCGTTCACTTATTATCGAACGCCCGTAGCTTAGCAATCACTCGGAGTAAACCGCTTTTGAAATTATTCAGCGAGTTAACCAGCGTACACGAAATGGATTGAACCGATTATTCAAAAAGCTATATTCCGGGATTCCATCTAACAATGGTCCATTTATTGATATTCGATCATGGAATTAGTTCGAATTAGATCGAAGGCAATCCTTAGATAATTTAAATGCAGAGTTACTACTTCCTACTAAAACTATAAATGCGAAAGGCACGACGTTTGGATGCTTGCAGGTCAATGACGCCCTAACCTCAAAACTGATCGGGATGAAACTTAGAACAATTATAGCTCTTAATCTGGATTAGCTGAGCACTGGTGGTCTAGTGATAGTGACCCCGCTTTCCAATCCTAAGGTCATGGGTTCGAAACCGGGCACCAATGAGATTTTCTATTCAAAAATTTATGTGCACAATGCCAGTACTCTCAAACGGTGAAGGAAAACATCGTGAGGAAACTGGCATGTCGTAGAACCTAAAAAGTTCTATAACATGTGTCAAGTGCTAGAAAGGAGCCTCTTGAGGCGCACTTAAAATCCTTTCACCACAGTGTTTCGAAAGAAACTAGTGACACGACAAAAGAGAGAGATCTGGATTAGCTTATTATTTCGAATAATATGCTACGTACCATTACCATTTATAGGCGTGATCTGTGGGCACGTCTATAAATGTTTTACCCTGACTTTGCACTGAGACGAAAAACGAAGAGCGGTTGCAGGTGAAACTACAGGCACATGAGGCTTAACATCTGTAAGCCTCAAGTTGATGGATGGATGGCAGTGCATCGTAGAGCACGTTCCTATCGAGAACGTTCCTATCGCTTGACTAACAACGCAATGCTTTATTATTGGTGATGGTTACCACTTAATCTCAGCCCCTTGATCACGAATACATTCTGACATTTAATTTTGTAGCGTTAACATATCCAAGCGATATTCGACCTTAATCTGTTGTTGTTAAGGATACGATACGTTAAAATACGTTACGATACGTTACGATACGTTACGATACGTTACGATACGTTACGATACGTTAAAATACGTTACGATACGTTACGACACGTTACGATACGTTACGATACATTACGATAACGTGACAAATGTCATAATTCATGCATGATCAGCCCGCGGCCGCGCGGGTCGGCCATCTGCAATTGTTCCATCGGCAAGTTGTTTGAAAAAAGAGGAAAAGTCGCTGTCAGTTTCTACCTTATGTTCCACAATTTTAATGGTGCTTCTCAGCAGAACAGTTACTGTAGCACTACAGCGATGGATTCCCCCACCACTTAGATCTTAATTACTTCCTCGGGAGAACCATCTCGTCTAATAAGCGAACGATTTTGTGGCTTCGTTCTATAATCGGAGTAATACTTCGACAGCTGTTACGCGGTTTGTTCGCACGAAAATTGTAGAGGCCTTTTTCGTAGATCAACGATTTTTAGAGCAACGAGTTTTGAGAAGTAGTTCCTTGTAGAGCACCAATCAATATTTGGAAGGGTGCTCTACTAGGAATATAAAAAATGCTTCCTCGTAGAGCACCTGCGGTGTAGTAGCATTTAGCGTTGCAGTATACTTTATATTCTTTTCAATTCTGTGTAGTTACCGGCACATGAGGCTTAACATCTATATGCCTCAAGTTGATGGACGCAGAGCAGTGCATCGTAGGGCACGTTCCTATCGTGCGTGACTTACGAGGCAATGCTTTGGTATAAGTGATGGGCACTTAGCATCAGGTGGACCATCTGCTTGTTCCATCAGTTAGTTGTACAAAAATATAAATATTTTTTTATCAGTAAGTAGTTTTAGACGTAAGTTAGTAGGTTTAGTAGCTCTGATTAATGACATAGAATGTCCAATCTTTTTCCATTTCTTTTGGGCCACTCTCCCCAGTGCATAGCCCAGTCAAACTCAAAACCTAATACGGTGCAAAACGAAATTCTCTATTCCAGAGCGCATTTCGCACTCGCTAAAAGCCAAGTAACGGTAGCATAGTCACACGTCAACTTTTATAAAGCCATAGAGTGAAATACGTTACCGGACTCTGTTTTTTGGAATACCTACGTATAATTTGGATGATTTCAAGAGAAGAATGAATAGGTCTCGACAGCCTTCACAGCTCAGTTGGTAGTAGCTCTGCCTTCTATGCCGTAGGCCGTGGGTTCGATCCCCACCGAGAACAAATATTTGTGTGCTGAACACAGATGTTTGTTCTCTGTCTGGGTGTTATATAATATTATAAATATAAAAAAAAAGTATTTAGGTAGTTTATCAGCTATCTGGTTCCCATAACACAAGCTTTGGCTTAGTTTGGGGCGAGATAATGCTGTGTGGAATGTCCCCCAATATTTATTTAGGTATCTTCTAGGTCAGCGGTGTAACACGCAATGACATTGACTGCATCAGCTGAAATTTCTGACAAACATTTATCTGTCAAATAAAACTCATGTCTCCAATGGTGGTTTGTCACATGCACATGCGTGTTTAAATACAACAACTATGTGTAGTCATCCTATTTGCCTATATTTGCCTATTTCTTACAAGCCAGACGAATGCGTAAATACACGAGCAAATGAAAACGTGAATACCGAATACTTATAAAGTACCATCACAACCAAAAAAATACCAACAATTCTCTAACAGCAGATTGTTTTTCTAAGGTTTAATTGATCGAGTGAGCGAAGCGAACGAAGATCTTAGTTTCAACTTGGGCGATTTGGCATTTTATGTATGTATGTATGTATGTATGTTTGTCTGGCGATAACTTTAGAACCGTTGATCCGATCTGCATGAAATTTGATATGTCGATAGCTTGTACTTGAGAAATTTACTGGTAAGTATATGAGTAAAATCGGATGAAGGGTTTTTGAGATATGGGGTCTTTTGAGGGGGCAAAAATAAAAAAAGTAACATAAAAAAATCAAGTTACATGTCATATGAAAGAGCTTTGTTTGGACATCCCTAAACAATTTTTACTTTTTTTTTGGGACGCCCGGTTTTTGAGATAAAATAATAAAAGTTAAATTAAGATAACCAGCGATCCAAGAGCTCCCATCTCTAAGAGTTTCGTTGGCATCAAGGTTTTTCTACTGGTCGGCCAGTTCTTTTGCTTTTTCTTATTTTTTTTTCTTGAAATAAATTAAGGAGGTACTCAGTTTTCATAAAATGGTGACGGCAACCAGGTCTGATGATGGAGCCAAGGTCTGTTCAACGGAACTCTTCAATAAATAGGCCAATAGAGTTGAAACTTGGTAACCATACCAAGTTAGTAGGCGGTAGTCAGAAAAAAGTCCAAAGATAATGTTTGGACTTGCCTCTGACTACTACGTACTCAAAGTTTGGTGCGTTCGTCGGATCGCATCACGAGATCTCAGTTCGGGGCGAACTACTAGTGGTATCTATAATCGCAATAATTCTAGTCGGGTGGCAGCTGTTGCCTATCTGGTCTAGTAACGAGCGGTCTCTGTATTGCCGCGATCCGTGAGTTATGTGCCAATAAAAAGTACGCTGATAATCAAGTTAGTCTTCTGTTATTGTTTATTTATTTGATCACCGACACGGTGTACACCGTTACATGCGTTTAAAAACATTGGTTTAAATAAACTTATTGTTTTACTGACCTGTGATAAAAAACGTCTGGCAATTGCAGTTTAAATTAATAATTAATTTTAACGTATTTATTACAAAATCTACGCATAATTTATAATTATGAAAATAAATCTATTAAGTACCTATATAAGGAGAAGTTTAATCACTGCATATTTCATCTTTTCAATTTCCGAAACTACAAAGCCTAAACATTTAACGTTACTCTTTAGGGGGTCACTAAAACACGATTTTTAAAATTTAGCATTCGGAGGGTTTGAGAAAAGATATCAATGGAAATAGCTCTGTGAAGGGCTCGTCCGGGGAAGTACTACCACCACGCCTTTTTCTGACGCCGAGTAGCGTTGCTATGTTTCGGTTTGAAGAGTGTGGTTGCCGGTGTAATTACAGGCACATGAGACTTAACATCTGTATGCCTCAAGTTGATGGACGCAGGGCAGTGCATCGTAGGGCACGTTCCTATCGTGCGTGACTTACGAGGCAATGCTTTTTTATAGATAATGGTTACCACTTAACATCAGGTGGGCAATCTGCATTAAGTTACGTGGGATTCCGCTAGTAATTTATATTAGCAAATTAAGTGCATATCAAGAGCGCCACTTTGATTTAGTACCTGCTAGTATTTTATAGAATCAGCACTATTCAGTTTAATTGTTACAAGAAAAATTGACAACAAATAAATTTTATTTATTTTCCGCAGACTAACGGCTCGTTTCTGAAAGCCTGATCAAAACTAATCGCATGTCAAGTGACTTGCTATCTCTATCTAATTCGATGTAATAGCTGAAATGGCGAGTGACTTGACATCCGTTTAGTTTTGATCGATCTTTCAGAAACCGATAACCTCGCTATAGTATTAACTTCTGAAATCATCAATATCAATTACCGTCGATAGCCCTCAGATCTCAGTTGGTAGTAGCTCTGCTTCTGCTCTGTAGGCCGTGAGTTCGATCTCCAGTGAGAACAAACATTTTGTGTAATGAACATAGATGTTTGTTCTCTATCTCAGATACCTAGTTCCCATAGTACAAACATTAGGATATACATATACATGGTGGTCAAGTGGTAGCGGCCCCGCCTTCCGATCCTAAGGTCGTGGGTTCTAAACCGGTCGTGCACCAATGAGTTTTTCTGTTCAAAATGTATGTGCACAGTGCCAGTACTCACAAAGAAGGAAAACATCGTGAGGAAACCGGCATGTCAAATAACATAAAAAGTTCTAAAGACATGTGTCAAGTGCTCGAAAGGAGCCTCTTGAGGCGCACTTAAAATCCTTTCACCACACTGGTTCGAAAGAACTAATGACACGACAAGAAGAAGTAAAATGTAATAATAGTACAAGTAATTATTTAGAAGTGAATTATGGGTGCTAGTAAGGAATTAAAACAGGAATGCATACCGATCCTACTAATATTATAAACGCGAAAGTTTGTAAGTATCGATGGATGGATGTTTGTTACTCTTTCACGTAAAAACTACTGAATGGATTTTAATGAAACTTTACAATAACATAGCTTATACATCAGAATAATACATAGGCTACAATATATAATCCTGCGCAGACGAAGTCGCGGGCACCAGCTAGTATACTATAAATATCAGCATAAGTAATACTTATTTGAACGTTTAATTTCCATATCAAATCCATATCCAGCTGTGAATGTATAACAAATGGAATTGGGACAAAAGAGACAGACCTTTTATTATAATTGCCATAATTTAATGACATTCAGCATTTCCTTTTATATTTATTTCTGTAAGCTTATAAGCCTGTTGTAAGGCAAGCTTTTTTAGTAAATTATTTTTCACGGCCATTCTTTACTTATTTTTTTATCGTTTGATATCCATTAAAGTATCTCGTCTTTAGTCACTATTATTAATTTTATATAAAATAAATTTATTGACTAGCTCGGTTGATTGTCTCTGTCTGGCTTTTGAGCTGTAGGTTGGGGTTCGATTTTCAATATATACATTAAAACAACCAGACACTCAATAAACATCTATGTCCATTACAAAAACGGTTCGGAATAAACATTTTGTGTTTTAATTTAGATACATTATAATATAATAATAATAATATAATATTGGTGGACATTCCACACACCACTATCTAGCCCCAAACTAAGCCAAAGCTTGTGATATGGGAACCAGATAGCTGATATACTACTTATATACTTTTTTTTTGTAAATACATACTTATAATATTATATAACACCCAGACAGAGAACAAACATCTATGTTCATCACACAAATATTTGTTATCGGTGGGGATCGAACCCACGGCCTACGGCACAGAAGGCAGAGCTACTACCAACTGAGCTGTGAAGGCAAAGAAAAAAAGAAAAAAACTATTACATAATAGACTTACACAACTTCCCTTTTTTAAGCCACAGAGATCCTTCAGGTTGATTTGAGTCGAATTGGATGTCAATCGGTCAGTGACTACATAACGATTTAAAAAAAACAGAAAAGACTTCATTACTCTGATCCCCAGGCACGGTAGATATGCCTTCAGATTTCTTAGCACCAAATACCGACTCTTGATTCTTTCAGGATAGCCAGAGGTACGTCTAACGGGTATCGAGTTTGTGTAGATGTGTTTTAAATTGCTACAAACATGGGAGCAATTCGATAATATTGCAAAGTTGGTACGATTGATACGTGTACGATCGTGATAGGAATGTGCAAAATGTGGTACAAACAGAATATTCCAGTCACGCATCCCTTTGCTGATTTACGGTCTGAAAACGATAAACTATCTGTGGAGAATATCTCTCTACTCGGATTGAGGAAGTGAGTCAACTTCGTTGAGCGCGTGGCCTGGGCTTAGCTAAGTCTCATTCGCTTTATAGCGATTCTATTACTTCGGTGGAAAGATAAAGTTTTCAAAGCCAAGTCAAAGTCTAGAGGTATGTTTATTCAATTGAATCACAATGATCGCTTTGAGGAGTCCGGCTATTGTACGACATGATAATGTACAGCACGATAATGTACAGCATTATATTTGGAATCCACTTTGGTACCTTTTTGGATTCGCTTTATCTGGGTGTACATTATCGGGGTGTGCAATAACTGGATGTGCAATATTGTCACGTGTAGTTAATGTGCAGCTAGTTAATACACAGCATGATAATGTACAGCACGTTAATGTACAGCATGATAATTGGAAGCCACTTTGGTACCGTAAAAAATACTTCGGCGGCCGCTGCCGCGGCACGCTCTCTTTGCTCGCTCGCCTCGTGCGTAATTTATATGTTTCAACATAACCTAACCAATCCGACTCGATGGTACTAAAGTGGCTTCCAATTATCATGATGTACATTATCTGGGTGTACATTATCAACACGTGACGATATTGCACAGCATGTTATTGTACGAGATGATAATGTACACCTAATAATTCAAACCAGTGGACACGGATTATCTGGGTGTGCATTATGATGCTGTGCAATATCATGCTGTACATTATTTGGCCGTACATTATTGGCTCCCGCTTTGAGTAGGTGAATCTAGGTGACAGTACAACCGCGACCAAGCCTGGAGTAACATTATAGAGCTTGTGGGAAGCGATATTGTAGCTAGCTGTCAACATTAACGAATGATAAGCACGCTTTCAACTTACATTGCTGCCGAAAAACCCATTGTGTAACCGTTTCTGGGAAAATGAAACTTCTAATTTGGAGGTATTTGAGAAAATCAAATGAAATCTATTTAGCAGCTTATTAGTCTAGGTGTACAATTATGTTTTAAAAGTATATAATAAAAACAATAGAAGTACAGAAAACTTATCTACCTAAAATGATGAAGTAGCTACTTACTATATTTTTTTAAAGTATATCTGACGCCTCACACTAGGATTCCCCGTATCGTGAGGTGTAGGTCGGTCCTTTGATTATAGATAAAAGGTAATGAAGTGGTTTGATTTAACAATGTATTAGCAAATGACTTAGATTGAGCGTATATAAAAGGAAATTCCGTAAAGATCAACCCTTTAAAAGTGTCATTTTTGCAATTATTTCTAAACACAAAATAAAAGTGGTGCTGGTAGGTGCTTTCTTTTTCTAAAATCGTAAAAACGTGTCTCATGTTTCTTGATCCGCGTTATTATCAATTTAATAAGAAAAGAAGATGATATCGATGCTGGCTGCACTCACTAAGAAAGCAGGTAGTAACAGGTGGATGCGACAACCAGCAACGAGCTGCTTTCTTGTCGCCATCAGCCTGAAAAAACCCACAGAGGCCATAATATGGGAAAATTTCTAGAATATTTATATTCTAGAAATTCTAGAATTTTGAATTTTTATGGAAATATTTCTAGAATATTTATATTCTAGAAATTTTGCTACGCTTTTACTTTGCATACTTTTAATTTACACAAACAACTTTTTTATAATGATTATGTGATGTATTTGTAGTAGGTACCTAAAGAACTTCTTACAATAATTATATCTAAAGTATTTTATGAGAATAAAGTAAGTTTGACATCATTTTTTAACTATTGATTCCTAAAATTAAAAAAAATAATTGCATAAATAAGAATTACTATATACCTACAGGAGAACTTAATGCTGAAGCATTATCTACCAGCTAACCTTTGGATAATGAGAAGTAATTTTTGGGTAGTGCACAATACATAAGGGCCTATTCACAAAGCAAAGATTGAATACATACAAAATACATAAAAAAACAATCACAATTACCGGATAATTTGCTTATATTCAATAAAAACCTGCCAAACACGATCTGTAATATAAATCATAATATTCCACTTTCAGAAAAGGGTTGGCGCGTTGCCATGGTAAACTGTTTTCTTCCTAAACCCAGAATTATGTCGTACAACAAACACCACCATTATACCACAGATTATACTGACGCTAATACGAAACGTGATCCAAAGGCTTACGAGAAAAAGAGATTTCAAACCCCCGTAAGTACAGGAGCTTAATAAGTATAAGAAAACGAGGAATATAATAGGGAATAAAAAATAATAAGGACATTGATATTATTAAACTTTTCTAGATATAAAAAAGTATAATAAATTAAGTTACCAGAGTAGAGTAGAGCTCTTTGTGTGTTTGGAGAAGTACACCATACCTATTTCAGCCGTCTACCAAAGAACAGTAACGCTGCTTCTGTTCTTTGGTTTGAAGGGGCTGGTTGAAATAACAGAGAGATGATGCCTCAAATTGATGGACATAGGGCAGTGTATCATAGGGCACGTTGCCAGTACTCTCAAACTGGAGAACTTAAAATGTTCTATAACATGTGTCAAGTGCTCCAAAGGAGCTTCTTCAGGCGCACTTAAAATCCTTTCCCACATTGTTTCGAAAGAAACTAGTGACACGACAAGAGAAGAGGGCACGTTTATACCGTTCGTGACTTACAAGGAAATGGCACCTACATTTACCTAGCTTTAAGACGTTTCAAAGGGATTATTGTGATTCAATTGTGATTCACCTAACTTTGTATACATATAACAAGTTGCATTAATTATTCAATGTCAAAAACTTCGTCATTAAAGTTACTACTTATATAAACTTACTCAGTTATCATCATCATCATATCATCAGTGATATCATCTTCCTGCCCTTATCCCACGCTGCATGGGGTCGGCACAACTGGTTTTCTTCTTTCCACTCTCCTCTATTATTCGTCATCTCGGTGCTTACTACTTTCTTACTCATGTCATCTTTCACACAGTCCATCCATCTTTTCTTTGGCCTGCCTCTCCTTCTTAAGCCATCCACATCCATACCTAAAACTCTTCTCGTAATATGATTTTCTTCCCTCCTAATGACATGCTCATACAGTTATCGTTGTTAGGATATTTTTCAAGTTCTATTTTTTCATCCAAAACGAAATCATATAATGCTCTTTGAAATTATTAATAGGATTTGATCCACGTAATTGGATTCTGACAAAGGTATGTAACAATCAACTCTGAGAAGGACATTTGAGACAAAAGAAACCTATTTTGGTATGCAGAGCACTTCTCCTCATTAAGGCGGCTTTGCCTATTATTTATGTGCTGCGTGAAGACTGAAATACGACATTTTGTAAAGAAAAGATGTAGGTACAAAGTTGTATTAAAATACAGATCTTAGGGATGAAATCTACAAAAAAGATATTTGTTTAAAGCCAATGGTCATTATATGCCTTTTGTCAAAATGTATTAATTATTATATATGCCAGTGTGCGAATTATTAAAATATTTCATTACTTTGTCCCAGGCACGGTAGCTATCCTCACAGATTTTTTAATTACCATGTACGAACTCAAGATTCTTTAAGGATATCGAAGAGGGGTAGTCACACCTCGAAATATTACATTTGGCACATACACACATTTTGCAGTCATCATCAGCCTAAAGAAGTCCACTGCTGGACATAGGACCCTATACATTTCCAGAAAGAGTGATTCCCAGTCCATCCACCGACTTCCCGCGATCCTGACAATGTCGTCGTTTTCCTGTTCATCGTCGCCATTCGAGAATCTTTATTCCCCAACGTTGTTTTAATTTTGCAGTCTTAGGGCCGGTTTCACCATGCTCTGTTAGATTAACAAAGGATTAAAGGGCCGTTAAATATGTCAAAATGTACGCGTTTGACAGCTAAGGTTAGATTTAACGGTCTTTTAATCCTTGATTAGTAACTAACAGAGCATGGTGAAACCGGCCCTTAGGTATATATTCCATACGGCTGCAAGCCCATCACCGCTGTTAGATTACAAACTGGTTTCCTCGCGATGTTTAAATATGGCTTAACTTTATAAATAAATAAATATTTGTGGACCATCCACACAGCACTATCTAACCCCAAACTAAGCCAAAGCTTGTAATATGGAAACCAGAATGCTGATAAAGTACATATACTTAACTTACTTTGGGGGTTAAAGTTACCCACGTCGGTAGGAGATTACTCCAGAGACCCTACACGTGACCCCTGGGTAGTGCCAACTGGGTAACAAACTTTCTGGTGGTAGGCTTCGGCCGCGGCTTGTCACCACCCTCCGGACGAAACCGTTCCGTGAAGCGATTATATCGTGTTTCGGAATGCTGCTGGTGTAGCCAGCGACACAAAGAGGACGTGACAGGTCTGAGCAGTTCATGCACGGGTCAGGTTTAAGCGATATGGTTAACTCAGCAATGCAAATGCGCCGGATGGCTAGATTTGGAGGGTAGCGGGATCCGAAGCACGGTTTTCCGCTGGCCGACCGCAGGTTGTAGGGGGCCCAATTAGCGAGCAGCCACTCGTGAAAGGCTGCCCCGCCGCCTTGCGAAAAATCCCAGAGTGCTCCATCGTGCCGGTTGGCGACCGGAAGAGAGGATCCGATGGCCACTTTTTGGGGGGGTTCGGGCGTCCCCGCAGTCTCCAGTCTAGCCCACCATTCGTGCAGAAGCTTACTGAGAGCCGATGAGCTTACCTGATCAATGCCTCGCTCAACTGCTGTCTTTCCCCAAACCTAATCACTCACTCTCCGACCCAATGAAAAAGTTTAAAAATAATAAGTTGTGCTTACAGCGGAAGCACGTCCTCTCCCTTCAAGTGCATTTCTCCAACATTCGAGGTCTGCACTCAAATCTCGATCCGGTCCACCATTATCTCGAGACCATTAAGCCGCACTTGTTATTCCTCTCGGAGACGCAGATCCAGTGCCCTCCCGACACAGCGTACCTCACGTACCCAGGCTATGCACTGGAGCACAATTTTTTACCAATAGCTGGTATTTGTTTGTTTGCTCGGGAGGACATCTGCTGTCTGCGTCTGCGTGACCTAGAAGAGCCCGACTTTTCTGTAGTATGGGTTTTGGTGGATACTGGTCTGGATAAAATTATCTACGCTGGTTTATATCGTTCACATACTGGAGACTCCGAGACAACCAGGTTATTCAACTACATCTGTGAAGCGGCGGATGTGGCTCAAAGACGATACCCTGATGCACAACTGGTGCTTCTAGGGGATTTCAACGCCCACCACCAACAGTGGCTGTTCCCTTACCAGATCACCGACCACGCTGGAATAGAGGCTTATAAACTTGCCCTATCTCTTAACCTCACGCAGCTGGTCGGTGAAGCAACTAGGGTACCGGATGTCGAGAGCCACACAGCCAATTGCCTGGATCTCCTGCTGACAAATCAACCAGATCGTCACACAGTGTCAGTGTTGCCTCCTTTGGGCACCTCAGACCACTGTGTGGTGAGGTCTGTATCGTCATATTCGCCACCCGACCCCTCTCCTAGAGGATGTAGGCGAATATGGCGATACAAGTCAGCAGACTGGGATGAGATGCGCCATTTTTTTGCGTCTTATCCTTGGCGGCCAACCTGCTTTTCTTCTAGCGATCCCACAAATTGCGCTAATGCCGTCACGGAGGTGATCAAAAGGGCAATGGAATACTTTATTCCATTCACTGATGCTTCACCTTCAACAAATGCTCGCCCTTGGTTTGGTCCTGCATGTGCTAGCGCAGAAGCGCAAAAACATGCAGCCTATCTTGCCTGGGTTGATGCACGGAACGGCAAAGCGTCTGATACGCAGCAGAAGAAGAAAGCCTATAATAAAGCCGCCAAATCCTGCAAAAAGGTGATAAGGAAGTCACGTTTCGATCGGATTGGCCGCATGGGAGCTAAGCTTGCCTCATACCCCGCGGGAAGTAAAGCTTTCTGGTCACTAGCCAAATCGGTCGAAACGAACTTCAGCCGTCCTTCCCTTCCACCGATGGTGAAACCTGATGGATCACTAGCTCACTCTGCAATTGAGAAAGCAAACCTATTTGTTACTCAATTTGCGGAAAACTCACGTCTAGACACCTCTGGTGAAATTCCACCTAGCCTTCCCCAATGCGAATCCAAGATGCCTGAAGTTCGCATCCAGCAAAAGGAAGTGCTCAAAACACTACGTAGTCTTGACGTGAACAAAGCTAGTGGACCGGACGGTATCCCCGCAGTGGTTCTTAAAACCTGTGCACCTGAGTTGTCTCCAATTCTTACACGACTTTTCCGCCAATCTCTTAAATCTGGTACAGTCCCCAAGTCTTGGAAGCTTGCTAATGTGCAGCCTGTGCCCAAGAAAGGTAGCCGTGCCGACCCGTCTAACTACCGCCCTATTTCAGTCACCTCTCTACTTTGCAAATGTATGGAGCGTGTACTGAACGGTAAACTCCTCTCGTACCTCGAAGATAACGACCTCCTCAGTGACCGCCAGTACGGATTCCGCCGAAACCGGTCTACTGGGGATCTTCTTGTGTATGCTACGCACATTTGGAGTGAAGCTATAGAGAAATACGGTGAAGCACTGGCTGTTTCACTAGATATTTCTAAGGCTTTTGACAGGGTTTGGCACGCTAGCCTTATTGGCAAGCTTTCTGCATACGGACTACCAGTCCAATTCTGTTCTTGGCTTGAAGACTTTCTGAGGGAACGATCTATTCGAGTAGTCGTTGACGGTTGCTCGTCTGATCAATTGGCTATTAACGCCGGTGTACCTCAGGGGTCGGTGCTATCTGCCACGCTGTTTTTGCTGCACATCAACGATCTGCTCATGCCCGGTATCATGGGATATGCAGACGACAGCACGGTTGTGGAAAGATATACATCCAATGCCCAAGCCAGACAAAATGTGGTTCAGCAAGAGCGAGACGCGATGCTTCAGCGCTTGAATTTAAAACTCAAGGTGGTGTCTGACTGGGGTGATGCCAACTTGGTAAAATTCAATGCCACGAAAACGCAAGCTTGTCTGTTCTCAGCAAAGAAAAGTTTGTTTCTCCATGTTCCTATTTTCCAAGATGTACCTATTAGTGTACGGGATCACCTGGAACTTCTTGGTACCTCGCTTACGCCTGCTCTTAACTTTGGCTCGTACATTGAGTCTAAGGCTAAAACAGCTTCCATGAAGCTTGGCATCTTGAATAGGGTTAGGCGGTACTTCACACCTGGACAGCTTCTTAATCTGTACAAAGCACAAGTCCGGTCTGGTATGGAGTACTGCTGTCACCTCTGGGATGGCTCTGCTAAGCACCAGCTTGCTGCCTTAGACTCAATTGAAAGGCGAGCTTTCAGGCTAATAGGCGAGCAACACATGGCGGAGACTAAGATCCAAAGTCTTGAACATCGCCGCAAAGTTGCCTGCCTATCCATATTCTATAGGTTACATTTTGGAGAATGTGCTCAGGAACTTCACGACATAATACCACCATCTCCTTTCCATCACAGGACAAGTAGACGTACGGCTCAGTACCACCCATATCTGGTAAATATACCACCCATTCGCACTAAGCGCTTTGCTTCTACATTTATTATGCGAACTGCCAAAGAGTGGAACTCATTGCCATCGTCTCTTTCCTGATCACTACAACTTGGGTCTCTTCAAGGCAAGAGTGAATAGGTGTCTTCTAGACCGTTCTGCTCCATCGTTGGCTACATCGTCGCTTACCATCAGGTGAGATTGTGGCCAAAGGACGGTTTATTTCTTATAAAAAAAAAAAAAAAAAAAAAAATATACTTTTTACTTTTTTTCGTACATACATACTTATAATACATAATAACACCCAGACAGAGAACAAACATCTATGTTCATCACACAAATGTTTGTTCTCGGTGGGGATCGAACCCACGGCCTACGGCGGAGAAGGCAGAGTTACTACTAACTGAGCTGTGAAGGCTGTCCAAATCGATCCACATGGGTAACATAGTATATACTTGAGAAAGAAAGAGAATACCTAGCCAGAAGGTGATGTCTATCTTAATAATGTGGTTGCTATAAATTCTCTACCCATCGTTTTATTGCTTCGAGTTTTCGAAATTGCACTGAGTGAATTTTAAGTGGTTGAAGATAGCGACTTCTTCTTATACGAATAAGATTGAAACTGCCTCATCATGCAGTAACCATAATTTATTATACTCTGCTTGTGAATGTTTTAGGGTCTGGGTTCGGGTTTTTTCAGAATTGTGGTCTTATAACGCAATACGACCTTTGATCGTGTAGTAGAAATTTTAAATTGTTTTTTGCCGAACGAAAGGTAGTTTTGTATTTTGAGATACTGACAACAGCTAGGTGGTACTTCTCGCTTGCACATTTTAATATTTTCGAAGATATAATATGACTTTTTATTATTATGAAAAATAGCAAATAACCAATTTTAGAGAATATTTTTATTTTACTATTCTTTGCAACCAAGTTCAACAAAAATATCATATATATTCTTTCCAGTTTTTCTATCAAAAATTTATTCACTAATTTTTGTACTTAAATCACCATACCAAGTTAATAGGGGGTGGCTAGAGGGAGGTCTAAATGTTGTGATTGGAATAAATTAAAGACTATATTTAGCAGGGGGATTATGCTCACTTCGAGCGAGATTATCTCACGGTGGAGATGAGGTCATATCTCGTTCAATAACTCGTTGACGTTGCGTCTCGCATGAACTTTGAATGAGAAAATTGGGGAGTGAGATGGTGAGAATGGGGATAAATAGTTATCGAACGAGATATGACGTTATCTCTACCGTGAGATAATCTCGCTCGAAGTGAGCATAAGGCTCCAGGTATCGTGGGATCTAATTCTCTCTAATTTATATTTATTTTATTGATATCTTCCGAGAAAAATCAAATAACATTAATTAGATCAGAAATATTAGTTTCTGTCTTATTTTTGTTAAAAGGCAATAAAAGCGAAAGACACAAATTCTGAAGTCCCGAATGTTATTAAAAAAACCCCTCAGATATTTGGTTCAGGTACTTTTAGAGGCCCAAACGATTGATGAAAATACATACCAGAATTTTTTAAAGTTTGTATGGAAACACGAACAAAGTCACGCGAGATTCCACTGGTATCTATGTATGTAACCCATATCCTAAGTATCGATTAGCAAGACTATCGAATCAATCATCAGTGATGGCACTTAAAGTGATTAATTATTACGCGGTGTGCAATATGTAATGCATTGCCGCTGGTATTCTTAGGCTCCAATTCTAGATTCTGAAATCAAGCTTATTTCTGCCGCCAAGCAAGCCAACTGATGTTAAGAGGTAACTAAGTCAAAAAGCGTTGCCTCGCAAGTGGCAAGTGGTACGATGCACTGCCTTCGTCCATCATCTTGAGGCATACAGATGTTAAGCCTCATGTGCCTGTAATTTCACCGGTACCCACACTAAAACACAACACACAAACAAAAACACAAGCAACGCTGCTTGGCGGCAGAAATAAACATGGTGGTAGTACTTCCCCGGACGAGCCCTTCACAAAGAGCTCTACTACTCTGAAGTTGTTATTTATGTGTGTACAAGCTGGTGCCCGCAACTTCGTCTGCGCAGGATTAGTCACACAATATCTATATAAATTGTAGCCTATGCGTTATTCTGATGTATAAGCTATATTATTGTAAAGATTCATTAAAATTAATTCAGTAGTTTTTACGTGAAAGAATAACATCCATCCATCCATCCATACTTACAAACTTTCGCGTTTTTAATATTTAAATACTATTACGGCTTAACAAAACTAAGATCTAAGTCGTGAAGCTGATTCAGTTTTTCTTAATTGAGCCAAATTGTACTGTACATACTGTACATACCAATGGATGGAAAAACAGTGGTGGGACTCATTTAAATGTTTGAACGTACATACGCAACGCTTTTAAGTATAGAAGCTAGTTTTAAGTTTTTGTCAGATAGACGTGCTTGTTAGCGGAAGCTTCTAGCATATCGTACTTACACACAGTCAGGGACTAACGAGACCCTCACTGGGATGAAAAGTTCCTATGTAAATCTGCCTTGGTTTTACAAAAAGCGGTGTTGTCGTGACAGTGAAATAATATATTTTTTTCGCAGAAAAACTGACTTCAAATACATTGAAAAACGTCAAACATAACTTTTGCTATAGCAAAAATATAATTTGGAAGGAAAAAAGAAAGGAAGAAAAAACATTTATTTTATTTGTGAAAAAAATGTGAAACAATGAAAACAAGTTTAGTAAACAACAACAACATACGGAAAATAGAATAAAAAAACATGTCACATAAAAAAAATAAACAAAAATATAATAAAAAAAGTAAATAAAAATGCGTATCTCCCGGCACCGTCTACCGCGATAGAAATCGGCGTCCAACTTAGCATTTGTTGTGTTATGCAACACAACGCTGGTATCCTGTTGATACCTTAATTGAACCTCATCCGTGTATATATTTTTAGATTTAGTAGTTATTTTTATTTTGAAGTCGGTTAAAAAAATGTAGACAACAATATGTAATAGATTCTAGTAGTTACTTTTCCGCTATTTTTATCTCTCGTTAACCCTACAAAATGTTGACGTGACGTGACGTGATTTTACATCATTCGGCATCTGAATGATGTAAAATCATTTATTTATTAGTTTTATAGTGTTTACCTACACTTAATTATAATCAGAGTGGGTTAAAATCCCACTCGGATAATCACTTTTGGGACTATATTAAAAATCTTTGTAAAATCATTTTTTAACGCACCTATTAGCGTAAATTAGAAAAGCAGCAATTTTTCACAGATAAGTAAGTAAGTTTAAGAGTAGTAGAGCTCTCTGTGAAGGGCTCGTCCAGGGAAGTACTATCACCACGCCTTTTTCTGCCGCCAAGCACCACGCTGTGTTTCGGTTTGAAGAGTGTGGTGGCCGGTGTAATTACAGGCACATGAGGCTTAACTTCTGTATGCCTCAAGTTGATGGACGCAGGGCAGTGTATCGTAGGGCACGTTCCTATCGTGCGTGACTTACGAGGCAATGCTTTGTTATAGGTGATGGTGACCACTTAACATCAGGTGGGCCATACTTGTTCCATCAGCTAGTTGTATAAAAAAAAAAACAGATTTTTGCGGCGGTTGTTAGTGCTAAGACAAAGCGCATGTTATAATAAACTTTATTTCGACGATATTACAAGTATTATTTGAAATTGCATGCGTCGAAGTATCAGCAGGCCACGACGCTACGCATGGTACGATGCTACGCAGAGCTTCAATGCTACGCCAAGCCACAATGCTACGCTAAACTAAAATACTTCGCCGATACGGGAAATACTAACAACCCGAGCCTATAAATATTTCCAGTTCTGACTCGCCATTTTGAGTATGCTAGTCATCCTTATTCAAGAATATTTTCATGAATAAACAGTTTCGAAAGTGGTTATAAATTAATTTTGTTTTATGGTAATACAAGAAACTAAAGTCTAGCAAACACTTTATCAAGCGTTTATGTACGTATGTATTTTATATTTGCTAGTATTTTAGCAAAATGGTTCGGTAAAAACGAATCCAAATATTAGTCTTGCCATAAATTATGTTGAACCAGTGCAGCACAGAAGAGTTACTTTATGTAAATTGAATGCATTTTAAAACTTTTTGTAAGACCCTGACTAAAATGAGGAAGAGTTTCCTTATTCTTTGGGAGTTTTTTAAAAACGGTGGCCGCCATAAAATTGACCTCTCTTTAGGTAGTCAAGTAGATAATAGTTACGGAAGACAAGTGAAATGAAATGAAAATGAGAGTTAGCAAGAACAAGAAGAAACAAGGGGTACAAGAAGATCATAGTAGCGCAGATTATGATCTTCTTGTGCCTCCAGTCTGTGTTTAGTTTTTAGTTTTTCTGTATCGCATTCATGTTGAGTGGCGGTCAATTTTGTGTCCTTTACTTTTCATGTCCATTCTTTTTATATTTTGTTTATCCTTGTAAATCATTTATTTATTGTTATAGAGTAAGAAATTTACGTGGACGAAGTTTTTCGTATTCAATTTTATGCCTTTTTTTAAGTAGAATTATTTGTCGTCACCATATTTTATGAAGCCAAGGTTTCAAGAAACCTACTTAATTCTTAAGTAGATGCAACATCCTCTTAAAAAAACAGGAAGTTTGTAAAAAGCAAAACTTTAGCTGTTTTCGGCGACTCTTTGTGTTGCTCGAAAGCCGAAAGGCTCTATTTCTTTAGCTTCGGCTAAGTTTCGAAGTGTTCTTTCGGAAGCCACTGCGTTGTAACCTAGTTTTTAGAACTTTAAGAGCAGTATAGGAACGCCCGCGACTTCGTCTAGAAACTGTTATCTTCTTACAACACAGCATTTTTTTAATTTTAAAGTCATCTTATTTAACCCTTATAGAAAAAACTATCCGTATTTTATGAAAATACTAGCGACCCGCCCCGGCTTCGCACGGTTATTGTGGGTTATCCCTAAGAGATTATGTTTGTATTATGCATATAAACCTTCCTCTTGAATCACTCTTTCTATAAAAAAAACCGCATCAAAATCCGTTGCGTAGTTTTAAAGATTTAAGCATACATAGGGATATAGGGACAGAGAAAGCAACTTTGTTTTATACTATGTAGTGATAGTGACAACTAGCGGTCACCCATCCACACGGCCTGACCTGTATTCTTGGTACTCACAAATGAAATTAACCTTGCATTATATCTTTTTTGAGACTGTTTTTGGACGATGTCACAAAAAAAAACAAAAAAGTCTTTATCAGTAGAATTTTAAGTGGTGAACAGGTTTTCAAAATTACATTAATGGCAATAAAGATAGTTTAAAATAAAAAAACGTGTGTAGTCGCAGTTATTTCACTGCTCAATTAAATTAATTTAAATAACTACGTCACAAAAATAACTGTTTTTTATGGAAGTTAAAAATACACTCGAAAGACTGATTTATAATACGAAAACACAGCAAGAAGTTAGGATGAAAAGCAAAGTCATATTTTTTAAATGTATAAAGAATAAAATTTAAATACTATCACTAAACTAAAAGTCTGGAAAAACTAACAAAAGGAAACATTTTGCGGGACGCCACCGCTCGGGAGCCACAGCTTTTGTTATCTAGTGGCTGAGACATCGCCGATACTATCCATTCAATTTACTTTTAGTAGCATTTTCATAGCTCTTTCTTGGAACTTAAACTTTCAACTAGCAATGTATATTTATAGTTTTATGTAGCTGTTCGATATCTGTTGTTGAATCGAGGGTAGATTGGTAATTCATCACCGAACTCATGTCGACGGTGCGCCGCTGGCATAGCGGCAGGAAGCTTTAGCGCGTTAAGCTGGACGGACGTTCTTTCCCTCTCATTTGTAACCGTGTCGAATCCTCATCGTTAGACGTTCTAACACCTGTATTGTGTTTGTGGACCCACTTCCGTGTAGTGTACTTCTTCTGAGACCTGTTGAACCTAGGTCAGCCGTGCTAAGCCTAAAAATCTACCTGAACTCTGCGGCGTGCCGTGCACGCCTGAAGCCAAGCTTGTGCCACCTGGAGTCGAACAGAGGTAGGTGGTGTTCAATAGCCTTCTTGGAGACAGCAGGTACGAACGTTTTCCACCCACATATACTTAACATACGTTCTACCAAATTCACAAAAGCCTGCCAGTAAAATTTATCTTAAAAATAATGTAAAAACCGCACAGTAGCCTTATTTTGAATTCAATAAAAAACAGATGTTTTTATTGTTCTTAAAAGATACCATAAGATATATAAACGAAGTCAGAAATACTTGTCTTAGGAGATCTCGCTCTTGCCCTATTTTCATGTAGTCTTATTTTGAATTAAAAACATGTCCTCCTCTTCGCGTCGTACTCCTCACTGCTGAGGGTGGTGGTCTATTGGTAGCGGCCCCGCCTTCCGATCCTAAGGTCGTGAGTTCGAAACCGGTCGTGTATCAATGAGTTTTTCTGTTCAAAATTTATGTGCACAATGCCAGTACTCTCAAACGGTGAAGGAAAACATCGTGAGGAAACCGGCATGTCGCAGAACCTAAAAAGTTCTATAACATGTGGCAAGTGCTCGAAAGGAGCCTTTTGAGGCGCACTCCTTTCACTACACTGTTTCGAAAGAAACTAGTGAAACGATTAAAAAAAAACTGCTGAGGGTCGTGACCCCCTCCATGGATCACTCTATCTTTAACAAATCCTCGCCATCTGGATCTGTTGTTGGCGACATGGAGTGCTTCATGGATAAAAACATGTATAAATGTTTTAATTGTTTCCAAAAGATACATAAACGACGAAATCTTCTGTTATGTAAGAAATCCATGTCTTATAAGAGATTTCAGTCTTGCTCAGGTTCGTTTAGGCGTTAGATTAATATACATTTGAAAACACAAATAAGATAAACTAAAAATATCTACCATTTACTACGAGGACTGGTAAAAAAACCGGCCAAGTGCAAGTCGGACTCGCGCACTATCTATAAAAACGGCAATAAAATTACGTTTGTTGTATGGGAGCCCCCTTAAATATTCATATTATTCTGTTTTTTAGTATTTGTTGTTTTGTTAGCAACAACATGAAAATTTCAGATACAGCCTGGTGACAGACGGCCAAACAGACAGTCGGACAGCGGAGTCTTAGTAATAGGGTCTCTCTTTTTTTATACAACTAGCTGATGGAACAAGCAGATGGCCCACCTGATGTAAAGTGGTAACCATTACCTACAGCAAAGCATTGCCACGTAAGTCACGCACGATAGGAACGTCTTGTTTTACCCTTTGGGTATGGAACCCTATAAAACATAGAATGACACCACGTTGGGACTTGATGATTGTCAACGCCGTAAGCCTTAGATTGATGAGCCCAAAAGTCATGTAAAAAAGTGCCTGGGGATAAAAATCGTGAGGCTATTTTTTTCTGATTTCAACCCCTTTCCAACTTTGTTAGTTGTCAATTATTATGCACTGCAACTTATGCCGCGAGCTCTTTACTCGCATGTCCAATATTTGATGCGGAAACTAAGTTACTCAGCATGTTACAATTCCGTTCTCATACTACGAGCAAGTAACTCATATTGTGGACTGGTCGAGCAATTAAAGCCAATATGAACGTTGAAATGAAACCACTAAAGTTGAGAATTGAATATTTTGCGACAGATTCTCTGTGTTTTGGGTGAGCTAAGCTCTGTTGTAGTTGTTGAACTCTGAAAAAACGTAGTAATATTATTTATTCTGTGATAAAATTATGTAAGTTGCAATAATGTTAAATACATGATATTAAATAACCACAGATCTCTTACTAGATAGAGATTCTTTGAAATGTCTTAGGGAAAGGTTTGAAAGTCGGAGTCAAACATTACATTTGGCAATTATACGGATTCGGCGGCCTTATTCTTCTTATCGTTTCACTAGTTTCTTTCGAAACAGTGTGGTGAAAGGATTTTAAGTGCGCCTCAAGAGGCGACTCTCGAGCACTTGACAAATGTTTTGAAACTTAAGATTCTACGATATGCCGGTTTCCTCACGATGTTTTCCTTCACCGTTAGAGAGTACTGGCATTGTGCACATACATTTTTGAACAGAAAAAGTCATTGGTGCAAGACTGTTTTTGAACCCACGACCTTAGGGTTGATTTCACGATGCTCTGTTAGTTAATAATCAAGGATAAACAGGCCGTTAAATCTAACCTTAGATGTCAAAGCATGGTGAAATCAGAGCTTAGGATCGGAAGGCGGGGCCGCTAACACTAGACCACTATTGCTCTGATTATGCAGTAATTGTTATTCTATACGTACATACAAATCACAAGTCTTAGTTTTGTTTACCATGTTTGGTATTTCGTAATGTCAGGCCTTTTTTGTATGGACATTCGATCAGCGCCTCTATCGGTCGTTCTGAGAACTTACGTGTCTCCATACAAAAAAGGCCCAACGTTACGAAAAACGAAATATCAAGATTAAATATGGTAAACAAAACGAAGTCTTGGGGTTACTGGTTACAAGCACATCGCCGCTGTAAAAATAAAACCAGCCAAGTGTGAGTCGGACTCGCGCACGAAGGATTCCGTGCCATTATCTATAAAAACGGCAATAAAATCACGTTTGTTGTATGGCCTCTTAATTTTGATTTTATTATGTTTTTTAGTATTTGTATATTTAGCGGCAACAGAAATACATCATCTGTGAAAATTTCAACTGTCTAACTATGACAGTTCATGAGACATCATATACAGCCTGGTGACAGACGGACAGAAAAATAGGCAAAACAATGAAATGATAAGAAACACAAAACTTCAAAACACTTCAAAACCTTTGTACAAAATCAGGGTAAAACCGCAGACAGACACTTGTAAATTAATAAAATAATACTTGAATCGCAAAGTGGATGTAATAGATCAAATTCCTGACAGCAACCCACTACAACCTTAATAAGGCACTGAAATATTAATATTTCAAACAACTTTGAGGATCAATTTCATAATTTTGTTCTATGAATTTATACTACTTGCTGGCGGAAGAAGCAGATGTCCCACCTGATGTTAAGTAATGACTATCACCTATAACAAAAAATTGCCTTGTAGGTCACGCACGATATGAACGTGCCCTACGATAGACTGCCCTGCGTCCATCACCTTGGGGTCCAAGTTAAGAGCTGATTTCACCATGCTCTGTTAATTACTAATCAAGGATTAACATGCCGTTAAATCTAACCTTAGATGTCAAACGCGTACATTTTGTCTTATTTAACGACTCTTTAATCCTTTGTTAATCTAACAGAGCATGGTGAAATCAGAGCTAAACCTCATGTGCGTGTAATTTCACCAGCAACCACACTCTTCAAACCGAAACACAGCAACTTGTTAGCAGAAATGGTAGTATATCCTCGGATGAGCACTTCAAAGAGCTCTATTACTCTTGAACTCGTGATTTTTTCGTTATTCGAATAAATAAATGAAAGAGAAACACAGGTACGCGTCGCCGTGATAACAAGAAAATAATTACAGTTTTTTTCCTTTTGCTTTGCGTCCACAGTTTGAGTTGATGGTACCTATAAAACTTTAAAACGAAAGAAAATTAAAGCAAGGAGAAAACTTTGTGTAATAAAAAAATAAATAGAATTTAATTGGTGGTACTTTACCGTGTGCAAAAGTTTTTCAAAGTTTGTTATCTCAAAAGTAAAAAGGAGAAATGGACCGAAAAGTTAAATGTCTTTTTGATTTGGATATTTAAAATGAAATAAATGTGAAATAAGTTTTTATTTTGTATTTCTAGAACAGATGTGGTTGTTGGTTTTCATTACAGATTTCAAATACAAAAACACACAGACAAACATAATTAAATGTAAAAAAATGGGTACAAGTAACCTAGGTAGACTAGGTAGGTGGGGCTCGTCCGGGGAAGTACTACCACCACGCCTTTTTCTGCCGCCAAGCAGCAACGCTGTGTTTCGGTTTGAAGAGTGTGGTTGCCGGTGTAATTACAGGCACATGAGGCTTAACATCTGTATGCCTCAAGTTGATGGACGCAGGGCAGTGCATCGTGGGGCACGTTCCTATCGTGCGTGATTTACGAGGCAATGCTTTGTTATAGGTGATGGTTGCCGCTTAACATCAGGTGGGCCATCTGCTTGTTCCATCAGCTAGTAGTATAAAAAAAAAAGACAAAAATTATGTTACTCCCGAATTTATAATAGTGTTCCAATGAAAAATACTAATTTAATTTCATCTATTTTAGGAAGTTTGATTCCGGGAGGGGAAAAAAAGAAATGAATATATTTTTTATGACCATCACGATGCAATAGTCTAAACATGCCTTCAAAGGATTATGTAGGGCCATTTGTAAGAACTCAGACTCAGACTCATAGAATTAAACAAACTTTATCTTAAAACCAGTTTTTTTCAATCTTAAACCCAGCTGAATAGATTTCAGCACTCAACAAGATTAACGATCTTTTAGATGTCACCGAGCACAGTGCACTCGATTCGGAGATAGATCAATAGCCGATACATCACCGAGGATTATGGACTACGGATAAGGCTGAGATCTAAGAATATAAATGGGATAGGGTTTTGCTACAACCACGGTGCAATAGTGATGATGAACCCTCAAAGCTCAGATAGTAGCTCAGCCTTCTACGCTGTGGGTTCGATTCCCATCGAGAGCATATATTTGTTATATATATGTGGGCCATGTTAGTATATAAGTATTTTATTTATTTATTTATTAATTCATCATCTCTACTCTATCCTTACAGGTTGGCCTAATACGATAGCGTAATTATACAATTTATATGTATAATTAAATTAAACAATCAAAAAACAAAATATCAAATCATAAATAACATAAAAATCAACTAAAAATATTGTAAATAATGTAAACTATGTTATCGTTTGGTCTGCCTGTTATATCTTAACATATATTATCTTAACACATAACTATATATTATATGATAAATAAATAAATAACAAGATGCTAGTTTTCTGTCTGGTTGTATAGTATACAAGTAGTAAGTAAGTATTTACAAAACCTAACGGCTAGACTTATTTGAAAGCTACTTGGGTATAGCTTAGGATCTGACATAGCATTATTGTGGTGTCTAGCCCAACAACCGAGCGATCTGGCAACACTGGAACACATTCGCTTTTTTTTCGACAGGGATGGAAAGGCCGCGTGAAGGCACACACTCTCATAAACTAAAATGTTGGTGTTTTATTGGATAGCTGAAGTATCCCACGATTATAAACAATTTTTCTATCAGGTATTTAACGCTTAGTCACATGTATGAGGGTTTGCTATACTTTTGTATATTATTTTATTTTATATTTTAATTTGTGAACAAGTAGTATGCAAGCGATTGTCGTTTTAAATCGGAATATAGAAATTCGAGCACCAATTCTTGGTCGTATAAATAGGAACCGCGGGACAAAGTCTTTCACAAAGAGATCTACTACGAGGTACTAAGCATTATAAGTAGAAGTAAATGAGTTATTACTTACACTTATTTGTGAAGCACTCGCCTGGGGAAGTACTACCACCATACTTATTTCTGCCGCTAAGCAGCGTTGCTGAGTTGCAGTTTGAAGGGTGTGGTTGCCGTTGAAATTACAGGCACATGAGGCTTAACATAACGTGTGCCTCAAGTTGATGGACGGACAGTGCAGGCCTTAGGGCCCGTTAATATCGTGCTTGACTTGCAAGGCAATGCTTTGTTATAGATGATGGTTACCATTTAACATCAGGTGGGCCATCAGCTTGTTCCATCGGCAAAGAGTAATGAAAAGGCTTCTTCTCAGAAGTCGGTTCCAAATTGCCTGACTCAGAATACAGCATACATACCAACTTAGTTAAACACATAGTTCATTAGGTAAGTGGTGTTAAGCTATCGGTTTACCTAACGCAGGCTGTTCTGAAGTGCGAACTAATTAAATTGAACCCTGCAACTTGAGGACTACCTATTCAACGGTACTTGAGGGTAATAGACCACAGAATACCTATAATAACTACTCAACTACTCGTAGGCACATAATGCTTCTATAATAATCGTAGGTAGCGTCGGTATATCATCATACTAAAAATGATAGATGCTCTCCAAGGAATAAGATCGGTGCCCAAAAAATCGGTGCTCTACGAGGAATGCCTTATAATTTTTCTTTAAATTATTTTGCCATCACACGTTGACATTTATTGATTGCCATCTTTTTTTTTATAATAATTAATTAATAGACTGTCCTTTGACTATAATCTCACCTGATGGTTAGACGATGTAGCCAACGATGGAGCAGAACGGCCTAGGAGACACCTATTCACTCTTGCCTTGAAGAGACCCAAGTTGTAGTGATCAGGAAAGACAGACGACGGCAATGAGTTCCACTCCTTGGCAGTTCGCGTAATATAATCTCTGTTTTTGTTTTTGCACAATTATTACAATACAATACATAATTTGTGTGTAGTAAACACTATTAAAACTAATTAAAAAAAAACTTATCTGTAGGGATATGACCTAAAAACACGCAATAGCGATAGCAAGCAGTCGTTGCTTGTTGGTTAATAAATATTACGCATATTGGCTCTGTTTTAGTACATAATTTTTCTCACTGATCAGCCGTCAATCCAATGGCTTTTTATAGGAAAAAATCGAAAATAGTTTAATAAATACTAGTATTCGCTGTAATTTTTTTTTGTTAATAAACGTCCTTTACTGCGAACTGGAAAACGAACCGTGAGGAACCTACTCGATCGACGAAATTGTGATCCTGAGAATTTGGTGGATGGAGAGAGCTCAGTATTGTTCTTCCTGGAAATGTATAAGGGAGGCCAATGTCTGGACTTCTTCAGGCTCATCCACATACCTTGGAACCAGGATGGTCGCGCACTGTTCGGTTTCAGAGGTACTTCCTCCCGCGCACTCTAAGGTTGTGGAATGCGCTCTCTGCGGATGTTTTCCCTGGAGAGTACAGCATGGGGTTCTTCAAAAAAGGCGTTCTAAAACATTTAAAGGGTCAGCAACGCGCGTGTGACACCTCTGGTGTTGCAAACGTCCATAGGCTACGGTAACCGCTTCCCATCAGGTGGGCCGTATGCTTGTTTGCTTACTTGGTAGTATATAAAAAAAAGGCTACAGACTTCTTGAGGCACGATGATGATGATGATGATGACTTGTATTAGGTATTAGTTATCAACAAATTGTTTTTTATTCTTTAATAATCTTTTTTCTATTTTCTCTTACCCCTAATTTTACACCTTCCACTTAGTTAATGTTCAATGCATGTAGTGTTTACCAATAACTAGTTGTGCAATTAGTTCGTACATACCTACATAGATGTAAGTTTAATTATATCAATTTGTATCACTGTAACAGCTGTTGGTAGACCTGAATAAATAAATAAATAACTGCGGGTACTACTACTGATATCAGTATAGCTAGTTTTTTTGGAAACAGCCTCGCCAGTTATTACCGTAAGAAGAAAGCGCAGCGTAGAAATCCCCCCACTAGATGCAGCATAGCTTTTTCATTGTTTTTTTATTTATTTTGAGTCCTTTAGTGTAATTTTTGTAGGGTTTTTATTTTAACCAACATTATTTGACGTCTTAACACAAAGTGTAAACATTTGCAATGAAAGTGTCTTCTTCTTCTTTCCGTTTATGGCTTCTATCTGTCATTCGACAGACAATCTTGCCAGTGTCAAGTGATTTGTATTGAATAAATACTTTTTTGTCAAGTCAGTCCATAGTCAAGTCGGCCGTCATTTGTTTTGAAGAAAATGGTGGCGGTTTTCTTCAAAACATTGGAAACATTTTCGGTGAAATCAGGATATCACATATTACACTTTCATTCCAAATGTTTAAACTTTGTGTTAAGACCTCAAGTAATGTTGGTTAAAATACCACCGAAATTACACAACACCGCTCAAAATAACACTAGAAAAACAAATAAAATGAAAAAGCTATGTTGCTTCCCAAAATGTTAGAAAATGAATCCGCAATGAAAGTGTATTATGTAATAACCACCAATGACAGCTGACTTTACTATGGACTTGAATAAAAAGTATTTAATTCTTAGGGTTCCGTACCCAAAGTGTAAAACGGGACCCTATTACTAAGACTCCGCTGTCCGTCCATCAGTCTGTCTGTCCGTTTGTCACCAGGCTGTATCTCATGAACCGTCATAGTTAGACAGTTGAGATTTTCACACATGATGTATTTATGTTGCCGCTATCATAAAAATAATAAAAAAACAGAATAAAATAAATATCCCATACGAGAAACGTTATTTTTTTTGCCGTTTTTATAGATAATGGTAGGAATGCTCGTACGCGAGTTATATTTATATTTTACTATAACACATGATACTGGCAAGATTTTCTTTCAAATGACGGACAGGTGCCATAAAAGGAGCAAAGAAGCAGAAAAACTTAATACTTTTTTTTTCTTCCTTTTCTTAACTTAATAATAGTTAGTTATATTCTCACTCAGTTAAGAATATAACTAACTATTATGCTACAATTATAATAATCAAATCGTTGGTAAGAAATTCAATAAGCGAAGATTTGATAGAAAAATATTCATCGTTTTCGATACATAATTCACTCGTTCTTGGAAAAGTGCAATTCATAGACTATTTATCAAAAGACTGCTTGGTCTCGCTTGTTTACTTTATCGAGAGCGGGTAGCCTACTCCAAAAGTAAAATGGTGATGTCAATTCTGTGGTAGTATTTTCCTAAAGTAACTTATTTTACAGCGCTTAGTGAGAGCACTGGTCACCTGGTGGTCTAGTGGTAGCGGCCCCACTCTCCGATCCTAAGGCCGTGGGTTCGAAACCGGTCGAGTACCAATTAGTTTTTCTGTTCATAAATATACGTGCACAATGCCAGTACTCTCGAACGGTGAAGGAAAATATCGGGAGGAAACGGCATGCCGTAGAACCTAAAAGTTCTATATCATGTGTCAAGTGCTCGAAAGGAGCCTCTTTCACCACACTGTTTCGAAAGAAACTAGTGACACGACTAGAAGAGAAGACAGCGCTTAAATTATAGCTGTCTGTGTTATTATTTTAAGATTAGATTATAGAGAGAGAGAGAGAGATTAGAGAGCTCTTCACTAAGTGTTCTGCTAGAGGAGGCATTCTTCGTAGGTAGAGCACCGATCGTGTTCCTTGTAGAGCACCAATCGATATTTGGTTGGGTGCTCTACGAGGAATGTCAATAAATCACTTTGTGAAGGGCACGTTGATGGACGCAGAGCATCGTAGGGCACGTTCTTATTGTAAGTGGCTTTCGAGGCAATGCTTTGTTAAAGGTGAGGGTTACCACTGCAAACTACATTTACATAGCCTTAAGACGTTTCGTTTTGAATTTGACCTTTTGACTTTGAACACCAGGTAGGCCATCTGCTTGATCTATCAGCGAACAGTATAAAAAAGCTCTCTTACAAGCAACAACTGAATATTCTTTGGGGATTTCTAAAGGGTTACTCAGAAGTAAGTCCAAGTCATTTAGCAAATATTTTGCAGTAGATTGTTTTCCTTACGTGTTAGGTTGCAAGCCCTCCGCCGCTGCTAGCATGCTAACTGGTTCACGATGTTTTCTTTCACCGTTTGACAGCACTGGCATTTTGTAATGCAGTTATCAACGAACGAACGACCGTGTTTGAATTAGTTCTATATGTTAATTATTGTATTATAATCTCTCCATATTATTTTTATTTTGTTCTAAATGTCTATATTCCATAGCGTATTGGTTTCTGTAGAGCTGTGCGATTATTGTTAAATAAATAAATCAATTGTGTTCCAACAACGACACCTCGGAGTAGGTGCCTGTTTCTCCAGAATCCATTAAATATATCAAACAAGCATTAGGTATGACAGCTTTGAGATTTATTAATAGGTACATAATCTGCTGAGCCAACCCGCGTTGAGAAAATCATTGTTTTATTCAAGAAACATTGTAAGGATTCGCTTCTCCGCAGTTTACATAAACTTGCGAGTCTAAAGTTGTTTGACGGTTATCAGCCTCCTGATTTACTTACAAAATTTTCAATTTTAATTATTAAATAAAATAGTATTCATAATTTCGTTTTGACTATAAAATTAAGTAAAAACTAAATTACTCATTAGCCTACTTAGATAGATTAGTGAACTAATTTAGTAAAAAAAAAGTTGATTAGTGTTACCTACTCATAAGGTAATCACAAATATTTTTATTATATGCCAAAACTTATTATCGAAGTGGGATTTGAACTCACGACCGGTTCGGGGCTGCGCTAACCACCTGCGCCATCGGACTCTAATCACACTCGGCGAATAACTTATACCTACTATTAAGTTGATTCGGTTATTTTCGGATATAGGAACCAAGCCGTAAGTTTGTTGCCTGTTCTTCTAGGCTTTGGTCGCGTAGAACTGGCACCTAGAGTCACCTAGCTTTAAGACGTTTCGAAGTGATCCTTGTGATTTTATTGAATAAATACCTTTTGACTTTGACTTATACTTTATAAAATACTTTTGGGATATAATAAAAATATTTAAAAACAGTTCGTTATTTAACTTTTCGTGGGTTTGAGGCTTGAGCCAAACAACCGATTTAAGGCGATAACAATTACTAATTTACCTTTCTCTCGCACACTTCAACTTTGAAAAAGAAAATCACTGAATATATTTATTAAAAATCGCAATCAACCAAGTTCTGTGCAATCACATTTCATACAGTTTTGCAAAAACATCATTTTGATCCAATAAATTTTTCTTACTGTGCAATGTTAATGCATGCTACTTAGCTTATTGCGCGTTTGAATATTTACCTTCAGTAATTTTACATCTTCAAAGTTGAAATGTGCGAACGAGAGGTCTTCGCCTTATCTTCGTCAGTTATTTTTTTTCAAATGGACTAAATGCTGGTGATCATCTGACGATTCTTACAGCTCTACCGAACAATAACTTCGTCAGGCGCAACCGATCTCTTTAAATACAACAAAGCAGTAAGTATCCTATTCAGATTAAACTGGGCATTGCGAGACAGAAGTAATCGTTTCCAGGCTGTCATAGCCTTTACGTTTTTAGTTTTATAACATAAAAAGAAAGGAGGAAGATCGCACAATAGGACAAAGTCAAATGGCATTTGTTTAGTAGAATCACTTTGAAACATCTTAAAAAGGTATATAGGTAGGTAAATAAATCTACACGGCAGTTCCACGTAACTAAATTAAATCTAGAAAAACAGGATTGCATCAGTGGAGTTATCTCTAGATCGTTTGCAACGGTCTGCAGATAGCTCAACTGTTTCAAATGTATTCTGTACATTTTGAAAATACTTGTATTCGTTGTAATTTTCTTTGTAAATAAATGGTTTTATTAGTCAAGAGAGACCAACATAATAAAAAAACCGGCCAAGTGCGACTCGGACATGTGCACGAAGGGTTTCGTACCATTATCTATAAAAACGGCAAAAAAATTACGTTTTTGTATGGGAGCTCCCATAAATATTTATTTTATTCTGTTTTTTAGTATTTTTTGCTATAGCAGCAACAGTGAAACACATTTGTGAAAATTTCAACTGTCTAACTATCACGGTTCATGAGATACAGCCTGGTGACAGACGAACAGACAGACAGACGGACGGACAGCGGAGTAATAGAGTCCCGTTTTACCCTTTGGGTACGGAATCCTAAAAAAGGGTAAAAAAACCTTGTTCCTACTGTGTTTATTTGTGATCCTTTTTACGAAACTGAAACGGTGTAGGAAAACAAGTTATAATTCTAGCAGTATCGATAAACTTGCAACCGTTTTGTATGTAACACCAACTTGCGTCTCTGGATGTGAGAAAGTCGAATGGACCAGATGGCATACCAGCTATTGTCCTAAAAAAATGCGCTCCCGAGCTGTGTTCTGTATTATCGCACCTTTTTGAATTATCGTACATGTCAGGAATTGTGCCTTCTTCGTGGAAGATAGCCCATGTACACCCTATTCCTAAAAAAGGTGATCGAACCAACCCATCCAATTACAGACCAATAGCGATAACCTCTCTACTCTGTAAGGTGATGGAGCGAGTAATTAATACTCGCCTCCTGGCGTACCTGGAAGAGCACCAGCTGATCAGCGACCGTCAATACGGCTTCCGTCATGGCCGTTCTGCTGGTGATCTTTTAGTCTACCTCACACACCGTTGGGCTGAAGCCGTTGAGAGTAGAGGGGAAGCCCTGGCAGTGAGCCTTGATATTGCCAAAGCTTTTGATCGGGTCTGGCACAGGGCGCTTCTCGGTAAACTACCTTCTTACGGCCTTCCCGATGGGCTGTGTAAATGGGTTGCCAGCTTCTTATCTGGGCGGAGCATCAAAGCTGTCATTGATGGATCCTGCTCGGACTCAAAGCCAATCAACGCTGGCGTCCCGCAGGGATCAGTGCTGTCGCCCACTCTTTTTATCATGCACATCAATGACTTGTTGCAAATCAGCGGTCTTCATTGTTATGCAGATGATAGTACGGGCGACTCATTTTACTCCGGCCGTGCAAGCGCCCCACACTCTGAGACCGATGAGAACAGACGTAGGCTTGTGTCTGATGTTGAGAGTGTCTTAGAGCTAGTCTCCGACTGGGGTGTTAGAAATCTAGTCACTTTTAACCCGACGAAGACTCAAGTCTGCGCTTTCTCATCCAAAAAGGCTCCGTTTACCATGGCTCCAAGCTTTCAGGACATTCCCCTGTCCATTTCAGGTAGTATCGGGATTCTGGGGGTCGAAATATCTAATGAAGTCCAATATGGGAGTCATCTCGAAGCGAAGGCTGCACTGACATCCAAAAAACTTGGAGTGCTAAACCGAGCCAAACAGTATTTTACACCAAAACAGCGGCTTCTGCTTTACAAAGCACAAGTTCGGCCGCATGTAGAATACTGTTCCCATTTATGGAACGGGGCACCCAAGTATCAGCTGCAACGATTTGACTCCCTACAGAGAAGAGCCATTAGAGTTATCAACGATCCCAAGCTTACCGATACGCTAGAGCCGCTCAGTCAACGCCGCGACGTTGGTTCTCTGTGCGTGTTCTATCGCTTTTACAATGGGGAATGTTCTGAAGAGCTATTTAACCTTATCCCGGCGTCAAGATTTTACCACCGCTCCTCTCGACACCGGGATCGAGCTCATCCACATCTACTGGATCCTTGGGTTTCTCGGACAACTCGCTTTTCGAGATCATTTCTCCCCCATACTCATAAACTGTGGAATGAGCTACCATCGGAGGTTTTCCCGCTCAGTTATAACATGAATAGCTTCAAGAAAAAAGTTAATAAAGTCCTTCAGGGCAGGCAACGCAACGACAACACCCCTAGTGTTGTTGGTGTATATGGGTGACGGTGACCACTTAACATCAGGTAGGCCGTAAGCCCGTTTGTCTGTCTATTACATAAAAAAAAAAAAAAAACTACTGCAAAGGGTAAGTGCCATGTACCAATGTAATACTTGAACGGACCTCTGACTAACACATCCTCACAGTGCCAGTTCCTTTAAATGGTGAAGGAAAACATCTTGAGGAAACCAGCATGTCGAAGAACCTAAAAATTTTAAAACATTTGTCATGTGCTCGAAATCGGCCTCTTTGAGGCGCACTTAAGATCTTTCACCACACTATTTCGAATGAACTCGACACGACACGAAGAAAGTGTTGTGTGGAATGTCCATCAATATTTTATTTTATAAAAAAGAAGATTAATATATTATTATTTTAAGAGTAGTCGAGCTCTTTGTTTGTGGCTCGTCCGAGGAAGTCGTCGTCCTACCACGCCTTTTTCAGCCTCCAAGCAGTGTTGCTGTGTTTCGGTTTGAAGAGTGTGGTTGCCGGTGTAATGACAGGCACATGAGGTTTAACATCTGTATGCCTCAAGTTGATGGACGCAGAGTAGTGCATCGTAGGGTGTGTTCCTATCGTGCGTGACTTACGAGGCAATGCTTTGTTATAGGTGGTGGTTACAACTTAACATTAGGTGGGCCATCTGCTTGTCCCATCAAAAAGTTGTATTAAAAAAATAACTTATTCTAAGATGAATATTGGTGTATTTTTATTTTCGCTATCTATCCCTACACTAAGAAAAGCTTGTGATATGGGTATGTGATTGTGATAGCTGATATATCACTTATATACTATTTTTGTAAATATACTTAAGTACCTTTTATATATTTAGCAATCAGGACCGCTTTATTGATCCTTGTAAGAAACTGATTTCAATCAGTGATTGACGATTGAGGCAAACGATCGCTTTGTTCTTTATCAGGTAATTATTATGAGATAAGCTTCTTGTTCATAAGGCTTTTGGGGACTTCTGTTGATTGATTATGTATTTTTTGTTGCAGGTAATTTAAGACTATGAAAAATCTAAACTTGGTGGTGTATTTTTAAGTAAAGGTAAGGTACACGTAATTTAAGTAAGAAACAGAATGACAATATTAAAAATGAGAGCAATATAAATGAAAATAACAAGACCATAATTATAATTATTTAGAGTAATGTTATATTCGTCTATATGTATTACTTTCAAATTTATTATTGAATGTTATTTGACAAATCAGGCTCTGTCTTTTCTGCCTATCGTCTTTTAAAAACATCACAACAAATCACCATTTATAACTATATTCCGAGTAACCTAAGAGGGAATACCTACTACCAGCACGCCTTTTTCTGCCGCCAAGCAGCGTTGCTGTGTTTCGGTTTGAAGAGTGTGGTTGCAGGCACATGAGGCTTAACATTTGTATGCCTCAAGTTGATGCATCGTACAGCACGTTCCTATCGTGCGTGACTTACGAGGCAATGCTTTGTTATAGGTGATGGTTACCACTTAACATCAGGTGGGCCATCTGCTTGTTCCATCAGCTGGTTGTATAAAAAAAAAGATTCGTCTATACGTATTACTTTCAAAATTCATTTTTGAATTTGACAAATTAGGCTTTGGCTTTTTACCTATCGTAATTTAAATTAAATAAAAACCTCACAACAAATCATCATTTATTGTTTAAGTTATGTTTTACTCCTACAGGACAAAATCCGGATTATCGCAAATCGCCAGCAAATCTACGCCCAGAAGCTCGTTAACATTAGCAAGACCAAAACGTACATTTAGCAATAGGTCACAAAGCGCGCAATTATACGGGACATGTCGCTTTGACTCTGAGGCTGACATTTTAATTAAAGTTGAACAAACATGTTGCGAATAACCTAAATAAGTGTTTTGATTTGTTAAAGCTTAGAATATGAATAGCTAATGGCTTGTTCACTCGTACTACATAAATATTGAAGAAAAAAACTCTACTGTGCCATCTAACCCCAAACTAAACCAAAATTATACTATGGAACTATATTATGAATACATAATCATCTACATTATTGCTGAATTCATTTCCCAAAGACTTTCTAGTAAATAATGGTTGGCATATGCCGCATTCCGTTTTATAAAAAACTTAAACCTATCTACCCAAACGAAGCTATATGTTAACGTAATACGACTTTGCAAGAGTGAAATCCAAAATCTGGAATCGCGAGCCACGTGCAAGAAAAACGAGATTTAATTCAATGTTAATGCTTCGGGTTTCGAAGAACGACGACTTAATGCAATAATCCTCTTTAATTATTATTGAATAGAGAATACATTTACTTAACACGTTCACTGCGCCATCATTTTCAAAAAACTTTCAGCTGGTGCTTTGGAGACCTAAAAGATCTCGAAACTAACCTACCGTTTGGTGCGTTTGAGACCTAATCAGTCTCCTAAAAATACAGTTTTGAAAATAAATTATATCTTCCAAAAAACCAATGACATAATATTTTGAAGTTTTTGTGGGTCAAGAGAGGCTATTGCTCTACATTTTGCTAGGTTCGCACGCAGTTATGACATAAGAATAAACTACAAATACCAAAAAAAAATTAGGTATCGATTGTATCTCTTACCGCAACCGAAGATAGTTCAATATGTGTAGTAAAGTAGTGATGGGAATAAAATAATATCTCGTCGATTGAAAAAGTTTCATTAAAAGTGTTTTTCATTAAACATGGTAAGCACATTGATTGTTTGCATTGCGCGCAAATGATAATAATTCTTTTGGCTTTTTTAGAAGCGTCAGTGCTGTTGAATGTACGTCGTAATTTTTCGTAACAACCTACACGTCTTTTTTTGTTGCCACGTTGGAAAACATGATCTGTACATCTTCCTTCGGGAAATTCTGTAATAAAATGCATTATTTATATAAAAAGCATGCACCCACATCACGAATAAATGCAATGGAGTCTAATTTTATTAGTTTTTCTAATAGTGAAAAGTTATTCGAGTGTCTTATATGTATTTTTGATCTTATGCTGTTGTTGCTTTAAAAGAATATATGGTGGTATTAAATTTATGACTTTTTTTGAAATGGAAGTTCAGAAGAGAGATGTGAAATCCCTCCTGTGTAGTTTTATGCTTACATAAGTATAACAATAATGCTTACATAAGATCGATGCTAGGACAACACTAAATCGAGTCACGCGGCGCCTGCGACGCCCACCCTCCCTCTCTTGCGTCTACGAGGCGTACGATTTCCCGAGTACCGACAGGTCTCCTAACGCAAGGAATGGGAATAATTATACTACTGTGCGTTAGGGACCTAATCCATCTCTATATTTTTTTTTATGTCCTTGAATTCACCTGTAAATAGGAAGCAAATATGTATATTTGTCTTACTCATACTTAAAGAACTTTACACGTTAGAGCCTCCCGCAAGGAGTGAAACAACACGATTATAGTCAACGCACAATACAAAAGTCCTGCAAGAGATTTGATAGATCTCGTAATGCAACGAACGTGTTATTGCAAGAGTGAAATCCAAAATCTGCAATCGCGAGCCACGTGCAAGAAAAACGAGATTTAATTCAATGTTAATGCTTCGGGTTTCGAAGAACGACGACTTAATGCAATAATCCTCTTTAATTATTATTGAATAGAGAATACATTTATATAATTAAATTCAAAAAAAATTGCAATTACTTTTTGTATTTTTAATTTTTGTCTTATATAATTTTAGCAATCTAAATCCTCACTCCCCCAAATCAAATGAATTAACATCTCAAAATAATAGATAGATCATTATTTTAAACAATTATACCTGGTACATGTTTTTTTATACAACTAGCTGATGGAACAAGCAGATGGCCCACCTGATAAAGTGGTAACCATCTTATAACAAAGCATTGCCTCGTAAGTCACGCACGATAGGAATGTGACCTACGATGCACCGCCCTGCGCCCATCAACTATTAAAACTGTCAGAAATATTTTCCTTCGCGCACTTTAGTAGTATAAAAACATAAAAAACCTTGTCTCAAGTGGTTTTAATAATTTAGTACTATCATGTCCGCTACGTCTTGTTTGATGGCTAGTAAAGTGAAAACCAAACTAACGCGTTCAACCGGCGTCTGCGAAAGCGTGCGCTATAACGATCAGTTGCTGTAGTAAAACGTGCCAGCTACAAAATCATTGTATGAATGGTGTTTTTTTTTAAACAACTAGTTGGTGGAACAAACAGATGGCCCACTTGATGTTATGTGGTAACCATCACCAAAGCATTGCCACGTAAGTCGCGTGCCCTGCACTGCCCTGCGTCCATCAACTTGAGGCATACAGATGTTAAGCCTCATGTGCCTGTAATTACACCGGCAACCGGCAACTCTTCACACCGAAACACAGCGTTGCTGCTTGGCGACAGAAAAAGGCGTGGTGGTAGTACTTCCCCGGACGAGCCCTTAACATAGAGCTCTACTACTATTGGTCTTGTGGTAGCGCCCCGCTCACGATCCTAAGTTCGTGGGATCAAAACTGGTCATGCACCAATGAGTTTTTCTGGTCAAAACTGTATATTTCTATCTTGCAAGGAGCCTCTTTGAGGCGCATTTACAATCCTTTCACCACTCCGTTTCAAAAGAAACTAGTGACACGACAAGACGAAGAAGAATTGTACAAAACTGATCGCCACACTGCACACTATTGCATACCCAAATAAAAGTATTGTGTTCTCAGAACTTCAAGGGCTAGAAGGGTACACTTAGGTACTATCTACATAATAATAAAAAGGCGGAATCCGCTTCAAAAAGGCGTACTTTGAACTACCTAATTGCAGTAAAATATCGTTTTCTTACACTCGACGCTAATGTCTTATTACAATGTCTAGCAAAAACTTAAGCTCACCATCTGCAGATTTACTGTTCAATTTCACGAACTTCACCCGTGGATTAACCGAAGTAATAAGGCGTTGAGAAACGCAACTCCTTAAATTGTACAGTGTCAAATAGTGATAGATAGATCTGCTTGAAAACATTATAAATATAAGAAAGGTACGCAGCAGCAAAGTAATGCAAGTAGACACGCAAAAAACGTTTATCAAATCTAAATAACTGTTTATCGAGATACAGAAAACGGGAAAAAACAAATCCTACTTGGTACTGAGTGAGGTACTTGGTTCGTAGATCAAAGTAAAAGTCAAAGTCAAAAGGTCTTAAAACTAGGTAAATATGCGAGCAAGCCTATAATCTAATCTATTGAAACTGTTTCTCGGTTGTTTTTTTTTTTTTAAAAGCGAAAATTCCTGATAATTTCGATAAAACATACTTAACCCATATAAAAAAACATTGAAATAAATATCAAGAATTTCACTTCTATCATTCATTCGCTAGAGTATCGCAGGATTAACGTTGCACCTAATTGTTGCAAGGCATGTTTTGTTTGGTGGAGTTCGGATTGCTTTCGTAAAGTTATGACTGGAATGCAAATGCGATTTCCTAGTTCGCTGCAGTTCACAATATTTTTGATTAAATAGAGGTTTTTTTATCTACAGATTTCTTATATCTTTTCTTACCTTATCCTGTTTTTTTTAGCAAAACTGTCAAAAGATAATCATTGTTAAACTAATTCCATCTCTTTCCAATGGTTTATGAAAAACAGTGACAGGGCTTACTGAAAGCAATGTCTCAACTTGAAGAACGTTAATAAGTCATCATCATCAACGTATTGCAGTCCACTGTATCTGTCACTGGTATCTATCATGGCGCGTCATTGTTATTGCAGGACTCCTCCGGGGAAGTACTACCACCACGCCTTTTTCTGCGGTCAAGCTGCGTTGCTGTGTTTCGGTTTGAAGAGTGTGGTTGCCGGTGTAATTACAGGCACATGAGGCTTAACATCGGTATGCCTCGAGTTGATGGATGCAAGGCAGAGCATCGTAGGGCACGTTCCTATCATGCGTGACTTACGAGGCAATGCTTTGTTATAGGTGATGGTTACCACTTAACATCAGGTGGGCCAAAAAATATTTAGCCCGGTCTTCGGCTCTCCCCATCCAGTTATTTCCCGCCACCCTTTGCAATTCGGCGACGTTAATAAGTAAGGGCTAATAATTATACTGAGTATAACTTTTAGGAAATCTCTAATAGTGTAGTAATGTGCGAGTGAGAAGTTGTTTGACGCTTGTCAGCCTCTTAATCACATGAATTCAATTCTTGCGCACCACGTCACAGTACGTAAAATCGACTAAAACACAGTCGAGCAAATACCAAAGAGTTATAGCATTTTACAAATAGGGTCCCGAATACAACACAATGCGAAATTCCACCGCCGCCCAACGCAATAAAACTCCTAGCCAAACACAACTATCAGCGAGCTACACTGGTCGCGCTTAGTGAAATAAATCTAGATACATTGCTGGTCGAACAGCGCTCTGCAGCATCAAACATCGCACTGACGCGGCAATGAATGTCATTCATAAATTACTAGTCAGTATATCAGTTGGCGGCAGAAGTAGCTGTACAACCAAGTGACCGATATAGTTCAATTTTACTATTTGTATATTTCAAACATATACATAATAAACAGCATATTTTATCTTTACTACTACTTTGCAGCAATGTTAAGCCATGATTAAGAAATACCTAGATTCCATCGAAATAGCAAATTTTAACTAATTAAATCTATATGTTTGTTGCTAAAAACTGTGTTCGACTAAAAAACGGTATTAGTTCCTCCATGGTCAACTGAACATAAGTTGGTGGCATAGTTCAATGTCCATAGACACTTTATAGAGTAGTAGAGCTCTTTGTGAAGGGTTCATCCGGGGAAGTACTAGCCCAATCTGTATGCCTCAAGTTGATGGACGCAGGGCAATGCATCGTAGGGCACGTTCCTATCGTGCGTTACTTACGTGGTAATGCTTTGTTAAAGGTGATGGCGACCACTTAACATCAGATGGGCCATCTGCTTGTTCCATCAGCTAATCGTATAAAAAAAAACTTTTGACAGACTAGAGTCCGAATACCATTATTTTATATTTGTATAATAATGTATTCAGTATTCAGTATCGCGTCGTATAGCTGTTTCAATTTTTTGGTTAATTTTTTCCTGCGCTAGAGTTGTCAAGGTACTTTTGCTAGCAAATGGTTTTTAAGCCAAATGGAATCTACTGCCAGAACAGATAATCAAATAGGCGGAATTTAATTAGTTCAATATTTTGTTTGTGTGGTTAGCTGAGGTAATACAACACAACTGAGCTGAGGTAACGCAGACTGACAATTTGAATGCCTCAAGTTGATAGACGTAGGGCAGTGCATAGTGGGGCACGTTCCTAACGTGCCTTACGAGGCACGAGTGCTTTGTTATAGGTGATGGTTACCACATAATCTGCTTTTCCAGTAGCAAGAATAGTAAAACAAAATCTTAACGCGAACGAAGCCACGTAGAAGTCAACAAAAATTTTATTAAAGAGTATAATATCGATATTTTCGCAAAATGTACTGAATATTATATTTTAATTCATTGTTTTCAAAACAAAACATGTGTCGGATAAGTTAGATTGCCAGTTAGCTTTGAAGAGCGGGTATTTTATAGCATCCTTATTTACCC
The DNA here is from genome assembly GCA_932294275.1 of Chloroclysta siterata. Classification (NCBI taxonomy): domain Eukaryota; kingdom Metazoa; phylum Arthropoda; class Insecta; order Lepidoptera; family Geometridae; genus Chloroclysta; species Chloroclysta siterata. The sequence continues at coordinate 15,294,571 of OW028604.1, read as the reverse complement.
GGATTATAGACTAGACTCCGGTCCCTATATTCACGAATGCCCAGTTTCTATAAGACTATTATTATTAATGCAACAGGAAATCACAAAGATTTTATAATTACCCAAAAGTTATGAACCGAGCAGGGAACCCACGACCATGGCACCTAGAGTCTTCTAGCTTTAAGACGTTTCAAAGTGGTCTTTGTGATTTTATTAAATAGAATTATTATATTTTTGATATAATTGATTTTACCTTTTGACTTTGACCACGACGATACGGTAATGTGCTAACCACCGCAAAAGAGCACCGCTGATCTAGACGAAGTAACCTTCTGATCGTAAGATTGTGTGTTCGAATCTGGACGTGCATCAATAGTTTTTTTGTCTTCGGAAAATGTACGGTGAAATAAATATCGTGAGGAAACCAGTTATTAAATATTTTGTCAGAATTTTAAGTAAAAGCATGGGATTATAATTGCAACCTCAACTTAAATTAAAAAAAAATTGGTTTTAACTCAACACAATAGCTCGTTATCACTCATCATCATCAGCCACACATACACAATACACATTACACATTTTCAGGAAGAACAATATATATGCATAGAATTGTAGCTCGTTATCACTGCGTTACAGAAACCTTCTTGGTGGAAGGTACACGCATGGGATATTAGTAATATAACGCAGTGGCGGCTAAACCTCTTATTAAATTAGAAAAAAATATTGGTTTTAACTCAACACGATATCTCGTTATAAGCACGTTACCGAAACCTTCTTAGTGAATATGGGTATGAGCTTACAGACTATGTGCCTGGCTGGGCGGGATTATCCGTTGAAATTAGAGGCACGTGATTACGTTCACCCACGTTCAGCTTACCCCGAGCATGGTGAATGTTATCATACTGATATGTATCACGGTGAAGTTTTCGTTCAATGGTGAGAATTATAGCTGCTCCTCCTCTACCTGAGTTCTTTTTTTTTTCTTTTTACAACACCATGGTTCACGAATTTGAAGCTTAAGTTCAATGGTAAAAAATTACTAATCATCTTGCCTACCGCACTTTTAATTGTTTAAATACCAACACTTATAAAGATAGATAGGCACAGAATAATGTGGTTGAAACAAAATACTTTGTTTTATACAACTAGCTGATGGAACAAGCAGATGGCCCACCTGATGTTAAGTGGTAACCATCACCTATAACAAAGCATTGCCTCGCAAGTCACGCACGATAGGAACGTGCCCTACGATGCACTGCCCTACGTCCATCAGCTTGAGGCATACAGATGTTAAGCCTCATGTGACTGTAATAACACCGGCAACCACACTCTTCAAACTGAAACCCAGCAACGCTGCTTGAATCCATTACAAAAAAGTCATGATATTTATCTATTCAAACTATTTTTGGTAAATTTTTGTTAATAAAGATTCTAGTTAACTTATTTGCTATGTCAGTATTTAATATTAAGTTCTTTAATCTAATAACGTCATAAATAATACGATATTAAAAAACCATGGAGAATCAGAATATACTTAAAAGCTTAAATATTTTAATATTAATTTATAAAACCTTAGGTATGCAGGTAAATCCCACAAAGCCATTCCAGAGCAAACGAAAGGGATGAAAGCGTATTTCCGGTTTCGGGTCACTGACCAAAAATTGTTTTAATCATATTATATACTAGTGGCTTCCCGCGGCTTTGCACGCGTTGAAGTGGTGAACCGTGATTGAGCCACAGACATCAAAACATCGTAACTTTCGCATTGATTTGTATATTATTAGGGTAAGATTTTAAATACCTACGTAGGTATATGGGATACCTATAGGCGTACATTACCTATATTAGGTAGGTAGGTAGGTATAGGTACTAACTGAGTTTGGCACAAACATGACAAATACAACAAAGACAACCTTACACGGAAAATATGTACTTATTTGTTCCTAGTTTCTACCTCAAAAACAAACGAAACGAAACAGCTTCACGACTTTGATCCCCAATCACGGTAGATACCCTCATATCTCTTCGTACCAACTCAAGATTCCCGTTTTTAGAATATCCCTTACAAACATTGACGCTTCGTTGTATCCTTTTTACTCGAGCGCAACGAAGGAGGGTAACGTTTCAGGGGTTGTTTTCGAAAATCAAACTGTTTTTTTGTTATTTATCCACAGAACACATTTTCTTTTAGTTTGAAGTTAATTACACTACGCGTTAAAAATCTCCCATACAAACCTTGGGACTTTGGCAGTCTTTTGCACCCTTTGCAGTGGTAGTTTTAAAATAGTGAAAACGTGATTTTAAACTATTTATTGTGGAGTATATTTACTTCAAGTTTGAAATCAATCGCACCACGCGTTAAAAAACTCCCATACAAACTTCGACATCCCTTTGCATACTTATTAAGGGTAGTTTTAAAAAACCAAAAATGTTATTCCTATTTTTTTAGCCTTGAAGTAAATCTACTTCAAGTTTCAAGTTTGTAGATTCAAGGAATAAAATTTTTCATACCAACGTTTTCAACCCTTTTTACACCCTTAGGGGTTGAATTTCCAAAAATCCCTTCTTAGTACACCTCTACGCCGCGCCATAAGACCTATGTACTCTTCAAATTTCAAGTCTCTCTAGGACCAGCGGTCAAAAAACTCCCATTCAAACTTTTACATCCCTTTGCACACTTATTAAGGGTAGTTTTAAAAAACTAAAAATGTGTTTCCTATTTTTTGCCTTGAAGTATATGTACTCCAAGTTTCAAGTTTGTAGGTTCAAGGAATACAATTTTTCATACCAACGTTTTCATCCCTTTTTACACCCTTAGTGGTTGAATTTCTAAAAATCCCTTCTTAGTACACCTCTACGCCATAAGACCTATATACTCTTCAAATTTCAAGTCTCTAAGTCCAGTGGTCAAAAAACTCCCATACAAACTTTTACATCCCTTTGCACCCTTATTAAGGGTAGTTTTAAAAAACTAAAAATGCCTTTCCTTTTTTTTGCCTTGAAGTATATGTACTCCAAGTTTCAAGTTTGTAGGTTCAAGGAATACTATTTTTCATACAAACGTTTTCAACCCTTTTTACACTGTTAGGGGTTGAATTTCCAAAAATCCCTTCTTAGTACACCTCTACGCCATACTATCTATATACTCCTTAAATTTCAAGTCTCTAGGACCAGCGGTCAAAAAACTCCCATACAAACATTTACATCCCTTTGCACCCTTATTAAGGGTAGTTTTAAAAAACTAAAAATGCCTTTCTTTTTTTTTTGCCTTGAAGTATATGTACTCCAAGTTTCAAGTTTGTAGGTTCAAGGAATACTATTTTTCATACAAACGTTTTCAACCCTTTTTACACCCTTAGGGGTTGAATTTCCAAAAATCCCTTCTTAGTGCACCTCTACGCCATAAGACCTATGTACTCCTCAAATTTCAAGTCTCTAGGACCAGCGGTTTAGGCTGTGCGTTGTCTATATGTCAGTCAGTCAGTCAGTCAGTCAGTCAGGACTTTGAGTCTTATAGTATTAGAGATATAATTTTGGGTCACCTATGGAATAACAACTACTGTAAGTAAATTAATATGTCGATATGTGCCAAATTAATTGGACTACCCTCTATAGAACCTCAAAAAAAAAGTGGATATTTGGCAGATTATGGAGATATACACCATGCCTGGAGATAGATTAATATGTAGATTGATAGATCCGGACATAAAAGTTATAAAGTTGTTTATGTTTAAGGGCATCAAAATAAAAGGCATTGCAGATTTATTAAAAGGATCACTTTGAAACGTCATAAAGCTAAGTGAATCTAGGTGCCAACTCCACGCGAAAACTAGAAGAACAGACTATCTATTCCGACTTCAGACAACTTGTTGGTGAACACTTCGCAAACTTACATTGCGTTTCGATCGGTTTGACGGTCACGTTCACACAGTCCACATAGCATTTTACACAAAAAACTTTGGAATTGTGACGTGTACGAAGTCTATCGATGTGGTTTTGTAGTATGCGTGGCATGATCACAACTACGCATGGTCACGATGCATAACATTCGTTTCAGCACGCCCAATCAGCCCAATCAGTGGCGCAGCTATCGTTGGGCCAGGTGGTGCAGTGCACCAGGGCCCCGGAGCTCAGGGGGCCCTCTAACCTAAGCTTTGAAAAGTGAGGGCCCGATTCTTTCTCTATGCACCGGGGCCCTTGTCCACCTAGCTACGCCACTGCGCCCAATTGGGGCGCTTATTGTGTCTTCATAGTAAAAACCCACTGGAAAACCGGAATCAGAATTATGGAATACGAAATCCGAATTCGGAGAAGCAGGTTGAGAAAAGTCGGAATAAACATACAGACAACAAATTTTAGAAGATGAAGGGTTACTAGGTTAAAAGCTTAATTTTTTTCATTATACAAATACAAAAAAAAACAAATACAAAAATCATTTATTTCCATAAAAATATGTTTTTTTTTTCATATAGTGTACATTACACATTATATAGTAAATTTTTAGCTTACTTCACTAAGAATGTGTCCATTAACACTTTTCTTACTGTCTCTATTTAAGGGGAAGACACTTTGTTTTTGTGTTTTTTATATATAAAAATATGTGTGTACACTATAAAATAGCAGACTCTGTCTCCTGTTTTATTTTAAAAACTGTGTTACAGTAGACAGCGCATTATTGGCAGATGTATTCATTTATATCATAGGTGATGGTTACCACATAACATCAGGTGAGCCATCTGCTTGTTGCGTAAATAAGCAAGTAATAAAAAGTAAAATTAAGTTGCGAGTGGTATAAAAAAGCATGATTTCCATTGTGAAGATAATTTACTTTCAGTTCGGAACCCTTAGTGAGCGAGTCGACTCGCACTTGATCGATGTTTTTTCGTCTGATAACAATACATATTCCAAACAAATTCGTATTTTTAATGAGATCAAGCAAATAGGCAATTGACCTTTACTTATCGTAAATTCGTCATACTTATGAAACTGTAGATAAAAATTCCAAATAACCTGACCTTTTTTTGAAAAGTTTCGTTTACTTGTCATAAATACGTCATAGAATAATACTGATAAGTTCGGGTAAGTCTCATTATTGTTACGGAACGATTTACTGTTCTTAAAATGTCGCACTTCAAGAACCTTCTGCTGTGTTTCATCATCGCACTCATGATGGTTTTATGTAAGTACTAATCATATCTAATGACATTTATTCACAAAGAAAATTATAATGAATACAAGTATTTACAAAATATACAAAAAACATATAAAACAGTAGAGCCATCTGCAGACCTTTGTGAATGATCTAGAGATATCCAAACTAATCCAAAAAAAAAATTCTTTGAGAGCGCTATTAGCGCACTATATCAAGTTTTGTCACATTTCTTTGACAAGAGTGTGTCCGAGTTTCACTCACTGTCCTCTGTGCTGTGCGAACTCTTTTTTCCAGCAGTTTTTGCATGGAGACACGATGAGCGCCCCTGGCGGACACGTCGAGGAGTCACTAACTCCATACAATGACCCCTCAAAAACGGGCTCGCATGACACGGATGACAGTGAAAACTCAGAATACACACTCAGTTACGTACACCCGTGTTTTTCCAACAATTTCTACTCATCCACTGTTTACTTTACGTTGTTGTTTTTCTTGAGGGCTGCCTCATACATATTTTTTGGTATTATAGGGGTCCAAAAAGACACTGGAGCATTGGCAAGACCATGGATTGGGCAGAATACCGAAACAATTGTTAATATTACTGAAAAGAATCGACACATACACATTGGATATGACTTTACAAAACACCATCAAAATAAAATTTCATATAATTGTAAGGTTTTTTTTCCGATAGGATCTTTTATTGATTAGATTCCTGATAGGAACCAATTTAAAAGAAATTTGGATTAAATATTAAATAAAGCAAAATTAGCTAATTTTTACCAGTCAATTTATCAAACAGTCAAGAGAAATCACGAATTCAAATGCTTTTTTTCTGTTACTTGTTCCGGACGGAATAAGCAGATAGCCCACCTGATGTTAAGTGAGCACTTCATGCACAATATCAACATACAGATTTGTCTGTTATTTCACCGACACCCACTTCCTTCAAACCGAAACATTAGTTGGCGACAGAAATAATGTGGTAGTACTTTTAACACTATGAAGTTATAGGACAATAATTAAGCTCTGGATTGTATCAAAAGAAAACAAATGAACTAATAAAAAAAATCGTTATTATCAGCACAGTCAGTGAAATAAAATAATACGACGATTTTAAAAATAAATTTCCTGAGAAGATCTCATTAGGAAGCATTGTTGAGGAAATACAACTTCTTATTTTTGCGCTGGTTTTTATTTTATACTCTCTCTCTCGGCTCTTGATTTTTGGTCTGATCTTTTCGTTGGGTCACCTAAGGCCGCCGAAAGGCCTCTTTCATGGCTTCAGGACTAACACTTGGGGCCGACAGGATAACATGACTTCCAAAGCTGCATATTAATTTTATGTAAACAAAATCATCAGAAAATATAACCCCCAAGACTAGAAACTACTACACCGCAGGTGCTCTACGAGGAATTAGATAGGTGCTCTAAACTCGGTGTTCTAAAAATCGTTGCTCTACGAGGAATACCCCGATTGGATAGATATACAACCATAATTTTTGGTTGTATATATATCTAATAAATCTATAAAGTCACAAAGTTGCCATGTTTATTAATGTCAAAATTCCATCGCGATTATTATTATAACCTTACTGTGTGCTACTTGCCTGCACACTAAAATAACCTTTATTTCCCTAATACCTTTACCGTTCATAATGGAACACTTACGTCAGTCCGATGACCGGTTAACTAGGTTAAGCAAACTAGGCGTCACCTATCCACGCCAAGGTTGAAAGCACCCTAAAAGCTATGATGACACCTTCACGGGGGCACAGTAAAGAGCAGCAAGCAGTAGAAGCACTTGTGGTGAAATGAAATGAAGAATATTAATTATGTTTGCGAGCGACATGGTTAGTAGTCTATGGTTTTCATCATATAGTACTTCTTAAAATGATTAGTGCAAAGTAGCGTCTGGCCAATTCTGGGTTCGGTGCCTCACCATTATGTAACATGGCTTACTGTCTGTTAAAGCTAGCGCTTAACTTGCCCACTTAAGTATGGAAACGATTCGCAGTTGTAATGCCAGGAGGTCAACTATACAAATGGTGACCACGCCGAACTATGAATAAGCTTCGTTAATTCTTGATGAATATTCACTTTAGCTTTTATGATGGCTCAAATTGATTCAAAATGGTATTGGTGGTTTTATAATAGCTTTTTGACTTAGACTTAGATAATAGATTTTTTTTCATCTCCTGCTGTAACGTCCGTTTTTTTTACTGAAAACCATTAATATAGAAGATATAAAATTTCATAGATTTTTCAACTTACGCGCCATTGTATTTTGAATACTCCTTTCATTGAGATAGTTTTATTACCATAAGAACTCATCCGTGAACCTTGGCGCCTTAAACAGAAAATTCGTTATGTGTCACTCACACATAACTCAGTCGCCAGCCATTGTAATTTTATACACACCATTTTATAACGTTATATCACCATTATAAAAACCATTTTGTCTAACGAGTTTGTCATAATTTTGTTGTGTACGAAACAGCTGATAGGCTGGTGTTGCCGTGTTACACGAGCGAGCGTCGAATATTGATTGTATCGATAATTAGATATGTTCTCTCAAGTTAAAGGGTAATACTAAGTAATCCCCTGCATTTTGTTCACGATCCTCTGTGGAAACTCAAGTCAGGCAGATATATCGTTTTTATTCATTCAAATCATTTTTTCCCTCGGTCGATCGATTATCGATCATCCGATTTGAGCGAATTACTGTTCAGTTGCTGGCAAGCCAATTGAAAAAGTAGAGTGTAGAAAAATCTATGGTATGAGTGGTTTTTTTTAGATAGTGATCTTCGATTTCGAACAATTATATCGAGTCGATTAATCGCGTTTTATTATTTTTCAGTTTTATTGGATAGATACAGTTTTAACTTGTTTCGGATTCCTCGGGATCATTCCTGGAGGATTATAGGGATTTTTAATTTGATTCATTAAGACCGAATTGACGTAATCTTGTTCGTTTGTTTCATCGGGTATCTCGATTGTCCGAATTATAGAATCGGTCATGTACGATCGAGTTGAGTAGATGAATGGTCTATGTGTGTCTATGGCGCAGACATGACACGACAAATGAACTGATATTTTTTGATAGATGGTCGATATATTCGAATCGTCAGAGAATAGTATTTAATTCTCTGTTATTTACTAAATAAATAACCCGTCGTCGATTACGAGACGCACGAGACTTAATTGTCCGACAACGCGCCGTCGTTGTGTTATATTCAGTGATCATACTTCAAGGCCTGGTGAGTTCCGAAGAGAGATTGTGATATTTGGATTTTCCTCTCGTGTTTCTGTGAGTCAGTTCTAATTAAAGTTTTATGTTTGGTCGATCAGAAAAGGCTGTACCCTGGAGCTGAATTCCTGCCCAGTCGTGTGTCGGCGCATTTCGGTGCCAACCTCAGATACCTCAGACGCCGGCAGTTGCATTTCGCCAAGCTGCTTCGGGATTGAAGTGGTTGCTCCCGCCAAGTTCTTACTATCTTCGTGGTAGACTACACATAGTTACCTCGTAGCTACATTCATTCCGAGGACCCATTTAATATTCCCCAAAAGGTTAGTCAGAGGCAATTCCGATGCCCGCGTGAAATTCGTCGACGTTCTACCTCGCCTGGTTGCGGTATATCATTCGTATAAGAGCCATCGATTCAGATAAATACTAGAGAGTAAATTTTAGCCTAGCTCTGACCAAGCGCTTCACCAATCCATATCATATTTTGTATTTTACTGTATACACACACTATAATTATAAGTTTTGTGTTCCCCCAGGTATTTAGGATTTCAGAGCAGCATATGCATAACCTTTTCTTAACAAGAATTGTACATAAAAACACTTAGGCAATAAAAATAAAGCTTGTATTATTTTTAGTAAATATAGTTGTGTTTATTTACCCTAGATTACCCCTAGGTTATAGGAAAATATGTTACACTTCAAAGCTTCGAAAACTTACGAGTCGATAAAAATATCGGCAGTTTCTAACAACGGAGCGTTGTTTTTCAACTTCCTCCTACTTCAGTACACCGATTCAAAACCATTCATACTGTTAACTTTATACTGCGTTTATGACAAGGCCTTGCGTGACTTATTAATTTGAGATGTGCTACTACTGTGTATTCAACTACACCGTGCCCAAAGTGACCTTGCGTAGGCTACTTGACATTAGTCGGAATTAGTCATACGTTGGCTATTAAATTAGGCTGTGTGTACAATATATGGGTCTGGTTGTACCTAATGGGCAAGGAAACCGCAGCTGGGATGTACCGAGGCTTACCTTGTAAACATAGGGTTATGTGCTTCTAGTTTTAGCTTCTATGAGGAAACCTTCGGCGTAGTCAGTACAGCATGTATTGCATAACTTGCTACCTTCCGTGGCTTTGCTCGCTATACGGATTCTACTGCTATTCTACTTATTTTACAAGGGTTTTCAATACTTGTTTTTAAAACTTCTGGGGGCTAAAGTACCTATTAATATGAATAACTTTTTCTAAGGAACCAACACAGTGAATGCGAAAGAAACAGCTTTTTTATCACATCAATTCGAAAAGAGATCGTTTGCTCTTCGAAAACAGGGAGCAAAATAGCATTTTGATCCCAAGGGCGGTGAAGTACTTTACCGCCCTAGGGCGGTAATGTGATTTGAATTTGGAATGTGCTTATTGAGTAAAAGTTCCAATCACCAAAGTGATCACGAACACTGTATGAACAAGCAGGCTTTATATTAAAAAAAAGCGCCTGAACTAAATAAAAATAAATAAAAACACGCGAAACGCGCATTCCACCTCTGTTCATAATTGTTTACTCAAATTCAGATTTTATTTAGTTTTAATGAAAATAAATAAAAGTACAATGAATACATGATTATGACTATGTGACAATGTGACTATGTGACTATGTGACTATGTGACTTCGTGACTTCTTATTTTCGTGACTTCGTGATTATGTGATTATGATTATTCATAATTTGCACTAACTTATTTTCTCATAGAGGGTGATAAAAAGTAGAGTGTCCACCTCGGGAGCAACACTATTTTAAGCTCGAGTGAAGTACTTTGAATCCCTCGCTACGCTTAGGATTCTACTTTAGAATCCCTCGCTACGCTCGGGATTCTACTCTAGAATCCTTCGCTCCGCTCTGGATTCAAAAAACACTCTCGCCATTAAAATAGTTGTTTGCTCCCTTGGTAAACAATCTACTATTTCATACAAAAGTTCAACCCACCTGGCTAAAATGTATCAAACAGCTGTTTTTTTTTTCGCGTTCACATTGTTGGGTTCTTAGAAAAAGTTATTCATATTGATGTTTCACCCAAATCAGTTCAGTGTTTATGGCATGACTAAGCCACAAACATTCCTACAGGTGCACAACCCTTAAATGTCTTCTGATTACCCAAAGGTTAGCCGGTAGATAATTCTATCTAGCATTAAGCTCGCCTGTGTACAGTGCGTCTTATTTGTGCAATAAAAAAAATCCTATCTATGTAGTATCCCAATTTTCAGATTATGAAAATTAATATATTCTGAATTACCATAGTTGTATGTGTAATTGTAATCAAATGATAACCAAATTAAACCAAAACACTTATTATCGCCGGACAGGAGCGTTGCATTAATACGGTTAAATCCAGCGACAAAAGTACACTCGAGAGCAATGAATCCAGCTCGATAACGTAAAATAAAAACAAACTGCCTACAGCACTTAGAAAATGTATCTAACATTATGCACCTACCTACTAGCTGACTACTAACCTTATCTTTTAACTACATACTAGAAATTGTAATAAGACTCATTAAAAGTGGACTGTAAAGTCCTTCTATGAGTTATATTTAATCATAAAGATCTTTAAACTGAATTGTAGTAGCGGCAATTGTAATGTAACAGCAGATGAAAGTCGAATGCGGCTGCCACTTGTCCGACTCTTGCTGCCGCAATTAACTCTTTAATGTCGATGCTAGATCTAATAAAAATAAAAAATAAAATAAAATAAAAAAAGCTAATAAGAAAAGGCCGTAAAGGTACCTTAACATTTCCGTCGAATAAAGAAACTAGGTTAGTAGTAACTAGTCAATAGGTTGAAGTTGCTTTTGCCTAAGCAATACAAAAATTTATAGCATAATTTCTTTTGAAAATTTTAATCGCCAAAAGTGTTTTGATAATCATGCACATTTACGTCAAGCTTTGGCCTATAGATATCAAGCTTTTTTAGTTATATATGAATAGGCCGTCCATTGACCACAATCTCATTTATGATAATACGCGGTGATGTAGCTGACGTTGGCGGTGACGGAGCAGGCCGATTCGGAAGTAACCTATTCACTCTTGCCATATCTAAAGAGATTCAGATGTAGGTCTGTTATTCGCAATATGTTCGCAATTTGCATAATTTTACCTTAAACTATAGCAAAATCCTCATCATCATAGGCCTTTTTCATCTATAAAAGATGATTTAGCAGCGTCTGTTTACAGCAAAATACACCTTTTACATTATAAGACTGATCGCTAATCGTTTGCTATGACTGCCTCCATCGCTTTCGTTATGTAAACTACCAGCCAAATTCATTGCTCCTGAGTATACCACGCAGCCATAGCGGTAATATACGCAAAGCGTGGGGCGTGCAAATTTCCTGTCGCTGTAATGGGCTCCTGCCTTAATTCATGAGCCCGGGACGACGCGCGTGACAAACTGAATATCGCTGTCTAAAAAGCAAAGCCTAACCATTTTGCCCAAACTAGATTTGGGATCATGGATTCATCAATCTATAGTTTTATTTTATTTGTTTAGCTAAGCTACCGGGAGGTTGCTATGAGACGGCAGGCGGCAGTTGGTAATGCATCTGATTGCTTCTGCGCTTCTGAGACAGAAATACATTGACTTACAAAGCATTGCTTAGTAAGTTACGCACGTTAGGAACGTGGCCTACGTTCACTGCCTTGCGTCGACTTGAGGCATACAGATGTTAAGCCTCATGTGCCTGTAATTTCACAAACACAGCAACGCTGCTTGGCGGCAGAAAAATGCGTAGTAGTACTTCCCCGGACGAGCCCTTCACAAAGAGCTCTACTACTCTTAATACTCTTATCGTCATAGGGGATGCCGTCAAGTAAGACTACAAACTTCAATATAAACTACGAACTCAGTGTGAAACGATTGATGCGCTGCTACAGTCTTGCAGATAGCTACGCCGTAGAACCGGTGCTACGCAATGTCTACAAGTTCCTACTTAAATGATAATGAAGGGTACACTTATATTTAATTGCAATTATTCATTTGCTGTAGGTGACCTTCAACTGTTTTTTTAATTTGACAGCCTTCACAGCTCAGTTGGTAGTAGCTCTGCCTTCTGTGCCGTAGGCCGTGGGTTCGATCCCCACTGAGAACAAACATTTGTGTGATGAACATAGATGTTTGTTCTCTGTCTGGGTGTTATATAATATTATAAGTATGTATTTACAAAAAAAAAAGTATATAAGTAGTATATTAGCTATCTGGTTCCCATATCACAAGCGTTGGCTTAGTTTGGGGCGAGATAGTGCTGTGTGGAATGTCCACCAATATTTATTTATATTATATTTAATAACCTGTCCTAGTTTAAAAATACACTATCTTAAAACTAAAAAATAAAGTAATACAAATTCAATGGACAAAAACTTCACAAAATGAATGAAAATTACACCTTACAAACTAACAAAAGGACAAATTATAACAATTAAAGAAAAAGAAAACGTACAATGGGCGGTCTTATCGCTAAAAAGCGATATCTTCCAGACAACCTTCGGATGGAGAGGAGCCTAGAATAAGATGGTTTGGTTTTAGAAAGATTTAAGTAAAGATATCTATTTATATTTTCAAAGATTTCTGTTTATGTTCATAATTATGGGCTAGTGTTCATTGGTAATTATTTTTTATCACGGGATGTGCGAAATTAGTAACTATCAAAAGTTAAATAAGCTATTTTTTAGTTTTTGAGTTCTTAAAATCTTTATCCACGGAACTCTGGTTTTCGCTTCACCTTAAACTAAGTTATACCTATACTTTGTGATAACAATGAAACATCGAGAACGGATTTCCGAATTTCCGCGTCTAATGAAAGGAGACATGGGTCCTGGCTGCGATTCAAATTACATTTCCCTAATTCATTATTTCTCGACACGCCTCTCTTACGGTACTATAATATAAGTAGGTGAAACGCAAATTATAAGACAGTATTTTGTAAATGATAGATATTAGATTAAGCTCTAGTTTCAAAAATGTTTACCTCACTGGGCACACGTATGACGTAAGGAACGCATATACCTAAAATTGATACCTACCATAACTAGTAGTTCGCCCCGAACTGAGATCTCGTGATGACCCGACGAATGCATCAAAACTTTGAGTAGGTAGTCAGAGGCAAGTCCAAACATTATCTTTGGACTTTTTTCTGACTACCGCCTACTAACTTGGTATGGTAACCAAGTTTCAACTCTATTGGCCTATTTATTGAAGAGTTCCGTTGAACAGACCTTGGCTCCACCATCAGAACAGAACGCTATCACCATTTTATGAGAACTGAATACCTTCTTAATTTATTTCAAGAAAAAAAATAAGAAAAAGCAAAGGAACTGGGCGACCAGTAGAAAAACCTTGATATCAACGAAATTCCTAGAGATGGGAGCTCTTGGGTCGTAGGTTATCTTAATTTAACTTTTTTGTTGTATCTCAAAAACCGAGTGTCCCAGAAAAAAAGTAAAAATTGTATTGGAATGTCCAAACAAAGCCCTTTCATGTGACATGTAACTTGATTTTTTTATGTAACTTTTTTTATTTTTGCCCCCTTAAAAAACCCCATATCTTAATAACCCTTCATCCGATTTTACTCATATACTTACCAGTAAATTTCTCAAGTACAAGCTATCGATTTATCAAATTTCATGCAGATCGGATCAACGGTTCGAAAGTTATGGCCAGACAAACATACATACATACATACATACATAAAATACCAAATCGACCAAGTTGAAACTAAGAACTTCGTTCGCTTCGCTCACTCGATCAATTACATATTTAATAAATAAACTTCTGCCAATTTAATTTGGTCTGTTCGTGATAAGCCTCCTTTCTGGTTTTGCCCCCAAAATTCCTAAATCCATACAAATTGTAGATTTCAAGAGTAGTAGAGCTCTTTGAGAAGGGCTCGTCCGGGGAAGAACTACCACCACGCCTTTTTCTGCCACCAAGCAGCGTTGCTGTATTTCGGTTTGAAGAGTGTGGTCGCCGGTGTAATTACAAGCACATGAGGCTTAACATTTGTATGCCTCAAGTTGATGGACGCAGGGCAGTGCATCGTAGGGCACGTTCGTATCGTGCAAGACTTACGAGGCAATGCTTTGTTAGAGGTGCTTGTTCCATCAGCTGTATATAGTATTAAAAAAAAATATTCGCCCCCTATTCGGAGTAATCCTAAGTTTTATCCTAAGCGTTGCCTATTCTCAGTACCTACATGAATAATAATTATTCTCAACTTCCACACGTAAGTCCTACAAAATGTAGACGCGTGGGTGTGTACTGTGTACCTTCCGCGCTAATTACATTGGCTGTTAATTTTGGATATTAAATTAGAATAAACTAGTGGTTCGCCCCGAACTGAGATCTCGTAAAGTGACCCGACGAACGCACCAACACTTTGAGCAGGTGGTAGTCAGAGGCAAGTCCAAACATTATGTTTATGTTTAGCCTTTTTTTCTGACTACCGCCTACTAACTTGGTACGGTAACCAAGTTTCATCTCTATTGGCCTATTTATAGAAGAGTTCCGTTGAACAGACCTTGGCTCCATCATTAGACCTGGTCGTTGTCACCATTTAATGAGAACTGAGTCCCTCCTCAATTTATTTCAAGAAAAAAAAAAAAGAAAAAGCAAAGGAACTGTGCTATGTGAACCCTAGCTGATCACATAACTTTGTTGCAATCAGTTTCTATAAGAAACCAATAAGTATATAAATCAATATGAAAGTTTTGCGATTATCCATCAATAGAAAACGCGTCATATTTACTTATTACAAACAGAAACTGATTGAAACTTATTGCAACAAAGTAACGTGATTATCAACTTAGGTAAGAATTATATATGTTTCTTTTTTTAAATACAATTGAATAAGTAATTTAATTTAATTTAATCGTCTTAAAGCTGGGTGAATCTAAGTGCCAGTTCCACGCAACCAAAGCCAAGAAGACCAGGCAACATACTTACGAATTGGTTCCTATTGTTCTTTTGTATGATCTTGGTTACAATATAACAATAAATAACAACTAAACTATGGTAACAGTTCAGCTGTTAACAAAGATGGCGTTATCAACAGCAAATGAATTCTTCACCAAGTCTTCAATCTCAGTATCTAATTACAGAGGCACTCTAAGATCTAAAGTTTCTAACGTGATGCCGTACTCTTCAACTACCCACCAACTTAAACTTAAACTTTGCTTCAAAGCTTTGTTTTGAACTAAATTTTCATTTCATATTTACATTCCATTAAGTATACCTATCGAAAGTTTTTTTCATATGTACATAACTCGCATTTATCGCGTTTGACACGCAATTTTGTATGAAAATCTGAAAAGCACCAACACTTTTTGTTTCCATATAATAACTTTTTTGCATAAAATACCGACTTCAAATACACGGATGAGTTGATGGACGCAGGGCAGTGCATCGTAGGGCACGTTTCTATCGTGCGTGACTTTCGAGGCAATGCTTTGTTTTAGGTGATGCTTACCACTTAACATCAGGTGGGCCATTTGCTTGTTCCATCAGTTAGTTGTCTAAGCCCTGGTATATTTTTGGTTTTTGTTGATTCTGTCAAAAAGCGATGAATCATTTTCTATACAATTTTATAACAAAAAAAAGAATAATAGTGATTGCTATCAAATTTATTTATAGTTTTTACCCCGTTTCCATAAATTTTTCGAGATAAAAAGTACAAAAAACTGAAAAACTTGATCCCCAGGCTCTGGCATTGCGCACATACATTTTTCCATAGGAAAATTCATTTGTGGCTGGTCGTAGGTCCGAATCACGGCTGGATTCGAACCTATGACCTTACGATCAAAAGGAGGGGTCACTCCTAGACCACAAGTGCTCTGGGTAGAAAGAAGAGTATAACGTTAATTAGAAACTTGAATGAACTATATAGAGTAGGATATGGGATTAAAACTTCTTACGATTTCTAGAAACTGTTGGATTAAATTTTATTTCCCGTTTCCTTACAGATTTAATGAATCCTCTTTAGTAAATTATACGTTCTTACTCCTTGTACTTTATAGCGATTCGGATTAAGAGATTTGAATATTATTCCGACCATCTGCAAGTCCAGATCCCAATTCGAAGAAAGACGGAGTTTGTTAATGTTACAATAATCACTTGTAACATTAACAAATTGCGTGGCATGCAACAAATTATTTTTATCGTAACTTATTAACCTACTCCATCTAAATAATGTCATTTTATTATATGGATAGTAAGTGATTTTTACACAAAACAAACGAATACCTATGGTGTCAAATCCAAAATATATGATTTAATTTGATTAAAAACTAAAAAGAAATCAAAACTTTTGCTTATAATTACGTTTTCTTCGATTAGGCCCATGCTTTATTCAGATTTCGTCTACTTATAGGCTTACGTATTTCCTCAATAGCTGAGTTCGTAGTTACGTTATGCAATTCTAATTCCGTTCTTCGGTGATTTGTATTCGATTAAGGGCTATTATCCCATAGCAGTTATAATTGTGTAAAATTGAGCTTAGAAGGAGTGAAGCTCGTACTTCTGTGTTTTGATTTGGAGGCTATGGCTATTGCCGGCCCTTGAGACTGCAAAAGAAACATTGTTCCTTCAACAAATCTCAATTATATATCACGGATAGAGATATTATAAAAAAAATATCACAATTATGATATATATTTTTTTTATAATATCCCTATCCGTGTGAGAATTGAACCTACGACCCATATGATAAAAAAATCGAATCACACGACTTTTTTGTAGGAACTTTATTAACAAAACAATAATGATACAAAAACAATTCTTATTGTTTCTTGTTAGTGGGTCAAATAAATATGTTTTCTTTCTTTCTTCTTCTTCTTCTTTCTAATGACGAAAAAGTGGAAACCACTCAGCATTTGCTGGAGGAGCAAAAACCACGTCTCTAACACGCGAACAAAGCCGTGGGCGACAGTAAGTTAGTCTATACATAGACCGTGTGATCTGATTTATGTATTCCTGATTTCAATTTACATTGTAAATTGAAAGCAATACGATGTACTCGTATGTCGATTTCCCAGCTAAAGGTCACAGATATAAGGCTGCGTTCACCCCGATAGATAGGTATATAGATAGATCTATTGTTTCACGTTTGTAATGGTCATATAGGTAAGGAACAGTCCATAATAAAGAGTAGTGGAGCTCTTTGTGAAGGGCTCGTCCGGGGAAATACTACAACCAGCGTTGCTGTGTTTCGGTTTGATAATACTCCACTGCTGGTGAAATTACAGGCACATGAAGCTTAACATCTGTATGCCTCAAATTTATGGATACAGGGCAGTGCATTGTAGAACGTGCCCTACAATGCACTGCCCTGCATCTTTATCGTGCGAGACTTTGCGTGCAATGCTTTGTTATAGGTGATGGTTACCACTGTTGCTGAAAATACATTTGGTGTAAACGCAGCTAAACGAAATTGCACAAATTTGAACAATTTCTTAATACAGGGTGTAAAATGAAGTCTCAAAAAATATAACCTTTTTAAAAGAAACGACTTCAAATACACTGAAACATATAAATACAAAACTTTTGCTGAAGGGCACAAACTAAAACGTATTTTTTTTTTTGTTTTTGTAAGAAAATAAATTTATTTCAAGCGCTTAATCAATTTTTATTAAAATGGCCCTCTGTCAGAAAATTGGTTTTATAAACAGTCAACGGCTCATTATACTGATACTTTGATAAAATTATAAAAACGAATAAATATATTATAGTCTACTTAATAAGTCTTCTCGGTTTATAATCATAGGTAATCAAAAAAACAACATCCCTTGTTAAATCAGCAAAAAAGGTGACCTGTATTACAGGCTTTTCTTTGTAATGTTATTTTATTATTATTAAATAAAGAATTTGAAAGAATTTATCTACTGTTACAATTTTTTTTAAACTAATACAGTAGACTAACGGCCGCTTTCTGAAAGCCCGATCAAAACTAATCGCATGTCAAGTCACTTGCTATCTCTATATCTAATCGATGTAAAGCTGAAATGGCGAGTGACTTGACATCCGATTAGTTTTGATCGAGCTTTCAGAAACCGGCCGAGAGTCTGCTATTTTTTAGTGTACCTTCACACATTTTTTTATGGAAATAAATGGTTTTTTTTTATACTACTAGCTGATGGAACAAGCATATGGGCCACCTGATGTTAAGTGGTAACCATCACCTATAACAAAGCATTGCCTCGTAAGTCACGCACGATAGGAACGTGCCCTACGATGCACTGCCCTGCGTCCATCAACTTGAGGCATACAGATGTTAAGCCTCAACGTTAAGTTGCTGCTTAGCGGCAGAAAAAGGCGTGGTGGTAGTACTTCCCCGGACGAGCCCTTCACAAAGAGTTCTACTACTCTTAAAATTGTATTTGTATTTGTATTACAAGGACTAGTCTTTTTGCGCCTTACACTGGAGTGAGCTGTTTGTTGGCGAGACGCTCCGGCGCCGCTATGACCTAGTCTCAATCGCCATACATTCAGTCGGCATAAAGACGTCTAATGCCCTAACTTGAAACGATAACAATTTGGATCGGGAGGTTGTTATTTAACTGCTAAGTAAATAGGTTATGTCTGTGGAATATAACCAAAGAGTAACTCGTGGTGGAGCTATTCGGTAATTGGTGGACTTTCCACACAGCACTCCCTAAGCCTACAATAACCAAAGCTTGTAATATAACATCACACAAATGTTTTCTCGGTGGGATCGAACCCACGGCCGCGCTGAAAGCAGAGCTACTACCAACTGAGCTGTGAAGGCTATCTCTCACAGCTCAGTTACTAACCGATCATAATACTTTACCTGTGACTACAGTTTACCCTCCTTGGACATCCTCAAACCTTGGTACTTGTTACTTGGAGATCTGAGGGGATATCTACCGGGCCTGGGGATCAAAGTCGTGACGCTTTATTTATTTTTAAAATCAATAAAAACAGAAAATATGATGGTATTTATAACCTAAATACACGTACTTCAAATAAATACACAAATATTAGAGTAAATAAATTAGATTTGTTGATTTGTGGAACTATATTACGGCTATTTCGTAAACACGGTCCCACACGTCCAGCTATCAGGTAGTGCACGCTCCACTGGACCGTGAGGACTAAATATCTGTGCTAATGCATCGCTGTCGAAGCGAGAGCATTATTGACGGCTGACGCAGCCTCCCACGAGTGAAACAACATTTGCACCTATCATTTTTGACCTGCGTAGCCCGATCTACATGAGTTTGTTGCCTGTTCTTCTAGGCTTAGTCGCGTGGAATTGGCAACTTCATTCACCTAGCTTACATATAACTTATTCAAGAAAAATCGCAATCAACCAAGTTGTGTGCTTGTGTGATTAAAACAAGTTTTTCTACTCAAAAGATTGCTTTACTAGTTTTAGTATTTCTGAAAATTGTGTGTTGTGACGGTTCAATGTTTTCCTTGCGATTCAATTGAATAAATATATTTTGACTTTGACTATGATTATGATGTCGTATATGTTTTTTTTTGAATGGACTAAATGCCGATGATCGTCTGACGATTCTTACCGAACAATGGCAAGCGCGGAAGGCGCTCAACCGGTAAAGTTAGGTTGGGGCAACAAACGCAAGGGCACCGCTATGGTACGACCTCGGCTTGGGCTGTTGCCACGATGGGGGTTTAAATTTAGTTTAGGCCCCGAGTGGGCGGGCGCTAAGAGACGTCTTCGACCCCGCTGGCGGGGTCGGTGAATCTGTATAGTGTTTACTCTGTCCGAATTGAATGACTCGATCGCTTCCGCGTTAGCGGTTGCGGTCTCATCATCGGGATCACCAAGGATATGCCTTGGTCTACGGAGGGATCTATCGACGGGAGGGTCGATAAGATAATCGGGCATCGGAGAGACAAGAGCGTTCGGGTGGTAAGGAGCTGAGTGTATCGCCTAGAGGCGAGGTTAATGAAATCGGC
Organism: Chloroclysta siterata; assembly: GCA_932294275.1. NCBI lineage: Eukaryota > Metazoa > Arthropoda > Insecta > Lepidoptera > Geometridae > Chloroclysta > Chloroclysta siterata. The sequence goes on along the minus strand of OW028604.1, from coordinate 15,274,203 downwards.
AATGAGTGATGAGTATCACGCTTGTCCATTTTATTTGTTTACAGCACATCAATTCCCGTCACCGCCAACTGAAATCAGAGATCGCAAACCTTTTTTCGCATCTCCCCGCCAGCAGCGATCGAACCGCAGATTTGTCCCGATTGTCCGTATAAACGAATATTTATGTAAATGCAGCGTTTTCTCAGCCCGCAGGAAATGGTGCGCTATTCCTGGCGATATCTGCCATTTCTCATTGCAATTTACGTTTAGATTTGGTTCGGTGTTTGACAAATGCGCTGAGATCGCTTATATAAAGTAATAGCTATTTATTTACAGAGAAAATAACGACGACTGAACAAAAGCGACTCATAAAAAGACACTTAATACCTTTACAGAAACAGTTACACGACTTTGATCTTCAGGCACGGTAGATATCATCTCAGATCTTCTGGTACCAAGTACCTACTCAAGTTTTTCAAATGTTACTTTAGGCACATACTCACATTTTGCTGTAGTTAGCATTCCATTATTACACGGTGAACTAAACACACATGAACCAGTTTAGCTACCTGCAGACCGATGCAAACAATCTAGAGATAGCTCAACTGATCCAAATGTGCCAATTTATTTAAAATTACAATGAATATTATGAAACATAAAAGTATAGGTACATAAAATATGAGTAAACTTTGCTTAGACTGTCAGTCAATCAAGCAAAAGTTTATTAATACAGTCAGGGACGTCAGCTTCGCTTTCACCTGTCTTTATAAAAATACAGTTTTCTTTATAAACTAGGGGAAACTTTACCGTTTAATGTTTCTTTAATTATTTTGATTCATATTTACCACTACTACACAACCAACTGCCTGATGGCTAAACCAAAATCGGAGTCAAAACTTTGATGATAATTGTTCAATTATGTAAACTTTTAAAAACATGATGTAAAAACCAGTTAATACAAATTACACAAAAGTTAAGTTTTAAAGAATGTTGATACTACGTTCGATGGAACAAGAAGATGGCCCACCTGAAGTTAAGGGGTAACCATAACCTATAACAAAGCACAACTTCGCAAGTCACGCACGATATTAATGTACTTACCTTACAATGCACTGCCTTGCCACAACATGCGGCAGCAACATGAGGCATACTGGGTGATAAGCCTCATGTGCCTGTAATTACACCGGCAACCAAACCCTTCAAACCGAAACAACAGAACGCTGCTGGGTAGCAGAAATAAGCATGGTGATAGTACCTGTGGCGTCCAGCAATATCGAGTCCTTGCGCTGGCATTCTGGCAATACAAGCAACACTTATCTACTTGCTACACGGCACTTGAGACGGAGTGGCCCAGCCTTGTTTAATAACCAGGGGTCGGAATAGGTAGAGTTTTTAAGTACCAAATGACGTCAAATACGCTACTACGAAATCTAAATATGGATATGCGTTTTTTAATCCCAGTGTGGGAAACGATTCGGGTTCGAAATCAAATGTGATAACGTTTCCGATTGGAAACCTTTCCGAATGTTTTAAAATAGCTTTGCTGTACGTGTAACGTGTAACACTACTTAGTTTGTTTTTAACATAGGAAAAAAGAGTTTCAGAAGACAATAATATCAATCTTAACATCAGGTGGGCCATCTGCTTGTTTCATCAGCTAGTTTTATATAAAAAAACCCATAAGTTTTAGAAATCAATTTTTATTAATCCCCAATTCCGGGTTTAAAAGGCATATCCATGTTAAGATTGCGTAGGTACTTTTACGTCATATGGTACTTAAAAACTCTACCTTTTCCGACCCATGATAATAACAGGTATATTTGTGACTTATTGGATCTGAAGAATCCCACAGTACCAATAGTACTATAAAAATTATCATTTAAGTTTTGAATCCCATTATCATTATAGGTTAGCGCTAAGGCAGCACTATTAGTACTATTTATAGTATTAGGAATTCAGCAAAGAACCATTAGCATTAGGAGTTGCTAGGTGTAAGAACTCAAACGCCCTAAACGTGTAGTCATTAAGAGCTATTCGAAAACGCTTAGCATAATACACCAAGTTGCAAGTTACAAACGATCTGAGGCGCTTTTAGGATACCTTTTTTAGACATGTTTTTGAAAATTTGAGTCTTATTTCATCGAACGTAAATTTGTCACTTTACACCAATATTTTTATAAATTTCAGCAAAGTTACGAAGCTGATTGTTTTATGCTTATACCCACAATTCATGAAGAGATTCAAGATGCAAAAAACATCTCCAAAAAGTCTTCTGCGCTTCTTTTTAAATTTTTTTAAAGTTGTTCAGGCCGAAAGTTCTCAAAAATTCAGAAAAAATATCAATTTCATTAAAATGATAATGAATAATTCACGCTTATAAAATAAGTAGTAATAGCCTTAAACATTAAAAGAACTGATATCTTTTACCTAAGTAAAAAACCACACAAGAAAAGAAACAAAATAAATAGGATATTGGACTAAAATAGATTTCAAACATGCATTCTTATAGAGAATCCTCCCACCACAGAAACTTATTCCGAACGAAATTCAATTACGGACGACAAAGAGTAAAAATATTCTCGCTCCGTTGAAAGGGAATAAAATAAAACTGTGCTTAACTATGTGGCTGGTAACTACTAGGTAGTCTAGACATCGCTTTGACATCGCTGGGTCTTTTGATATGTTATCTTCTTCTGCGCTAAAGATAGTAGCTTAGAATTTATCAGAATTTTCTAAAAGAACACCATTGCAAATCATATCACAATATTCTGACAAAATCACTTCTTTAAAGTCTACGATAAATTCATATTTTGTAATATATAAAATAAACTATCAAAAATAAAGCAGCATCTGACATTTTTAAAAGTATTTTACTATATAACGTTTCAAACGAAATATACAATTTTATTTCTTTCACTAGTCGAATTTAACCATATTTGGAGTGCCGTTTTTTATTATTGTTGATATAACACTGTTTTTCAATGTACATGACATTGAAAAATTATTGCGTTCGAATAAATAGATAAAAAGTTTGTGATACTTTGACGCTAGTTTGAAAATTTTGAAGAATACTAAACTTACGAAACTATACGAAACTTACTATACTTACTATACGAAACTTTTGCCTATTTTTGCCGTCAAGCGTTGCTGTATTTTGGTTTGAAGGGTGTGACTGCCGGTGAAATTACCTACAGGCAGGCAAGTTGATGGACGTAGGGCAGTGCATCGTAGGGCACGTTCATATGCAGCGTGACTTGCGAGGCAATGCTTTGTTATAGGTAATGGTCACCACTTAATATCAGGTGAGCCATCTGCTGGTACAAAAAAAATTTACAAAATAAAATAAAAAGAGGTACTTTTGACGCTGACTAATGGTACGGGTAAGCGCTGGAAGACTATGACAGCCTGCTAGATGTGTAAATGCAATCTTCGGCATTCAATAGCAGAATGTCTTGTCTTCTAGTGACACGAATTGCAAGTTCTTATCGATATCATTGAAAATGCATAGGAATTTAATCTCGTATGTAACTTTAACTGGGTGTAGACCTATCTAGATAACTTAAACAGGATCTTTGAACCATGTTTATACCACCTATTCGCACTAAGCGTTTTGCTTCTAGCTACATTATGCGAACTGCTAAGGAGTGGAACTTATTACCGTCGTCTGTTTTTCCTGACCACTACAATCTAAATCTCTTCAAGGCATGAGTGAATAGGTGTCTTCTAGACCGTTCTGCTCCAACGTCGACTACATTGTCGCTTACCACCAGGTGAGATTGTAGTCAAAGGATGGTTTATTCATTGTAAAGAAAAAAAAATTCTGGATAATCTTTTATCTGACCATTGCAATTACTATAAAATACTATAGACTAGTAGTTCGCCCCGAACTGAGATCTCGTGATGCGACCCGACGAACGCATCAAAATTTTGAGTACGTAGTAGTCAGAGGCAAGTTCAAACATTATCTTTGGACTTTTTTCTGACTACCACCTACTAACTTGGTATGGTTATCAAGTTTCAACTCTATTGGCCTATTTATTGAAGAGTTCCGTTGAAGAGACCTTGGCTCCATCATGAGACCTGGTCGTCGTCACCATTTTATGAGAACTTAGTACCTCCTTAATTTATTTCAAGAAAAAAAAATAAGAAAAAGCAAAGGAACTGAGCGACCAGTAGAAAAACCTTGATGCCAACGAAACTCTTAGAGATGGGAGCTCTTGGATCGCTGGTTATCTTAATTTAACTTTTATTTTTTTATCTCAAAAACCGAGCGTCCAAAAAAAAAAGTAAAAATTGTTTTGGGATGTCCAAACAAAGCCTATGACATGTAACTTAATTTTTTGATGTAACTTTTTTTATTTTTGCCCCCTCAAAAAACCTCATATCTCAAAAATCCTTCATCCGATTTTACTCATATACTTACCAGTAAATTTCTCAAGTACAAGCTATCGACATATCAAATTTCATGCAGATCGGATCAACGGTTCTAAAGTTATCGCCAGACAAACATACATACATACATACATACATACATACATACATACATACATAAAATGCCAAATCGCCCAAGTTGAAACTAAGATCTTCGTTCGCTTCGCTCACTCGATCAAAAAGGGCAAGAAATAAATTATAACAATACGGGATAAAACTTTGTCTATTTTGTTACTCCAGTTTCATAACAAAAACGAAAATCTCAACTCAAATGTCATAAGATTTCAGTTATTAAACCTAAGTTTTTTGGAGTCATCATCTTTTTTATATCTTAGCCATAGAAGTATATTGGTCCCACGAGGGCACATTTTCATGCTTTAGATAAAGCCGGCGAGGGTCACGCCTTCAGTTCGAAAATGGCTTATTGACAACGACTATTCATTCATAAGCGCTTATAGGTATAACACTTGGCGAAGTTTTCTGGTAGCACTAAAGGACTGATAACCGATAGATAACTACTCATTTGCAGTTGTCTGTCGGTTATTAGCCTCTCAAGCTTTTTTTTTGTATACTTCTTGCCTGTTTTGGGTTTTGGTCGCATGGAATTGGCCTAGGTTTATCTAAACAGTTTATAAGACGTTTCAAAATGATCTTTGTGGAACAGAATAAATACCGTTTTGATTTTGTTGAAAAATCTGCAGCTAAAAATTAAGGCTACCCACTCCACATTACACAAAGGTTAACTGGAAGAAAATGCTAACTAGCATTAAGTTCGCCTATGTACTTCCTTTTGTCCAATAAAGAATTTTCTAATCTAATCTAGAGGTAATCTAAGGCTTTATTTATTCCGTTATTTTTTTAGAAATTAATATTATACGATGCAATCGGGCTTAGATGGTTATTTTAGGATGTTGCTATGCTATACTCGTAGGTACCGATTTTACCTCCCATTATAATAATAGAAATATTCGGAAAATGTCACCCTTTGTCAAGGAACTTCCTAATAATTCTTCGTGTATTTTCGTAATTCTCTTTGACAGAAGTAAATTAGAAGATGTAACCTTTGTTATCATTAAATTGAAAATGTCACATTGCTCGTTGTGGAAAGGGCGGAAGACAAATAAATTAATTACCTTCAGTGATAACCAAATCATATAAAATCAAAAAGCATTTAATAAAAAATGAACTTCTTTGTTTTGTCGTGTCACTAGTTTATTTCTAAACAGTGTGGTGAAAGGATTTTAAGTGCGCCTCAAGAGGCTCCTTTCGAGCACTTGACACATATTATGTTGTAAAACTTTTTAGGTTCCACGACATGCCGGTTACGTAAAGATTTTTTCCTTCACCGTTTGAGAGTACCGGCACTGTGCACATACATTTATAAACAGATAAACTCATTGGTGCGCGACTGGTTTTCGAACCCACGACATGAGGATTGGAAGACGGGGCCGCTACCACTAGACCACCAGTGCTCTCCTAGACCATCAGTGCTCTCGAAAATCAACTGGACTTGCAAAATACTTTAAGACTAGGTAGAAAAGATAGAGCCGTGAGCAAAATCTATATGGACAGGCAAGAAACTTATGCCTTGACTTCTATCAATTTTGTTTAACCTTTCTTACAATAGTATACCTAATAAAGAAATCAAGGTTGCCTGGAAGAGATCGCTCTCAGCGATAAAGTCGCTCATCGTTTTACCATAATGTATGCTTTAACCCTGTACTATGTTTCTGTGTGGTGAACAATAAAGAGATATCTATCTATGTATGTATCTAATTAATGTCTAATAGTTGAGTTGAGCCTAGGCTTCAAACCAACTGCATCTATAATCAGACATACAATAGTTAGTTTTAGTAGAAAGTTTTAGTTTTCCTTAATAACGGTTATCTGAAAATTACAGAAAATAAACTTACAGCTTGGTCAAAGTTAAAGTTAAAAGGTACCTATCTTATTCAGTTGAATCACAAGGATGATTTAAACATTTCAAAAAGCTAGGTGAATTTAGGTGCCTGGTCCACTGGTGTAATGTTGGGACGTTACATTGGGTTACCTAGATAAGGCCTTACACGAACTACTGGCACAAAGTGTGAGCAGTTTCAGAAGAGTACCTACTGTAGATACATACAGTAATTTATCGTAGCAATGTATAGTATGCACAGTAACATTCATAATTACTTAGTGCAGAACTGAAGGGACATCTACCAAGCCATATATGGGGATCAAAGTCGTCAAGCTTTTTTAATATGATCCGTTTATCCCACGTAAGCCGAGTATCTGTAGCTTGGCTCAACAGGTTGGCGTGGAGGTAGCATTGATCTTATAAAAAATAATTAAAAATCCTGGCTATATGCAACGTGTAGCATAATACCCCTATAACTCCGGAAGCAGGGAATTCTACATGCCATGGCGAACAACTATAGATATAAGACTTTTGAAATTTCGAAGTTTTTCATTCATGAAATAGTTCTTAAACTTTGCGCCAAAATGAAACTAACACAACATGACGCAGCCCTAATTTACAGCTGTTTTTTGATCTTTAATTGTGAACTGTAGATAAAATAGGTAACAGAACTGCCACCATATGTAATCGCAAATAGCGTATGTACCAAGGTCACGTACACATTATCAGGGTTGTTGCAAATTTCTGAGATAATATTAATTTAAATTTTGTAAGGGAATTTCGAAAACGAAGTAGGTATTCAAACTTTGCACACGTCAAAGTATACCAGTGCTTGGTCTGATCACTTGGTCTTTGTTCTTATGTTACACGTTGTATTTAGACAGAAATAGTTTTTGTCTTATAAAAAAAAACCTAGCTGTAAGAGATTTTAAAAAAAGAAGAAGTCTATTATAGCCAATTTTACATATGAACGTTTTAAAAATGAGGACAGTGCGGCTAAAACTGTAATTTATCGCCCCACCTGGTTCCGCAAGCCGTCTAGTAACTAATCACCCGTAAAATTAACACGAAAACTTTTATTATTCAGGAGTATTCAGTTACTGAAATTATAAATTTGCATTTTACTTTTGTATTATTTAATTTGAAGAATGTTATGAGAGTGAATGAAGCGAAAGAGGTATGTAAGGACCGTAGCAAAGTGGAAATCCGTGATCTCTGCCTACCCCTATGGGAAACAGGCGTGATTTTATGTATGTAGGTATGTATTATTTAATTTAATGGTAAAATTATCATGGACCTAGATATCGTATTATATATGAAGTACAACCTGTGAAGATAGAGTAAGGATGTTGGATGTTAAATAAATAAATTGACGGTTTTATAGTTATAAGCTCTTGAATTTAAAATCTCCTTCAATAAGTTCCTACTTAGCTACTACTTAGACGTCGTCGTCTAAGCTGAACGTAAGCTCCTATAGAATAAATACAATTCGAGAAAAAGCAATCTGGTCCGGATTGCACTTGTTGCTAAAATTGTTGGGATCCAGTAATTTTTATTTGGTAATATTTTAATATAGTAAAACGGTTCCCCGTTTTACAAAACGCTAAGAACCAAGCTGTAAGTTTCTTGCCTGTTCTTCTAGGCTTTGGTCGCGAGGAACTGGCGACAGATTTACCTAGTATATGAGACGTTTCAAAGTGATCCTTGTGGTTGTACTGAATAAAGACCGTTTTGATTTTGATTGATTGCGTGGTCTTAAGAACCTTCCTGCCTCAACAGTCATCGTTGATTCTCCACATCATGCCACCCACCTTGCTTATCCTCTGGGCTAGTATTAATAATACTACTACCTAAAAAAGTTCTATCACATGTGTCAAGTGCTCGAAAGGAGACTCTTGAGTCGCACTTAAAATCAGTCACAATAATTCAGACTTCCCTATATAACAAAAGAAAGTTTATCGATAAAATACAACGGAGTGTTTTTTTCGTTCGTTTCTCCGTTGCTGAAACACAAAGCGAGTTAATATATTTGCTTATAATTTTGTTCGCTCTCCATATTTCACACGTACTGCATGCATGAGGCACGTATTACACATTATACAACATAACGTGGCCTTACAAGCAGAATATACGACCCTCTGAAACATTTACCAACTTTGGGCATTAGACAACTAAACTTTTTACTCAAGGCTTAACAAACAAGACTATAACACCGAGATCGGCACGTCGGTAAAGCTGTGGTACCTAGAAAATTGGTAAATTCTTGTGAACACACCTTTATATTCTATTGAAACTGAAACTGAAACAATTTCACGACTTAGATCCTAGGCACGGTAGATGTCTCAGATCTCTTAATACAAAGTCAAAGTCAAAAGGTATTTATTCAATAAAATCACAAGGATCACTTTGAAACGTCTTAAAGCTAGGTGACTCTAGGTGCCAGTTCCACGCGACCAAAGCCTAGAAGAACAGGCAAGTACTTACTTAGATTCTTACACCAAATATTACATTTTGGGACATATCCACAATTTGCATAAGTTTTTTTTTTTTTTTTTTTTTTTTATCCACAATTTGCATAAGTTGGAGAATATCATAACAAAGGTTCAGTAAATATGCCATTTTGATCCAAACAACTTTATTGTTACGAACAAATTTATTGTTACGAAAACAACAATATATTTCTTTTACTAGCTTACGTATTTAATAAAAATTTTAGTGACCTCGTTTTTTTATACAACTTTCTGGTGGAACAAGCAATGAAAATGATTGATTCTGAAATGTTTTTTTCCAAAACTTGGTTGTATGCGATTTTTATAACAACATTCTGCAAGAAGTTGTTTGATTATCTGCGCCTTAACAAAGAGAACTATACAATACTAAACATACTAACAATACTAAATAAACTGTAATTATTAAAGAATAACCTTCTAGTCCTGTGATAAATACCCACACTTTCTTGATAATGTCGCGTAGTTACGAAAGAGCTTTGTAAAACGTCCAAAGTTGTAAGTCCGGGGGCTCTGAAGCAACAAGTCGCGGAGAAACTACACCCTGTAGAACAGTTTCCATTTTTTTGGGTCTCTCACCCTTTTTCCTAGGCCTCGGTTCAGTATTTACTTACAGTAGGGTAAGTAAATACTAAACCGAGGCACATCTCAGCTCATAAATAAATATTGGTGGACTTTCCACGCAGCACTAGCTAGCCCCAAACAAAGCACAGCTTGTAATATGGAAACCAGATAGTTGATATAATACATACATACTTTTTCTTTTGTAAATACACAGGTACAATATATCACCCAGACAGAGAACAAATATCTTTGTTCATCACACAAATGTTTGTTCTCGGTGGGGATCGAACCCACGGCCAGAAGGAGTTACTACCAACTGAGCTGTGAAGGTGTTCAAATAAAAAAAACAATAAAGTCAAAAGGCTAATAGAAATTATAGCTTCACGACTTTGATCCCGAAGCACGGTAATCCCATCCAATTTTTTTTTATACAACTCGCAGATGGAACAGGCTTATGGCCCACCTGGCGTTAAGTAGTAACCATCACTTATAACAAAGCATTGCCCTGCAAGTCACACGAAATGAACACGACATACGATGCACTGCCCTGATGTTAAGCCATGTGCCTGTAATTTCAACGGTAATCACACTCTTTAGACTGAAACAGCAAAGCTGCTTGGCGGCAGAATAGGACTAACATTTCAGTTGGTAATTAATAAACATCGTCATCAACAAATCATCATCATCAACAAGCTCAAAGTCGCTCAACGGGCTATGGGGAGAGCTATGGGAGAAATGAGGAAATCCGTAGGAGAACCAAAGTAGCCGACATAGCTCGCAGAATCAGCAAGTTGAAGTGGCAATGGGCAGGTCATATAGCTCGAAGGACTGATAACCGTTGGGGAATAAAGGTTCTCGAATGACGACCACGAACATGAAAACGAAGCGTGGGACGCCCTCCTACCCGATGGACTGACGACATTGTCAGAATCGCGGGAAGTCGGTGGATGGAGAGGGCTCGGAATCGTTCTTCCTGGAAATGTATAGGGGAAGCCTATGTCCAGCAGTGGACTTCTTTTGGCTGATGATGATGATGATGATGATTAATAAACATGGATAAACAGAAACAGTTTCACGACTTTGACCCCCGGCACGGTAGAACCCCTCCGATCTCCTGGTACCAAGTACGATCTGAAAATTCTATAAGGATATCTAAGGGTGGTAGTCAGTGGTGCGTCCAATTATTTATTCTTGTCTCGTCACATCTCAACGTTCGCATCTCAGCAACATAAAATACGATGAAAAAAAATCTGAAATAGACATAAAATTATTATGCGACTGTACTCGACTCTAGCATACAATATTGGTTATTGAATGCATAATATTTTAATTTGTAATTATTGCATCTATTTAATAAATATGATTTGTTATATAGCAGGATTTTAATTATTGTAGACCGCCGCCTTCTGGTTTTGTTAATCTTTTCATCTAAAGCTAAAGGTTATCTGAAAGAGATCGCTTTTTGCGATACCCATTGAACTTGATGTTTCTTATTTTATGTGTGTTTTCGTTTGTATACAATAAAGTGTTTATCTATCATATTATTATGCATGAAAGAACAAACATACTTTGCCTCCTTGTGCCGAATTTGTCACGCACGAAAATACGAAATGTACCACCTTTGATACAGAGAGTAAAAAGACGTGTCGGTTTGCATTCGCCTCATGTTTGTAGAGATTGGGAAATCTCCGATCTATTTATTCAAATTCTATTTATTACCTCAGTACAAGTCAAAGTGATAAGGTATCTATTCAATTGAATCACAAGGACCACTTTAAAATGACTTAAAGGAAGGAAGGTGCCAGTGAGAAATAATTTGACGTTAATTTCGATCTTTTGTGGTCTTCTCTGTCACTTTGCGTACTCTTACGTACTAATGGTTTGCCCCAAACTGGGATCTCGTGATGCGACCCAAACGCTCCAAAAGTTTGAATTTGTTTCGTCACATCTCAACGTTCGCATCTCAGCAACATAAAATACGATGAAAAAAAATCTGAAATAGACATAAAATTATTATGCGACTGTACTCGACTCTAGCATACAATATTGGTTATTGAATGCATAATATTTTAATTTGTAATTATTGCATCTATTTAATAAATATGATTTGTTATATAGCAGGATTTTAATTATTGTAGACCGCCGCCTTCTGGTTTTGTTAATCTTTTCATCTAAAGCTAAAGGTTATCTGAAAGAGATCGCTTTTTGCGATACCCATTGAACTTGATGTTTCTTATTTTATGTGTGTTTTCGTTTGTATACAATAAAGTGTTTATCTATCATATTATTATGCATGAAAGAACAAACATACTTTGCCTCCTTGTGCCGAATTTGTCACGCACGAAAATACGAAATGTACCACCTTTGATACAGAGAGTAAAAAGACGTGTCGGTTTGCATTCGCCTCATGTTTGTAGAGATTGGGAAATCTCCGATCTATTTATTCAAATTCTATTTATTACCTCAGTACAAGTCAAAGTGATAAGGTATCTATTCAATTGAATCACAAGGACCACTTTAAAATGACTTAAAGGAAGGAAGGTGCCAGTGAGAAATAATTTGACGTTAATTTCGATCTTTTGTGGTCTTCTCTGTCACTTTGCGTACTCTTACGTACTAATGGTTTGCCCCAAACTGGGATCTCGTGATGCGACCCAAACGCTCCAAAAGTTTGAGTAGGTTGTAGTCAGAGGCAAGTCCAAACATTATGTTTGGACTTGTTTCTGACTATCGCCTACTACCTTGGTATGGTAACCATGTTTCAACTCTATTGGCCTCGCTTCGCTCACTCAATCAATTAAAGGCTGCAATAAATTGTGTTTTTTTTTATACAACCAGCTGATGGAACAAGCAGATGGAACACCTGATATTAAGTGGTAACCATCACCTATAACAAAGCATTGCCTCGTAAGTCACGCATGATAAGAACGTGCCCTACGATGCACTGCCCTGCGTCCATCAGCTTGAGGCATACAGATATTAAGCCTCATGTGCCTGTAATTACACCGGCAACCACACTCTTCAAACCGAAACACAGCGTTGCTGCTTGGCGGCAGAAAAAGGCGTGGTGGTAGTTCTTCCCCGAACGAGCCCTTCACAAAGAGCTCTACTACTTTTCTTCTTCTTCTTCTTCTGTAGTTGCGGAAAAGTACTAGTGGTGAGGCATACGCTGAGTCGAGACCCTTTTGCTGCTGCAGCACACAAACACCAACAAAGTACTGCAATATCTATCTGTGTAGCCATTTCCTTTCTTTTATTGTTTTGAATGTGTATGTGTGTTTTTTTTAGCAAATAAATGTCTGTCTATGTCTATGTCTAAGTACATTTTCACCAGCTTACCTAATAAGAAATAAAATATTTTTTACACTTATGTTGTTACATTTAGATGTCATAGTAGGTACATTGTTTGTTTCAAAAATAAACCTTTTTAGGGCACAGCATTATTCCACTAATGGCGTTATATTATTCTAAGCTTAACTATTTTCCGGTAATTATGTATATAAAAAATATTTCAGTTAGGTACCATACGAGGGTTACAATACAACTTTTTTATCATGCAAAAACTTCTATTACTTGGGTTGAAAACTTTTTGTTCTACACGAGAACTCCGAATTTCACCTCTTGTGGGTTTTCGTAATTGGGCAAGTGTACATGGGGCATAGAGTTTTATAGCATTCTATAAACAGCGCTTCAGATTTAAATATTTATTTTGAATCTTTTTAGAAAAAAACGTGCAACTGACTGTACGTTTTTTCCTTGGTACATACACAAATGATGATGACTTTTATTAAATGAATAAATAATATTAGACCTTTTTAAACTCATGTGTCTGTAATTACACCGGCAACCACACTCTTCAAACCGAAACACAGCGTTGCTGCTTGGCGGCAGAAAAAGGCGTGGTGGTAGTACTTCCCCGGACGAGCCCTTCACAAAGAGCTCTCTACTACTCTTACTACGTATCAAAGTGATCCTTCTGATTTTATTGAATAAATACCTTTTGACTTTGACTTTGACTTATGTACATTAAGAAGTGATTGAACTTTTTAAAATAAAAAAAATCATTAAAACATGAAGGTATAAGGTCCGTAAATAGGTAGGTACTCACTGTTATTATTTTAATATTGAATTGTCTGTCTATTTCTCGCACAAGTAACATTAAAACAACATTTTTCAATGAAAAACTTCATTTTCCAGCTGCTCATGCTTGAATAAATATTCGCTTACGTAGCCACATCAATCATACGTAGGTAACATAGGTGCACCGATCCCACTAAGAAATGTACAATGGAAACTAACCCGTATTACGACGGTGCACAGACTACTTTCGATTTGATAAACATTTCGCAAATATACTGTTGTTTCTGAAGCTAGATGTTTGATGAACAAACTAAACTAGGGCGCATTCAATTACGTGCATGGGTGGGATAAGTATATTTTTTTTATAATACTCGTGTAGAATAAGCAGATCGTCCACCTGGTGTTAAGTGGTAACCATCACCTAAAGCTACGTCCATCAACTAGAGACATACAGATGTTAAACCTGCTTGTAATTTCACCGGCAACCTCAAGCTTCAAGCCGAAATTCAGCAACGCTGCTTGGCGGCAGAATTAGGCATGGTTTTAGTACTTCCCCGGACGAGCTTCCACAATGAGCTCTACTACTCTTAAAAGGAAATAAAAGTAACCAGGAAGCGTTTGTGACGTACCTTGCCATTAACTTGCTCGAGAATACCTTACCGATCAGTTAGTTCAGAGCGCACCATTACCTTGAGCATCTCGACGCGTGCTTGAATATCACACTTACCTTCAATGAAATAAAGTTCAAAACAATATGCGCTCTGCTATGGTGCTCGTGACCGCCGCCGCAAAGTCAAAAATTTTAGATTGTTGTCTTTTATTTTTTTTTATTTTTTCAATGATATCTAGAAACAGAGCTTTCAATAAAAAAAACTGGAACCTAATAAAAAGATATTAACGACTTGATACAGTCAAAATTATCTTGATATTCATCAGGATTCCAGGATGGATGGTTTTTCTTCTCTAAACAATAAAATCACGGGGAGTTTCGCCTGAGTGGATCCGCTCTCACTACGATCACGAACTTCGCCCCAATCACGTTGGCATTTCCACGCATGCGGGTAACGATGGGTGAATGTAAGCGGTACGTGAATGAATGTTGTTGCCGGAATAGCACTTCTGAAATCTAAATCAAAAATCAAACCTGTTTTTTTTTTAGAAGAATAAATAGTTTTTAACAGACTTAAAACCTATTTATTCAATTATATCACAAGGATCATTTTGAAACGTCTAAAAACTAGGTGACCCTAGGTGCCAGTTCCACGCGACCAAGCTTAGACCAGGCAACAAACTTACGGCTTGGTTCCTACCGTTCTTTTGTATAATCCTTGTTACAATATAATATAGTAATGAACCTCCAGTGTGGTGCCAATTCAATTTAGTGAGGCGTAGGCATAACTGAAACAGGTAGAGGCAATCAAATTAAAAACACGCTGCTCTTCAAACTAATAAATACCCAATGAATTGATACAATCCATTATAGAGAGAAAACAGACAATACAGACATTGCAAATTGAGAGATGGACAGACTTGTTTATTTGATTGAGTGAGCGAAGCGAACGAAAATCTAAAGGTTAACTTGAAACAAGTCCAAACACAGTGTTTGGACTTGCCTCTGACTACCACCTACTTTAATTTTCGGACCCTTTGATCCGATCCGCATGAAACTTGGTAGGTCGATAGGTACTTGAGAAATTTATATGAATTTATATGGGTAGGTATATGAATTTAATCGGACAAGGGTTTATTGAGAAATGGGATTTTCAAAGCTATCAAAAAAAAAATGTTTTACAAAAATATACCAATATGAAAAGGTTTCGTTTGTACATCTCAATACATATATATTTTTCCTAGGACGTATGTAAGATTTTTTAGGTTAGATTTTTGAAATACAATTGGTTACCCCAATAAGGTTAGGGGGTCAGAGGACAAATATCGTGTTTAATATGTAAGACTGGAGCGGACATCACGAAATCTCAGTTCTGGGCGAACCACTAGTAATAGGTAAGGTTTGCAAAGTGGACCACCGTATTGTTCAGTTTGTATAGGTACTTGTAGGTCATATACTTGCAAGAAATTAGGAGTACCTATTAATGGGTATTAAAATGTTTTAGTTGGTTCTTGGGTGAAAACTTTAGAATATAACAATACGTTTTTGTTGTACGTCCGGAACGGAAACTGTTAAAACCGTACATAACCATAGCTATAAGATCTTTTTTGTACTACAGTTATAATAAATAATTTCTGATTTCTGATACAACTATGAGAGCAACATAACTGTAATACCGCGTTTGGCGTTCTATACAATGCATGTTTGGCGAACGTGAAATGGACAGGAAATGCATGAATTTTTGAAATCTAAATGCTGTTTCTAATGTGGGGGAGCTCGAGGCAAGACAGTGACGTACATCGATGTTGGGGGATTTGGAAAAATGTTTTCGCTGCATTGCTGTGTTACCTGTCTAATGCTTTTACTCGTTTGCTTACCTATATTTTCATGCTTTCATATTATTATTACTATTTTTACTATTTTCGGATTATACCTTTGCATTTGAATTAGAAACGTAGGTATAATTTGCCATAAAAAAAAATCTGTAGGTACTTAACATAATAAATGAATGAGTAATAATAAAAATAATAACGCCGTTTTTTTTTTGTTTAATAAATGCGAAAATTTCTAAGAGAGTGAGCATTATTGTTCCCGATCTTTGTAATTCATAACGGATTTGGATGAAACTCGGAATTATTGTTTTTATCCTCGAATATACGTATAGGTATACCAAAGTAGCCGACATAGCTCGCAGAATCAGCAAGTTGAAGTGGCAATGGGCAGGTCATATAGCTCGAAGGACTGATAACCGTTGGGGAATAAAGGTTCTCGAATGGCGACCACGAACAGGAAAACGAAGCGTGTGACGCCCTCCTACCCGATGGACTGACGACATTGTCAGGATCGCGGGAAGTCGGTGGATGGAGAGGGCTCGGAATCGTTCTTCCTGGAAATTTATAGGGGAGGCCTATGGCCAGCAGTGGACTTCTTTAGGCTGTTGATGATGATGATGATGATGATACGTATAGGTAGGCAGTGGCCTATCCTAAGGCGTAGTACTTAGGGCCTACAGGAGGTAAACAAGAGGCCGTCGAGCTCCACGAGCACCGCTCCGTACCCAACTTACTCAGGCTAATTTCATCCTTAATAAATAAGAGTTACAGATCACTATGCTTCACGTGATTCGAAATGGACGAATATATTCTGAAAAACAAGCATTTTAATGCATTTTTGCGGAGGCATTTGCTGAGTCTGAGTGTATTTTGTGATCATCCAAATCTGTACGTACAGTCAGCAAAAGAAAAAGGAGAAAGGTTCTCCATCCAAAGGTTGTCTGGAAGAGATCGCTTTCAGCGATAAGACCACCCATTGTACTACTTTATTTTCTATTTTTAAGTGTTTTATTTTTTGTTCAGTTTGGTGTACAATAAAGTATTTTTCATTCATTTCATTCATTCATTCAAAAGAATTAAATTAACATATCAAGTTTTCAAAAACATAGTTTTTATTATTTTACTGATGAAGCAAGCAGCTGGTCCACGTTTAGTGGTAACTATCGCTTAAAACAAAGCATTAACTCATTGCCGTGCGTTCATCAAATGTGCCTGTAATTTCATCGGCAATCCCACTCTTCAAACTGAAATACAGCAACGCTGCTTGGCGGCAGAAAAAGGAAAACATAGTCCTGAATTCTAATAACATTTTCTAAGTTGTTTGAAATAAAGTTTAGTTATACGAGTAGGTAAGTACTTATAAAATATTGTGGCTTTTAATTACCTAGTTATTGTATTCAGCATACCACGATATAGGCGTGTCCTAGTGAGGGGACCAATGATAACTAATGTATAAATGCTTAGGTAAGATTATTTCGTAAATAATTGTATAATAGTGAATAACCATTGAGTGTACTTCCAAGGCATGTTTATTCTGTATGATTCGCAACCCGCGATCGCGAGTGAGTGTTGAGTGGTGTAATTACGAGCCGTGAGGTGCGCAGTAATAGCTGTCAAGATGATTTATGAACAGCGTCTTATTGCTCCGTGAACCGCCTGTCATCATCACTGGCGTACTGAATGAGTCAAGCCGCTTTAAATGTACAGGCGGGCTGACATTGAGTCTACTGACTATATGTATAGTCATAGTATAGTGACTAGTGCACTGGTGGCTCAGTGGTAGCGGCCCCGCTTTCCGATCCTAAGGTCGTGGGTTCGAAACCGGTCGTGCACAAATGAGTTTTCTGTTCAAAAATGTATGTGCACTATGCCAGTACTCTCAAACGGTGAAGGAAAACATCGTGAGGAAACCGGCATGTCGTAGAACCTAAGAAGTTCTATAAATATGTCACGTGCTTGAAAGGACCCTCTTGAGGCGCACTTAACATCCTTTCACCACACTGTTTCGAAATAAACTAGTGACATGACAAGAGAGAGAGTGACTATTTAGTCAGTAGACTCAAAGTAAGCCGTATTCAGAACGCCTCAGAGTAACGCATAGCGTTAATCAGTAGTTCAAAATCAAAATATCTCTCAATGTAGTTAAGCCTGAGAGCAGGTTTTGAGAGTAACGCTATAGCGTATATAAATATAATAATATCTTTATTTTTGACAAGTCGCTGGACAGAAATAGATTCAAAATGATCATTGCGATTTTATTGAATAAATACCTTTTGACGTTGGCTTTGAATGTAAGCCCGAGGGTAGGTTTTGACATCTCAGAGTAAAGATATGCGTCACATGAAAAAAATCACATGAGATACACATGACTCACAAATGTTACACATATGAGACACACATTAGACTAATAAGATACACAATTGCTTTTCATAATTAATTAAAACTTAAATTATGTTATTGGTAAGTCAAACTAGATACTTACTTAAATCGTGTAGGCATTTATCAAGTTAGTACAGAGCTACCGCGCGAGTCAGAGCTCTTAGCGTCAATACTGACTTCATGAACTGACTCAATGTAAGCTCGCCCTAATGCTTATTACGTATCCTCTATGTATGCATTACTCGAAACTAAGAGTATGGAATGGGACCTGTGATGTTTTGATTAAAATGGTTATCAAAGTGTGGCAGGAGTATCGTCTGACTCAGCTCAGTCGTGCGTTGGCGCTCGAGTTGATAGCAATAGATGCGTGGTTTTATTCTATGTAAAAAAAAGCTTTATTGCCACACAAACAAAAAATAATAATACTAAATGATTTACTAGTTCCTTTTTGTATAGATAGGTACATTATATGTATGAACCACCTTCGGCGGTTTAAGCCTCCTCCAAGGATCGCCAACTATCCCTAACTTTTACTCTTCTTGCACATACATAGCATAATTTATAATTTCAGTAGAGAACACTAATTGTGTCGGTTAACATCAAAAATGGTTATATCCTAGCTAACGCTTTTTTTGTGGTTAACAATATTCTAAAACGCATAATTTAGAAATAATAATATCATTTTAAGTAGTTTAGTAAGATTGAATGTAAGTACTTAGTTTTTATGAAAAACGTAAATGTGGTTTGGATATAACCAAGTTTGTTATACTCATGTGGATTTTACTGGTTTTGAAGCAATTCATAGATGGATATAACTAGTTTTGTTAGATGGAATCACATTTTGCAATCACGGCTAATTGCAAACTATCGGCCATTTTGAAAAAATGCAGCCCCGTGATTGGCCGTAATGGATATAGCCAATATTGAAACAACTTATGATCGGAATTTGGCTGAATTTGATATGCTGTCGAACTTTAGGCCTAAATTATACCACTTCTGAAAACGACGTCTTATGCCTCACACTAACTTATAGAGCATTTTCGTTAAGTGAAAGGGAACTTAAGTCCCCAAAAGCGTCGAAAGTTGTAAAAACTGTAAAGATAAAGATGAACGAGCTAGATGTTTAATTACTGCTTAAGCTGCCTTCAAGCGACGTGCTATACGTACAATACTATCGCGCTGACAATTAAAAATGTTGAGATCGGTAATAGCAGTACAACTATACTATCATAAGTATTTATTTACAAAAAAAAGTATATATGTAGTATATCAGCTACCTGGTTCCTATATCACAAGCTTTGGCTTAGTTTGAAGAAACCACTTCGAAACGTCTGAAAGCTAGGTGGTACTAGATGACAGTTTCACATAGGGATGTGACATTCTACATAATACATCGATTTTTAATTAATCGATTGTTTTTTTAGCATGAAAAATCTATTTATAAATAATCGATATTTCTTAAAAAAATCGTTTCAAAATAAACGCTATAAATATTATATTAATCATAGTTTTAGGTTTATAATGCGTTTTTGTTGTTGTTCTTTATGATTTAGATTCATTAAATAATAATCAGTGGAGTTTTCGTATAAAAAAATAGATAATTACCGATTTTTTTACACAGCAAGAAACAACAAAGTTCACCAAACACAAACAAAACTCTTGACAGCTAGCAATGATTACTGTCAGTCATGCCCAATGCCTAATAGAGATGACAACAGACCAGACTTAATGTCGGGGGTGGCATCAGTTTTATGAATATAAAAAACATCTAACACAGGCGAAAAAAGACAAAGAACAGATTGTCTTACTAGAAAATAAAGTCGAAGCAATACAAAGAACAGAAAGAAAAACGAATATTGAGATAAAGAATGTTCCACTTAAGGGTGATGAGAATAAGAAAGACCTTCTTCAAATGGTTACCAAGCTCTACAAATTTTTGGAACTAAAACTAGAGCGATCAGATGTAAAAGATATAATTAAGACAAAAAAGCCTCAAGCAGAAAGAAGTACTCTCATTGTTGAGCTAAACAACACATTTGCGAAAACAGACCTTCTAAAGGCTGCGAAAACATTCAATTACAAGAACAAAAACAGTAAGCTGACTGCTTGGTCCTTGGGACTCAGTGCACATGCTGATACCCCAATCTTCATATCAGAAAACCTCACGCCATTGTCATCTAGACTATACTTCATGGAAAGAGAATTTAGAGCAACGAATAAATATAAGTATTGCTGGACCAGTTATGGTAAGGTCTATTTACGAATGGATGACAACACACCTATTGTCACTGTAACAAGTGAGGCACAATTGCTACAGTTGCCTAAACAGTGACTATATGCCACCAAGTGCATGCGCTCTAGTATTAAGTTTTTGATTAGGATAAGTTTTGTTTTTTGTTTTCATATTTCTATTTGCTCTAATATTAATCTTATATATTTTTATATCTACAGTAGGTATTCGCCACTATCTAACTTTAAATACGTTGTTTACATTGAACTTAGAAAATCTTGCGCACTCGTATATTACTTACTAAACTTACATATCAATCTCAATAACAAGCATTGCAACACTTCACTACCCACACCTAAAAGTCTATATTCACACAAACCCAAATCAAAGGACACCCTCACTCCGCTACACAATCCAGATAATGGATAGTCAAAATATTCTATTGCAAGAATTAGACTCTTTAAATAATACTAAATCAATAAATTGTACAATTAGCGACCTACAAAATAAACTACCCCCAGACACCCCTAATCTTTCAATAATCATACAAAATATTAGAAGTGTTCACAAATCATCAAACATTGACGATCTCGAGGTTAACATACGAATGCTTAACCAAGATATCGATGTTATCGTCCTAACAGAATGTAGAATAAATCCAGATAGACCACTCCCAATTAAGCCTGATTACAAAACCTACAGCTCACAAAAAAAAACTAATCAAAACGACGGAGTAGTAGTCTTTATAAAAAAAACTATTAAACATACAGTCAAAGAAGTTACTCTGTTTAGAGCATCATGTTTGGAAATAACTACCCCTACTAGCACAATCATATGTATATATCGTTCCCCTTCCGAAAAAAACCCAGACAAATTTATAAATTCTCTTGACCACTATTTAAAAGCACCTCATTTAAAGATTAACACTACGTTAGCGGGAGATATAAATATAAATATAATTGACGGAAATAAGGACAAGCACTCCAGCCTATATCTCGACATGCTTGCTGGCCATAGCCTTCTACCTGGACACAGATTTGATACTAGAATAAATAGCTGCCTGGACCATGTTTTCACTAATCTAGACACTGCAAAGACAACCGCAATAGTAGCTGTATTAGACACAACGATTACTGACCATAAAATGGTGTTAATAAATTTCTACAAAAAAAACATTACACATACAACCAAACTAACCAAAACCTCTACTAATTACTCTGATGCTCTCAATCTCCTAAAAACAAAAAATATAAACGAATTATTTGAAATCCAAGACCCAAATCTCTTGTGCCATAACCTTATCGACTTAATAACCAACTGCTTGCACGAACATACCATAACCATTAACATATCTAATAACAAAAGAATAATAAAACCTTGGATTACATCGGGAATTTTGAAGTGTATAAGACATAGAAATAAATTACAAAAACAATTACGATTAGATGCAACCAACGAAATCTTAAAAATAACTTACCGACGCTACCGCAACTATTGCAATAATCTCATAAAAAAATTAAAAATACAATATGAAAAAGATCTTCTAAACAAAGCTAAAAATAATAACAAATCACTCTGGAACTGTATTAAAAGCATAACCTACCTTAATAAAGACAAATCTGTCAACAAGGAACTTATAAATCTTAAAAGTACCCCTATTCAATCCGCTGAATATATTAATAAACATTTTAACGTTGTTGGTAAGACTCTAGCTGAAAATATTACCCCAAATATAGACCAAACTGAAAGGTATTTTGCCTCACTTCCAATACAGCCAAACTCAATAGGACTAATTGAACCAGAATTTTCTGAAGTTGAGAAAATCATTGATAACCTAAAACAGGACTCTGCTGCTGGGTGGGATAAGATCCCTGCAATGTTTATTAAAATGGCAAAAAAGGAACTGGTACCTATAATTACACATTTATGCGTTTTATGCTTTCAACAAGGAATTTTCCCCCGGGAACTGAAACGGTCAATTATTCATCCTATATATAAGAGTGGTGACAAAGACGATATTGAAAATTATAGGCCCATTTCAATTCTTTCAGTGTTATCTAAAATATTAGAAAAACTTATAAACTATAGACTTAACGCATATTTAAATGCCTTTAACCTACTCTCAAAATCTCAATACGGTTTCCGAAGTGGCATAAGCACTGAAGATGCCACCCTAGACCTAACTAAGAACATAACCCAATATTTAGATAATAAAAACAAAACTTTATGTATATTTTTAGACCTGAAAAAGGCATTTGATACCGTTTTTGTACCCACCTTAATTAGGAAAATCGAAAAATTTGGTATTAGAGGCTCTTTTCTTTCACTGCTAACTAATTACCTGAAAGAAAGAACCCAGAGAGTCAAATTAAGTAACCATTTTATTAGCTATGATGAAAATACCTCTGACTATGGCGTACCACAGGGTAGCGTCCTTGGACCAACCTTATTTTTAATGTACATCAATGATCTCACCAATATTCAACTGTTAAACGGAAAAGTTTTTTCATATGCCGACGATACTGCCTTACTCTTTTACGGAAAAACCTGGCAAGAAACGTATCAACTAGCTGAGACAGGTCTTCAAAAAGTCATTCAGTGGCTTAACATAAACACGCTTACACTTAACACATTAAAAACTAACTTCATACCTTTCTCGATTTTAGACTCACAACAACCAAATCCTAACCTCAACATAACAGCCCATTTTTGCAAAAATAAAGACTCATGTGACTGTCAAAATTTAGTAAGAGCAAATGTAACAAAATATCTCGGTATTATGATAGACAAAAACCTTTCCTGGCAGCCTCAACTTGAACTCGTAGCAAACCGGGCTAGAAAACTAATCTGGATCTTTAAATATCTACGGGATATTACAGACCAACAACTCATAACATATATTTATAAAACTTTGGTTCAATCTATTCTTTTATATTGTCTAACAATTTGGGGGGGGACACATAAAACCAAATTTATTAGTATAGAAAGGGCTCAAAGACACATCCTAAAAGTAATGCTTCGAAAAAGAAAACGATTTAGTACTAACAAATTATACAGCGAAGCGAATGTATTAACAGTACGACAGTTATATATTCTACAGTGTACATTAAAAACCCATAAAACATTAGCCATTGACCTTAATATATTAAATAAACGCACACAACGTTCAGTAATAATAAACACCAAAACTAGAACATCATTCGCTTCAAAACAGTACAGTGCCCAATCGACCAAAATTTACAACACAGTTAACAAAAAAAATAATATATATACAATGTCTTACCAACAGTGTAAAAAAAAAAATTACATCTTGGCTTGTATCTTTGACCTACCAACAAACTGAAGATCTCTTAGTTTCAATGTATCTTTGAACTTAATTTCCCATAGACCTACGACAAAATTAATAAAAATAAAATGTCCTCAGTCATTCTATCTAAGTGTGCGCCATGCTTTATTCTGATGTTGCGACCTTGAGACGGATGCGAACATTGCGAACTTGTAAGCGCAAGTTTATGTTGTTATTATGCACTTTATTTTGTTACTTTTGTTACGATTATAATTATACGAGTATCCCTACATATACGAGTAAACCTATTCTATCTACTCACATTCCACAAACAACTCAAATAATATATATATATATATATACCTATACAACGTGTTGATGAAGTTATGTAGGGAAACAAAGAGCGTGTATTTAGACCAAGCACTGGAATACTTTGACGTGTGCAACGGTTGAATACATCGTTTTCGAAATTCCCATAGAAAAGTAAAATTAATATTTTCTCAGAAATTTGCAACAGCCCTGTCTGTGTACGTGTCAAGGTCACACGCACGCGCGCTTCTATCTAGGAAAGAGAAAAACAACGAATAACCTACGAGATAATTTGAAATACTTACCTTTCGGTAGGTAGGTAGGTACGCCGCCAATCCCCTGACACGATATTTTTACTGGTTCCTATGGATTTTGTCATTATTTACTGGCTATAATAACACTGGATAAAACTGGATTTTGGTAAGTTTGTGAGATTTCGCACGACACAGGCTTCAAACTTCACACTAAACCATTACCTCGTAGGCACTGCTCATACACACACTGACTGACGACGGCTTTTTACATAACAATCACCATTTTATCACGTTTGATGACATTTTCTCAACAAAACAATGTACAACAACGCATGTAAACACAAACAGGGTGACCATCTCAAAAGTGGCGGTTCTACCACACACCTGCCAAAAAATCTGTCAAAATCTACCAAGCTTGACGATAAAAATACCAAAAATATGACTTCATACCATCTCCTTCGTGGCTACGGAATAAATTAAATACCTACATTACATTCAGTTACTATCTTTTGATCGTTTGTAACGGTTTGCAGTTATCTAAAACGAGATAGAAGTTGTTTAGAAACCAAATCAATAAAGGTAAAAAAGAATAAGAAGTTTCCAGTTCGGTAAACAATAAATAAATTATAAATATTATTTCATTAAAAATTCAAACTAATAAGATTTTTCTTGAAATATTTAAAATCTGCCAAATGGCAGAAATCTGCCACAAATGGTAACACTGATCGGCGGCCGTCGGCCGTCCTGATTGGATATGCGTTTTTAAATGCAACCAATGACAGACAGGTTAGTCAAAGATTAAATAGGACAGACTAGACACTTCCCAAAATTGCAGTTGAATAATTTTGTCGTGTCAATGAACCATGGTGGTAAAGTAACATGTTACAATTTAAAGAACTATGAATATCATAAACATTGGTTTACGACATCTAGTAATTAAACAAAAATAAATATTCTATTAAATATTGAGTACGTAGCCACGTAGGTACCTAGTTACTGAATAGGTATTAGTACCAAAGATCTCAGAGAATGTTTACCGTGACTAGGGATTACAGTCGCGAAAATATTTCTTTTACATACCAAGATCTTTAAAAACAGCAACATCATTATTAGGTAGGCACATTACTAGGTAATTGGTGGCAGTTCTGTTACCTATTTTATCTAAGGTTAACAACTAGAGGTCAAAGAACAGCTGTAAATAGGGCTGCCTCATGATGCGTTTAGATTCATTTTAGATAAAAGTTTAAGAGGCATTTCATGAATGAAAAACTTTGAAATTTTAAAAGTCGTAGAACAAAAGTTGTTCGTTATGACCGGTAGAATATCCTGCTTTCGGATCCCTACAATTCTTAATAAACACGTTGTATAAGTACCTACCTATTCTAATTTATTTATAAAATACCTACACACAACAATATTAGTTACCTAAGATTAAATTGTTAATATTTTTAGATATAGTATAATTAGCGTACCTACTTAAGACCACAGAAAAGAGGGGACTCTTCTAACACAGGTTGTAAAACTTAAAAGAAGAGATCCCAACCCGATTGTTAAACAATGTAAAAACAATAAAAAGATTTTTGATTTTTTTTTTGTTTTTTTTTGATCTATTAAAATTTTTACCTTTAAAAATCGATTATTTTTTCACATTCCTAGTTTCACTCGACCACGGCTAGAAGAACAGGTGACAATAATACGGTATGGTTCCTACCGTTCTTTTGTATGATCCGTGTTTTACTTCGTTGATGTGACACAATTGCATAAGTTTAATTAGGATAATATTTTCTTAAAAACCTTACATTAACAGGTATTTATAGTAATGAAACTCTTTCCTTTAAATGCATTTAAACGTTAATTGAATTATTATTCCAATTGAATATACATTGAATTAGTTACGAAATTGCAAATGCCTTACCAATTTAGTAAATGACTAAAAGTTACAGGGCATTTTAAAATGCAACGTTGAAAAGCATGGAATAAAGTCATTCGTTTCCATAGTGTTGGTATAACTTAGAAAATCAAACTCAAAAACCTCATAAAAGTAAGACTGTTCTGTGAGTGAATAGATTTCATAAGCTATAGGTATCCCTACGGTAGGAAAAGCGTTGATAGGCAAAAATACTTAGCCAATTCAGTTTATGGCTCATTTTCTTTACTGCTAAATGAAATAGGGCTTTCGTAAGCTGTCTTCAAACATTTAATGAAGAATTTTATGTTGAAAAATATTCGAACCTGCGACCCTTGGATGGACCACTAGGCCACCCGGTGCTCTATTCAAATATTTAATTTTTGAGTGGACTAATTATTGAGCTACTGTGTGATTCTTAAGCAACAGAATCACGAGGAGTTTCATCCAGTGGGTTCGCGCTCACTTATCGATCACGAGTTTCGCCTCGCGCACGTTGGCATTTCCTATCGCCAAAGCACTCACGCAGGTGGAACTATTGATGGCTGAATGTATTATGGTTGGACACGTTTGTTTGCTTGTGTATTTGCGTATTCGTGAAAAATAGACAAATATAGGCGAATAGGGCACATATAGTCGTATTTTTGAAATAGGATGAATAGCGAAAAGCGATGAGAAAGCAAAGGTTGCACCATTACAAAATGCCAAATTGACAACTGACTGCGGATTCCACTGTCACTTGGGTGTATGTTGTTCACGGAATTGTACTACTGAACTTTTTTTCTTTTTTCTCCACACAGCTTTATCTCGCCCCAAACTAAGCCAAAGCTTGTGATATAGGAACCAGGTAGCTGATATACTACATATATACTTTTTTTTTGTAAATAAATACTTATGATAGTATAGTTGTACTGCTATTACCGATCTCAACATTTTTAATTGTCAGCGCGATAGTATTGTACGTATAGCACGTCGCTTGAAGGCAGCTTAAGCAGTAATTAAACATCTAGCTCGTTCATCTTTATCTTTACAGTTTTTACAACTTTCGACGCTTTTGGGGACTTAAGTTCCCTTTCACTTAACGAAAATGCTCTATAAGTTAGTACTTGGTACAAAAAGATTTGAAGGGATATCTACCGTGCATGGGGATCAAAGTTGTGACGCTGTTTCAGTTTTAAATATAGTGCACTGTCGACAAGAATATGGTCAGTTTCGTAGGAAGAGTCGTTTTATTTTTATAATTGTGTCGTCAATCGGTAAAATCAAAATCGGTAAAATCCACTGTGGGTCAAATTATGTTTTTTTTTGGCAACACAACTCTATTTTTTGTGACGTCGTTTTCAGAAGTGGTAAAATTTAGGAATTTAAAGGAATTATAGGAATTTAAAGGAATATAAGTGCGCCTCAAAGAGGCCCCTTTCGAGCACTTGCTCGAAAGGGGCCTCTTTGAGGCGCACTTAAATTCCTTCCACCACACGGTTTCGAAAGAAACTAGTGACACGACAAGAAGAAGAAGATCAGCAGGTGCTCAATTTCCCTAAAAAGAGCCACAGACATTTGTTTCCTCATCTCCGCAACGAAACGAGTTAAACGAATTGTTCAGTGTTTCCTGAGTGCTTAACATTCTAACAGCAACCGACCTAAAGCCGAGTATAAATAGGCAGACAAAGTTGTGATGATTTGCAATTTTGGGCAACTAAGTACCTACTACCTATTACACAAAAAAAATATTACACAGTACATTCTTATGTTTTTGGGTTGTAACTTGAGTTATATTTTTTACATAAGGCGGAATAAGTTGATCATCAAATAGTTTTTTTTTTCTTTATAGTGTTTACCTACACTTAAGGAACTTTTGGGACTATATTAAATCTTTGTGAGCTTTTTTTTGTACTACATGCTCATAGAACAACCAGATAATCTACATTTATATTTACAAAATAATAATGCTATAATAAAAAACATCATAGTGCATCGTAGGGCACGTTTATATTGTTCGTGATTTGTGAGGCAATGTTTTGTTATAGGAGATGGTTACATGAAGCATCTGCTTATTCTATCAGAAAGTAGTATAAAAAAATCGTTTCGCAACATCGCCCATCGAATCGTCGCGCAATGTTGCTTCTTAGCACGATTATATTGCTCAGTGAGCACAGGGCCTTATATCCTTCCGGCAACCTAATTTTGGAAGTGATGAATACAAACAAATTCGATTCTCTTTTATAACATGGATCCTATTATTCACAGCTCGTGCGTGTTCTAAAAGATTTGTTTTATTGACAAAGCTTTAGAGGCTGAATGAATGTGCCTATTGGATGAACATTAATATTTATGGGTGTCGCTTTAGCAATAAGACCACTCATTGAAAATAAATATCTTTTTCATTGTTATTATTTTTTTTATTTTTTTTATTAGTTTCATAGTGTTATAGTGTTTTTATTAGTTTTACTACATTTAAGGAAATCACAATTTAATTTGTTATTTATTTCTTAGCTAATGAGGTTCAGATTCTTTCTAATTTTAAAAATAGAAAAAGGAGTCATTCACTTTTAAAGATTTTTTTTCTATTTGGTATTAAACGGTAATCTAATCTTGCCATAGGTTTCTATATCACCACATATACACATATATACACTTTCTACCTCTATATCTACCTATCATAAATTTCACGCTAGAGAAAATAGCGACAACTTTCAGTGAGAAGACTGCCCATTGACAGTTTTATTTTAGCTGAACCGTTGCTTTGTTTGGAGTACAATAAAGTATTTTTATTCATTCATCAAAATAATATAAACAAGGAAACAACATCGCGCAATGGATGTCGCGCGCACTTCACAACTTCTAATAACTTGTAATAAGGCGGCAGACAGTTCTTAAAATGAACTTGCTAATGGACGCCAGTTCACATTAAGATGAACTCACTACTCCGTAACTTTGACCACTTACCCGCAGGCGTAAGGGCGCGGACGCACTCGGTGAACGGTCTTAATTTCATTTACCATATTTGGTATTTCGTTTTTCGTAACGTCAGGATTTTTTTTAATGGAGATTTGATAAGCGCCTCTATCGGGCGTCCTGAGAATGCACGAGTCTCCAAGACCTGACGTTACGAAAAACTAAATATGGTAAATAAAACTAAGACTTGGGGTACAGAGTGTGTATTCTGAATTTCTCCTTGAAGGGGGCCGGACCTACAACACAAGTCGTCATGACTTAGTGTAGGTTCTGTCATATAAATTACTAGCGACCCGCCCCTGCTTCGCACGGTTATTGTGTGTTTTTCTACTATATTATGCTTGTATTATGCATATAAACCTTCCTCTTGAATCACTCTTTCTATAAAAAAAACCGCATCAAAATCCGTTGCGTAGTTTTAAAGATGTAAGCATACATAGGGATATAGGGACAGAGAAAGCGACTTTGTTTTATACTATGTAGTGATAGTGATTAAATTAAAAATTAAAAAAAAAATTAATATTAAATTAATTAAAAAAACACTGGTGTCCGTGCCGTGCTTGCTCGGCACTCTGTTTTTGTATGGAGACACAATAAGCGTGTTGAGATGACTCGTGGCTCAATACCAAACCCGTACTGTTCGTACCCGTCTATTCCGAGTTTTGCCAACTTATTTTAACAAATTTCGGATTTGGTAGAGAATAAAAACATTAGTTCTTAGCAATCCGGACAGGGGCGCTTATCGTATTTACATATTACATAAAAAACCTAAATTACATAAAAAACTAGGGCTCACTTGACAGTGAGTGAAAGTCCTACGTCAGTGAGTGAAAGTCAGAAAACACACTTCACTCAGTACAACCGGGCCCTAATGTTTTCCTTGAACATTAAACTTTCGGTGACAACTACCCTTACCTTCTTATCTTGTTAACGTCCACTTGCCGGGAAAAATAACAAGATAAATACCACTTCACTTGGCAAGCTTCAGTAAAGCCATCTTTTTACAGCGAAGTAGGTGCTCCATATTTTTACACTAGTTGCCGCCCGAGGATTCACTCGCGTATTGATAGTGATTGCTAACATTAATATTTAAGGGGATGACAACCATCAAACAACTTCTGGCTCGCACGTGTCGACATGTTGAAAGATATAAAATAACTAAACTCATTTTCGAAAAATCGCAATCAACCATTTTGTGTGCAATCACATTGCACACAGTTTAGTAAAAAATTCATTTTGATCGATACAAGTTTTCCTACTTCAAAAATTGCTTATGTACGAAAGCTAGTAAAGCAAACTTTTGAGTAGGGAAACATGTATCGATCAAAATTAAATTTTTACTAAACTGTGTGTGTGATTGCACACAATTTGGTTGATTGCGGTTTTTCATATTTAAGTTCAGTGATTTTATATATTTCAAAATATTGAAATATTCGAGCGCGAGTTATTTAGCAATTGTCTTCGCATTAATGCCTCAAGCGAAAATACCTGACTGAAAATTATTCATTGTAAACCTTACAAACTAACAAAATAGGAAACTGAAACTGAAACTGAAACAGCTTCACGACTTTAATCCCCAGGCACAGCAGATATCCCTTCAGATCTCTTAGTACCAAGTACTAACTACAGATTTTTTGAGGATGTCTAAGGGGGGTAGTCAGAGGTACGTCCAACTATTAAATTTGGCACATACCCACATTTTGCAGTAGTTGGTATTCCATACGTGACAGGTTGCAAGCCCATCGCCGCTGTTAGAGTACTAACTGGTTTCCTCACCATGTTTTCCTTCACCGTTTAAGAGCACTGGCATTGCGCACATAAATTTTTCGATGGGAAAAATCCATTGGTGCACGACCGGATTCGAACCTGCGACCTTACGATCGGAAGGCGGGGTCACTCCCACTAGACCACCGGTAAAATAGGAGACAAATAACAATTAACACAAATGTACAATGGATAGTCTTATCGCTAAAAACCGATCTCTTCCAGACATCCTTTGGATGGAGAGGAGCCTAAAATAAGACTTGACTTAGCTTTTCTTAGAAATGGACTTTTTGAAATGGTATGATTGACGAGTGAGCATTTTTCATCGTTTTAATTCAAC
This sequence comes from Chloroclysta siterata, assembly GCA_932294275.1. NCBI lineage: Eukaryota > Metazoa > Arthropoda > Insecta > Lepidoptera > Geometridae > Chloroclysta > Chloroclysta siterata. Next base: position 15,242,877 of record OW028604.1, on the reverse strand, counting down.
AGTCTGAATGCCTTCCCGCCGGCCTAATTACTTTCATGTTTTGTATTTTCCTAAAAAGGTGTTTGTAAGCCCTCGTTTATCATCTCAGCAATAAGCGTCACAATGATTTATTTCGCTTAGCTTATTGGAATGAGAGAACGCTATTTGCATTTACGTGTTTGAAAAACGCATTTTGTTTTGCCTAGATAGGTATTGGGTACAGTCAACAACGGAATTAATGACAGCCTTCGCAGCTCAGTTGGTAGTAGCTCTGCCTTCTGCGCCGTAGGCCGTGGGTTCGATCCCCACCGAGAACAAACATTTGTGTGATGAACATAGATGTTTGTTCTCTGTCTGGGTGTTATATAATATTGTAAGTATGTATTTACAAAAAAAAAAGTATATAAGTAGTATATCAGCTATCTGGTTCCCATATCACAAGCTTTGGCTTAGTGAGGGGCGAGATAGTGCTGTGTGGAATGTCCAACAATATTTATTTATTTATTTTATTTAGTTTTGGTTTTAAAACAGTTTTAACAGTTTTAGTATAAGAGTATAGTAGAGCTCTTTGTGAAGGGCTCGTCCGGGGAAGTACTACCACCACGCCTTTTTCTGCCACCAAGCAGCGTTGCTGTGTTTCGATTTGAAGAGTGTGGTTGCCGGTGTAATGAAAGGCACATGAGGCTTAACATGCCTTAAGTTGATGGACGCAGTGCATCATAGGGCGCGTTCCTATCGTGCGTGACTTACGAGGCAATGCTTTGTTATAGGTGATGGTTACCACTTATCATCAGGTGAGCCATCTGCTTGTTCCATCAGCTAATTGTTTAAAATAAAAAAAATAAAAGTTTTGGTTTTTGGATCGAAGTTTGAAATATAAAAACTAGCAGTTAATGTTAAGGATTATAAAATTCAATTCAATTTAATAACAGGCAATCACGCCCGTACTCCTGAACCGATCAAGATGAAACTTAGAACAAACATACTTCGTAACCTGGAATAGCATGTAGGCTGCTAAAGTTACCGGGAACCAGGTAGAAAAAATTATAAAACCCAATAAGCGGAAATAGCAATCACGCAACGCAAGCGAAGCCGTTGGTGGCAGCTAGTTTTAAGGGGCTGATACCTGCCAAAGTACCTCTCAAAAGATAGCATAAGCACGGAAAGTAAACTTTTTGGTAGAAAAACTTGTTTTTTTTAAATTATATTTTTACTGAACATTGTAGTAGCTTCTAGTGTTGGGGTATTCATAAAAATCGGAATAGACTTAGTTGTGTATAAAAATACACAACTAAGTCTATTGCGATTTTTCATAATAAGATGATGATGATGAACATGATTTTATATCTTTCAAAATACTGAAATGTTCGAGCTAGAAATACATTAGCGGTAGTCTTCGCAATCAACTTAAGCAGCTGACTGTACAGCTAGCGACATTCTTACCTACTCGGCAATGTTAATCACAGTCTTGTAATGAACAACGTTAACAAACCTGCCTTCCGTTACCCGAGTACGTGGTAATTAACTAACTTAATGAGACCCGGCATCAAGTGTTAACTGTTGAATGTGATGCTAAGGAAGCTTATCTGAGAACACGAGACTGCTCGAATAAGCCACCATGTTTTTTTTATACTATTTGCTAATGGAACAAGCAGATGTCCCATCTGATGTTAAGTGGTAACCATCACATATAAGCATTGCCGCGCAAGAGCTGATTTCACCATGCTCTGTTAGATTGACATAGGATTAAAGGGCCGTTAAATATGTCAAAATGTACGCGTTTGACATCTAAGGTTGGATTTAACGGCCTCTTAATCCTTGATTAGTAACTAACAGAGCATGGTGAAATTAGCTCTAAGTCTCGCGCGATATGAACGTGCCTTACGATGCACTGCCCTGCGTCTATCAACATGAGGTATACAGATGTTAAACCTCATGTGCCTGTAATTTCACTGGCAACCACACCTTTGAAACCGAAAAAGCAATTCTGCTGGACGGCAGAAAGAGTGATGTAGTACTAGTTATGTAGTAAGAGTAGTAGAGCTCTTTGTGAAGGGCTCGTCCGGAGAAGTACTACCAACACGCCTTTTTCTGCCTCCAAACAGCGTTGCTGTGTTTCGGTTTGAAGAGTGTGGTTGCCGGTGTAATTACAGGCACATGAGGCTTAACACCTGTATGCCTCAGGTTGATGGACGCAGGGCAATGCATTGTAGGCCACGTTCCTATCGTGCGTGACTTACGAGGCAGTGCTTTGCTATAGGTGATGGTTTCCACTTGGCATTCGGTGGGCCATTTGCTTTTTCCATCAGCTTGTTGTATAAAAAAATATAAAAAATAGTTCCGACTAGACGAATAGACAGACATGACAAAGCTAAAATCTTGAGACCCTAAAAAGAACTTACCATAAATACTGCTTACCTAGAAGATTTGATAATAATTCATGAATTCGGTTTTTTCCAGTACTATCCGATGAGGAGGCAGACATAGAACCGACCCTGAGCATCATGGCGAGGTCAACGGTCTACAACGCGGGGGAGACGAAAGCAATCTTTTGTAAAGGAAAAAACATTGTAGAGGTGAGTCAAACTCAAAGTCAAAGTTAAGGTGAAGACAAGAGCTAATGTACCTCTTGATTAGCTCTTAATTAGCTCTTGTCGTCGCCTTAGGGCGATTACACTAAACTTACTTACTTAGTAAACTAGCTTCAAACTTGCAAGCTTTTATTTAGTTTAAGGCTTCGATCAACAATCAACAATTTGATTGTTGATCGAAGGTTTAAGGCAATGAAAAAAAACTATACTATTATTATAAGTTTTTTCGTAAATATAGTTGATTTAATAGGAAAAATAATTGAATCACAAGGATCACTTTGAAACGTCTTAAGGTGCCAGTTCTACGCGACCATGCCTAAAAGAACCGGCAACAAACTTACGACTTGATTCCAAAATATAATCTACACTTCTACACTAATCTACACTAATATTATAAAGACCGTGGGTTCAAGCCTCGCGTCTACTTATTTCATACATTTGCACGCCAGAGAGTGAAATCGCACCCCGAGCGCGACCCGTGGACCCGTTAACGTTTTTAATTTCGTCATATCTTTTGAATGGAATGTCCGATTTGAAAAATTTAAGAAGTAATCTATAGGTATTGAAACCGTCTTAATTATGAAAAGATTTATTTGGATGAGGATTAATACCAAGGTACAAATAAAGACCCTTTTCTAGCGGCGGCATTGCAATTATTTTTTTATAATAAAAGAACACTTAATGTGACATAACTACAATAGTTAGACATATGCTGTCGCGACATTTTTTGTAGATGATGACGTGTTCTACAAAATCGTAGTACATTATTTTGTTCTATCATCAATAGTTTTCGCAGCGCACGCGATGTAAGATTTTTGGTTTCCACCTTGGGTTACATTATTGGAGTTTTAGTAAGGATCCCTGATTTTTTTGAAAATATAATATAGCCTATGTTACTCAGGGATAATGTAGCATTCTAATAGTGAAAGAATTTTTGAAATCGGACCAGTCGTTTTTGAGCCTATTCGTTACATACAAAAATACAAAAATACAAAAATACAAATGTTACCTCTTTATAATATTAGTGTAGAAGTAGACGCGAGGCTCGAACCCACGGTCTAAGTTTAACCTAAAATGTTCAAAAAATTTATGATCACCCATGCGAAGCTGGGTCAGGCCGCTAGTAGAAAATAAAGTAGTCAATGCTATGATGACCAACGAGTGCCTGGGTAGCGCCATCTACCTATCTTCGTAGTAACTATGTAGTTAGTCACCACGCCAATAGAGGGCAATGTCGCTGAACAAATCAGTACAACTACCTATCTATCTATTGTATTGTGCGCCCTATTCCCTCTGTGATAAGACCAAAAAGACGTTTCAAAGTGATCCTTGTGATTTTACTGAATAAATTCCTTTTAACTTTGATAACCAGAATCTTCAGATCATTCTTCAGAAAGAACATACCTACTCACCTATCTTTTACGTATAATGATACATATAATTAATAATGACATACCTATAGTTATATATACGTAGGTATATTATTCTCAATTTAACACTCCACACTTCTAAATTTCTCAGAAGGTTTATTGGCTGGAAGGTCTCGACAACATAACAACCCCTAACTATTATTACAGTGGTGAGGAACACGCATTGTCGAGACCCTTTTTCTGCTGTAAAACAGACACTAACATAAATATATCTCTGCTATACTTATTTCCTTGTTTTTTTTGCTTTCCCTTTTTATGATTTTTGATATGTGTAGGATAGGTATGTAAGAGGGTAAGGGTGTGGTTGCCGGTGAAATCACAGGCACATGAGGGTTAACATTCATATGCCTCAATTCGATGGACACAAGGAAGTGCGACGTAGGGCACATTCATATCATGCGTCCTCTATCTCATAAAGCAAGAGCACTATCGATGCAAGTTCTCCTACTGCTTTACTTTCGTACTGCAAGTTTGCATATGTACGAATACTAGTAAAGCAAACTTTTGAGTAGGGAAACTTGTATCGAACAAAACGAAAATTTTACTAAGCTCTGTGCAATGTGATTGACCATAACTTGTTTGATTACGATTTTTCAAAAATAACTTTAGTGATTCTATATCTTTTTAAGTCAAAACGTGCGAGCGAGAGGTACATTAGCTTGTCTAAGTTGAACATACTAGTAAAATTGGTTAAATTTGTTACAGCCAATCGAGTGGTTCGACCAGCACGGCAAGAAAGTGACGGGTCGATCCAACAAGAACACGCGAGTGTACGTCGAGAAGATGACGGGAGACAAGGACGAGTCCCTAGTCCCTCTCATCATCCACAATGCCAACGTCAACGACAGCGGCAACTGGACGTGTAAGGCGGGAGACTTCAGCGACCACATCGATATTCTAGTCGGAGGTATGTACCTAATACTGCGCTTACATTTAGACATTCGCGCTGCCATTCGCGAGGACGAAAATGTTGCCGTCCCATTCTCGCATTCGCCAAGTCCCTGCACCTGTCTCTACATGTCTCTGCACATTGCCATGGACATGAGCTGAGTGTAAACGGGGTATAACAATGTATAGTACCTTTAGAATCTGCATTTGTTAAAAGAACCGCATTCCAAACCATATTACAATAGTAACTTCGCAAAATAAAAAAAAATCTCTATCAGAAATAATGCAGCAGCACTTAGGTATTTGACATAAGTAAGGTTCAATGGACCGTATAAAAGTATTCGAAATTGAAAAATTATTGCACCTGATTATTCAGAAACATGTTTTTAATAACAGCTTTATCACTATTTATTATAAAAAATAAGTAAGTTAGGTTACTTAAAATGTTATAAGAATGAATAAGTACGGAGGAGGAGGGAGAGAAGTACTTAAGAGGAAGTTAGATTTTGATCAGCTACTTTTGACGCTGAGTGTACCTAAGATGACGATGATGATGATGAATATCATCATCATGAGGCATATCCTCCTTAATGTATCCGTCAAGGACTTGGCCTGCAATCTTCGAAAATATTGTGAGCGAATCCTCACCAGAAACCTCGAAAACCTCACAACTCAGTTGGTACAAAACATTGGCCTTACTCGGGTGAATGTTCTTGTGTCGCCACTTTCAATGCTAAAAAGCTATGATCATGCTTCTGAAACGGCAGAAGTGTTCTTGGCACTGACATTGACCACTAGGGTTGCCAGGTGAGTCACGAAAAAATACCGGACAACCCCGGTGTAAGCTAGGTCGAACAAAATACGGGTTTTTTATACTAATAGTTTTTATTTATTAATCTACATCCCATAAATCAACGAAATTAGTAAATATATTGCAGTCATAAAAGTGTGGTCACCAAGACTTTGCTCACTTTATTAAACAATGGTATGAATATTATGATCTACTACTTACTTAACAAAATATATGCCTACTTTTGTAGGCGCTTGTGACCAGTAGTACCGACTTTCCTCAAAATACCGGACATTGTTCTGTCCGGTATGACCATTTATTTTTTACCGGACAGGCCTCGAAAATACCGGACTGTACGCTTAAATACTGGACATCTGGCAACCCTATTGACCACCCATAAACAATTGAATGAATGAAAGTTTGGTTAATATGTTATTTATGGTATAGTACGGGTTTCATGTGTATTTTATACATCTCTAATACTATAAGAATCAAAGTCCTGACTGACTGACTGACTGACTGACTGACTGACTGACTGACTGACTGACTGACTGACTGACTGACTGACTGACTGACTGACTGACTGACTGACATATAGACAACGCACAGCCTAAACCGCTGGTCCTAGAGACTTGAAATTTGCAGAGTACATAGGTCTTATAGCGTAGAGGTGTACTAAGAAGGGATTTATGGAAATTCAACCCCTAAGGGTGTAAAAAGGGATGAAAACGTTTGTATGAAAAATTGTATTCCTTGAACCTACAAACTTGAAACTTGGAGTACATATACTTCAAGACAAAAAAATAGGAAATACATTTTTAGTTTTTTAAAACTACCCTTAATAAGTGTGCTAAGGGATGTAAAAGTATGTATGGGAGTTTTTTGGCCGCTGGTCCTAGAGACTTGAAATTTGAAGAGTACATAGGTCTTATGGCGTAGAGGTGTACTAAGAAGGGATTTTTGGAAATTCAACCCCTAAGGGTGTAAAAAGGGTTGAAAACGTTTGCATGAAAAATAGTATTCCTTGAACCTACAAACTTGAAACTTGGAGTACATGTACTCCAAGGCAAAAAATAGGAAAGGCATTTTTAGTTTTTTAGAACTACCCTTAATAAGTGTGCAAAGGGATGTAAAAGTCTGTATGGGAGTTTTTTGACCGCTGGTCCTTGAGACTTGAAATTTGCAGAGTACATAGGTCTTATGGCGTTGAGGTGTACTAAGAAGAAGTTTTTGGAAATTCAACCCCTAAGGGTGTAAAAGGGTTGAAAACGTTTGCATGAAAAATAGTATTCCTTGAACCCACAATCTTGAAACTTGGAGTACATGTACTCCAAGGCAAAAACTAGGAAAGGCAATTTTAGTTTTTTAGAACTACCCTTAATAAGTGTGCTAAGGGATGTAAAAGTATGTATGGGAGTTTTTTGACCGCTGGTCCTAGAGACTTAAAACTTGAAAAGTACATAGGTCTTATAGCGTAGAGGTGTACTAAGAAGAGGTTTTTGGAAATTCAACCCCTAAGGGTGTAAAAAGGGTTGAAAACGTTTGCATGAAAAATAGTATTCCTTGAACCTACAAACTTGAAACTTGGAGTACATGTACTCCAAGGCAAAAAATAGGAAAGGCATTTTTAGTTTTTTAGAACTACCCTTAATAAGTGTGCAAAGGGATGTAAAAGTCTGTATGGGAGTTTTTTGACCGCTGGTCCTTGAGACTTGAAATTTGCAGAGTACATAGGTCTTATGGCGTTGAGGTGTACTAAGAAGAAGTTTTTGGAAATTCAACCCCTAAGGGTGTAAAAGGGTTGAAAACGTTTGCATGAAAAATAGTATTCCTTGAACCCACAATCTTGAAACTTGGAGTACATGTACTCCAAGGCAAAAACTAGGAAAGGCAATTTTAGTTTTTTAGAACTACCCTTAATAAGTGTGCTAAGGGATGTAAAAGTATGTATGGGAGTTTTTTGACCGCTGGTCCTAGAGACTTAAAACTTGAAAAGTACATAGGTCTTATAGCGTAGAGGTGTACTAAGAAGAGGTTTTTGGAAATTCAACCCCTAAGGGTGTAAAAAGGGTTGAAAACGTTTGCATGAAAAATAGTATTCCTTGAACCTACAAACTTGAAACTTGGAGTACATGTACTCCAAGGCAAAAAATAGGAAAGGCATTTTTAGTTTTTTAGAACTACCCTTAATAAGTGTGCAAAGGGATGTAAAAGTCTGTATGGGAGTTATTTGACCGCTGGTCCTTGAGACTTGAAATTTGCAGAGTACATAGGTCTTTAGCGTTGAGGTGTACTAAGAAGAGGTTTTTGGAAATTCAACCCCTAAGGGTGTAAAAGGGTTGAAAACATTTGCATGAAAAATAGTATTCCTTGAACCTACAAACTTGAAACTTGGAGTACATGTACTCCAAGGCAAAAACTAGGAAAGGCAATTTTAGTTTTTTAGAACTACCCTTAATAAGTGTGCAAAGGGATGTAAAAGTTTGTATGGGAGGTTTTTGACCGCTGGTACATGTACTACAAGGCAAAAACTAGGAAAGGCATTTTTAGTTTTTTAGAACTACCCTTAATAAGTGTGCAAAGGGATGTAAAAGTTTGTATGGAAGGTTTTTGACCGCCGGTCCTAGAGACTTGAAATTTGAAGAGTATTACGACTTATGGCGTAGAGGTGTATTAAGAAGGGATACTTGGAAATTCAACCCCTAAGGATGTATAAAGGGTTGAAAACGTTGGTATGAAAAATTGTATTCCTTGAACCTACAAACTTGAAACTTGAAGTAAATGTACTCCAAGGCTAAAAAACAGGAAAGGCAATTTTTTTAAAACTACCCTTAATAAGTGTGCAAAGGGATGTCAACGTTTGTATGGGAGTTTTTTAACGCGTGGTGCGATTGATTTAAAACTTGAGGTAAATATACTAAGAAATAAATAATTAAGAATGACTCTCTTAACTTTTGATAATTACCCCTGCAAAGGGTGCAAATGGCTGGTAAAAGTTAGTATGGGAGATTTTTAATGCATAGTGCTATTGATTTCAAACTTGAAGTAAACATACTCCACAATAAATAATTTAAAATCACGTTTTAAATATTTTAAAACCACCCCTGCATAGGGTGCAAAAGACTGACAAAGTTTCAAGGTTTGTATGGGAGATTTTTAAAGCGTAGTGTAATTAACTTCAAACTAAAAGAAAATGTGTTCTCTGGATAAATAACAAAAAGACAGTTTGATTTTCAAAAACAACCCCTAAAACGTTACCCGCCTTCGTTGCGTTCAAGTAAAAAGGATACAACAAGGCGTCAATGTTTGTAAGGGACATTCTAAAACGGGAATCTTGAGTATCTACTGTGCCTGGGGATCAAAGTCGTGAAGCTGTTTCGTTTCGTTTGTTTTTGGGGTAGAAACTAGGAACCAATATGTACATATTTTGCGTGTAAGGTTGTCTTTGTTGTATTTGTCATGTTTGTGCTAAACTCAGTACCTATACCTACCTACCTACCTAATATAGGTAATGTACGCCTATAGGTATCTCTTATACCTGCGTAGGTATCCTACCCTGATAATATACAAATCAATGCGAAAGTTACGATGTTTGGATGTTTGTGGCTCAATTACGGCTCACCACTTCAACGCGTGCTAAGCCGCGGGAAGCCACTAGTTTTAAATAAATAAATAAATAATAAATAAATTTTGTAATAAAAATCTGATACTTGCAGGTATTCATTGTAATTTTCTTTGTAAATAAATGCCAGTGAGTATTTACATTTATATTTAATCCAATAAAATCGATTTTTCAAAAATGTAGATACTCAGTGATTTTATATCTTTGAACATGCTCAAATTTGCGAGCGAGAGGTAAATAACAGTTGTCATGGCCCTAAATTGTATGTACCTATTCTTGTTTATTTGAGCACAGTTCTGTCACTTGTGTGATATTACTAAGTTGAGGTTTTTCGATCGATCCACTTGAGTCCGTAGTACGCCTCGAAGCTCGAACGCGTATGCATATTATTTCTGACTTCTTTCAGAAAGTGCGAGACAAGTACACCACTTTTATTATTAATCAGACGCTCTTTATCAGTAAAACGTATCACCGAGATATACAATATCTCTGCTGCCACTTGCGGATTATTCACGTCCACGTACAGTCCGTCCTGAAAATAAAAGTTAGCAATGAGTAGGTAATTATAACAATAACATTTATTATGCAATAATGTGGTTTGTGATTCAATTTCGTCAACTAGAATAGCACGTTGGCTACTTCTGACTCGTTGCTAGACATGACTTACTAAATAGAAGTACTCGTAGGTACAGCTATTTGTGAGAGTTACTCGGGGACGTAGTAAAAGGTTTGCATAAGTACGAAACTAGTAAAATAAACTTTTTAATAGGAGGAGGTAGAGGAGGAACTTTTTTGGATAAAAATCATATTTTTTCTCAAATGTGCGCAATTTTCTGAATTGCGGTTTTTCATATTATAAGTACAGTGATCTTATATCTTTCACCTAGGTCTTCGCCTTAATAAAGAACTCGACAGTTCTTTATTAAACTTGACTAAAATTACTATAATATACCTCTGGAAAACGTTTGTCCTCAGCGACGGTGCATTTACTACCAAAACTTTCATTTGAAGGAAGGACCATCTTATGATCATGATAGTTTTCTGCTGTGCGTTCTATTTTTGCACAATATTCTGTGTATGTTTTTGCTCTATCCCACTTTAGGCTTTTCAAGACATCGTGTGTGCTATTCCAGTTGACGTAGCCGTATTTACGAGTTGGCTGGTCCGAGCTAGCGACAGCGATGGCATTGGGAGTTCGCACTGAAGTCAGCGAATTGGTGCAGCCCTTCAGGCCAGGACTGGAAATCTCTAATTCGCTGAGCTTATCAGGCAGGTTATTGACAGCTGATAAAACAGCGTTTTGTGTCTGGTTAAGCTCCTTGATGCTTTGTATCAGCTCAGAATGCTGACTACAAGAGATCGCTATTTGAGCTCTTTCTAAAGACATAGCTCAGCTTTTAACTTTTCTGAAATTAACATTATTTCTTATTAGCGACACAATTAAACCCAATATTTTATACAGGGAAGTAATATTGGGTACTATTGTCATTATAATCACCATCTAGGTACCAATTCCACGCGACCAAGCCGAGAAGAACAGGCTTACGGCTTGGTTCCAACCGTTCTATTTGCATATTTTTTTTTACAAAATTATATAAAAGTGAAGCACCAGTGTGGCGCCAATCGTAGTACGTCACAAACTATGACTTACTTCCTTATTCTTACTTTACTTGTGGTACGAAAAAAGCTTTAAACTTGTATGTAAATATTGTACGCTCGAATAGGGCAGACTGTTTGTACTACTTCTTATAAACGACCACCTTATATTTTTAAACAGTTTACAATAAAGACTATTCTGATTCTGATTCTGATTCTTGTATCCTCTTTAAACTTTGATAAACATATCTTTTTATTTATCTTTTTATATAGGTATCCCCTAACATGTCGGTCGACCAAATTCCATGCAAAAAAGTTAATCCGTTCCATGCAAATAAGATTTCATAAAAGAATAAGTTGTTGGGACAAACATACAAACACAAAGATAGCTCGCAAAATTATCAAGTTGAAGAGGCAATGGGAATCATAGAGAAAAATAAGAATTATCGACACTAAATAAGATTTAGAATATTTTATTTTTTAACTGTGTACACAAAGGTGCTATTCAGTGAATACAGGGATCTACATTTTATCCAAATCAAGTCACTGTGAACTATTTCAATGACGTACCTACCTACCTACCATACTAGTAGTAGTAAGTATATAATTTACTTACCTGATACCTATTTCAATTCTCCAATATTTTGCGTAAAATGAGCAGAAACAACTAATCTTGACGAATGCAAAAACTCACTGCGCTACTGCGCTCGCTATATTTATACTCATTTGCTGTACTGCGATAACGATAAAAATCCTGTACCCAGTACCCACCTATATCAGTATGTACGATTATAGGAGGTTTGTTCAAGAAAACAGTGTTGCTATTGATAAATTATAGTTTTGTCAACCAATTTTCAATAATGTAATTGAGAAATTGACTATTACGATAACATCAGGTCGGTCATATGCATGTTCATCAGAAAAGTGGTACTTATAAAAAAATAATCTGTTTTATGTGTTGAATACTTTGTTGTTAGCGATTTATTTTAACTGTTCTACGTTCATTCTATATTTCTGAAAATGTTTATATATCCAAGAAGTTATTTGACGGTTGTATACAAGGTGTTCCATAAGTTGTGTATATAAACTTCAGGGGGCTAAAGTACCCATCAATATAAACAACTTTTTCTAAGGAACCAACACTGTGAACGCGAAAAAAAAAACAGCTGTTTCATACATTTTAGCCTGGTAGGTATTGAACTTTTGTATGAAACAGCTGTTTTTTTTTTCGCGTTCACAGTGTTGGTTCCTTAGAAAAAGTTGTTCATATTGATGGGTACTTTAGCCCCCTGAAGTTTATATACACAACTTATGGAACACCTTGTATACGAACCTATAAGTATACATACATAAATTAATTGTTTCAAATAAACTAGTAGTTCGCCCCGAACTGAGATCTCGTGATGCAACCCGACGAACGCACCAAAACTTTGAGTAGGTGGTAATCAGAGGCAAGTCCAAACATTATGTTTGGACTTTTTTCTGACTACAGCCTACTAACTTGGTACGGGATGGATCCCGTACCAAGTTAGTAGGCGTTTTAAGTAAGTAGTTTTAACTCTATTGCCCTATTTATTGAAGAGTTCCGCTGAACAGACCTTGGCTCCATCATCAGACTTGGTCGTTGTCACCATTTTATGAGAACTGAGTACCTCCATAAATTATTTCCAGAAAAAAAAATAAGAAAAAGCAAAGGAACTGGGCGACCAGTAGAAAAACCTTGATGCCAACGAAACTCTTAGAGGTGGGAGCTGTTGGATCGCTGGTTAACTTAAATTAACTTTTTTGTTGTATCTCAAAAACCGAGCGTCCCAGAAAAAAAGTAAAACTTGTTTTGGAATGTCCAAACAAAGCCCTTTCATATGACATGTAACTAGATTTTTTTATTGTCACTTTTTTTTAATTTTGCCCCCTTAAAAACCCCCATATCTTAATAACCCTTCATCCGATTTTACTCGTATACTTACCAGTAAATTTCTCAAGTACAAGCTATCGACTTATGAAATTTCATGCAGATCGGATCAACAGTTCCAAAGTTATGGCCAGACAAACATATATACATACATATATAAAATGCCAAATCGCCCAAGTTGAAACTAAGATCTTCGTTAGCTTCGCTCACTCGATCAATTATGAATGTAATAATAATTTAACAGTTATTTTAACATTCATAGTAACATTTTATACATCAAATAATTAGCTTGGTTTGTTCTTCCACAGAATACAGATCCTAGACTAGGACCTGTACAATACATACCTAGATACGTAATTGTACGAGTGTACGAGGACGTCTATGTAGGTACCTACACAATTTTAATAATCTTAGGTATATGATTTTCTCCGACTGCCCAGAAAGAGGCTTATTAGATTTATTGGTTTTACAACAGCAATAAATGTGTAACTTACATTTAAATACAAAAACGGCTTAAATATTTTGTATTTCCGCCAGAGTTAACAACATCTGGCGAAAAATTTACTGGCAACACTAGTCATTTGCTATTTGGTGAGTACCCGACCCGCCACTGATGTGATGAATCATACAAGCCTGTGTCACTATGTGATATTGTGTTTCCTTACATTGAATACCAAATAATTTAAATAGTCGTTCGGACGTATGGTTTAATTTAGTATAAGTTATTGATCGAGTGAGCGAAGCGAACAAAGATCTTACAATCAACTTGGGCGATTTGGCATTTTATGTATGTTTGTCTGGCCATAACTTTAGAACCGTTGATCCGATTTGCATGAAATTTTGTAAGTCGATAGCTTGTACTTGAGAAATTTACTGGTAAGGATATGAGATAAATCGGTTGACAAGTTATTAAGATAAGTGGTTTTACAAGGGGGCAAAAATAAAAAAAGTTACACAAAAAATCAGTTACATTTCATATGAAAGGGCTTTATTTGGTCATTCCATAACTATTTTCACTTGTTTTCTAGGACGCCCGGTTTTTTAATCGGGGTTACAACAAAAAATTAAATATAATCTTTATTAAAAAATTAAAAAACCCGAGTGCCAGAACTGAAAGGACAGAAACAAGATAGTGTTTTAAATTACTTATTGATAGTAAGTGTTTTAAATAACTTATTAATAGTAAAATCCTGTTGTTCAGTCCTGACGAAAGATTTTATTTTTTATTTGATAAAGATTTTATTTAGGTCATTTTTATCCACCTTGGGAATTGTTAATGTGTCAAAGAACCAATACAGAGCACCCGTAGTTGAGTAGGTTAGGTTCTAAATGTGTCACAGAACCGGCGCCCCGACTCCACGTAGTCTTGAGGTCCCTACCCCCTACAAATAAATTTTTCAAATACTTACCTAAATTAATAACCTAAAAACGATACCTCAGGAAACGAACTTCAGGGGGATGCTTCCCTCACTCCCTCCTTCCCTTACCCCCGTTTTGCAATTTTTTAAACATTGAATTTTTTTAATTCATTATTTTTCCGAAACTAAAGGTTTCCGTCTGCCTCTTCGGGGGGTCCCGCTCCCCTCTCCGTGCTCGCATATTGGAAAGTCCTTCCACACTTTCTGTGTAAATAGGAACTGGCTACATGGGTATAGGTATTTCTTTGATTTATGAATATTCTAATGCTCATTATTCTACTCTTTTGTACCTCACCTACCAAGCATTGAGAACCATTTGATCGAGAGAGTGTGGAGATATTTCTACTTATCTCCACACTCTCTCGATCAAATGGTTCTACTTAACTTACATGTCATATGAAACGAGGTACAACTTCAACGTAATCAAACTTTATTATTGCGTTCTAAAAATCTTATCATTACAACGTACCTAATTAGAGATTATTATTATTAGTGCAATTATCAAAGATCTTTATTTGAGTTTATGATCTTATTGAGTTTTTTTTATACAAAGTTCAAGTCAAAAGGTATTTATTGAATAAAATCACAAGGATCACTTTGAAACGTCTTAAAGCTAGGTGACTCTAGGTGCCAGTTCCACACGACCAAAGCCTAGAAGAACAGGCAACAAACTTACGGCTTGGTTCCTACCGCTCTTTTGTATGATCCTTTTACAAAGTAATATAAAGCAGTATTATATATAAAGTAATATTTACAACTATAAACTTAAAGTCACGCATGATAGGAACGTGCCCTACGATGCACTGCCCTGCGTCCATCAACTTGAGGCATACAGATGTTAAGCTTCATGTGCCTGTAATTACACCGGCAACCACACTCTTCAAATCGAAACACAGCGTTGCTGCTTGGCGGCAGAAAAAGGCGTGGTGGTAGTACTTCCCCGGACGAGCCCTTCACAAAGAGCTCTACTACTCTTAAATAAAATGTTGATGTTGATTTATTGTTATTGTACTCTCTTATTTTTGGAATTTCTATAATCCCTAACAATGTTAAAACGTATTTGACCGATAACTTGCAGTAATATCGGAAAAATATCGAAATTTCGGAATACCGATGCTCTAGATGCTCTCCTGGTCCGGGTTGACCAGAGGATGCGGAGATAGCTACGCCTCCTCCGGCTCTATCTCCACTGGTTCCACCTCCACTGGTTCCACCTCCTCTTCCATTTCTACGATTTCCACGTCGTCCGCCGCATCCGCCGCGGCCGGGGACGGAGTTTGCCGGTCCAGGAATCTGATCACATAGATGCTATCAGACCGAAGTCAAAGTTCAACTAAACAATAGGGATCATTTCGAAACGTCTCAGTGAATCTAGGTGCCGCCACCGGTTCTCGCCACCGAGCCCAGAAGAGCATCCTAGAAACTTTGATAGGTACAATGCCAGCGGTTCTTGCGACGACCGGTCTTCGGGAGTCGGTAATACAAGCCTGACGTTCGATCGTATCACAGTAATCGCCCAAACAAACCTAAGCTCGCTCGCACGGAACCGGCTTCAGATTCACCCGGTTTGTAAGACGTGATGTTAATACAAAAATGTTAAAACAATGTCAGATATCCGTTCAAGGTTTAACAACGGCCGATGAGCCTTCGACATTTCCTACATGTGAGCGAGACTACACCGGTCGCTCGCATTCGATTGCGATCATACAAAAAAACGCTAGGAACCAAGCAGTAAGTTTCTTGCCCGTTCTTCTAGGCTTTGGTCGCGAGGAACTGGCGATAGATTCACCTAGTATGTAAGACGTTTCAAAGTGATCCTTCTGATTTTACTGAATAAAGACCGTTCTAATTCTAATTCTAATTTATGGTGGGGGAATGAGATCTGCACTGACGTCCCGCAGTGGGGTGTATTGTGCATTATCCCCCTGCTAACCTCACCCCAACCAGCCCAGCTCCTTAAAGTAGCGGAGCAGGACTTTGGGTTGGTGGCAGCAATGTTCCAGCAATGTTCCAGCATCCCCGATGATGATGATGTGGATCGATGCAGGGGAGCAAGACTCGATCAGCTCCTGCAGCCCCGTTTTAGATCTGGCTTCGTTTATTGCAGAGCAATGCAGTACTACATGCTCTACAGACCGTTTTGATTTTGATTTTTGACGTACCTCTCAAAAAGGGCGAGCCCTCGCTCGCAGATCCGCTGCCAGGTGACCTGCAGGCGCCGGTCGCGCGCGCGCTGCTTGCGCCGCAGCACCATGTCGCGCGCCAGCAGCGCCTCCAGCGCGCGCCCCCCGCGCCCCTTGCCTCCCCACCCGCCTCCGCCTCGCCGGCGCTCTGAGGACCACACGCAACACTTGTACTGCGCCCTCTACACTCCCGAGCGAATCCACGCCGAGGTTCACGCCGTGAACTCGGTGTCCCTCCACGATCGCAGTGTTCCCTTTTGATCGATTAACCTTAAGCGCGAGATGCCGATGAGGGCATTATACCTGAACATGAGATTTGCCTAAAAAGCTGTTCACCCTAAACGAAGGATGCCGATGAAGCAGGATGCCTTAAATGTAAAATTGACAAAGAAGCAGGTTGCTTAAATTTTCGCAATTTCGTTCACCGACGGACTGCGAACCCTCGCGAGAACGCAAAGCCGCGAAACCATCTTCGCTTGGGTTTCACATCGGAAACTGCGGCGTCGATCGATGATTCAAAACTTATTGGCGATCTTTGATGGAAAAAATAATTAAGCGTTAACCTATAACTTCGACTCGAAGCGGACGGATGTTAAGCCTCATGCGCCAGTAATTTCGGCAACCGCACCCTTCGAACCGAAAAATAGCAACGCCGCTCGACGGCAGAAATAGGTGAACCCCTCACAAGGAGCTCCACCGCTCGTATCATTTAATTTAATTTATTTAGATTCACAGTTTTTCTTATTGTCTATTTTAATCTATTAAATGTACACCGTGCACTAACCAAATTGAATCAACATTTTGTAAGCAAAATAAGTAGGTAGGTAGATGATACTGAGAAGACAAAGCAAAATAATAAGGTGAAAGTTAACAAATAAAACAAAAAATCAAAGTTGAAGTTGAAGTTAATCGCATCATGAAACGCATTTCGAAGTCGAGGAGGAGGGACGTTCCACCGTTGACTATGATACATCCATTCATGGTTGACTTACCTACAGCCCGCACAAAGCGCTTTGCATCTACTTTTTTTTATATTATGTTTTTTTTATAATGCGAACAGCCAAAGAGTGGAATTCCTTACCGGCGTCCGTTTTTCCGAATGCCTATAATTTGGATGTTTTCAAGAGACGAGTGAATAGGTATCTTCTAGGTAAACGTGCTACACCGTAGACCGCATCATCACTTACCATCAGGTGAGATTGCGGTCAAACGTTTTTACCTTTTGGTTGTATAATAAAAAAAAAAACAAAAAGAAAACGATGAGACGCCGGAGGTGGGGGTCCCGCCGCAGACTCACCGCGCGCCACGGTGTGTCCCCGCGCGTCCGGGCGCGGCTCGGGCGGCTCGGCCGGCTCACGGAGCGTCGGCCCGAGGTCCCGCGCCACCCGCAGCCTCGCGCCGGGCGCCGCCGCGGCCACCAGCACCGAGTTGTCCTCCATGACGGTGCCCTCCAGCACGCTCTGCGGCCACGAGAACATGTCGTCCTCGAGCGAGCGCTCCGCCTCCGCCACGCCTTCCGACGCGAGCGAGTCCTCGAGCGGGTTCTCGGGCTTGCTCTGGAACGCTGCAACGGTACAGCGAGTTTCGAACGACGATCGATGATAACCACCACGGTCATTCGGTTCAGAAAAGGGCATCGCATACCGGTTCGGAAGATGTTGCGGTCCGGTGAGGGCGAGTGTGAGGGCGTGGGCGAGGGGGCCACGGCGCTGACGTCATAGAGCGGCGCGCGCGCACCTGCGGCCTGCAGCACCGACGCTGGCGGCGCTGACACTATGCTCGACTTTATCTGTAGTACATACACACAACTATTTACGTCACATTCAAGTCAACCAAATTATCCGAGACTCCAATATTAATACTCATATTATTATCCATACTAATCTAGTTTTGGATGACCGCCTCTTTTTGTACTCATGGATTTTTTTGATATTTTTTACTTCGAATGATTATTGGATTGCGGACGAGGTCACGGGGGAAAAACTAGTCAGTGATAAAACAGGCAGATGGCAGGAGCACCTTACCTCTGCCTATATTAATTCCATTGGCTCATTCCACAGAGCACATCCACCAAGGACGTGCCCTACACTGCCGTTGCGATGCGTCCGTTACTCATACAATCATCTATAATGAGCAGCGAGCTCAAACAATCATCTATAAGAGAGCACTCTAAATAGAATTAGGACAGACAGAATTTGATTCGATAATTTTTTATGAGGCGGATTCCTTAACTAATCTAAAGACGAAGAGAAGAAAATGAGTTGAGTGTGCCCAGCTTGTAGACAGTTCCCGTCGTCGGAGGGAGATAGACAGACGGATGCAGCTGCTTGCACTTACCATGCCCATGAGTTTGAGCACGCGGTACTCGGACTGCGTGAGATGCGCCGAGCCCTCGCCCGCGCTGTTCGCCAGCTTCATCGCCTTCTTCTTGGAGTTGTTCTTGAGGTCGCTCCACACCTGGCGATCACAACGACTCGATACACTATCTGCACTACCACTACTTGATATTCTACACCGGAGGCTCTCTAATTTAGTCTATCTACTTGAGAATCAATTATTTTCTAGCGCCCCCAAATTTTTTAGCAAAATCTCAAGCGTCAATCTTATTACTATATGTAGTGCAGTAGATAGGTTTTTTTAGTTTGAAGTACCTACTTTAAAATATTAGAGTAACACAAATAAGTCATGCGCCCTTTTAAGCCACTTTAACGTGTCCTTATTTTCTCGGGGCCCTTTAACGCCCCCTATAAACCTCTAGCGCCCGCAAGGAGGCGTTATCGCCCACTTCGGGAAAGGCTGTTCTACACGAACACACCTCCCTTTAGCAACCAGCGTCAGATGACATCGGATAAGTTACATTTCTTCAGCCGTTGCTAACTTGTGTCTTGTCGTTCAGTTCGATAGGCACCACAACGGAGCGTCGTTATTAAATTATTTTGTAACAAGAATCACCTAGCTAGGGGACCTAGATTCACCTAGCTTTAAGACGTTCAGTGATCCCTGGCGCCTCCCGCCACATCATTTAAAGTATTTAAGCCATCGACTCGAAAGAAGAAGAGATCTGTTTTTACATATATATATGTATGCACTCGTACAACAGACCTTCTGCCACTTGGCGACGGAGCGGTCGGCGGCACCGATATCGCCGGCCGCGTTCAGCGTTGCGCTGAGGCGCGCCCACATCGCCTTGCGTTGCTGGATGGTGTGCGGGACGCCGCCGTTCGCAGTCTTGTTCAGGTCGCCGTGCCTGACATCGCACACCACATACATACATTAGGTACCTAAAGATTTTTTTTATAATATGCCGTTAAGTTATTATCCGAGTGGGATTTGAACCCACCGACCTTCCCCTTGAAACCGGGCCGCGCTGACCTCCTGCGCCATTTGACTCTAATCGTACCCGGCGAATAACTTGCAGGGATACGTTAGCACGGACTATGCGACCGTGGCTATTGATTCGCTTTTTAAGGTAAATCAGTGGTAGAATTGGTCTCGGGAAGAAACTTCCAGGGTATGAGGATCGTCTTGATTACTTTAAGTTAGATAGCCTAAATGTTACTTAAGTCAAAAACCTTTGTTTACTTCACAAGGTACTTAATGGAAATCTGAGTGCAGACCTTTTAATGACACTAAATTATCAGGATCTCAAAGCGTGGTCAGCGAAGTCCACTTCTATCGAGTATACCCCAACAACAACAACAACAATGTCTCACAAAATAATCCTTTGCACCGTACCCATGTGCGAAAACTATAATAAATCATTTAGTGAACTTGCTATCTTTCATCAAAACATGTTCAGCTTCAAAGCTAGCATTTTGTCAAAATTATAAAACTTTTATTTTACTCATCTTACTTTTATTAATATTTCTGCTTGTTAAACTCTTGATTACTATATTAATTTTCAATGTTGTGACTACTTTTAGGTTAACAAATATACTTTACCGCCCAAGTAAGGCGGTAAAGTGATTTGAATTTGGAATGTGCTTATTGAGTAAAAGTTCCAATCACCAAAGAGATCACGAACACTGTATGAACCATAGATTTATAATACTATAGATTGCCTACGAGCGTATACCCGAGCAAGACGGACAACAAGTACATACAATTTATGGGTTGCCACATCATACTATTTTCACCCAACCAAGCATAAGCTATGATGTCGCCGCGGCTCCAGTTGTTTGTTTAATGATGTTTTATTAAAGCTAGTTTCTGCAGTTTAATAGTTTGTACCCTCCTCTAGGGTACGCCATTTTAATATCTTCTAAGGAATGAGCTAGAAAAAACCCTACACAGCTCAGTTGGTAGCCTTCTGCGCCGTAGGCCGTGGGTTCAATCCTACCGAGAACAAACATTTGTGTGATGTGATACTAGACGTTTGTTCTCTGCCTGGGTGGTTGTGATTTGGCTTATTTTGGGGCTATATAGTGCTGTGTGGAGCGTCCACCAATATTTATAAAAAATAAAATTAAAAAAACAGGGCGAACTGGCACTAAGCTGGCATTTTAGACATTGACATCAGAACCCTAGGCCCCGCGAGCTAGAGTCCTGGATTTTCCTAGTGAGGGGACAGAGCTAGCTAGTGGTGCTATTCTTCACATTCTACCACCTACCAATAGTTTAACTATGTTACTGCACCAGCTAGGTAAAATTTTTATGAATAAAAAACAATTTATTTATTTATCATTGATTTATTTATTCTACATCCCTACTCATCAGAAACCGTAATTCAAAAGGTTAATTTATAACGCGTGCTTCAATTTTAAATTAAGTAGGTATAAACAATACATCTTAACAGGAGTAAGCCAGCTTATGCTAGAGCTGACCATAAGCCTGAGCAATGCAACCACTTTGCCCTGAAGCGCGAAGTGGTGGCATTATGAATACAGCTATCCTCAGAACATCACTATGAATATGTCATAAATACATTAAAATATATCACGTGTAAGTACGTATTTATTTATTAGACGATAAATATTTAATAGTTTGTACATAACAATTTCAGATGAGAATATTTTCTTAATTCACACTTTTTAAGGCAAGATTTTTGAACATACTTTTTATATCCAGAAAAAAAAGCGGAGATACCGTTTATGTTGAAATAGCCCAAAAGTTTTTTAGTCCGTAAGTTTCTTGCCTGTTCTTCTAGGCTTTGGTCGCGCGCGAGGAACTGGCGGTACATTCACCTAGTACCAATTTAAGACGTTTCAAAGAGATCCTTGTGATTGTACTGAATAAAGACCGTTTTGATTTTGATTTTGGAGCTTGGTGACCTGGAGCTTGGTAACCCGTAGCTTTAACCCACCAGCCCAAAGTAGTTGCATCTTTGGGAAATCTGTAAAACAAACATGTTATTATTAGGTATATGTAGGTATTTAATCATACTACGCGATGGTGGTCTCAGACATAAAATAACTACCAACTTCTCATATGAAAATCGTGAGGAGACTTAAATTATTAAAATGTAACGCAAAGCTAAAAAAATAAATTCAATGAAATTAAAATATATGTACCTACTACCTATACCTATATTATATTTTTTTTCATTATTTACTTAAGTCAAACAAACCTTATTTCTTTGAATAAGGTAATAATAAGTTGCGACATTGTCATTTTTTTCTAGATTATTGTGTGTATTTGAACTTATCCTCACATATCAGAGTCGAATCCACCCTAAAGTTGTTCGTTTCCCAACATTTTTGGCAAATAGATTTTGTTTTAGTTGGCAGCCCGAAAGATCGTATAACCCAGCCAAATTATGTTTCTATAGAACTGTATCGGTTTGAATAGCCATGTAATTTGTGTGGTTTATAGTAACCTATACTCAATTTTACAAAATAATTAAATTCTAGAAATCTACTATGATATGGGTTAGAAAGTAAACACAACCGTTAAATGATTAATTGTGGACACTGTGCATTCTCCGTTTTATAGTTTAATTGACAAATAGAACATAAAAGTGCTACTTACCGAAGGAAGCTTAATTTTCAGTTTTCCGAGCTGTATCATTGTCACAGCCTAAAATACTACAATGCACCACATTGTAAACTTAACTCTACGTATACTGGGACCTAGGCACACACTATTTTCAAAGAACTTTGGCACTAAACACCTGTAAACTCACAAGCACCAAGCGGTTTGTTTAGCACCAAACTTGGTGCTAAACAATCAAAAACGTATACGCAGAAAGGGACAAAACATTTATATTATATTTCTCTCACTCATAGGTATAGTTTGTATTATTGCGTCTCTCTTACTCTTGGTATTATTATTTGATGCTCTATCTATTGTATTCTTGATCTAAGGTATGAACAAGCAGGCTTTATGATAAAAAAAAAAGCGCCTGAACTAAATAAAAATAAACAAAAACACGTGAAACGCGCATTCCACCTTTGTTCATAATTGTTTACTCAAATTCAGATTTTACTTAGTTTTATGAAAATAAATAAAATTACAATAAATACATGATTATGACTATGAGACTATGTGACTATGTGACTATGTGACTATGTGACTATGTGACTATGTGACTATGTGACTATGTGACTATGTGACTATGTGACTATGCGACTATGCGACTATGCGACTATGCGACTATGCGACTATGCGACTATGCGACTATGCGACTATGCGACTATGCAACTCCGTGACTCCGTGACTGCGTGACTCCGTGACTCCGTGACTCCGTGACTTTGTGACTCCGTGACTCCGTGACTTTGTGACTTTGTGACTTTGTGACTTTGTGACTTTGTGACTTTGTGACTTTAAGACTTTGTGACTTTGTGACTTTGTGACTTTGTGACTTTGTGACTTTGTGACTTTGTGACTTTGTGACTTTGTGACTTTGTGACTTTGTGACTTTGTGACTTTGTGACTTTGTGACTTTGTGACTTTGTGACTTTGTGACTTTGTGACTTTGTGACTTTGTGACTTTGTGACTTTGTGACTTTGTGACTTTGACTATGATTATTCATAAGTTGCACTAAGTTATTTTCTCATAGAGGGTGATAAAAAGTAGTGTCCACCTCGGGAGCAACACTATTTTAAGCTCGAGTAAAGTACTTTGAATCCCTCGCTACGCTTAGGATTCAAAAAACACTCTCGCCATAAAAATAGTTGTTTGCTCCCTTGGTAAACAATCTACTATTACCTACACCTACCTAGGTACAAAACACATTGTCATACTACCTAGGTAATTACCTAAAAAAAACCTAACCGCGAAATGATTCATAGTCTTCGATGACCGTAGATCGTGGGATAGTGAGAGGATCATAGACAGAAGAGTACGTATGCTTACTTCTCCATGAAGGCGACGAGGATCTGGAACTGCTGCGGGTTGGTGCGCGTCTGCACGCCCCCGGGGTGCCGCAGGATGGAGCCCACGGCCGCCACCACGCCGCCGCCGGCGCCCTGCTTGTTCTGCCGGGGCGTGCCCATGCCTCTGCTACACAACATACAACTGTAGTGCTCGTATACCTACCTACCTGCCCCGGTACCCCTGCTGTAGGCAAGTAGTATCTCGGGAGGAGAGCTTAGCGTAGAGTAGGTAGGCATTTTGCGATTTTTCAAGTTCATTCGTCATCAATAGAATGCACCTTCCAAATCAAAGCTTTATTAGTAAAGTGCCTAGGACCTAGCGGATCGGTTCAATAGGCCGATTGATTTTTTTAAGGTTTTTCTATCCTATGCGTTATGTAGGTAGGTAGGTATGTCCTTTAATTTATTTATCATTAATTGTACAAAAGGAGGGCTTAATGCTAATGCATTTTCCTCCAGCTAACACGATGAACACACTGTCTAGGTATTTGATTGAGATACATTCTTGAACAATAATATTTCCCCAATCGATTCCTAGATGGCGCTGTACATTCATCTGCAAGGGAGCCAATAATGTACGGCCAAATAATGTACAGCATGATAATGTAGGGACAATTGTTGATCGAAGAGGTACCTACCTACACCCAGTTAATCCGTGGCCACTGGTTTGAATTATCGGAGTGTATTGTACCTACTTATATTATCATCCCGTACATGTCATGAATATTGTCACGTGGTGTTAATGTACACCCAGTGAATTTACAGCATGATAATTGAAAGCCACTAGTAACGTCGAGCCTGGATTGCACTGTACGAGTTCAATAAGGCAGTTTGTTAATATTGTTGATTCGGATTGGTTAGGTTATGTTGAATGAAACATATAGGTAGGTAAATTACGCAGGAGGAGAGCGAGCAAAGCGAACGTACCGCGGCAGCAGCCGCCGAAGTGTCAGAAATATTTTTTCTTTCTATCCTTGTCGACCTTCAGAATCAGAACCCTAAAAATGTGTGCCGCGGGAAGCGCGCGAAGCAGACGTGTTGCTATTTTCTAACCAAAATTTAAAAAATAATTCCAACTTAATTACGTACTTAGCAGTATTGTGTTAAAAGTAAAATTCAATTAATCACCCAGTGACACTTACGCTATTCTTAATCCGAGAATAACGTATCGCTCTCAACAAATCGGAACCAACGACGTGAAGAACAAAGATCATGAGCGTAGAAAGATCGCCGACTAGAAGTGCTTAGCTTTAGGACCAAATCTAGCAAGCGATAATTATGGATAATTATTTTTGGATAATTTATGGATAAAGTTTCTGGAGATATCAAGACTATTAAAGAACAAATAAACAATATAAATGTAGTTCTTTACGAACATCATTCCTGAAGAACAGAGCTTGATAAAATCTAAAATAGCCAAAGACAACAAACACAGAAACTAAAGAACACATTGAAAAATACAGTCTGAACTAATACAGACGAACACACAGCACAGGACAGAAGTAACACAACTCAAAAATTCAGTTTCTCCAATACCCACCACTGCGGGAGTGCTCGAAACTATGATGACTGAAATCAAAGAACGCGAAGAAATAAGCAATAATCTCATTGTTATTGGAGTTCCGGAACAAAAGTCTGACGACAAAGACAAAAGTATAGATTTGGTTAAAACCGAAGTACCTACCTAAGTAGGTATTAAGAATTACGAAACTTGTAAATAATGAATGCAGCGAACAGCATTTATCTTTCGGGTTGGAAAAAATAAAACTAGAAAAACTCGCCCTTTGAAGTTATGCTACAAATGTCATGATGCCGTGTTATCTAGGTATTTTACGAAACAAAAGCAACATGATGAAGCAAGAAGTGATCAAGATTTTTTCTGATCAAACAACTCAACAGCGAACATAGGTACCTAGTTGAAACAAGACGTATTGATTGCGGAGAAGAAGACCTTACAATAAAGTATTTCAAAGGAATACCTACCTACCAAAAATTCCTAAACTTCAATAAAAAACTAAAATCGGGAAGTGTTCCTAAAAGTTGTCAATTTCCACCATAAATAATAACGACCTAAAAATTAGGTCGACGATACCACAGATAAGAGAAGACGATACTTATCTATTCACTTCATGCCACATCCAGTTGGGCTTACGCTGCGTACATACCTAACTTGTTTTACTTGCAAACGAACATTTGTCAGTATAAAAAATATATTTGTTACCTACTTGAGTTGTAATTTAGTTTATTACGAGCTTACATAAAATGGGTACTTACTTATATACCTAATATTAATGTACGATACTGCCCCACTTTAAACGTATGCTAATTTTAGTATTTTCTCATGTCAGTGAATTTATTAATAAGAGAAATTAAATATCATAAACCGAAAAAAAATGTTGGTAAAAACTTGACATTTTGTCTTTGCATATTGGATACCTCCGCCCGCAACCGAACTGAGATGAGAGATAACGTTTTGAACGAAATAAAGCCAGAACTCGAGTTACAAGGTGTTGATTGTGGGACTGTCAAAACACAGAGCTACAGAACTACTTAATTAAGTACATAGAACATACCAAAACAGTGTAGTTCAGACACAGAACTCGTTTCACTTCACTATTCACTTTACGCTACGCAACGCACTCGGCGACCATTGATCACGTTTGCGTTTCGATTCGCACAAAACAACAAACGTTTTCGGTCTCTTCGAGACTCGCACCCTTAGCGCCGACTTCACTCTAGTTGCGTCTCTATGTACAGACACGAGAGTGAAAGAGACGGAGCAACAAATCAGCGTGAACAATGTGCGCGTCGTCGCGTCGATCGTCGAGTAGAATATACTCCGACTAAATTAGCGAGTAGAGTTCAATGGCCGGGGTGTGACCGACAAAGCTACTCCTAAATTTGGCCGGCTGGTTGTTCGATATTTTCGTTCTTCTTAATGTCTCGTCTCTCTCGCTCGCGGCTCCGGCGGGCGTGTACTCGATTTAAGCTCCTCTCGTATTTCGTTCGTTCGCCATTTCGCTCCTACACTGAGAGCACGAAAACAAGACGCAAACGCTTTGTCGTGACGTGTGGTATGGATGGTGAACCGTACGTACCACAGATAAAATGCCGCGTCGTACCTACTTACATTAATTTATTACTTATTTAATACACTTTAGCTAGGTAAGTATGGTACCTAATCACGTTTCAATTGAAAATAAAGTACTTACCTACTTACCTAAACATACCTACTTAGGTAATAAAGTGTAAATCTAATAAACACTCATAAACACATAAGTACTTACTTGTCGGGTTTTTTATTTATTTAATAATGATTTTATATTTAGCTTTTTTCTCGAGGCCTATAAATTAAGGATTTAAGATAAGTGTTTTCGTAAGCGTTCTAATTTCTCCATAGATAAACACATAAAGATACATAAGAAAGAGCTCTTGGATCGTTGGTTATCTACCTATTTATATTAACTTTTTTTGTTGCGTCGAAAAAACCGGGTGTCCTAGAAAGAAATTAAAACGGTTTTGGAATGTCCGAACAAAGCCCTTTGGTGTACCATGTAACTTGATATATTTGTGTACTTAACTTTTTATTTTTGCCCCCTAAAAAAACCCCATAGCATAATAACTCGTTATCCGATTTAACTCATATACCTACTTACCAGTAAATTTATCAAGCACAAGCTATTGACTTAATAAATTTCATGCAGATCGGATGAACGGTTCTAAAGTTATTGCGGTACATACCTACGTAGATACATGCATACAATGCCAATCGCCCAAGTTAACCGTAAGATTTTTGTTCGCTTCGCTCACTCAATCAATAAGTACCTGACCTAGGTATTAATGTATATTGCCCTATTTTCGAATATATTTTTTATTTATAATGTCTTGTTTGTACCTAGCCTAATTTAATTAGTATATCACTTTTTATTGTTAAGTATGTTTTTTTTTACAATGTACCTATAGACCGTCCTTTGACTACAATCTCACCTGATGGTAAGCGACGATGTAGGTAGCCAACGTTGGAGCAGAACGGTCTAGAAGACACTTATTCACTCTTGCCTTGAAGAGACTGATTTGTAGTGGTCAGGAAAAACAGACGACGGTAATGAGTTCCACTCCTTAGCGGTTCGCATAATGAAGGTTGAAGCAAAGCGCTTCGTGCGAATTGGTGGCATGCTAACCAGGTATGGATGGTACTGGGCCCTGCGTCTACCTACTTGTCCTGTGGTGGAATGGAGATGGTGGAATAAGGTCATGTTGTTCCTTATTATGTTTTTCTTTGATAAATTAATGATGCTGTACATCGCAGTTGCTGGCCTTGTACCTACCTACTCCGGCGTGACGGAAGACCAGCGTTGTACTAGATAGTGCATCAAATACTATTCAAACATAAAGCGACGACCGATTTTGTTGTTCTAACCAATATTGTTCTTTGTATCTCGCCTATGTTTTTCTGACACAAATAAATATTTTAAATATTGGTGGGCATTCCACACAGCACTATCTCGCTCCAAACTAAGCCAAAGCTTGTGATATGGGAACCAGATAGCTGATATACTACTTAAGTATATCCTTTTTTTTTGTAAATACATACTTACAATATTATATAACACCCAGGTAGAGAACAAACATCTATGTTCATCACACAAATGTTTGTTCTCGGTGGGGATCGAACCCACGGCCTGCGGCACAGAAGGCAGAGCTACCACCAACTACAACTGAGCTGTGAAGGCTTGAAGGATTGATATACTTACAAAAGGATTTAGGTTAATAAAACTGGATTTCTAGATAGATAATGTAACGGATAAGATAGGAAGGTTTATTGTTTATTTAATAATGCATTTATTTACAAAAATAATAACAATGAACATACAATATGTACTTACAAAATACACATGAAACAGTTGAGCTATCTGCAGACCGTTGCGGACGATCTGGAGATAGTTCAAGTAGGTAATCCGTTGAAGTAAAAGTAATCAGTGCAGTGACAATGCAAACTGGTTTTCCTCAAAAGTTTGCATAAGTACAAAAGCAAGGCAAACTTTTGAATAGGACCACATAACATCAGGTGGGCCATCTGCTTGTTCATCAATAAGTAGTATAAAAAAGGACGATTCAGTTCTTGATGACTCTTTAAAATCAATAACGCTCGACCCAAATTAGTCCACTACTTTTCTCAAAGGTCTTCCTTGTGTAGATATCAGCTTTGACAGCCTTTAGAAAGTTCTTCGTCAGTCCATTTCTGCAAGTTCTGTCATCGTTCTTCAACATCTCGTCAATATACAGCATTTGTACCTGAACCTGCAGGCCACTTACATCTAGATATAGTTCATTCTGATCATCCTGAAAATTTAAGGCTATTAGAACGATTTTAAAAATTATCCTACTAATATTATAAACGCGAAAGTTTGTAAGTATGGATGGATGAATGGATGTTTGTTACTCTCTCACGTAAAAACTACTGAATGGATTTTAATGAAACTTTACAATAATATAGCTTATACATCAGAATAACACATAGGCTACAATTTATAAAGATATTGGGTGAATTGTCCAAAAATATGACGATAAGTGTCAAGTGAGTAGGAAAAAATTTACTAAAGATACTAGTGGCTTCCCGCGGCTTCGCACGCGTTGAAGTGGTGAGCCGTGATTGAGCCACAAACATCCAAACATCATTACTTTCGCATTGATTTGTATATTATTAGGGTAGGATATTAAATACCTACGTAGGTATAAGAGATACCTAATAGGCGTACATTACTTATATTAGGTAGGTAGGTAGGTAGGTATAGGTACTGAGTTTAGCACAAACATGACAAATATATCAAAGACAACCTTACACGGAAAGTATGTTCTTATTTGTTCCTAGTTTCTACCCCAAAAACAAACGAAACGAAACAGCTTCACGATTTTGATCCCCCAGGCACGGTAGATACCCTCAGATCTCTTCGTGCCAACTCAAGATTCTCGTTTTTAGAATGTCCCTTACAAACATTGACGCCTCGTTGTATCCTTTTTACTTGAGCGGCAACAAAGGAGGGTAACGTTTTAGGAGTTGTTTTCGAAAATCAAACTGTTTTTGTTATTTATCCACAGATTAACATATTTTCTTTTAGTTTGAAGTTACCCTTTAGTTTTAAAATATTGAAAACGTGATTTTAAATTATTAATTGTGGAGTATATTTACTTCAAGTTTGAAACTATGCGTAAAAAATCTCCCATACTAACTTTTACAGTCATTTGCACCCTTTGCAGCGGTAATTATCAAAGTTAAAAGCGTCATTCTTAATTATTTGGTCCTTAGTATATTTACCTCAAGTTTTAAGTCAATCGCACTACGCGTTAAAAAACTCCCATGCAAACTTTTACATCCCTTTACACACTTATTAAGGGTAGTTTTAAGAAACTAAAAATGCCTTTCCTATTTTTTTGCCTTAAAGTACATGTACTCCAAGTTTCAAGTTTGTAGGTTCAAGGAATACTATTTTTCATGCAAACGTTTTCAACCCTTTTACACCCTTAGGGGTTGAATTTCTAAAAAGCCCTGCTTAGTACACCTCTACGCCATAAGACCTAGATACTCTTCAAATTTCAAGTCTCTAGGACCAGCGGTCAAAAAACTCCCATACAAACTTTTACATCCCTTTGCACATCTATTAAGGGTAGTTTTAAAAAACTAAAAATGCCTTTCCTATTTTTTTGCTTTGAATTATATGTACTCTAAGTTTCAAGTTTGTAGGTTCAAGGAATACTATTTTTCATACAAACGTTTTCATCCCTTTTTACACCCTTAGGGGTTGAATTTCCAAAAATCCCTCCTTAGTACACCTCTACGTCATAAGACCTATGTACTCCTCAAATTTCAAGTCTCTTGGACCAGCGGTTTAGGCTGTGCGTTGTCTATATGTCAGTCAGTCAGTCAGTCAGTCAGGACTTTGATTCTTATAGTATTAGAGATTTGGTAAGACTTAGTAACCTCCTATCTGTGGTAGGACTAAAGTCAAATGCCAATACTCTCAATCGGTGAAGTCGGTCAAGTTGGTCTCAGTTGGTATTCCATACATGACAGGTTGCAAGTCCATCTTCGATGTAAGAGTACTAACTAGTTTCCTCGCCATGTTTCCCTTCGCCGTTTGAGAGTACCGAGTAGAGTTGTTGTAATCCAAACAACAAATATCTCCTGAAGTAAATAAAGTCTGATATCTGAAAAAGTAATCAACTCTTATTTATGAGTAGTAGAGCACTTTGTGTGTGGCTCGTCCGGGGAAGTACTACCTACCACCCTGCCTTTTTCTGCCGCCAAGCAGCGTTGCTGTGTTTCGGTTTGAAGAACACTCTTGTGCCTCATGGGCCTCATGGCCTCACGGTTGCCGGTGAAATTTCAGGAGGCTTGGCATCTCTATGCCTCAAGTTGATGGATGCAGAGCAGTGCACCGTAGAGCGCGTTCCTATCAAGCCTGGCTTACGATGCAATGCTTTGGTAGGTATAGGCACAGATAAGAGAATACTATAGTAGTATAGGTGATGGTTACTTAACATCAGATGGACCATCTGCTTGTCCAATCAGCAAGTAGAATCAAATAAACTTACTTCTGATTCATTCGGGAAACGATGCCTTGCATCGACGACTTCAGTTTGAGTAATATTTGGAGTAGAATAGGTCTCGTTCCTTTCAATCGCTCCACAGTAGTTTATGAATTCAGACAGCTTTTTCAACTCAAGTCTAAATACATTCTGCCAGTTCGAATAGCTAGGTCTCTCGTAGCACGATACATGTGATGGTGCGGATTTTGGGAAAACCGTTACAAATGAATTGTTTAAGTGCTGAAGTTGAGTGCCCACATCGTTCACAGAGTATATCAGAGATTCTTGTCTGCTACTTATTATTTCCACCTCCTTCAGCAGTTCTTCGATCATTTGTTTTTTCTCCATTCTTGAGTTTTCTAAAAAATATTAAATAAATAAATATAAATAAATATTGGTGGACATTCCACACAGCACTATCTCGCCCCAAACTAAGCCAAAGCTTGTGATATGGGAACCAGATAGCTGATATACTACTTATATACTTTTTTTTTGTAAATACATACTTAGAATATTATATAACACCCAGACAGAGAACAAACATCTATGTTCATCACACAAATGTTTGTTCTCGGTGGGAATCGAACCCACGACCTAACTGAGCTGTGAAGGCTGTCTTAATTTCTATATTTTCATTATAATGATTGCATTAGTCTATTTAAAATAAATAAATTAATATTGGTGGACTTTACACACATCACTTTCTAGCCAAGTAAACAAAGTTTACTTAGATTAAACTTAAACTTTGTTAACTTAGATTACTTTGGTTAGATTATATTACTTGGATTTATTTAATAAGTAATCTAAGTAAACAGTGATTACTGTAAACAATCAACAAAATCAAAAACTGTCAACAATAATGTATTAGATTACTTATTTAGGCACTCTTTTGTAAATAAATTATAATAACACCCAGACAGAGAACAAACATCATTGTTTGTTCTCGATGGGGATCAAACCCACGGCCTACAGCGTCAAAGGCAGATCTGCTACCAACTGAGCTGAAGGGCTGGCATTTTTTTTTATGGTAATGCATAATTAATGTTGTAAGTACTTACACAATATAGGTTAACAATTTCGTCCAGAAATTTCAACTTTTACAAAAAAATAACAAAGTTGAAATAATTGGAATTTTTCGTCCAATTAGTTCAACTGGTTGAACTTAATAGTTGTACTTATTGGAATAGGTCCTTACTGACAGTATAGCCTAACAAACTTTTAGGACAATACCTGCACAAGCACAACACAGCACAGACTGAACTCGAAAAATAATCGGGCACGTTGCGAGGACTATTTATAGGTATTACTCAGCCGACTTTAGATAAAAAAGCGATGTTACCAGCTCTCAATTACAATGGTTCTGGATATAGCCTTTTTACCTAAAAAATACCAACTAGGTAAGTTCTCCTACAACAACACAAGTCAGGCCACACAAAATTATTTTAGGACCTCTAAATTCTAACTACTTAGAACTATAATATCTTTTTTTAAATAAATAAATAATTATTCGACTCCGGACTCAATTTGGTCGCTATATTGGGGCTATCACGACCCGCCCATGCAAACGATGTCCCACTTTCTCGATTGTCCTTTATGCCCTACCACCTGCATAAATAATGACCTGGAAAACGCCACGGCTGATAGTGATAGAGATGACAATGTAATCCTACTAATATTATAAACGCGAAAGTTTGTAAGTATGGACGGATGAATGGATGGATGTTTGTTACTCTTTCACGTAAAAACTACTGAATGGATTTTAATGAAACTTTACAATAATATAGCTTATAAGTACATCAGAATAACACATTTATAACAATTTATAAAGATTGTGTGACTAACCCTGCGCAGACGTAGTCGCGGGTACCAGCTTGTACTCCATATTTATTTAAGTTGTGCGCAATGGCTAAGATGATACATCATAGGTTCATAATGGGTGATCTGGTTGAATTTGTAACGATCCTTGCATTTTCCCAAAAGCACAGAAGCTTAACCGGCTAGAAAAAGTGTTTTAATAGGATTTGCGCAATTTCACTTGATGTTAAGTGATGATGTGGTCGACGGTGTAGCACGCTTACCTAGAAGATATTTATTAACTTTTCCCTAAAAGATATTTCATTTAATAACCTGTTTCATGTTCAGAAAGAGCCCAGCAAGAAATTCTACTTCTTGGCTGTCCGCATAATTAAATTTGAAGCAAATCGCATTCTGGGTATGGTATGTCAACTATACATTGAGTCATGTATTCTTGTATTCTTAACTAGTAGTTCGCCCCGAACTGAGATCTCGTGATGCGACCCGACGAACGCATCAAAACTTTGAGTACGTAGTAGTCAGAGGCAAGTCCAAACATTATCTTTGGACTTTTTTCTGACTACCGCCTACTAACTTAGTATAGTTACCAAGTTTCAACTCTATTGGCCTATTTATTGAAGAGTTCCGTTGAACAGACCTTGGCTCCATCATCAGACCTGGTCGTCGTCACCATTTTATGAGAACTGAGTACCTCCTTAATTTATTTCAAGAAAAAAAATAAGAAAAATCAAAGGAACTGGCCGACCAGTAGAAAAGCCTTGATGTCAACGAAACTCTTAGAGATGGGAGCTCTTGGATCGCTGGTTATCTTAATTTATCTTTTATTATTGTATCTCAAAAACCGATAGTCCCAAAAAAAAAGTAAAAATTGTTTTGGGATGTCCAAACAAATGATATGACATGTAACTTGTTTTTTTTTATGTAACTTTTTTTATTTTTGCCCCCTTAAAAATCCCCATATCTCAAAAAACCTTCATCCGATTTTACTCATATACTTACCAGTAAATTTCTCAAGTACAAGCTATCGACTTATCAAATTTCATGCAGATCGGATCAACGGTTCTTAAGTTATCGCCAGACAAACATACATACATACATACATACATACATACATACATACATACATAAAATGCCAAATCGCCCAAGTTGAAACTAAGATCTTCGTTCGCTTCGCTCACTCGATCAATTAATAAATAAGTGATGCTGTTATCCAAATTATTGTTACATCTGGCGAAAATATTTCGTTTAAAAGCTGGCAACACTTGGTATTCACTAGTCGGTGAGTACCCGTATCGTATAAATGATTACCGCTTTCCTATCGAGGATCGCTGATAGCAATTTAGTTATCAACAAAATGAAAATAACAAACCAGTAATTTCTTGGTAACTGAGTACCGGTGGTCTAGTGGGAGTGACCCTGCCTTCCGATCGTAAGGTCGTAGGTTCGAATCCGATCGTGCACCAATGATTTTTTTCTATCGAAAAATGTATGTGCGCAATGCCAGTGCTCTTAAACGGTGGATGAAAACATCGTGAAGAAACCAGTTAGTATTCTAACAGCGGCGATGGGCTTGCCATCTGTCACGTATGGAGTACTAACTACCGCAAAATCTGGGTAGGTACGTGTCAAATGTTATGTTTGGACGTACCTCTGACTACCCATTAGACATTCTTAAAAGAATCTGGAGTTCTTGTTCTGGAGATTTTGTTGTCCCAACCAATATTATTCTTTGTATTTCGCCTATTTTTATGACATAATATAAACGTTTTTTAATTTGATTGGATTGAAATACAAAATGATCATGTAGGTTAATAAAACTGGAGTTCTAGATAAGATAATGTAACGGATAAGATAGGAAGGTTTATTTTTAAAAAATACATTTATTTACAAAGATAATAACAATGAATATACAATATGTACACAACACGTGAAACAGTTGAGCTATCTGCAAACAGTTGCGAACGATCTAGAGATAGTTCAAGTAATCAGTGCCAATGCATTGCCGCGCTGATGGCTGAGCCAGATAGGTAGAAAGAAAGATAGAAAAAGCATTAATTTCGGATACACACATATAAATACAGTGTATATAAAAGACCATAAAAAAGTAAGATAAAACAAGAGTAGGTAGGTACTTAAAATAAAGTAGGTAGAGACAGTTAAAATTAAAACAAGCAATGAGAAGATCCATTTTTACATAAATCTTTAGAGAGAGAAATTTTTTACATAGGTACCTTAAAACTAAAATAACACCTATTGCACGCAAAGCAATGCCATGGTGTAGGTAATTGTGCGTGAGCCGAAACGGGTCCCATCTCAGAACTTTTGTACACCACGTAGGGTAAGCAGGGGGAATGACGCTCACTGGGTAATGGCGCTCACCCCTGTAACTCGTTCAAAATAGAAGGTAGCAACACGCCACGCCGCGTGAAGCGCGAGTGTAGGGGGCCTCTAACAGACAGCGATGCAAACGAACAGTCAGCTCGTTTCATGCGACCGTGAGTTGCGTTTTTTCTTTTGCAGCCGTGCTGATCTAATTTTGGTTAGGTGTTTTTTGTCGGTAAGTCCAAAACTTTAATGCTTGTTTAATTATTAATTTAACTTAACTTACAATAAACTATTCTATTTTGTGATAATGCAATCTATTTTCAATACATGTGTATGATTTTATTTTTATTTCAAATTAATTACAACATTACCGTTTGGGGTTATACCACTCATCTGAGCGCTTAGTGACTTATTTTTTTATTGTTGTAGATATGCCAAGAAATTGTCAAAGTACAACCGCTAAACTATTGTTTATAATATTATCGAATATGTAATCGATAAAATAACGAGTTGTGGTATCGCTACACCATCTGCGGACTGTGGGCTCATGCTATATGTTCAGGGTGGGATTCCCAGATGGATAAATCTGTGCTATCTGTGTCCAAAAATAAAATATTATTATTTATAATTTGTCTTACCTCTAGTAATTATTATTATTTTATATTATATTATA
This sequence comes from Chloroclysta siterata, assembly GCA_932294275.1. NCBI lineage: Eukaryota > Metazoa > Arthropoda > Insecta > Lepidoptera > Geometridae > Chloroclysta > Chloroclysta siterata. The sequence continues at coordinate 15,206,754 of OW028604.1, read as the reverse complement.
ATAATTGAAGTTGATTTGACATCAAAGACTTTAATATATTTGCTAAATTGAAAAAGGCTAATTTTACGTACAAATGGGGATAATTGATGCTAACTTGTGAGTGTAGACTTCACTTTTAAAGTCTCATTAATTTTTTTTGAAGTAAAATGTATCTTACTTGTTATATTCCAAAAAACATGTTTGAGCGTGATTACCCCGTTCCTTGAGCGGCATTACCCAAAGTCATGGGCAATGCCGCTCAAACATGTTTTTATTATAATGTTTTCCTACTACTAGTAGGTCAAAGATACATGCTTTTGTTGTTAAATAGTTGTTTACTGGATAATTGAAGACTATGTTAGTTTTCTTAATTATTATTTACTAGCGGCCTGTCCCAGCTTCGCATGGGTGGTCATAAATTTTTTGAACTTTTTAGGATAAACTTAGACCGTGGGTTCAAGCCTCGCGTCTACTTATCTACACTAATATTATAAAGAGGAATATTTCGTTCATTTGCACGCCAGAGAGTGAAATCGCACCCCGAGCGCGACCCGTGGACCTGTTAACGTTTTTAATTTCGTCATATCTTTTGAATGGAATGTCCGATTTGAAAAATTTAAGAAGTAATCTATAGGTATTGAAACCGTCTTAATTATGAAAAGATTTATTTGGATAAGGATTAATACCAATGTACAAATAAAGACCCTTTTCTAGCGGCGGCATTTCAATTAATTTTTTATAGTAAAAGAACACTTATTGTGACATAACTATAATAGTTAGACATATGCTGTCGCGACATTTTTTGTAGATGATGACGTGTTCTACAAAATCGTAGTACATTATTTTGTTCTATCATCAATAGTTTTCGCAGCGCACGCGATGTAAGATTTTTGGTTTCCACCTTGGGTTACATTATTGGAGTTTTAGTAAGGATCCCTGATTTTTTTGAAAATATAATATAGCCTATGTTACTCAGGGATAATGTAGCATTCTAATAGTGAAAGAATTTTTGAAATCGGACCAGTAGTTTTTGAGCCTATTCGTTACATACAAAAATACAAAAATACAAAAATACAAATGTTACCTCTTTATAATATTAGTGTAGATTAGTGTAGATAATCAATAATTTGAAAAATACACCATGTTTTCCTTAGGTGAACGCCATTCCCCCTCCTTACCCTACTTCGAAAATATCTATCGATTTTTTTTATCATATTGATTCATACTGGTTTTCCTCAAAAGTTTGCGTATTAAGTACGAAAGTAAGGCAAACTTTTGAATAGGACCACTTAACATCAGTTGGGCCATCTGCTTGTTCATCATTAAGTAGTATAAAAAAAGACGATTCAGTTCTTGATGATTCTTAAAAATCAATAACGCTCGACCCAAATTAGTCTATTACTTTTCTCAAAGGTCTTCCTTGTGTAGATATCAGCTTTGACAGCCTTTAGAAAGTTCTTCGTCAGTCCATTTCTGCAAGTTCTGTCATCGTTCTTCAACATCTCGTCAATATACAGCATTTGTACCTGAACCTGCAGGCCACTTACATCTACATATAGTTCATTCTGATCATCCTGAAAATTTAAGGCTATTAGAACGATTTTAAAAATTATCCTACTGATATTATAAACGCGAAAGTTTGTAAGTATGGATGGATGGATGGATGGATGGATGTTTGTTACTCTTTCACGTAAAAACTACTGAATGGATTTTAATGAAACTTTACAATAATATAGCTTATACATAGGCTACAATTTATAAAGATATTGGGTGAATTGTCCAAAAAAAAAATATGACGATAAGTGTCAAGTGAGTAGGAAAAAATACTAATCCTGCGCAGACGAAGCCGCCGGCACCAGCTAGTTAGAAAATATAAATGTACATTTTTTCTGTTACTTGGTAGGCTACTAGGAGTCTTAGTCGGAGACAGCCTTCACAGCTCAGTTGGTAGTAGCTCTGCCTTCTGTGCCGTAGGCCGTGGGTTCGATCCCCACCGAGAACAAACATTTGTGTGATGAACATAGATGTTTGTTCTCTGTCTGGGTGTTATATAATATTATAAGTATGTATTTACAAAAAAAAAAAAAGTATGTAAGTAGTATATCAGCTATCTGGTTCCCATATCACAAGCTTCGGCTTAGTTTGGGGCGAGATAGTGCTGTGTGGAAAGTACACCAATATTTATTTATTTATTATTTATTTATTTATTTAGTTAATAGGGTCCCGTTTTACCCTTTGGGCACGGAATCCTAAAAAATATCTAGGCATATAATTCTAATTCGTGGTGGGGGAATGAGATCTGCACGGACGTCCCGCAATGGGGTGCATTGTGCATTGTCCCCCTGCTAACCTCACCCCAGCCAGCCCAACTCCTTAAAATAGCGGAGAAGGACCTTGGGTTGGTGGCAGCAATGTTCAAGCATCCCCGGTGGTGATTTGGATGCAGATGAGAGGAATGACCCGATCATCTTCTGCAGTCCAGTTTTGGACCTGGCTTCGTTAGTTGCGGAGCAGTGCAGTACCACATGCTCCACAGTTTCTTTTTCCTGAAGACATCCACGACAGGTCGCTGTCTGTCGCTCCGATCATATCTAGGCATATTAGTTATTTATATTTCGCGATATTGTTTTCAGAAAAGGTGGTTATTACAAACAGGAACGTGTCGATGGAAGGTGAAGAAGGGAAGTTCATCAGGTTCAGTTGTAAAGCCATCGGCGTGCCCGAGCCGACAGTCGTCTGGTACAAGGATAATGCGCCCTTGCCGTTAGATAGTAAGTATAATTCCTCATCATTTTCATTTTCAACCTATGTTAGTATATCAATGACAAAGATATTCTCTTTGTGAAGTGCTCGTCCGGGGAAGTACTACCACCATGCCTTTTTCTGCCGCCAAGCAGCGTTGCTGTGTTTCGCTTTGAAGGGTGTGCTTACCAGTGAAATTACAGGCACATGAGGCTTAACATCTGTATGCCTCAAGTTGATGAACGCAGGGCAGCGCATCGTAGGGCACATTTCTAACAAACGTGACTTACGCAACGCTTTGTTATAGGTGATAGTTACCACTTAACATCAGTTGGGCCATCGGCTTGTTCCACTGAGTTAGTTTATTTTTTATTTATTTATTTCAAGTTACATTTATAATTACAGGACTATCTTGATACAATGAATAATTCTTAATCTTAAATTAAATTAAAGTTGTGTAAAAAAACAAAGTCAAAAGGTATTTGTTCAGTTGATGAAGGATTACTTTGAAACGTCTTAAAACTAGAAGAATCTAGGTGCCAGTTCCACGCGACCAAGCCTTCTACCAACCAAGACTACTACTAACATTGACAGCCTTCATAGCTCAGTTGGTAGTAGCTCTGCCTTCTGCGCCGTAGGTCGTGGGTTCGATCCCCACCGAGAACAAACATTTGTGTGATGAACATAGATGTTTGTTCTCTGTCTGGGTGTTATTATATGTATACCTATATTATAAGTAAGTATTTACCAAAAAAAAAAAAAAAAGTATATTTGTATTATATCAGCTATCTGGTTCCCATATTACAAGCTTTGGCTTAGTTTGGTGCTAGATAGTGCTGTGCGGAAAGTCCACCAATATATTAAAAAAAAACATAGTTTGTGAAAGAAAATAAACAACTTCTTACTTTGCTGTATTTTCAGGAGAGAAGTACCATGTGTTATTGAACCACACTTTGGTGATCAAGAAACTGACGCACATGGACGCTGGCACGTACGTCTGCAAGGTGCGGCAAAGAGTGCTGAGTCACTACACAGACAAAACAGTCCATTTGTCAGTGCAACGTAAGTGCTTCAACACTTTTAACTATTTATTGCACCAAACAAAGTGTTTTCAAAAGGAGAACTTAATGCTAGACAACATTTTCTACCAGCCAACCTTGACAGGTGAAGAACAAGAGGTTAGCGTGCTAAATAAACGACTACTATCTTGGATACTATGATGTAAATTAATAAATACTGGCCGAAATTGCACACAACGCCATCTAGTCCCAAACTAATTAAAGCATGTACTATGGAGACTGAAAGAATAGTGTAGATATCCACTTAGAAATTTTTGTGCGAGCGAGGAGTTGTTTGACAGTGATCAGCCCCTTAATCATGAAACTCCATCATTTTTCTCATAAAAAAAATCTTAACTCGGCTGAAGCCCGAATTATAAGTGATAAAAACTGAAAAAAAAGTGAAACATCATAACTTTGATCAAATCGAATCAATTGATTCCCAGCCACGGTAGACATCTCCTCAGATCGTCAGACGTCAGAGGGAAGGGGGGATAGACAGAGGTACGTCCAAACATTACATTTGGCACATTAAGTTTGAATTTATTTACAAAGAAAATTACGTTAAATACAAGTAATAACAAAATGTACAAATTACATATGGAACAGTTGAGCTATCTGCAGACCGTTGCGAACGATCTAGAGATAGCCATTTCATTGAATATTGATATAGGTAATACCGAATCCCCAAAGGATGCTTTAATTTATAGTAAAACTAATTCCATAAATCTTTTGCTTAATTCTATACGACAAAAGTTGAGTGCGGCTGTTTTTCCATTGTTTGATATTTTGCCTGTATTTCATCCTGCAAAAAATAGCTCCTACCTTTATATCGAATTTACGTAGAAAACAGGTTGTGTATTTTTAATCGGCACTTAGGTACGTATTTGCTCAAGCTAAAGTACCTATTAACATAGTAGATACTAGCGGCCTGTCCCAGCTTCGCATGGGTGGTCATAAATTTTTTGAACATTTTAGGATAAACTTAGACCGTGGGTTCGAGCCTCGCGTCTACTTATTTCATACATTTGCACGCCAGAGAGTGAAATCGCACCCCGAGCGTGACCCGTGGACCCGTTAACATTTTTAATTTCGTCATATCTTTTGAATGGAATGTCCGATTTGAAAAATTTAAGAAGTAATCTATAGGTATTGAAACCGTCTTATTTATGAAATGATTTATTTGGATAAGGATTAATACCAAGGTACAAATAAAGACCCTTTTCTAGCGGCGGCATTTCAATTATTTTTTTATAATAAAAGAACACTTATTGTGGCATAACTATAATAGTTAGACATACGCTGTCGCGACATTTTTTGTAGATGATGACGTGTTCTACAAAATCGTAGTACATAATTTTGTTCTATCATCAATAGTTTTCACAGCGCACGCGATGTAAGGTTTTTGGTTTCCACCTTGGGTTACATTATTGGAGTTTTAGTAAGGATTCCTGATTTTTTTGAAAATATAATATAGCCTATGTTACTCAGGGATAATGTAGCATTCTAATGGTGAAAGAATTTTTGAAATCGGACCAGTAGTTTTTGAGCCTATTCGTTACATACAAAAATACAAACATACAAAAATACAAAAATACAAAAATACAAAAATACAAAGCTTTCCTCTTTATAATATTAGTGTAGATGTAGATTATATACCTCAGACAAACTTTTTTATTTTGTCTGAGTTATATACTTAAATAATCTAGAGCTAGTAATAATATTGTATAGTATACAATATTATACAAAATCATTTATTTATGCCACACGTACCTAAATACAATTCATAACACAGCCTAAACAGCTCAGTTGGTAGTAGCTCTGCCTTCTGCGCCGTAGGCCGTGGGTTAGATACAACCCACCGAGAACAAATATTTGTGTGATGTTTGTTCTCTGTCTGGGTGTTATATAATATAAAAAGTATATATTTAAAAAAAAAGTATACCTCTATAAGTAGTATATCAGCTATCTGGTTCCCATATAACAAGCTTTGGCTTAGTTTGGGGCGAGATAGTGCTGTTTGGAATGTCCACCAATATTTATTTATTTATAAAAATACAAGAAAAGACATCAAAAGTAAGTAAGTGACATGAATTGGCCGTCACTCAGCATAAAGAAGTGCGACAATCGGCACTAAACCTCGGAAATCACTGTGACGGGGGATCAAAATCGAGAAGCTGAAACGAACTTTTGGTGTTTTTCGTTCCTCAAAATTCGTCGGGAATCGAGCCCGCATTCAGCGCCTCAGAAGACATAATCTGCAAAAATTATAGTTGTGGTTAGAGAGTACTGACACTACAAATACAACACTACAAATACATTTTTGAACAGAAAAACTCATTAGTGCATTCGTTACTGTTTGTCGCACGTCAATGTGTTTCTATACCACCACTTAGATTGGCTGGTTAAAAAAGCTTGCGCCCTCATATTACCTATACTCTTATTAATATAATATAAAAATATAAATAAATAAGACCAGCTGCTAACAAGTGATCAGCAAGCCAGAGAACAAACCAACCAGCCAGAGAACAAAAACCTGGTTTTAGTCCAAACAAAAAACCCCGCAATGTCATATATTTCACTGTATAATTTATATTTTGGTTTCTTTTGTTGTTTTTTGTTTATCAGTGCAACAAAAATGTATTTTCACGGTGCCAATACTCTCAAACGTTCAAGGAAAACATTGTTAGGAAACGGGAATGTCGTATATAGAACCTAAAAAGTTCTAAAACATTCGAATCCCATAAATCCGATTTCCATATTAAAAGCTTTGGTTTGTTTGGGGCCAGATAGTGCTGTGTGGAACGTCCACCTATATTTATATTTATATTCTGTGTGTTTAACGTCCTAATTTCCGTACTTTTTTTTCAGACAAACCATACATCTACAACAGTCATACCCAAGAGCTGTACGCAAGCAAGGTTTACAAGACTGAGGAAATATACGCTATTCTCAATGAAACGTAAGTATTTCTGTTACGTAACGTAGGTTAGTATTAAACAATTAGCATACTCGTATTACCAGCACTATAGTTAAAACTAGAAATAGAATGTAGTTATAATTATTTAGCTAAAAAACTTACAGAATTACTCACAGGTTAAGAAGGGATATCTCCCAACTTATTTATTAAATACGCGTGTATTTCTGTGAGTCTAGTCTAGGAGAAGATAAGTAGGAAGGTATAAGGACGCACTGCCCTGAATCCATCAACTTGAGGCACACAGTTAAGGGGCTGACAACTATCAAACAACTTCTCGCTCGCACGTTTCGACATGTTGAAAGATATAAAATTACTAAACTCATTTTCGAAAAATCGCAATCAACCATTTTGTGTGCAATCACATTGCACACAGTTTAGTAAAAATTTCATTTTGATCGATACAAGTTTTCCTACTTAAAAGTTTGCTTAAGTACGAAAACTAATAAAGTAAACTTTTAAGTAGGAAAACATGTATCGATCAGAATGAATTAGCTCTTGTCTTCGCCTTAAGCTTCATGTGCCTGTAATTTCACCGGCAACCACACTCTTCAAACCGAAACACAGCAACGCTGCTTGGCGGCAGAAAATGGAATGGTGGAATGGTTCCCTGGACAAGCCCTGCGCAAAGAGCTCTACTACTCTTATTTAACTACATAATGTCGTAAATCTTCTGCCATTCAGCCAAACTTCACGTAATTCAGCGTTCGCTGCCCAAACTGTATGTTCTAGGTAGTAGGTTCCATTTATATTCTGCCAGTAGCTCATACGAGGTATCATTACAGTAAGAACATCACATGCAGCGCTATCGCGAACCCTCCTCCCACTTACCGCTGGTTCCGGCGCGAAAACAGCTATGATGATGACAGAAACCCTATCGTGGATCCAGAAACTGTAAGTGACTTCGAAAATTACAATGGCTGCATTGCTACGCTGAATGACAATGCTGATGCGCTGAGCCAGACAGTCACCAGCTCTCGGCTCACGCGACCACACTAAGCGTGGGATGAGGGCAGGAAGATAGATAATGATGACGAGTTTAGTTTCGGGTTCATTTACTAATGGGTTTATTGGCATTTCAGGTGATAACCGCAGAAGATGGAACGTCCTCCGTGCTGGTGCTGCGGATGCACGACACCAGCTACCTCGGCGAGTACAAGTGCTCCGCCACGAACCCAAAGGGCCAGGAGTCCATCGTGTTCCACGTCTCACTCGGCACCAGACCTGTTCCTCCGGATTCTGTGCGTACTATCATTATAGTCCAACGCTAAGAACTGCACAGTGCCAGTACTCTCAAACGGTGAAGGAAAACACCGTGAGGAAACCGGCATTTCGTAGAACCTAAATAGTTCTATAACATGTTTCAAGTGCTCGAAACAAGCCTTTTGAGGCGCACTAAAAATCCTTTCACCACACTGTTTCAAAAGAAACTAGTGACACGACAAGAAGAAGAGTGGTTTAAAAAATCTTCGAGCTAGCACTGGCAACTACCAGTGCTGAGAAAAAAGAGAAGAGTGAGTGAAGTAAAGAGTTTGAACGGAGAGTAACTACTCTCCGTTCAAACTCTTCACAAAAAAATACTAAAAACATTTTTTTTGATATTTCAGGCTGAATTGACTGTTGCCAACGTAACTCAGCTGACCTTCAACGTCTCCTGCTCTCTTTGCGATATGACAGCTAAGGACGACGTGTCTCCAGACCCCGAGCATCTGATAGTTCTTGGTATATCTCATTGTAGTTTTAAAATAAATATTGGTAGACTTTCCACACAGCACTAAGCCAAAGCTTATATGGGAACCAGATAGGTGATATAATACATATATACTTTGTTTTTATAAATACATACTTATAATATATAAAAACACCCAGACAGAGAACAAACATCATATTACACAAATGTTTGTTCTCGGTGGGGATCGAACCCTCGGCCTACGGCGCAGAAGGCAGAGCTACTACAAACTGAGCTGTGAAGGCTGTCAGTTTTCTACTAATCATCTTCTTAAGCCTAAATAAGTCTACTGCTGGATATAGGCCTTGCTCATAAGTATTTCAGAAGGTTTACTGTATTCACCACGCAGGCATGTAGATTAGTGACCGGTCCAATACTGAGTAGATGCTGCAGCCTATCTCCTGGTGCGTTCTCTTAGTCGCCTATAGTGACATTCACGGGAGGTGATAGTCCGTCCATCATCGTAATTTATCTGAAAAAAATATAATTGCCTTTTTTATTTTTCTGTTGGATCAGTCAAAGTCATAAGGTATTTATTCAGTAAAATCACAAGGATCGCTTTGAAACGTCTTAAAACTGTGAATCTAGGTGCCAGTTTCACGCGATCAAAGCCTTGTATTAAATAAATACTTGTTTCCCATGAGGATCAAAGAGAAGACGGATTTTTACTTGCAACAAAAGTACATCATAAGTAATACATAGTATACAATTGTTTCGTATCTATGACTTCACTATTTTATCTTGTATCGGTGGTTATATTAATATCTCTATTTTCAGGATACTCTTTTGAATTAGTGCCATACAAGAAAGACTTTCCAGCAGACTGGGAGGCCGCTGAGAAAATCTCTGAAGATGTTTACATCTCTGATGCTGAAGGTATGTTCATCTTCATCATTGTTATTTTCTTCTCCGCTAAGTGGGATCGGCGCAGTAGGTTATATCACTCTTCTCTGTAATTCGTGATCTGGATGCTCATTTCATAAAAATAAAAGCAAAAACCTGCCTGTAAAAACAACCCTATAAAAAACTTGTGTTGTGTCATATTATGTGGCTTTAATAATCTACACTAATATTATAAAGAGGAAAGATTTGTATGTTTGAAAAAAAAACTCAAAAACTACTTGTTACCTGAGTTTAAAAAAGAAATGTCCACCCTTGCGAATCAGGGGCATGCCGGTAGTATATAATATTAATGAGAACCTTATTTATATTTTCTATAATTCCAGATACTCTGTTTACGGTCAGCTCTCTCAACAACGGCACGTCGTACCACGTGCGCGTGCGCAGCCTCAACGCCGCCGGCTACTCCGATTGGCTCGAATTGAGCGTACCCGTCAAAACTATCAACTTCGCCGCTCGAATGGCAACCTCTCTGATACTCGTCATTGTCGCCTCCATGTTCACACTTTGTTATTAAGCCTCGTATCTAGAACAATGTTCAACTCTGGCTTAAGACTCAAGTGTATTAGTAAGAATTTTCGGATCAAAATGAAAAATACTAATCAAAATGTATGCGCTTGAATCTGGGTTGAGATATAAGCGAGCATTGCTCAAGATACGGGACTTTGCGTCCAAATTATAGGAGGGTCTAGATTTTATCTTGTTCTTTTCTTTTGTATAAATTCTTCAACTAGGATATATTTTTTTTGTTTTGCTGTTGGTGACCCAAAAAGGCTCTTTTAATGCTTTGTTCATTGTTATTCGTTATCAAAATAATTCAGAAGCTGTTCATCACACTTATAGACGAGCAAAGTATGAATAAATGTAACCATACATACATAGTGATGACTTCTAGGATGTTATCAATCTTCGTCTTTTACTAGAATCATGCTTTGGGACAGTTGTTCGTATCGTACACTAAGTACAGAATTCTCAATCGTGGACGTTCCCTTGCGTACCACAAAAAGTGCGTAATAAACATTTTTAGAGCACTTACGCAAGCAGGTTTGCTATTTAAATATAAAAAGGCGCCTTTCATTTTAATTGGTAGTAACAAAATGAAGCTTCAGGAACCAGCTGCTGGTAGGGAAGGTTTTCAACTCAAATTGAGTTTTAAGATCACACAGACAGGGTCTCGAATGGAAAACCCCGCGTTGACTTCCAATGAGATTGACATTCGACCTAAAAAGGGAGACATAGGGTGCACGCTGCACAATATTGGTCGTTTTAGATAAGGCCTATTTAGCAGTGGACGTCCTATAGGTGAAATATAATGTATATGACCTTTCTGATTCAATTTTCATGCTACCAAAACAAAGTTCACATACAGTTGTGTTCAAAAACATTAATTTAGAAGATTAGGAAAAATATACAGGCAGAGGCTTTTTGACATCAGCTTACCTTATTCCAACCACAGGAAAATGTGTATCGTTCCTGACTATGGGGGCTTTGTTTCAGTAGCTAGGCGTAGAATAAAATCCTTATTACATTCCAAAAAAATATTATGGTATTTTTTAGATAGATAATCTTAATGTTGTCTTGTCGGTTATTTTAAGTGTTCTCACAAATATTTGCCTAAAAGTAATGGCCTGGATACAATTGCTACAAGTCGCATAGTAATTTTTATATACATCATTGACTTTGATTTTATAATTATATTTCAAAAGGTCACTAAAAACTTCAGTCGAGTTATTTTCACTGTCTTTGAACTGAAGCAATTTTAAATAGGGTACATACATACCTATTTTATAATGCTATTATTGTAAATAATTATTTTAAGATTTCTTGAAAAAGCTAGGATACTTTTATTAATTTATTCAATTTTTTTAACAAGTATATTTTCACTTTTTGATTTTATTTCCGCCATATCTACTTTTATAAGTACCTTCCTTTCGTATAGTATATTATATATATCTTAAATACGAGATAAGTTACCTATTGTATTGTATAATGTATATCGGGAACTGATTTATGAATTTGTGTAGTTGTCTATGTAAAGTTAAAAATATGGCGTAAATGTTAAATGTAACATGCTTTTGATTCATAAGTGTTCATTGTAGATTATTATTAGTAATTCATTGAGTATTATACTTGTAATATAAAAAAATTGGTTTCTTGGTTCAATGTGACACTTTCTAGCCTTACCTGTGACAATATGTAAACCATTATCATTATTTGTTGTTTTGCCAATGCAAGTTTTTGTCAATTCCCTTAAAGGTTATTTTTGTGGTTTTGGCCGATAAAAATATTTAAGTATCACGCATTTTTCAGTAAGACTGATATAAAAATCCGTCATGCTTGTCCTCAATTTGCAATGTTTTTATATTAGGTAAGCGAATCTTCTGTGGGCAAATGTTCTATAACTATTGGCAGTTTCTTCTTACGAATCAATATGTGTGCGGTAAGTTTTTGCTCACAGACTCACACTATGTCTATGTTTAGAGCTATGTGTCGCTAAATTGTAGCTTGAAAAGCTTTTATAAATTTAAATTAACCTTCAAGGAGAGTTCTTTGGAAACGTCTTTGAATTTTATAAAAAGATCCAACACGCACTAATGAAGAAATGATGAAGAAGATCAAATTAATAATAATCTATCTAGGAAAGAAAAATCAATTCTATATTATTGCGTGTAACGACTGCTGCTTTAAGTCGTTCCTATTGTATGTTTACCTTATTACTTTGAAAATTATAACAATGTTAAAATGTCTTTTATAAAATGTTTAAAAGACACGAAGTGTTCATTATTATTATTTCAAGAATTTTGTAAATACGTTGAAACTTGAAAAGTAATTCCCAAATATACACTACTAACTGTTATGTTACGTACACTGGTGTTTCTGCCTCAATAAAAACAATTTTTAAAAACTAACAGTCATCTTTTATTCCTGATAACGTTTTAAACTTTAATTGCAATATGTGTGTGTATCACAATATCATTCATATATAAATAAAATAGAGGCACAAGCCTCTAGCTAAATAGAAAAAGAGCAATCAGATTTACAAAAAACTCATATCCTCAAATCTATGAATATTTTTATACTAGCCTCATAATAAACATACATCCGAGAGAGAGGACAACAATACCACCAGCAAAGAATATTCCGTAGAAAGCTCCGTCAGAGGTCACTTCAGCAGCAACAGGCGTATCAGCTTCTTCTTCTTCAGTTTCCACGTCTTCTGGCTCTTCACTCTTTATGTCGGTTCCAGCAGTAGCTGGGTCTGACCATGGTCCATCCCCAGCATTGTTTTTGGGTCTCACTCGAACCCAGTAGCTCGTGTCTTCTTCCAGATCGGTCACGGTGACTATGAATCCTGGAATAGACGAGTGATAATCATTAGGTATCGTTCCATTCTCACTCAATGAGATTTGCGAATCTTTTGTCAAATTATCAAGATTTGATGTTTGATTGTTATTTGATAAAATACATGATAGATAACACACATACCTAAGTCCTCTTCATAATCCTCCTTTACCACAAAGTATGTCTCATCAGATTTCTTCCAATCAAAGTCCCTAGGCTTTCTCTTACTTTTGAGGTACTGAACTTGAAATCCTGAAAACATGAAATCAAATGAATGATGAAAACAAATAAAACTATTTATTATACACCTCACAACATAAAAACATAAGTAAATCACTTTTAATTTCATGGTTGATGACAACCTTATGTATTAAAGTTAAATGAAAATAATACTTAATTTTCATGCACATACGAGTAATTTACGTTATAAAAGATGTTTTACCTTCAACTGGAAAATTGACTTCAGTATACCAGGTGACACTGAGTTGAACCTGGCTGTCGGTCGAATCCAAGAATTTTACCTGAAACATATTCATACACATTTATAAACATATTAATGATTTCTTCAGGATTTACATACATGGCAAAAATAATTTGCATTGTATCAGTTTACAACACTAACTAACAACATTTTAAGTAGTCTGGTATTACATATTTTGAGGGTCACTAAGACAATAAAATAGGTATGTACATGATATATTCATGATAGGATATCTAGTATTCAATTTGATGGTAAATAAGATTATTAATAAGTACCTTACTAGGTTTTTCGGGTTTCTTAATTTTATACAATATAAAATATTTCTCTGCTTCGCCGTATGTGTTGGTCGCCACACATTTGTAAGTCTGCTCAAAGGTAGTCGGACCAGCTGTTACAGATAGCACAGCTTGATTCTCTTCTTCAGAATATTTGATCTGCTTCTTGTCGAATTCAGCCAGTGTATCTTCATCGACGGATTTGAACCATCTGTAGGTAGGGGCGGGGTATCCACTTGCTGAGCAAATTAAGTCAACTCTGAAAACAAAATATTAAACATTACACTATAAGTTTATAATTGAAAGAAGAAGAAAAGAACGTTGAAGTTTATAATTAGATTTCAGATTCTAAGATTGCAAGCATAAATTCATATCTACTTGTTATAAAAGTGCTTGAGCAGTTTGAACAGAACTAGGTATAATATTGATAGAGATACAAGGAAAGTGAATGAGAAATTCCTCTTCGAAAAATGTATGTGCGTAATTCCAGTACTCCCAAACGGCGAAGGAAAACATCGTGTGGAAACCAGTAAGTATTCTAACAGCGGCGATGGGCTTGCAACCTGTCACGTATGGAATACCAACTACTGTAAAATTCGGGTATAACCCAATTATAATATTTGGATGTACATACTGATGACGCTTACTAGAGGGAGTTAAAAGCGAGCATAGCCGGATGCGTATGCGTGTGTATCTCTGACTACCTCCCCTAGACATCCTCAAATAATCTTGAGTTGATAACGGTTGAACGATAGGAACCAAGCCGTAAGTTTGTTGCCTGTTCTTCTAGGCTTTGGTCGCGTGGAACTGGCACCTAGAGTCACCTAGCTTTAAGACGTTTCAAAGTGATCCTTGTGATTTTATTGAATAAATACATTTTGACTTTTGACTTTTTTGACTTTTGATACTTAGTACTACGATATCAACCGTGCCTGGGGATCAAAACGCGAAGCAGCTGCTGTTTTTTTTTATATTTAACTTTGAAGGATATGCTTTTTCTAAGCTGAGCAGTGTATTAGGATCAATGTCATGACCAAGGTTGGGCAAATGACCGCTCCGTGCTATCAACGACCGAAACTCTTAGCGACATGAAGTAGACACATGCACTGATGTTTGTAAAGCTCTTGAATAAAATTTAGACGAAGTAGATAAACAACTAACTCACACATCATCAGCTTTGCCATACACCGCTTTTGTATCGTTGCTTGTGAACAAAGGAACATCTGTAACCAAATTATACAAATTATTTGCCGAAATCAATTTAAAAACTAAGATGACTGGTATACCTCTCATAAAGGATAGGTATTTTAGTGAAATTGCAATGCAGAAACCACTGTAACTCGTTGAACGTAGTAACTGGCCACGAACCGGAACGTGAAATACGTTGCACGAATTAACACTCGATGGATCCCTGGGTCCATCAAGTGTTGCTTCTATATTCGTTTATTTTCTTCTATATTTGCTTTCCTCACAACACTATTCGGCCTCAAACTAAGCAAAGCTTGTAATATAATGGGAACCCGATAGCAGATATATTACTTTAATCCTTTTGTTTTTGTAAATATACACCTTATCTTACCTTCTTGTATACTTATAATATATATTAACACTCAGATAGAGAACAAACATCTACGTTTAACACACAAATATTTGTCCTCGGTGGGAATCGAACCCACGCCCTACAGCGCAGAAGGCAGAGCAACTACCAACTGAGCTGTGAGCGCTGTTATCGCACTGCGAAGGTCATCCAGAATATTTAGGGTGGAAACCAACGTCTAGCAGTAAACTTCCTCAGGATTACCACGATGATGATTCTACTAAGTGGTGTCAGCGAATTTGTTTGCGAAGAGAGACGTATCTATTTTAAGAAGATATGACGTAATGAGATGGTCACTAGATCCTCAAATCCATTTCATTTTTTATGGGCAAAAATTGGTGTTTAATGTTTGCTAAGCTCTTGACGAGCTACACTTTTTTTCTTATTACTGCGTACTTAGGTAAATTGGTTGTTTTTTTTTAAATTTATAATTAAAAGCTTTGGTCGCAAAATATATAACGGTTGTAATTAGAGGTAAACGTGAATCAACTTAATTACTTTATATTATTTATCTTTTCCCGGTTTGTATGTTTACATTAGCGTTCAGCACCATTTCGCACCATGCACCTAATTCCACTTTGGTCACAAGAATGCACACAAGAAACTTGCCAAACCAAATCAAATCCATTCATCTCATTTGAGAGATGGGATATTTACGTTGGTTGCGTAGAACTGAACCTAGATTCACCTAGCTTTAAGCTGTTTTAAAGTGATCCTTCAACTGAACCTTTTGACTTTGACCTTATTTTTGTTAATATTGACAATATTGACATGGTTGAAGCTTGTATACTTACGGCTGACTTGTAATGTAATGTTAATGGCTTCTGCGTGACTGCAGCTGGGTTCTGGTGGTCCTTGTTGCGACACGCAGTTATATAGTCCACTGTCTTCAACCTCCAGTGAGGTGATAGTCAAGAGGCTTTCGAAGCCTTGGCTATTGTACTTTGTGTTTACTTTGTATTTCGACGAGTCATTGTCTTCTGTAAATAGATTGTCAGCAAAAGAAAAATTGTTATACGGTGTTTAGATCTTTGCTTCAGCAAGTTCTTAGCTTTCTAGAAGTGATTCAAAAGCAACCTTGAGTTGCTGTGATAAAAGGTGTTTTTAAATCTGCGGTCTCGATTTTTGTTCAACTTGGAAGGTAAATGTGTTTCCAGTGGCGTAGCTATCGTAGGTGCAGGTGGTGCAGTGCGCCAGGGCCCCGGAGCTCAGGGACTTTGAAAAGAGGGTCAGCCTACTCCCGAAGCTGGAAAACCTTGAGCCTGCTCACATTTTTTTTTCCATGATTTATTTTAAAGGCCAATTTAAGTTCAAGCTATGTGGTAAGAGGAGGTGAGGGCCCGATTCTTTCTCTATGCACCAGGACCCTTATCCACCTAGCTACGCCACATACACTAAGCATATCATGTACAGGAAGGCATTCTCACCCGATATTTCTTCGGAGTTCCGACTCCAGACGAGGTTTGGCTCCGGGTCGCCTTTTGCTTGGCAAGTCAGTGTGATCGACCGGCCCAGAGACGCGGTCACTTCCGTTGGAGTATCTATGAATTCTGCCGGCTCTGTAATAAAAGTTATCTTGAGGATACTGAGGTCTGTGCTGATAAAGTTTGTAAGCTCTGAATTCCAACAGCTCTGAAGACCAGGCTACAAAGACGGCTTGGCTACGAAGTCACTGGGACACCCAATCGTCGCAATCACTTTTAAGGTAGATTCTAGGGATCCTTTTATTAAAACATATGTTCGCTTCCACTGTTGGGCAAAGCTTCAAATCCTGCCAACCATCTTTCACCTTGGAAACTTCTCACTATTCTCAAAGGCATCACATCGTCCCTCCAACGCGCAACGTTTTCTTTTCCAAGAATAAGAGCTAGACACTTACGTATAACACAAAGTGGAACAACTTGAACGTTGTTACCACTTTTACACTCATAGCTTCCCGTGTCTTTGACCAGCAGCTCTGTGAAGACCAGGGCCAGGGCCGGCGCCCGGCCTCCATTGGGGTTGGTGACGAAATGCTCCTGAGTGAACACCCGGTTTGTGGGTACGCGTTTGATTGGTTTGCCAAACTGGTCCAGCCATTCTAACTGCAAAAAATACAAATTATCAGACTGTTTGATTCAGGCTAAGTTGCATTATAAAAACACTAATATGCGTCTGTGAGCGAATTAATTTTTGTACGCCCTCATCTCCTTATGGATGAACGTTTGCGTTCATAACTTTTGTGAAATGCGCGTTTTCCGAGTGCATTTTGTATGAAGTTACGACAGTTATCAACACTTCTGCTGCGAACCCCTTAGCAAACTACTCAAAAAATAAGTTGCATTACACAAAAACAAAAGCAACTCAGACTTAGGATACTAAGTGTTTTATCTCTAATACTATAAGAATCAAAGTCCTGACTGACTGACTGACTGACTGACTGACATATAGACAACGCATAGCCTAAACCGCTGGTCCTAGAGACTTGAAATTTGAGGAGTACATAGGTCTTATGACGTAGAGGTGTACTAAGAAGGGATTTTTGGAAATTCAACCCCTAAGGGTGTAAAAAGGGATGAAAACGTTTGTATGAAAAATTTTATTCCTTGAACCTACAAACTTGAAACTTGGAGTACATGTACTTCAAAGCTAAAAAATAGGAATGGCATTTTTAGTTTTTTTAAACTACCCTTAATAAGTGTGCAAAGGGATGTAAAAGTTTATATGGGAGTTTTTTGACCGCTGGTCCTAGAGACTTGAAATTTGAGGAGTACATAGGTCTTACGGCGTAGAGGTGTACCTACCTACTAAGAAGGGATTTTTGGAAATTCATCCCCTAAGGGTGTAAAAAGGGTTGAAAACGTTGGTATGAAAAATAGTATTCCTTGAACCTACAAACTTGAAACTTGAAGTAGATTTACTCCTAGGCTAAAAAATAGGAAAGACATTTTTAGTTTTTTAAAACTACCCTTAATAAGTTTGCAAAGGGATGTAAAAGTTTGTATGGGAGTTTTTTGACCGCTGGTCCTAGAGACTTTAAATTTGAAGAGTACATAGGTCTTATGGCGTAGAGGTGTACTAAGAAAAAAATTGTATTCCTTGAACCTACAAACTTGAAACTTGAAGTACATGTAGGTGTACTTCAAGGCAAAAAAATAGGATAGGCATTTTTTGTTTTTTTAAACTACCTTTATTAAGCGTGCAAAGGGATGTCAAAGTTTGTATGGGAGTTTTGTAACGCGTGGCGCGATTTTCCGTGTAAGGTTGTCTTTGTTGTATTTGTCATGTTTGTGCTAAGCTCAGTACCTATATCTACCTACCTAATATAGGTAATGTACGCCTATAAGTATCTCTTATACCTACGTAGGTATTTAAAATCCTACCCTAATAATATACAACTCAATGCAAGAGTTACGATGTTTGGATGTTTGTGAATCAATCACGGCTCACCACTTCAACGCGTGCGAAGCCGCGGGAAGCCACTAGTTTTTTATAAAATTGCTGATGGAAAAGGACATTTCAATTCTTTCCACATATGCCGACCAATTTCCCGTCTTGACAACAAACTCTTTCATTTTCCCGACCGACAATGATACGTTTACAGTACTTCCGCACCCGACAATAAATAGGAAAAACATTTTTTTTAACCTCGTTCGCCACTGCAGAATAAAAGACTGCAGTTCAATGGTTTATTTGAGACTGCCTTACGAGGCTACCCGCACTTACAAAACAACAAACCGATGGCCCACCTGATGTTAATTGGTAACCATCACTTATAACAAAGCATTGCATCTTAACTCACGCTTTAGAGGAACATGCTCTAAGATACACTGCCCTGCGTCCACCAACTTGAGGTATACAGATGTTAAGCCTCATTTGCCAGTAATTTCACCGGCCATGACGGAAGACATAGAGCGGCCTGAAAACTCCGTCACTAGTGTTGACCATCTTACATGACCTTTCTTTCTCACCCGTTGGTTTCTGGCCGAAGCTCTGCAGTTGATGGTTCTTCTCGCGCCTGCACGCAGAAACGTCTCGTTGCCATAGTTTATTTTCTCGACGGATATTTCATTACCCACTCTAGCTCCGTACACTGCATTGCATAATTAAATATCTTATTTAATTATGTGTAATTAAATATCTTATTTAATTATATTGGCTTGAATGACTCCCGTCAAACGATTTTTCTCTCGTTCGACAGCAACTTATTTTAGTGATTTTATATCGTCAAAAATATGCGAAGGGAAGAATATTATGCAACGAGAAGAATGAATGAATGTGGATGGATAGTAAAATAAGACGAATAGCGATGTAAAGTGCCACCATTCATTAGAAAAGGATTAGTTGCCAGTACAGAAAAACATCACTTCGATAATACTAAATGGAATAAAAACCAACTTACCAGCTCGATAGCCCATGTAAATGAACACAATCACGTAAAATATCCACTTCATTTTTTCCAACTTCCCTTCCCAGGACCCGTGATCACGGGAGCAGGTTTACCGTGAAAGTGTGTTAAACGGGCTTATTCGTGTTAATTAGGACATAATAATGTTGTTAATTATCACGAATGTCATCAGCGAGGAAGTGGCTAGTTGTAGGAATTGAAAAGGTCATGCCAAAATGATATGTGTACGGTATCGCAGAACATGTGAGTTAGCTTTTAACTGACTTCAAACAAAGAAGAGGTGCTCAATTCGATTGTATGTATATTATGTCATTACTTCGCCAATTATTATGAATTGATTTTGAAGATTATTTTATTGTTTGGTATGTCATTCAGATATAAATTTATTGCAATTGATTCTCGCTTTTAGAAAAAAAATAAAAATAAAAACATATTTTATACCTACACAGATGAATTATTGGTTCCCTGCAGTAGCAATAGAAGCTCTTTGTGAAAGAGTTCGTCCTTGGAAATGCTACCACCGTAATTATTTTTCTATGTGTATTAATTAAGCTATGTTGCGTGCGTTGCTATGTTCCAATTTAAAGGGTATATGTGCCAGTGAAATTATAGGCACTTGAGTGTAATGAGTAGTTACTAGTTACCTACATTAGTACTGACGACGCCGTGGAATATTACAGAGGCTCCGTCTGACGCGTTCTCTATGGACGTCTATGAGGTACTTAATACAATTGAGGCATAAGTAACCACTCAATATCAGCTGCCTTATTTCATCACTTGTTCTAACAATTTTCCTTGATGTTATTTTAGCTTTTTTATGTTGCATATTTTTCAAAAGTAATTTAATAAAATCACAAAAATCACTTTGAACCGTGTGTCACTATGATGAATGATGATTCTAGGCGCTCGTTCTATGCGATGGTCTAAAAGAACACGAAACAAACTCACGGCTTGGTTCTTAGCGCTTTTTTTGTATAATCCTTTCTAAATATGTATAAAACTTTTCATCGTGTCCCTAGTTTTTTCAAAACAGGATGGTGAAAGGATTTCCAAAAGCGCCTCAAAGAGGCTCTTTTAGAGCACTTGACGCATGCCTATACAACTGATTAGGTGACATAACTGCTGGATTCCTCACGATGTTTTCCTTCACTTTGAAAGTACCTACTTGCACATACATTTTTGAACAGAAAACTCATAGGTGCAAGACCGGTTACCACTAGACCACCAGATATTGGCGGTACTTCTATTGCCAATAATAATTCAGAAGATTTGAGAGAAATCCTTATCTCTCATACTTTCAATGACAAAAGTTTATCTCGGTTCATTGCGATGCGAATGAGAATATCTGATGTTTCCTTGTTAAAATGATGATTTAATTAATAATATAAAGTTACAAATTACTCCTCATGCGTACAATAAATCAACTTATCCAATAAGTCAGTAGGTAAGTGACTTATAAGAGGTTATTACGCTATATTTATGCTGGAAGCCAATCGCACTAGATCCCCATACTCTTAAACTGTGGAATAAGCTACCATTAGGCTTTTTATTCACTGTTTTCCGATACATTATTAATGTTGATTTATTGTTATTAGAATCTCTTATTTTTGTTATTTCCATAATCCCTAACAACGTTAAAACGTATTTGACCAATGTTATACCAATATTACACCAAACATGCCGTAATATCGGAAAATATCGAAATATCGGAATACCGACATTAAAAAATCTATATCGAAATAAAACCGGTAATTTCAAAAGGTTCCGATAGTCCATGCTCTAACCGAGACCCCGCGACTCCGATGCTTTGTCAGACCATTCGTCAGGTGAGCGGTAGTTCGACGATGCACTGGCACTAGGGTTGCCAGGTGAGTCGCGAACAAAATACGGGTTTTTTATACTAATAGTTTTTGTTTATTAATCTACATCACATAAATCAAATAAATTAGTAACAAAATATAATGCAGTCATAAAATTGTGGTCGCCAAGACTATGCTCACTTTGAGAAAGTCTTTATTAAACAATGGTATGAATATTATAATCTACTACTTACCTAACAAAATATATGCCTACTTTTGTAGGCGCTTGTGACTAGTAGTACCGACTTTCCTCAAAATACCGGACATTGTTCTGTCCGGTGGTATGACCATTTATTTTTTACCGGACAGGCCTCGAAAATACCGGACTGTACGCTTAAATACCGGACATCTGGCAACCCTAACCGAGGGAAATACATCGGTGGGGTTTTAGTCACATAGTCACAAAAAGAGAGTCTGAGGACTCTCTTTTGACAGCTCTCACAGCTCAGTTGGTAGTAGCTCGGCCTTCTGACCTGTAGACTGTGGGTTCATATGTACCTTTGTGTGATAAACGAACGGTTTGTTACAAGAACTCACAAGAAACCGCTGTAACTATTAAGTTAGACTATAAATAAATATAAATATATATTTTGGAGAAGGAAAGCTCGCGACCGCGAGATTTGGAAGAGCTTGGGGGAGACCTATGCTGAAAAGTAAAACAACCAAAATACAACCGTTGTCATATTATAATATTAGCTTAGTTATATAGTATACTTTAGATTATAAAACTTTTAGTATTAAGTTGTTTAATAAAGGCTATTGAATTTGAAATAAATAAATATATAAATAAATTAATGCCCTCGATAGGATTTGAAGACGCGGATAATTTGTGAGAAAAAAAAAACCAAGCGTAATCACAAATATGGTGGAAGCCAGTTAAGGCGGAGGCGTTAGTCCCGTAATTTTGCTAGTTTTCGAAGCATGCCGTAGAACCTAAAAAGTTCTACATGCGTCAAGTGTTCTCGAGAAGCCCCTTTGAGGCGCACTTAAAATCCTTTCACCACACTGTTTCGAATGAAGCTAGTGACACGACAATAAGTAGAAAAAGTTTTCGAAGCTGGTTTCTTTTTGGTAGAAAAACTTGTATGGATCAAAATAAATAAATAAATAAATAATATGTTTGCTGAACTTTTGTAATGTTATTCTCCGGAACTAGGTTGTAAGCGATTTTTCATAACTGCATTCATTCTTTCGTCGTTTCACTAGTTTCTTTCGAAAATGTTAAAATGTGCTAGTGAGAAATTGTTTAACTGGTTTCAGCCTCTTAACTAGTTAAATCTCGTGCTTTCTATAAATAGAACATCTACTTATCTCAGAAGGTAATCAGAATCACACCTACTTTTTTATTATAATAATTTTATTGTTTTTCAAAACCAAATTACAACCACAATTGATAGCTAGTTATTTTATTATTCACATAGTTATATATAATTATATTATTGTTTTTATTATAATCATGCTTTGTTTTATGATAACTATCTCTAATACTATAAGACTCAAAGTCCTGACTGACTGACTGACATATAGACAACGCACAGCCTAAACCGCTGGTCCTAGAGACTTGAAATTTGAGGAGTACATAGGTCTTATGGCGTAGAGGTGCACTAAGAAGGGATTTTTGGAAATTCAACCCCTAAGGGTGTAAAAAGGGTTGAAAACGTTTGTATGAAAAATAGTATTCCTTGAACCTACAAACTTGAAACTTGGAGTACATATACTTCAAGGCAAAAAAAAAGGAAAGGCATTTTTAGTTTTTTAAAACTACCCTTAATAAGTGTGCAAAGGGATGTAAAAGTTTGTTTGGGAGTTTTTTGACCGCTGGTCCTAGAGACTTAAAATTTGAGGAGTACATAGGTAGTATGGCGTAGAGGTGTACTAAGAAAGGATTTTTGGAAATTCAACCCCTAAGAGTGTAAAAAGGGTTGAAAACGTTTGTATGAAAAATAGTATTCCTTGAACCTACAAACTTGAAACTTGGAGTACATATACTTCAAGGCAAAAAAAAAGGAAAGGCATTTTTAGTTTTTTAAAACTACCCTTAATAAGGGTGCAAAGGGATGTAAAAGTTTGTATGGGAGTTTTTTGACCACTGGACTTAGAGACTTGAAATTTGAAGAGTATATAGGTCTTATGGCGTAGAGGTGTACTAAGAAGGGATTTTTGGAAATTCAACCACTAAGGGTGTAAAAAGGGATGAAAACGTTGGTATGAAAAATTGTATTCCTTGAACCTACAAACATGAAACTTGGAGTACATATACTTCTAGGCAAAAAAATAGGAAACACATTTTTAGTTTTTTAAAACTACCCTTAATAAGTGTGCAAAGGGATGTAAAAGTTTGAATGGGGGTGTTTTGACCGCTGGTCCTAGAGAGACTTGAAATTTGAAGAGTACATAGGTCTTATGGCGTAGAGGTGTACTAAAAAGGGATTTTTGGAAATTCAACCCCTAAGGGTGTAAAAAGGGTTGAAAACGTTGGTATGAAAAATGTTATTCCTTGAATCTACAAACTTGAAACTTGAAGTAGATTTACTTCAAGGCTAAAAAAATAGGAATAACATTTTTGGTTTTTTAAAACTACCCTTAATAAGTATGCAAAGGGATGTCGAAGTTTGTATGGGAGTTTTTTAACGCGTGGTGCGATTGACTTAAAACTTGAGGTAAATATACTAGGAAATAAATAATTAAGAATAACACTTTGAAATTTTGATAATTACCCCCGCAAAGGGTGCAAATGACTGTAAAAGTTAGTATGGGAGATTTTTAACGCATAGTGCGATTGATTTCAAACTTGAAGTAAATATACTCCACAATAAATAGATTAAAATCACGTTTTCACTATTTTAAAACTACCCCTGCAAAGGGTGCAAAAGACTGCCAAAGTCCCAAGGTTTGTATGGGAGATTTTTAACGCGTAGTGTAATTAACTTCAAACTAAAAGAAAATGTGTTCTGTGGATAAATAACAAAAAAAACAGTTTGATTTTCGAAAACAACCCCTGAAACGTTACCCTCCTTCGTTGCGCTCGAGTAAAAAGGATACAACGAAGCGTCAATGTTATATTCTGTGTTATATATGGGATATTCTAAAAACGGGAATCTTGAGTTGGTACGAAGAGATATGAGGGTATCTACCGTGATTGGGGATCAAAGTCGTGAAGCTGTTTCGTTTCGTTTGTTTTTGAGGTAGAAACTAGGAACAAATAAGTACATATTTTCCGTGTAAGGTTGTCTTTGTTGTATTTGTCATGTTTGTGCCAAACTCAGTCAGTACCTATACCTACCTACCTAATATAGGTAATGTACGCCTATAGGTATCCCATATACCTACGTAGGTATTTAAAATCTTACCCTAATAATATACAAATCAATGCGAAAGTTACGATGTTTTGATGTTTGTGGCTCAATCACGGTTCACCACTTCAACGCGTGCGAAGCCGCGGGAAGCCACTAGTAGGTAATAAAAGAAAATAGGCGGGCACGGATCGATGTTTTTAACCTCGATGGGCTTACGTCTGTAATCGCCAGGCACGGTAGACATTTTTTCAGTTCGTAGGAATTCAAAGTATCGCTTACTGACGTTGGTGCTATAAAAGCCCGTTGTTAATGGGATGACATCCGTCAAACAACTTCTCGCCCGTATTAGAATAAGGTATAGTTAATTATGTAATAATGCTAATTATGTAATCAATTACGTACCTAAAATTATTTTAGGTACGTTTTACATTAGCATTATTACATAATTTACCCTATTCTAATACTCGCATAATTACCTGTACAACATTTTTGAAAAAATTAAATTACTGAAAGAAGTTATGAAAAATCAGAAACAAGAAAGTTTAGGAGAATTTTTTTTTGGAGTAGACAAATAATTTGCTAGAAAAAGCTTAGACAAAACAAAACAATAAAAAATGGAAGAAAGAAAAAAACACTAGGAAATGTAAAAGCAAATAGCTGCCAGTAGGTTTTTGTTTGCTACGTTGCCTACCGTTTTGTAGGATTCCGTACCCAAAGGGTAAAACGGGACTCTATTACTAAGACTCCGCTGTCCGTCCGTCTATCTGTTTATCCGTCTGTCACCAGACTCTCATGAACCGTGATAGTTAGATCGTTCAAATTTACACAGAAAACAGAATAAAAGAAATATTTAAGGGGGCTCCCATACAAAAAACGTGTTTTTTTTTTGATGTTTTTATACACCACTAATTTGTGACTATCAAAAAAAATTTAAGGACAGTTGCAGCAAAGGCTACTAATGCTATTGGCACTGTCAAGAATTTTTAATATTTAACTTTTACCGAGATATCGAGGTTTGTTTTCAACCAAAATCCTGCACAATTTTATGGACACACTACAAGAAAATACTACGGAATACTACTGCTAGTCAACATTGTAAACACTCCATTCATTATGACTCCTTCCATCTACCGTCTCGTCGTATAGTACCTACCTACGTCACATCATCTTGTCGCACTCATCGTATTCCTTCTCTCTCGCTCACTAGATAAATCATTCAATGGGTAGGTAGGTAGGTAAGTATCATAAAAAGGCATTATTTTTGGGATTTTTTTAATACTTTTATTTGTAATTAATTGCCATTTTTCCTTCATAATTTTACGGGCTTAGGATGTCAAGCTATTTACAACAATTAAAGTTATTTACAGTATGTACTTACAACTACGCACGTATTTACACTTCCACTAACCTACAAGTATTTTAAAAGTTGTTCAAAATGTCCACCTTCATTGTCAATGCAAACACACACACGTTTTAACAAATTGTTTTCAGGGAAATACTTAGTCTTTGCACTATCAAAAGGGTCTAATGCGCTGTTTTAGGTCCAGCGCATTGTTAGGCTCACTCACATACACTAGTCTTTTTATTTCGTTCCACAAAAAGATTGGGAGTGTCAGATCGGGCGAGAAAGCAGGCCAGGCAACTGGGCCACCGCGACCAATCCATCGGGTGCTAAACTCCTGAGATAGGTACTCTGGCACTGCGCGATGGTAGTGCGGTAGCGCACCATCCTGCTGAAACCATAGCTCCCGCCAGGTTACTAACGGAATATCCTCCAGCCTGGCGATGGCTAGTAGTTCCTGGGTCAGCTGAGCGCACAATCTTCCAAGCACAGGACTGGCTTGTGCTAAAGCGACGTGCCGCGTCACGCGTGTTCCTCCGAGGATCTTCTTCAAAATCATTTAGGACGTCATCGTAGAAGTTTCGGGAGTATGCAGGCCCTCCTCGTCCTTGCGCATTAGGGTGGCTCGATTTTTTCAAATGTCGAAAACTTAGTACGGGTAGGTCTCAAAAGTTGCATTGGATGATAATAATTAAAAAATAATTAACAAAAAAAATATTGCATATAACTTATAGCCCTCTACCGGGACCTAAATAAAACGAAAAAAGCTAATTTTCGACTCCGCGTCTTATCTGATTTACTTGTATGTAATACCATTTTTACTGCCTATATTGAACTTTTTTGTAACATGGTATAATCTATTGAGTGATATGCGAGGTTTCCACTTCGTGCACTCATTCATTAGAGAGCGAGATGCACTTGCATTTCACCAAAACTCATAGATTTTCGCAGTGCACTCGAGACCTTGACTCGGGAAAACCACTATTATTTTTGTTTTGTTTTGAAAGTGTTTGCATAATTGATATTGTCTCGCGTTAAAAGAGGCTCATTTGGACTGTATTTTCAGTTAATTTTAAGTGATATTGGCCTTACGAGTGTGTCAAATACGTACTTTCTAAGAATGAGTTCAAAAGTGTTAAAAGCTCGAAGTGACGTAAATTTTCCTATCTTTGGAACACCCATTGTATTATGTGCGAATGTATTACATACTGTAAGCGACGCAATAAAGTCTCTTTGGTATGTGCGCCATGATTAGCAAGAAAAAAACAAAGGAAAACAGTCATGTGTTACCGACGTTCTTGCCTCTGTCTGCCGCGAGATCGTAAAGATCTGGATTTCTGCTTTGATTCCTTCGACTGTGAGCACTAAACGCATTTAGGACTTGCTCAAGAGGTAGTATGATGAATACTTAAAGCTTATTCGCTATCCTTAACAAAAAAGAACGATATGAGGAAAATTTTCAAACTTTTCGTCAAACATAACAAGTCTTTTTGATATCGCGGCTTGTAATGCACCTAGTTTTGATTCCTGCACCTGTTTTAGGGATGAGAAGACTTCTACTATTGAATGGTCGTTCCTTTTAGTCCAAAGAATGAACAGAAAAATGGTGGTAGGTAGCCTCGATCATCACGCAACCCAAAAAATGCAGCGAGCATTTGAAAGGCGCATGAAAGTTCCTAAAACGGAAAATGTCCGCAATAAAGTAGACCCAAGTGTAACTGAAAATTCATACTGGGAGTAAAGAGATGAGAGACTCTATTGGCAACAGAGAACTGGTACCGTCCACATCAGCTGCAGGTCAAAAAACATAGTAAAATACAACACCGTAAGTCTGCCGAAGTTGGCGAGCGTATGTGTTCGAAATACCGCAATTAAACTTCAGTGCGAGCCGATACATTGAAATGATTCATTGGAACGAGTAATAAGTGACCTTTTATATTTTAATCTGAAATCCGGTGAAACATAGGAATGTTTCACAGGATTTCAGGTTCAACTTTGCTGCAAATATTGCCTAATAAAGCTACATTGTAGAATTTTCGAAATTTCCCTGTCCCACCTAAGGTGTTGAGCGTTGTGTGAAGCTAGTCACTGAAGCTTCTATCACAGTAGCAGGATAAAAGGTGCGCGAAGCTCTTATCCGTACGAAAATGCAGTCTAGATCTTAATGCCGTCCTTTCATTGTAAGCCCAAATTCAGATGCTAAAATGGGAGATTTTCCTCTGATTGACATTCATTTTTCACCACAATATGTCAGTTAAAATGTTACTGTCTGTTCTAAATATGTTTAAACAATGCTTGGTCAATAATAAAACGTATTGTATTTGGAATTAACTTGTTTTATTTTAATATTTTATTCGCTTAACTTTGGTTAGAAATTTTCATGATAACCGAAATTTCAAACGCTGGTAGAGGGCTATAAGTTATATTAATAAAAAAAACTAATTACTAAATTTCATTGTTCTTGTCATTCTGCAATTTTTGAGAACTACCCATCAGCAAAAAAACCAAAAAAAAAATTTTTCATTCAAATCGACCCACCCTATTGCGCATGCGACGGCACGTAAACAGAGCCATGGTCCAATATGCGTTGGTATAATATGCTGGACATCGTGGAGTAATTTGGTTGCCGATTGTTTGGGTACAATTCGCGGTACATCCGTAGGTAATCACTCACATTTCCCCAGACTAAAAATACGTACGTTACATGTATGCGTTATTCTCTGGCCTGGCAGTGTACTGACAAGCTATCGTGAACGTGAAAACCACAATAAATTAAGTACCTACCCGCGTACAATTTTTATTTTACGGATGTTACATTGTAAAAGGATCATACAAAAGAACGGTAGGAACCAAGCCGTAAGTTTGTTGCCTGTTCTAGGCTTTGGTCGCGTGGAACTGGCACCTAGAGTCACCTAGCTTTAAGACGTTTCAAAGTGATCCTTGTGATTTTATTGAATAAATACATTTTGACTTTGACTTTGACTTTGACTTTGATGTCACCTTCGATCAACAATTGTTGATCGAAGGATGTCACTGACCTGCATCTAATTTAGAGTAGGTACCTATGTATGGGTTTCGTTCGACACGAGTTTGCCGGCCATAGATAAAATAATAGTTAGTATTGCGCGAGCGGCGCGTTTTGTTTCGTTTCGAACGAGACAAAAATTTATGAATGGATGAGAATGAGACTCGGGTAGAAGACTCTGTAGTAGGTACGTACGGATAATGGGTAACTAGTTATCATCCTTTTCTCGGGATATTCTTTTAAATAATTTTTTTTGAGTTTTAACTACATAAATGTGATCAGCAACTGACACTGAGCATACGGTTTTTTTTTTTTTGGTAATTACAAATTAGTGGTGTATATAATAGTACGGAACCCTTCGTGCGCGAGTCCGACTCGCACTTGGCCGGTTTTTTTAAGCAACAAAAAATGCCTCACTAGTAGTTTGTCTTCTAGTCGTGGCAGTACTTTTTTCAAAATAGTGTGGTTAAAGATTTTAAAAGCGCCTCAAAGAGGCTGCTTTCGAGTACTTGACATATGTTTTAGAACTTTTTAGGTTCTACGACATGCCGGTTTCTTATCGATGTTTTTTCTCTGCGTATGAGTTTTTCAACAAAAAACTCATTGCTGCGGTTTGTAACCAAATGCTCTCAGTATAAAAGTACCTATAGTCGCGTTAAATTCTCGCTGCAGGTTCGGTCAGTGCTCAACCTATAGTCGCGTTAAACTCCCGCTGCAAACTCGATCATAAATCATCTTAAGGCGAAGACAAGAGCTAATGTGACTCTCGCTCGCACGTTTCGACATGTTGAAAGATATAAAATCACTAAACTCATTTTCGAAAAATCGTAATTAACCATTTTGTGTGCAATCACATTGCACATCGTTTAGTAAAATTTCATTTTGATCGATACATGTTTACGTGCGAGCGAGAAGTAGTTTGATGATTGTCAGCCCCTTAACACACGCTTAAACAAAAGGATCGTCCGTTTTCCTAAGTGCAAAAGAGGGGGAGAGAGCAATATTGCTGTCTCGTTCCGATAACTTATTACCGAGCCTGCAGCGAGAGTTTAACGCCACTATAGCCTAAGTACCTAGTTGGTTTTCCGTATTGCTGGACCGTTTTTCCAGCGGGTTTTGTATCGACACGCAAGCACTGCGATTGCCAACATCCAGTTCACAGCCCGATAAAGGTCTCCGTACAAAACCCGCAAAAAAACTGGCTCACAATACAGAAAACCGAAAAACAAAAAGATCTCTGACTTGAGCAGCAGCTGTATAACAAAAAATTGGCCTTTGCATTTATTTTTACATACAAAAGGCAACTTTTACATTTGTGCTCCTATTTATAGGACTTGTTAATTGCCTGGGACGGATTCTTGGATGGAATTTAGTATACTTCTACTCAATTTTTTTAGCTACTCGGTGATGGAACAAGCAGGAGGCCCACCTGATGTTAAGTGTTAACCATGGTATAACAAAGCATTGCCTCGCAAGCCACGCACGGTATGAACTTGCCCTACGATGCACTGCCCTGGGTCCATCAACTTGAGGAACATAGGTGTTAAGCCTCATGTGCCTGTAATTACACCGGCAACCACACTCTTCAAATCGAAACACAGCAACGCTGCTTGGCGACATAAAAGGCGTGGTGGTATTACTTCCCCGGATGAGCCCTTCACGGAGAGCTTTACTACTCTTTAAAACTTTACTACTCTACTCTTAATATTGTCAACCTATGAATTTATTTATAAATCATTTGTATAAATTCCTAAACATTTGTAAGAAAATAAATAAATGATAAAAATATGATAAATATCGGTGGAGTTCCCACACAACACTATCTAGCCCCAAACTAAGCAAAGCTTCTAATATGGGAGCCAGATAGCGGATATATTACTTTTTTGTAAATACAGGTAATAATACACCCAGACAGAGAACAAACACCTATGTTCATTACACAAATGCTTGTTTGTTCTCGGTGGGGATCGAACCCACGGCCTACAGCGCAGAGGGCAGAGCTACTACCAACTGAGCTATGAGGACTGTCAAAATTAATGATCAATTCCAAAAAATAATAGTTATGTAAGTAATACATAATACTTATGTAAATAATTATATGTACTCAAGCAAATAAGTAATGTATTATTGCACCGCGTTACCCAAGTGTTGACCTAGTACTGCGATGTACGTACTCATAGGTAAATTAGTCTGTCATCACAACACCGGCTAAGCACGAGTTTGGAACATCTTCTTTGGTCTATATACCTAGTCTGTATATGTAAATAAATAAGTATAAATAAATAAATATTGGTGGACTTTTAGCACAGCATTATCTAACAATAACTGATATAATACATATATCCTTTTTTTCTGAGAATTCTACTCGGTTAATACCATGCATGCCTCAGTTCCCGTTTCTGAGACAACATTTTTTAAAGAATTAATTTACCTATGTATTGTCCATGTTAGGACATTATTAAAACGCTGAAAATTACAATTACATGTCAAAAACTGTCCATCCAAACCGTCAAAAACTAGTGCTGGTCGTCCAAGTTGGGAAACGAGTGTCTAATGTCTATAGCTTTCATGCGAAATCAAAATACGTATAATCATTAGCAAGGTGATGGAAACTTCGATGCTATTGCTTGATTTAAGTACTTGATTTTTTCTGCTATTGTGTGTGGAAATTGTAAAGTATATGGACGTACCTCTGACCACCCCTCTTAGTCATCCTCAAAAGAATCTTGATTGGTACTTGGTACTAAGAGGTCTAAAGGAATATCGACAGTGCCTGGGGATCATCATCATCATCATTTTCCTGCCCTTATCCCACTTCATGTGGGGTCGGCACAACAGGTTTTTTCCCTCCACTCTCCTCTATCAGCCGTCATCTCAGCAGTCACTCCTTTCTTACTCATGTCCTCTTTCACACATTCCATCCATCTTTTCTTTGGCCTACCTCTACTCCTATATCCATCCACATTCATCCCTAGCATTCTTCTCGTTACATGACATTCTTCCCTTCGCATAACATGCCCATACCACGCTAACCTATTACTCCTCATCTTTTCAGTCACTGGCGCCACTTTCAAACTGCCCCTAATAAACTCATTCCTTATCTTATCCATTCTCGTCACACCACACATCCATCTCAACATTCTCATCTCCGCTACATGCACTCTCCTTTCATCCGTCCCTTTGGTGGCCCAGCACTCAGATCCATACAAAACGACAGGTCGTATGATCGATTTGTAAATTTTCCCCTTTAGTTTGAGGGGCATTCGCGGATCGCACGTTGTTCCTGTGACCTGTCTCCATTTCATCCATCCTGCATTTATTCTGTTCTTTACATCCCTATCAATCTCACCATCATTCTGTACTACTGAACCAAGGTACCGAAAATCGGAGCAGACTGGTAGGGATACACCATCTAAGGCAATCGTAGCGAAACTGGAGGGACCACCGAAGTCACAAAACAGATGCTCTGTCTTGGTCCTGCTTATCTTCAATCCGACACTCTCCAATTTCCCCTGCCATTTTACCAGCCTGCTCTGGACCTCAGTTGCGTCTTCTCCGATAAGTACGATGTCGTCGGCGAACAGCATGCACCAGGGTGACTCCTCCTGTATGTCTGATGTCAAAGCATCCATTACCAGGAGGAACAAATAAGGGCTTAAAGCCGATCCTTGGTGCAAGCCTACAGCCACATTGAACTTATCGGTAACGCCAGCTTCGGACCTAACTTGTGTACAAGCTCTATTGTACATAGCCCGAATAAGCTGCAGGTACCTCCCAGGCACTCCTTTCTCTCGGAACTCTTTAGAACAAGATAAAAATAAAATGCTCCATAAGAGTAATTAGAAGCATTTTCACACAGCTCTAAGGTATATTTTTTTTTTCTCTACAACGTGTGCTGAAAATCAACGTCATACGTAGCCCCGAAAAAGATTTATAAAAATCCATATCAGATACTTTAAGACTATCTTCTACCTCAAATTTCAGTGTTTTTTATGCTAAGTCATTATATCAAGCAAAAAATTATAATTACCTAATTAATACCTAGCAACCTTGTTTTGCTTGATTTGTGACTGCGATTAGCACGTTTCTATGAAAGCACGTCAGTGAAATAATCACTGTATCACAAAATTTTGCGGTAGAAGTAAAGTGTACCTATTTTTTTCATTTTCATAATTATGATAGTTTTTTTTCTGGGTCGTATAAATCCACTTATACCGTGCTCACTTGACGTTGAGTAAAAAAATGATTTTATTAAATATAATTAAAGCCATACTTATAAAACTTACCGGTGAAGCCCTAACCACCTGTCCTAAGCACAGCTGTCAGCGGGGGGGGTTGATATAATACTTAAATATCATTTTTTTAATATCATTTGTAAATAC
The DNA here is from genome assembly GCA_932294275.1 of Chloroclysta siterata. NCBI lineage: Eukaryota > Metazoa > Arthropoda > Insecta > Lepidoptera > Geometridae > Chloroclysta > Chloroclysta siterata. Next base: position 15,173,383 of record OW028604.1, on the reverse strand, counting down.
GTACTATACAACAACATAGCGCCCAGACAGAACAAAACAAACGCCTACGTAATGAATGTGGTAGATAGGAATTTATTGCGGATATCACGAGATCTTCTTGAAAGATTAATGTTTAGGTTTTTCAATATTTAATTTAATTTCTATTCATTCAGCTTTTTTGTTTTTTTACCTTATAAATATTTAAGCTGAATCTACAGTGTGTTTTCTTTAATAGGCATATGTTTGGAGGAAAATGAAGTACTTTTTAATAAAAGTAAAAAAAAATACTTAGTATATTTTTTCGGTCAAGCGCTATACATCGTTTGCGAATACCTAAAGTAATACAGGGTACCTAGCTTTTACCAATTTTTATATTTATTGATCGAGTGAGCGAAGCGAACGAAGATCTTAGTTTCAACTTGGGCGATTTGGCATTTTATGTATGTATGTATGTATGTATGTATGTATGTATGTATGTATGTTTGTCTGGCGATAACTTTAGAACCGTTTATCCGATCTGCATGAAATTTGATGTGTCGATAGCTTGTACTTGAGAAATTTACTGGTAAGTATATGAGTAAAATCGGATGAAGGGTTTTTGAGATATGGGGTTTTTTAAGAGGGAAAAAATAAAAAAAGTTACATTAAAAAATCAAGTTACATGTCATATGAAAGGGCTTTGTTTGGACATTCCAAAACAATTTTTACTTTTTTTTTGGGACGCTCGGTTTTTTAAATAAAACAAAAAAAGTGAAATTTAGATAACCAGCGATCCAAGAGCTCCCATCTCTAAGAGTTTCGTTGACATCAAGGTTTTTCTACTGGTCGGCCAGTTCCTTTGTTTTTTCTTATTTTTTTTTCTTGAAATAAATTAAGGTGGTACTCAGTTCTCATAAAATGGTGACGACGACCAGGTCTGATGATGGAGCCAAGGTCTGTTCAACTGAACTCTTCAATAAATAGGCCAATTGAGTTGAAACTTGGTTACCATACCAAGTTAGTAGGTGGTAGTCAGAAAAAAGTCCAAACATAATGTTTGGACTTGCCTCTGACTACCACCTACTCAAAGTTTTGGTGGGTTCGTCGGGTCGCATCACGAGATCTCAGTTCGGGGCGAACTACTAGTTATTTCAAATTATGTAGATTTAATGTATTTATTTAAAAAAACAGCTCCCTATCATCTATGGTTGTGAATTAAACTTCCAGAAATCATTTTAGCTTTCAACAATTTACGAGCGATACAATTTTTGTTTCGAGCAATAAATATTTTTCTCTATACTTATCTATATCTGTTCAGGATTAGTTATATAATATATAAGGGGTATCCGTTACAAGATTAAACAATTGATTCAAATTAATCGATAGATAAAATGAGCCATATATTTCAAACAGTTGTTTTATATCGGTCTAATGATCGGAAACGTACGATAAAATGTCATTATGAGAAATGACGTCTTCAACTATGAAAACCAGACGGCTGTTAGCGACAAAACACACCAACATCGTGAGGAACGTGAATTTGTATTCTAGCAGCGGTGATGGGCTTGCAAACTGTCACGTAAAATCACACATACTTACTATCATCATACTATACCTACTCTTAACACTTACCTACACTAACTTAACTTAATTAACATACGATTACTATTGCAAGATCATTTATGTATTTATATATAATATTTATATATAATATTTAGAGATAATATAAACATAATACCATGGGTTGTACTGACACTGGAACAGTCACTGAACATGGGTTCAGTGACTGGACCAAGGTATCGGCAGAATAACAGCGCTGACCTGTCTTCGGATAGAGAAGCATAAAGCTGAGCTGTGACCTGTTTGCTGCTGTAACACACACTATTATAATATTTTAATATATTATTATGTTCCATAGGTAGGTCTACAGTCAAATTACCCTAAAATTTGTTTGTTATTTAATTAATTGTAAAAGAGTTTGAGCAATCAAACAAGTGTTCAAACAAGTGAAGCTAAGTCTGGCGCCGCCTTTATATTTGGTATCAAATTGTTATTTTTAAAACAAGCGAGTGGTATTTATTTTCGCTTGAGACTTCAAATCTTCAAATTGACAATCGTCTCGAGTGTTATCGAGTTAGGCTCTTCACAAATATCTTCATGTAATTTATGATTCGTTTTACTAATGAACCTCGCTTGACATTGTAAGGTAGGTACATACCATGGCTGAAATAACATTTGTTTAAAGTTTTTATTTTATTATATTATGTATTATACAAGGTGTTAAAATACTAGTACCCAAAACTTCAGACAGTTCAATACCTATCTGGCTAAAAAAAAAACAGCTGTTTCATACATGAAACAGCTGTTTTTTTTTCGCGTTCACAGTGTTGGTTCCTTAGAAAAAGTTATTCATATTGATAGGTACTTTAGCCCCCTGAGGTTTTAGATACAAGTATTGAAACACCTTGTATATGTACGTAGGTAACTAGGTTCCTACATGTCCAACGCCTGATAGTGACTATACAAAATTTTAGAACACAGTACCTACCTGAAGTCTCAGTATTTTTTTTTTTCGTTTTCTGTATAGTCAGTCTCCGTTTTTTTAAGGAGACTCTGACACTGAATTATTAAGAGCAAACTTTTATTGCGCAACATCTCTATTATAGTATCTCTGTACACGACCGGATTATATACCGGATAAATTTGATTATGTTTACCTTTTTCTGTATGCCTACGCTTCACTAAACTTCAATAATATATTATATTACATTGTAAAAGGATCATACAAAAGAACGGTAGGAACCAAGCCGTAAGTTTGTTGCCTGTTCTTCTAGGCTTTGGTCGAGTGGAACTGGCACCTAGAGGCCTAGAGTCACCTAGCTTTAAGACGTTTCAAAGTGATCCTTGTGATTTTATTGAATAAATACCTTTTGACTTTGACTTTGATTTTGACTTTTGAACCCGCGATATCGGAAAGCGAGGTATTTCACTAGAAAACTATTGTAGTGCTCTCTTAATTAGTAGGTACTACGAGTATCATTAAATTGAAACTGAAACAGCTTCACCACTTTGATCCCCAGGCACGGTAGATATCCCCTCAGATTTCTTAGTAACAAGTACTAACTCCTGATTCTTTAAAGACGTCTAAGGGGGATAGTTAGAGGTACATTTGGCACACATTTTGCAGTAGTTGGTATTCCATACGTGACAGGTTACAAGCTCATCGCCGCTGTTAGAATACTAACTGGTATTCTCACGAGTATTATTATATCGGTACATCACAAAATACGTAAGAAAAGCACTAAATTACCTTGAACTAAGTATATCATGTTTTGAGCGTTTTGTCCTCATTTAAATGCTCCAATAATTTTAATGATAATCTCCACTACGAATGAAATTGACCTTGACATCATAGTGCACCGTGGTGGAGACGCCTGTGGGTTTGATACCCGAATCTGGACAAAAGTACCTCTGCAATTTGCAATCTGCAATTTTATTTTTACAATACCACCACACAACAAGAGTAGTAGAGCTCTTTGTTAAGAGCTCGACCGGGGAAGAACTGCCAACACGCCTTTTTCTGCCGCCAAGCAGCGTTGATGTGTATCGATTTGAAAAGTGTAGTTGCCGGTGAAATTACAGGCACATGAGGCTCAACATCTGTATGCCTCAAGTTGATGGACGCAGGCACAGATAAGAGAATACACGCAGGGCAGTGCAAAATAGGGAACGTTCCTATCGTGAGTGACTTACGAGGCAATGCTTTGTTAAAGGTGATAGGTGGGCCATCTGCTTATTCCACCAGCAAGTAGTATAAAAAACCGGTAAATACAATGGCTGTTGTCAAATCACCTCTTGTACCTAGCAGTAACAGTAACGGTAATTTTGTTCGACGGCTGAAAATAAAAACATTCGTATTGAGGTTTTGCGACGAATACTCAATGTTATGAAAAAATATGCGACTTTCATGATAGGAGTGCCGTACTCCCTATTTGCTGTGTGACCTATTTAAATAGATCGGACTAACTTACCAAGTGACGTACGATCCTAAATTATTGGAAATAACGAGTGGTTCGCCCCGAACTGAGATTTCGTGATGCTCACTCCATTCTTACATTGATACCAAACACGATATTTGGCCTCTGACCCAGACAAACATACATACATACATACATACAGGAACTGGCGATAGATTCACCTAGTATAAAGACGTTTCAAAGTGATTCATGTGATTGTACTGAACAAAGAATGTTTTCATTTTGATTTTGACATTTAATGCCAAATCGCCCAAGTTAACTGTAAGATTTTCGTTCGCTTCGCGCACTCAATCAAATTATTATGTACTTATGCAGCAATCTAATGTTTATGATCTCATAACTTGTAAAAAAGCAGAAACAGCTGCAGGGACTCTGATCCCAAGGCTGGTATTTAAATTTCTTCCCTCAAATAATGTTAGTAAGACCCTAACTAACCCAAGATTCTTCGAGTATGTCTCAGAGGGGTAGTCAGAGGTACTTCCAAATATCACATTTGGCACATACCACATTTTCCAAGCCTGTTAGAATACAAAATGATTAGAAAACTGTACCCCAAGTATGAGTTGTGTTTACCATATTTGGTTTTTCGTTTTTGTTCCGTGTTCATTGCGGGTTTTGTATGAAGACGCGATAGAGATACCGATACGGAACTTAAACAATGAACATGGAACATAAACGAAAAACCAAATATGGTACTTGGGGTACTGATCCTCACAAGGTTTTCTTTCGCCGTTTTGAAAACACAATTATGGTGCATCCATTTTTTTCGAAGGGAAAGATCCATTGCACACGACTGGATTCGAACCCTTACGATCTGAAAGCGGGGTCACTCCCACCAGACCACCGGTTCTCTTAAGCAAGTAAAAACTATTTAAAAAAACCGGCCAAGTGCGATTCGGACTCGCGCACGAAGGGTTCCGTACCATCCTACTTCCCACTAATATTATAAACGCGAAAGTTTGTAAGTATGGATGGATGGATGGATGTTTGTTACTCTTTCGCGTAAAAACTTCTGAATGGATTTTAATGAAACTTTACAATAATATAGCTTATACATCAGAATAACACATAGGCTACAATTTATAAAGATATTGTGTGAATTGTCCAAAATATGACGATAAGTGTCAAGTAAGTAGGAAAAAATCTACCATCTGCGAGGTATTCTGGCGTGCGCTGCCAAAACCGCTAGAGTTACACATAATGTACTACGCCATGCTAATATAAGCTACTCGAAATACTAATCCTGCGCAGACGAAGTCGCGGGCACCAGCTAGTTATCTATGGAAATGGTAAAAAAATAATATCTGTTATATGGGAGCCCCCTTCAATATTTGTTTTATTTTAATTTAATTATTTATTTTTATAGGGAATATGTATATAACTAAATATTCTGTGAATATTTCAAGCTTCTAACTGTTGCCGTTATTTCGTTAATATCGAGCAAAAACGAGCAAAAAAATCACGTCAAAATTTCAACTGTCTATCACGGTTCATGAGATACAGCCTGGTGACAGACGGACAGACAGACAGACAGACAAACAAACAGACAGACAGCGGAGTCTTAGAAATAGGGTCCCGTTTTACCCTTTGAGTACGGATCCCTAAAAACACGCAATCATAGTTTCCAAATTTTTCTAGAAGGTAATAGCTATGGCCACCATGGCTCGTTGACCTACTGCGCTTGCGTCAACTATGTGCTTAACTGCTTATGTAATTGTAAAAAAGTGTGTAGAATCATAAATCATAGGCATAGCAATACTAAAAAGAATTGTTAGGCAAAAATTGTTTCCTCAGAATAAAGCACTTATGTACGTGAACTGTATAGCCTAAACTCAATGCTCAGACTTTGTACGAGCGGCAAAATCTTGCGGTTCAATATATCAAAGTCAAAGTCAAAAGGTATTTATTCTGTAAAATCACAACGATCACTTTTAAACGTCTTAAAACTAAGTGAATTCAGGTGGCAGTTCCACGCGACCAAAGCCTAGAAGAACAGGCAACAAGTTACAATATAATATAATGTAATATTGAAGCTCCAGCGTGGTGCCAATCGAATTTAGTGAGGCGTAGGCATATAAGAAAAAGGTAAATGCGGACAATTATTATGCATTGATAAGTTGAGCTATCCCTAGATCGTTCGATATGGTCTGCAGATAGCTGAACTGTTTCATATGTATTTAGTACATTTTGTAAATACCTACTTGTATTCATTGTAATATATGAAAATATTTTAAAAACTTTAAAGCTTTTAAAGCCTTTTTAAAGCTTTGAAACAAAAATATTTTTTTTGTCTCAAAGCGGCTCGAATGATGACCACGAACTGAAAGACGAAGCTTGAGACGCTTTCCTATCCGTCTTCTTCTTGTCGTGTCACTAATTTCTTTCGAAACAGTGTGGTGAAAGGATTTTAAGTGCGTCACAACAGGATCCTTTCGAGCGCTTGACAGATATGTCAAGTGCTCGAAAGGATTAGTGTAGAGTGGTGTAGAGTGGAGGAGGATTAGTGTAGATTAGTGATATTATAAAGAGGAAAGATTTGTATTTTTGTTGTTTTGTATGTAATGAATAGGCTCAAAAACTACTGGTCCGATTTCAAAAATTCTTTCACCATTAGAATGCTACATTATCCCTGAGTAACATAGGCTAGGCTAGGCTATAATATTTAAAAAAAAGTCAGGGATCCTTACTAAAACTCCAATAATTTACCCAAGGTGGAAAAATTAATCCTTACATCGCGTGCGCTGCGAAAACTATTGATGATAGAACAAAATAATGTACTACGACTTTGCAGAATACGTCATCATCTACAAAAAATGTCGCGATAGCATATGTCTAACTATTATAATTATGTCACAATAAGTGTTATTTTATTATAAAAAATTAATTGAAATGCCGCCGCTAGAAAAGGGTCTTTATTTGTACCTTGGTATTAATCCTTATCCAAATAAATCATTTTATATTCAAGACGGTGTCAATACCTATAAGGTAGATTACTTCTTGAATTTTTCACCTTACAGTCAAATTTTACAGTCAACTTGGGTGATTTGACATTTTATGTATTTGTCGGGACATTTTATGTATTTACGGTTTGTCGGGCCATAACTTTAGAACCGTTGATCCGATCTGTATGAAATTGATGGAAGATAGTAAGTCGATAGCTTGTACTTGAGAAATTTACTGGTATAAACACTAACCATACACTAATTATACACTATTTAGCCCAAACTAAGCCAAAAATTTTAATATGAGAACTATATAGTTAATATAATACATATATACTTTTTGTTATTATACTATATACTTTATGTTCATCACACAATTGTATGTTCTCGGTGGGGACCGAATCCACGGCATACAGCGCAGAAGCCAGAGCTACTACATGGCTACTACCAACTGAGCTGTGAAGGCTGTCAGTTCAATGACAGCTGCGTTTACAAACAACAGGATTCGACATATCCTCTATATCTTCATAATGATTGGCAACAAGGATGCACCTCATTAGTGTTGAAACTCTTTTCCACGAGCTGATTGATTCAACAATTACTGCCATTGCAAAAATAAACGTTACTAACTATACTAACGGCTAACTATACCAAATTAAATTTATAAACATTCGGTATTGTTAGAACTCATTATGATAATAAAAAAAAGAGTAGAGAGCTTCACAAATGAAGGCCTTTGGGAAGTACTACCAACATGCTTATATCTGCCGCCAAGCGTCGTTGCTGGGTATCAGTTTGAAGGGTGTGGTTGCCGGTACAATTACAACCACATGAGGCTTAACATCTGTTTATCGAAAGTTGATGAACGCAGAAGAGTTCATCGTAGGGCACGGTCATATCGTGCGTGATTTGCGAGGCAATGCATTGTTTAAGGTGATGGTTACTTAACATCAGGTGGGCTATCGGCTTGTTCCATCAGCTAGTTGTAAAAAAAAATACATTAGCGGTAGTCTTCGTCTTTATGAATTTGGCCTAAGCCAGTAGATTGTTCAGGCTTCTTCTGGCTGATGATGATAGTGAGTGTAGTGATGCTCATTAATATTACATTATAATTCTTCAAAATCCTCTTATTAGGTACCTATTTATACTTATCAGCTCAGATTTATATCGCTCGATAAACGAATTTCCAAATACATTTGCACCGATAAAACAGCTACCTACCTACTCGTTTAGGTAAAACAGCTACCTACATAGATTGTGGCGGGTATCATGTTTTGTATGCTAAGAAACACGATCTGATTCTAAACCACACCATCTTATTATTTTAATGTAACGATTCACAAGCATTATATGATTTTATATGACACTAGCGGCCTGTCCCAGCTTCGCATGGGTGGTCATAAATTTTTTGAACATTTTAGGATAAACTTAGACCGTGGGTTCGAGCCTCGCGTCTACTTATTTCATACATTTGCACGCCAGAGAGTCAAATCGCACCCCGTGCGAGACCCGTGGACCCGTTAACGTTTTTAATTTCGTCATATCTTTTGAATGGCATGTCCGATTTGAAAAATTTAAGAAGTAATCTATATGTATTGAAACCGTCTTAATTATGAAATGATTTATTTCGATAAGGATTAATACCAAGGTACAAATAAAGACCCTTTTCTAGCGGCGGCATTTCAATTAATTTTTTATAATAAAAGAACACTTATTGTGACATAACTATAATAGTTAGACATATGCTGTCGCTACATTTTTTGTAGATGATGACGTGTTCTACAAAATCGTAGTACATTATTTTGTTCTATCATCAATAGTTTTCGCAGCGCACGCGATGTAAGGTTTTTGGTTTCCACCTTGGGTTACATTATTGGAGTTTTAGTAAGGATCCCTGATTTTCTTGAAAATATAATATAGCCTATGTTACTCAGGGATAATGTAACATTCTAATGGTGAAAGAATTTTTGAAATCGGACCAGTAGTTTTTGAGCCTATTCGTTACATACAAAAATACAAAAATACAAAGATTTCCTCTTTATAATATTAGTGTAGATAGTGTATAGAAGTGTAGATTCACAAAATAAATAACAGTATTAGCTAGGGGCGTGGGCATTACTCGTCCCGTCAAGGAATCTTGTAAGGATCCTGAAATGTGTAGTGCTATTCCGTCAACAACAATCACCCAAGTGACCGCGGTATCCGCACTCAATTTTCAATTTAGCATTCTGTAATACATTCATGCATCACAAGCGCCACCCGAGGGGAACTTTGTGTGACATTTTCCAACCTCTGCCAGGGATTTCGCAGATAGTCGTCAAATACTTGTTTGACTATATTCTTAACAAATCATAAGCTTAATTTGTCAATTTCGCAATTCGTCAAATTATTTATTTATCATATTCTACTCAAGTCAAAAGTCAAAATACATTATCTTTATTTTTTTATGTTCCCTACTTCCAAACTGTCATTGACAGTGGCTGGCAAAATTGTCACACTCGTCACAAAATCTGCGATAAATTTTCCCCGTAAGCACTCTGTTTCTGTAGGCATGAATTAGGTTTTTGATAGGTTAGTCAAAGCTGTGGTTATATTGGCAAAAAATAGGGCAAGTGAAAGTAACGATAAAATTACTTTTCTGCAAAAGAATAACGTCAAATACACCGAAAACATAAAACAGCAGCAATACGCAAATTCTTTTACTTGGATGACATACTTTTTCTTGTTGTTTTGATTTAAAAGTCAAACTTGACAGCCTTCACAGCTCAGTTGGTAGTAGCTCTGCCTTCTGCGCCGTAGGCCGTGGGTTCGATCTCCACCGAGAACAAACATTTGTGTGATGAACATAGATGTTTGTTCTCTGTCTGGGTGTTATTATACATTTTATGTATGTATTTACAAAAAAAAAGTATATTATGCATTATATCAGCTATCTGGTTCCCATATTACAAACTTTGGCTTAGTTTGGGGCTAGATAGTGCTGTGTGGAAAGTCCACCAATACTAATACTTATTACTTATTAAACTACTGAACCAATTTTGATGAAAATTCTCTGGAACTAATCGGAAACTATACAACGTGTAACATAACACCCCTATAGCCCCGGAAGCAGGGTATTCTACAGGTCATGGCGAACAACTATTGATATAAGAATTTTGAAATTTGGAAGTTTTTCATTCATGAAATGCCTCTTAAACTTCCCGCCAAAATGTAACTAACACAACATGACGTAGCCCTATTTACAACTGTTTTTTGACCTATAATTGTGAACTGTAGATAAAATAGGTAGGTAGAACTTCCACCGATTAGTAAACGCAAATAGCATGTGTACCAAGGTCACGTACAAATTATCAGGGTTGCAAATTTCTGAGACAATATTAATTTAACTTTTGTATGGGAATTTCGAAAATGAAGTTTCTACTTATTCAAACTTTGCACTCGTCAAAGTATTACAGTGCTTATTCTGTTCATTGGGTCTTTGGTCTTATAGGAGTATGTTACACGTTGTATACTCTCAAAAAAAAATTTTTTTTCAAAACGTTTCTAAAATGACGTTATGCGTCGGATTCGAAAAAAACCGAATTGAGAACCACCTTCTTTTATTAAAGTCGGTTAAAAAATAAAATAAAGAAATCCAAGTCATTAATTATAATTTCAGAGCATTTATCCCCATCAGTGTACTTATTCAGGTTGATGATGTTGAATTAATGTAAGCCCTGACAACTGAAAACAATGCAAGCCTATTCTACATTCAAAAGTTTAGGTAGGCTACCTATCAACAGTCAACAAAAGAGTTTTCTCTCGAAATTCGAGAGAATCATCATTCAGATAAATGTACTGTGATTCAGATTTCAGTCGTTCCGTTCGTCAACCCGTCAGTCACGGACGTTGCGCCGTGCAAGTCGCTCGTGTCCCGGCCGGTGTTTCTCAGATTTTATTAGTGTCGTGTTTGAAGTCGCGCGTGAATATCGAATAGATTTTTTTATATCCACTAAAGAAATCCAGAAATTGCATGAACTTATTGCGTACCGTGTAAGTTAAATTGAGGTTATTTTTTTGCGAAACCAAGGTTTGTTAATTAAATTAAGGAGGGTTATGGTTTCGAGATAATGGAGTGTGCGTGCGTGATTCGTATATCGATTGCACCTAGGCTTGTATTTTACTTAGAGAAAATTGTTTATTGACAGTATAAGCATAAATTAAATAGACTGTAAACATTAATATAGCATCGTATGATAGTATAGCATAGATAGATAGTATAGCATGATAGTTCGTATGATATTATATAATAAAACATTTTAATAAGTTAAAGTGACATAACAGGCACATTACCCACCCAATAGATAACCTGTGCCTATATTTTTTTTTATATTGCAGGTACTAAGAAATCTGAGCGGGTGTAACCTAGGGATTCAAGTTATTTTTGTTTTAGCCAATGGCACTTTCTTTAATATTAATTTGATTGCCTTACAGCCGGTTTCTGAAAGCTCGATCAAAACTAATCGGATGTCAACTCACACGCCATTTCAGCTATTGAACATAGAATTAAATAGAGATAGCAAGTGACTTGACATTAGTTTTGATCGGGCTTTCAGAAACCGGCCGTTAGTAGTTTTTTATTAAGTATAAACCTACCGGTAATACTTTTTACTGAGTAGGTACTTGCGACAATTTCAATAAAATTCAGCTCGTGCGTTTTGCTGGCATATTTATACCAAATAGTGTTTATTTCTCTGAAAAATTAATTGTAAACTCTGTGATTTATTTTGTCCCAAATTATTGAAAAATACCTAGAATTCTGAACTCGGTGATCTAAGATTGGAATTTCAGGAAAAAATGTAGCTGGTTCGTCTTTTTTCTCGCTCTTTTTTTAAGAACCTAGTATTCAACAGTTTATTTACTTTTACATAAAACTCTGTTTTTTTTTTCCTATCCTGAACCCAATCACGCCTTAGTTTTAGGAGTAGTAGAGCTCAGTAAAGGGCTCGTCCGGGGAACTACCACCACGGCTTTTTCTGCCGCCAAGCAGCAACGCTGTGTTTCGGTTTGAAGAGTGTGGTTGCCGGTGTAATTACAGGCACATTAGGCTTAACATCCATATGCCTCAAGTTGATGGACATAGGGCACTGCATCGTAGGGCACGTTCCCATCGTACGTGACTTACGAGGCAATGCTTTGTTATAGGTGATGGTTCCCACTTAACATCAGGTGGGCCATCTACTTGTTCCATCAGCTAGTTGTATAAGAAAAAAAGTTATTAATCTTTCGCAACTACTAGTTACGAAAATTAGTTCCGGAAACGGCAGGAAGGGAACTGATTGGGGTTTTAGGGATAGGGATTGGGGTGTAGTTTTTTAGAACAAAAAATTGTAAAATTAATGCAATAAAAAAATAAAATAAAATGATTTAATTATAAAGCAAAAATAAAAATATTACGGAACAAACAACTGCTATTTTCTCAGCACGACAAAAATATTTATAAAAGTAAAATAAAGAAGTTTTTGCATGAGTTTTTTACACGTTTATCTTTTTTACAAATAATTACAGTTCAGGTTTTATGGTAGTTTTGAGCACTTGTTCACGTTGCAATAAAACCTATACACGTGAAAGAGCCGATAACAAGCCAGTGGGAGCTATGTTTCCGATCTAAGTTATTGATCGGAAAATTTACAACTAAATGTTTTCAGTGTGTTGTTGTTTTGTTGAAACCAATATTGAACCAATAACAATTGGTAACTTTTGTTGTCAGTGAAGTTTTACTTTTATGCATTCAACACTGTGAAATATGTATATGAATCATAACAACAGAAGAGCGCCGGACCAAAACCGGTTGAAAGAACTTTTTTTTTAGAAAACTTAAATAAGGGATTTACATAGAAATCGTAGTGTTTTTAATAAACTAAAATATGATGAAAGAGCTTCGGTAAACATGGTAATTTTTTTTTGTGTCAATTATTTTTTAGTAGGTAGTTAGGTACCTATATTAATTTAAAAAATGTTAATGATCAGGGTTCGGTCCGAACCATCGGTTTTTATCTGTCAGTCACCCCCGTTTTTTTATGAATTAGGTAGGTAGTTCATTTTAGGTAATTAATTTATGATACAGCATACAGCATAGCATAAATAAGTTTATTATTATAAACATTTATTTGCTTTTATTTATCAGTTTTTACAAATATTCTAATAAACTTTTAATATTTCGTACGTTTTTTTATATCATTTGATGGGCTCTAAGGACAAGAATAAAAAAAGTGAATTTATCTGTATTTGTTTCGGAGCTCAATGTTGTCGTTCAATTTCAATCTCTTTTGTGATTTAAAATAAAAATATAATAATAAATAAACATTTGATACAATAATAATTTAAATAAATTACACGTAAATAATAAAAATACAGCTGTATAAATACTAGATCACACGCAAACTTACGCTCTCTCAAAAATAATGTCAAAATCGTAGCGCATTGTAGGGCACGTTCTAACATGCGTGGCCTTTGACCAAGTTGTTTTCATAAATAATGGCTACCACTTCACATCAGGACATTTTCATGTTCCATCAGCAAGTCCTGTAAAATTGACCAAAAGAAATATTATATTTTTTCTTGGGGTCATCTGGACCGCGTCGGTCCAGTCTGGCGCGGTCCAGATCACCAACTACTCCGATTTTGTTCGTAAAATTACAATGAAGCACTTTGTTCAATAATAAAATGACATAAACGTATTATCCACTACACTTGCTACAAGCGAAGTGATAACGACACAAAACTAAAACCAGAAGAGAGATAAGAGATAATTACGTCATCGGTATGTCATGCTATTATCTCTTTTTTCTAACTACAAAAAGTATTGACCCAGCACGGCGAACGCACGAATAGTTTTTTAAAAGGAAATAATTATTTCAACCTTAAAAGAGGTTGGTAACACAATTTCTCTCTTTTGATTGATAACCCCTAGTATTTTTGTCTCAATCGTCATTATGTTTTGATAAATTACTTGTAAGTTGCTGAAGTTTCCACCGCACAAGTATTCTAACAGCGGCGACGGGCTTGCAACCTGTCACGAATGGAATACCAACTACTGCAAAATGTGGGTATGTACCTCTGACTACCCCCTTACACGTCCTCAAAGAATCTGGAATACTTGATACTATGAGATTTGAGGGGATATCTACCGTGTCTGGGGATTAGTCCTGAAGCTTAATTTTATAATATAATACAACAACCAGACAGAGAACAAACATCCATGTTTATCACACAAGTGCTTGTTCTGAGAGGGGATCGAACCCACGGCCTACAGCGCAGAAGGCAGAGCTACTACCAAACTTTGAGGGCTGTCTTCGATTGTATAGTATCAATTTCAAAACATCATTGATTCAAACATCCATTATCAAATTAAAACATCACTGAATACATCCGACACAATGGGCCGATCAAATCAATCATTACATATAAGTTCCTGATGATAATAAAACTGATTATAATTAGTATTGTTATGCAGCTATTACAATATATTAGAACTTAGTTATGATACTCTGTAGTCAGTCGCTATGAATACTGCCAATAAATTTAAGTTGCAACTTTTAATTTATCCAAAAAAATATAAAATATTTAAAAGGGTTGTGAGACTGATCAAGTCAATAAGTTTTATTAAGGGTCTGACAACTATCAAACAACGTCTCGCTCGCACGTTTCGACTACATTGCACACAGTTTAGTAAAGATATCATTTTGATCGATACAAGTTTTCCTACTTAAAAGTATGCTTATGTACGAAAACTAGTAAAGCACACTTTTGAGTAGGAAAACATGTATCGATCAAAATGAAATTTTTACTAAACTGTGTGCAATGTGATTGCACACAAAATGGTTGATTGCGATTTTTCGAAAATGAGTTTAGTGATGTTATATCTTTCAATATGTCGAAACGTGCGAGCGAGAGTCACATTAGCTCTTGTCTTCGCCTTAAGTTGAATCAAAAGAATCACTTTGAAAGCTAGTTGAATCTAGTTGCCAGTTCCATGCAACCAAAGCCTAAGGACAACTTCCAAGCAACAAACTTATAGGTTGGTCTTCTTCTTGTCATGTCACTAGTTTCTTTCGAAACAATGTGGTGAAATTATTATAATACTGATAACTCTTATCAAAAGGGGATAACTCCTTATCCCCTTTTGAGCACTTGACACATTTTATAGAAATTTTAGGTTCTACGACATGCCGGTTTCCTCACGATGTTTTCCTCCGCCGTTTGAGAGTACTGGCACTGTGCACATACATTTTTGAACAGAAAAAGTTATTGGTACACGACTGGTTTCGAACCCACGACCTTAGGATTGGAAGGCGGGGCCGCTGCCACTAGACCACCAGTGTTCTTAAATAGTATAGGTTGGTTGGAATTTGAACATAAAAAGAAAATTCATCGTTTCTAATTTCACTCGGATTATAACTTTTGTAATATTATGAAACACTTTGATTAGCCGTGTTTACCGTTTGATAAACACGTCTAATCAGAGAACCTATCTATCAATCTTTTTAATACTTTGTGTAGTTACTTACTAATTTTACATAGGTATCTTTGGTAATTTTCGGCCTAATGCGTCAATGAACCTCTTATTTAAGACTGGCTGCATGATTAAACTAACATATTAATTCAATACTTCTATTTGTGCCAATCAATGCTGATAGTTAAAGAACCACAAGTGCAGACAGATAGACAGACAAACACATCGTACGCTAAGCGCTGATTTCACCATGCTCTGTTAGATTAACAAAGGATTAAAGGGCCGTTAAATATGTCAAAATATACGCGTTTGACATCTAATGTTAAATTTAACAGAGCATGGTGAAATCAGTTCTAAGACCCTTATTCATTATGGTGGCGAAAGTTAAACGAACAATTAATTTAATAGTCGTCCTTGTTATTCCAGTTCTTATGAAAGAAACGGCAACATTTTTAATGCTGTCAAATTAAGTTAGTTTAGGATAATGCAACATTTTTACGCGTACTTAGTCATCGCGTACTTAAATTGGTGCTGCCTAGTTTGACGTAAATCTACCCTCATCTGAATAGTTTTTTTTTTTTTTATTAAATTAGATTAGCGCATGACATGCGGTACCCTAATATCATTACGATCTAGCCAGGTAGGCTAATGAGTAATTTTGTATTGACTTAATTTTATACAAATAATATTAATAAGAATGTGTCCATTGGCACTTTTCTTACAGTCAAGGCGACACTTTGTTCTTGTGTTCATAAAAAGTAGCACTATCACTACCACAGATATATGTATATATATATCTGTGATCACTACACAATATTAGGTTTATCACTGCACTAACTCAAAAGGTTTGGTTCTTTTGAGTCTTCTCACTTTGTCTGTGTTGTCGAGGAGCTGGATGGCCTCGACGTTCACGTGGTGAAGAAGTCTTTTTTGGTGAGCTTCTGCGTATTTCTTAATTAATTTATCAACGAACTCAATCTGGAGGTCCCGGTGTAGGTCATCGTTTCTCACGTACCAAGGTGCATTGACAATACCTCTTAGTACTTTATTTTGAAATCGCTGTATTATTTGGATGTTGCTTTTAAAGGTACAGCCCCATAGCTGTATACCATACGTCCATACTGGCATCAGGACTTGTTTGTACAACAAAAGCTTGATAAGCACTGACAGAGCGGATTGCCTTCCAAGCAGCCAGTACATCCTTTTGTAGCGTAATTCTAACTCTTCTTTTTTCTTCTTGACATGTGCTTTCCAGCGCAGCTTCGCGTCAAGAGTGAAACGCAAGCGCGGATCCAATGTTACTATATGCATCCACGGGTTTATTAGGTTTATGGGCATGCCCACAAACCTAATAAACTTGAGATATCTCACACAGTGGTCGCCCCACAGCTTCACCCATGTACTTGACTGAGACTTTAGCCTCCAACACTGTAACCAACACTGTAATCGCGAAAAAAAAGCTGTTTCATACATTTTAGCCAGGTATAGGTATTGAACCTTTGTAACAAAACAGCTGTTTTTTTCGCGTTTACAGTGTTGGTTCCTTAGAAAAGGTTATTCATATTGATGGGTACTTTAGCCCCCCGAAGTTTTAAACCCAATTATGGGAACACCTTGTATAGAGGTAGGTACTGTACAAAATCTTGGTCAGGGCGTCATGTATTTTATGAACATCTCCTTTGTAACAGAGCACTATATCAATCATGAAGTTCTCCGACTCGTACTTGGCAAACTTTTGGGTGGCTGTGACCACAACCTTTTTTGAGCGCTGGATCCGCGCCTGATAAAACGTACCTACTCGTATTTTGTTACAACAGAATGCATCGTTATCAATAAGCAAATCCTGTGTAAACAACAGAACTTTCCGGAACCAACAGTCAACAAACTGAAGATAATAAACAAATAGCAGTGAACATTTTACGGTGGCACTTCACATCGCTATTCGGTATTCGCGTTTTTATTTGCTAGTGTATCTGCGGATTCGTCTCGTTTTTTTTATACATCTAGCTGATGGAACAAGCAGATGGCCCACCTGATGTTAAGTGGTATTCATAACCTATAACAAAGCATTGCCTCGTAAGTCACGCACGGCACTAACGTGCCCTGCGTCCATCTACTTGAGGCATACATAGGCATTACAAGGCAATATAAATAATATATAATATTAATAGGCAATTATTACTGAAAAATAGGCAAATATACTACACATCTTCGTATTTGGCAAAATAAGACAAATACGCAACACGAACACTCACTAATAAGAATCTAGATTAGATACTTAGTACTAAAGCTGAGGGGTAACTACCGTGCCTGAGGAGTAAACTCGTAAGGTTATCTCATTTAAATGCAATGTCTTCTTTACAGATGCAATGGAAGCCTTGAACTTGGAACAGTGATAAGGACCTGACCCAGACTTGTCTACATGGTTCGATAAGTATTACTCATTGAACAAGTGAAAGGGGCAATGAACTGAACAGTGCGGAACAGTGCAGTTGCAACAAAAACATCAGATACTTATTCTGAATAAAAAAACTTATAAGTGTGGTGAAAAAAACTTTTATCTAAAGAGGTTTCAACTAGCGGTCATCAGAAGCGAAAGTGAGGCAAGCCTGAAAAAAGAAATAAAAACATTTTGTTTCGATTGTTGTTTTATAGACATACGCCCTTCTATTTCAAGCTTACTGTGAACAGCAATCGTTTTTGAAAAATAAACAGTTCTATAACCCGTTATTTTCAAAAATAACCTGCGTGGACTACCGATCAGAATTATTTAAAAGGTCGCGTTGAAAACTACTACTAAAAACCAAAAACATCCAGTCAATAACAAGTTCAGTGAAACGTATTTATACCAAATTCTTGACCAATAAAATTAAAAACTATATTAATAAAAGTAAAGAAAAAAAACCAGTGACCGTCATCTGTCCGAGCATGAACGTTGCACAGTAACATTGTAAAAGGGACAGCAACGCGGAGAAAGTGCAGTGAAAGCGAGATGACGCGTGGTTCGGAGATGGAGCTAATGAACAACAATGTGGTACCGCTGCTGCCGCGCACCACCGTGCGACTGGAGTTCTGCAATGTCACCTGCACCATGAACTCCTTTTCGATGAACAAATTCCGCATAGGTAAGTACCACATAAATGCAACAGTTCTATTTTTAAATTTCTGTAATTTGAAAATAGAACAGCAAGTCAAACAGACAGTCACCTGATAATATGATATGAACTCCTTTTCGATAAACAAATTCCGCATAGGTAAGTACTAAGTACCAAATAAATGCAACAATTCAATTTATAAATTTCTGTAATTTGAAAATAGAACAGCAAGTCGAAAAGACAGTCACTTGATATAATATAAACTCCTTTTTGACGAACAAATTCCGCAAAATTTGAAAATAGAACAGCAAATTGAACAGACGCTTTTTTTCGTTTGCACTGAACTGAATCACAAGATTCCCCACTCCCCAGACTATTTATTCCCGCGACTTCAGTAAGAAGCAACGTCTAAAATCTTGTAAAATAATTTAAAGTGACAAGTTTTCATTTGTATTTTTGACTTCTTCTTCTTGTCGTGTCACTAGTCTCTTTCGAAACAGTGTGGTGAAAGGATAGTAAGTGCACCTCAAGGAGGCTCTTTTCGAGTACTTGACACATGTTTCTTAGAACTTTTAGGTTCTTTGACATGCCGGTTTCCTCGCGATGTTTTCCTTCGCCGTTTGAGAGTACTGGCACTGTGCACTTAAACTTCTGACTTGGTATTTTTGACTATTTACAGGCGCTAGTGAATATAGTTCAGACGATATTTCCTCCAAGGAACATAGTCTGGGAAAACTCAGGTATATCTTATAGGTTATATCTATGATACACCGAGGTCACTGCCCAAAAAAAATTATTTGATAGTGGAAGAGACATTTTTGTTTTATCATTGTCTGGGTGATGTATAGATTAACCTAAACTCATGTAGAATTGACTAATCAGATAAATTTAAAAGCTAGGATTTTAAGAATGAATGATAAGTGAAATTATGAAAGTAGAAGGAATTAGCATTGAAATAAATAGAACAAATGTTGTTGCAGCAGGTTAATTTTAAGTTAGTGGCATTTAGAAATGCCACTAACTTAAAATTAACCTGCCAAAAAAACAACATAAGCTCATGTTTTAAGCACATGGCCTGCAATCGATGATCTAAACTCCGTTTTCAACCTATAATACCTACATTTGTAAACAAAATTCGTTTCTAAGTATAGGTTTGACAAAGTAGTTGATTTTTATAAGCATGTTGAATCCACAATCAGCTTAGTTCTACAAAATTACTCGCTGTACAAACTGTGTGCTGACTTGACATACCATACATACCTAATAATGGCACATGATCGCAGAAACAGTTGCTATAATAATATACTTTTTTAATTAGGGTATTTTGACCTACTTTTTCTCATTTTAAGGGGCTGACAACTATCAAACAACTTCTCGCTCGCACATTTCGACATGTTGAAAGATATAAAATCACTAAACTCATTTTCGAAAAATCGCAATCAAACATTTTGTGTGTTGAGTAGGAAAACATGTATCGATCAAAATTATTTTTTTACTAAACTGTATGCAATGTGATTGCACACAAAATGGTTGATTGCGATTTTTCGAAAATTAGTTTATTGATTTTATATCTTTCAACATGTCGAAACGTGCGAGCGAGAGTCACATTAGCTCTTGTCTTCGCCTTAAAAATATTTTTACTTTCTTTCACTGCATCATGCACTTGATTTTCTACTACTACCACTTTCTATTGCAATCATAGTTATGGTAAAATTTATTTAATCGTATGACATTGCATAATAGGCGAAATAAAAAAGTATAGAAATTATCTAAAACTAAATATAACAACTACACTACTTAATCTGACTCACACTGATTATGTAGTATGGTAAAATGAAAAGTAAGTAAAGCACTAGTAATTATTGAAATAAAAAATCGGTGTTTTTTTATGAAATATCTACGAAAAATTGAAAAAAAAACTTGCCATGAAAACTTGTATGAAAATGCCGTTTTTGCTGAACAACACAAATAACAATACAAATATTGTTATTCTCCGAAACATAATTGCCAATTTTTCAGTGATTTTGTATCTTCAAACACTTTGAAAATAGGTAAATGTTACCTTACGGTTGTCAGCATTTTACAAAATACTTTTTGCGTTCTGAATTCAATATCGCACTCGAAAAAAAACATTTTCGAATAAAGAAAATCTATTTATTAGCGACATCCTACACTATCGGGAAAATAATTCACATAATAATATGTTATTATTTTAACACCTTACACAATAATGTACCTATAATTACATAATAACATAATTGTGCAATTATGAAAATTAATTGCTATTTCTATATAACGTCTATTTGTGAGTAAGCAAAAATTAAGCTAAAACGAAAAGCGATAAAATCTTTATTTTTAGCTTTTTGTCGAGGCCTATAAATGTAGGATTTAAGAGGAGTGTTTTTGTAAGCGTTCTTATTTCTCCATAGATTACTGGTCATGTAGGTGTTAAAATAAGAGGAGTAAAAGGAGCGAATGACTAAGCCGGCAAGTGACCTAACTCCTAATAAAGCCCACATAATTAAGCCAAATAATAAAACTCGTCATATCTTCAAAACGGCTTCATTGAATGGGATACGGTTTATTTTAAACGATTTGTATGACTTTAGAGAAGGTTTTATGATATATTTTAGAATCACTCATTCATGGCCTAGGTCGCTAAAGTGACTTAACGAATTTTGCGTTATGGAAGTCTTTGAGAATTTAACTAAAAATTAAAATTTGAGAAATTAATTTAATTTTAGTCTTTGAGAATTTAACTAAAAATATAAAACAAATGTATTATTATAAATCACTCTATTACTCTCTTGATTTTGATACCCATATTGCTATAATTGTGTAAAGTTTTTTTTAATGTGTGTGAATATTGTTCCTGCTTTCCTGTTTTCCTATTTTTTTGTACCCTAGGACACTCGGGCAGTTGAGACAAGTCTTTTGATATCTAAATCATCAAAATCCACCCAGCCGTTTGGGTGCTACGTGGTAATAAAGAAAATATCGAAGGATAGATAAGCACATAGATACACGCCAAACACATAACCCGGTTGCCTTCCGCACTCGGGTAAAAACACCTGCTTCTTCACTTTTACTATCAGAGCATGAATTGGGAATTGTGTCTTAACACTAAGGCCCATAATCATATTCCCTGCCATTTTATAGCGGCTCTATTGAGTATACTTGTCACACGAGAGCACTGGTGGTCTAGTGGTAGCGGCCCCGCCTTCCGATCCTAAGGTCGTGGATTCGAAACCGGTCGTGCACCAATGAGTTTTTCTGTTCAAAAATTTTTGTGCACAATGCCAGTACTCTCAAACGGTGAAGGAAAACATCGTGAGGAAAACGGCATGTCGTAGAACCTAAAAAGTTCTATAACATGTGTCAAGTGCTCGAAAGGCGCACTTTACAAAGCAAGGCGTGCTTGAGGCGCACTTAAAATCCTTTCACCACACTGTTTCGAAAGAAACTAGTGACACGTCAAGAGACTGTCACTTTCATGCCAACGAAAAGAGTAAGTGACAGACTTATCGGTCCGATAAGCTAATGGAGCGCTCAGCGACCAATATGAATAAGAGGGTAAGCTTTTCCGTGTATTATTTTTTATTATCTAATACCTGAGTATTAATGCTAGTTATCTATTAAATCGTTTGCAATGGCAAGAAGATAGCTCCACTTTCTTATTTATTTTATACAACTCTGTATAATTTGTGTAATAATTAGCGTGTACCTACATTGCAAAATTTGAGGAAAGACACTAAATAACTAACCTTCTTTCATTCATTAATTATTTCGAAACAGTGTGGTAAAAGGACTTTATGTGCGCCTCAGTTAGGTTTCTTTCGTGCATAAACAATTAACTCATAAATTTGTATCATGCAGTTTTTGCTGCTAACTGTCATAATATTATAAGTATGTATTTACAAAAAAAAAAGTATATAAGTAGTATATCAGCTATCTGGTTCCCATATTACAAGCTTTGGCTTAGTTCGGAGCGAGATGGTGCTATGTGGAATGTCCACCAATATTTATTATTTATTTATTTATAGTTAGTGATGATGACTTTACCTCAGCAAATATAGAAGCTAGTACTTTATTTTAATTAGTTTACAATCACACGACACCATTAACGATTCTTAACGATTTTTAAATACCAATAACAAAAACTATAAATAAATAAGTAGGTATTTATAAAAAAAACAAAAATAGTTTTAAATAGTAGATTGTTTACCAAGGGAGCAAACAACTATTTTTATGGCGAGAGTGTTTTTTGAATCCAGAGCGGAGCGAAGGATTCTAGAGTAGAATGCCGAGCGTAGCGAGGGATTCTAAAGTAGAATCCTAAGCGTAGCGAGGGATTCAAAGTACTTCACTCGAGCTTAAAATAGTGTTGCTCCCGAGGTGGACACTCTACTTTTTATCACCCTCTATGAGAAAATAACTTAGTGCAACTTATGAATAATCATAATCATAGTCACAAATTCACGAAGTCACAAAGTCACAAAGTCACAAAGTCACAAAGTCACAAAGTCACAAAGTCACAAAGTCACAAAGTCACAAAGTCACAAAGTCACAAAGTCACAAAGTCACAAAGTCACAAAGTCACAAAGTCACAAAGTCACAAAGTCACAAAGTCACAAAGTCACAAAGTCACAAAGTCACAAAGTCACAAAGTCACAAAGTCACAAAGTCACAAAGTCACAAAGTCACAAAGTCACAAAGTCACAAAGTCACAAAGTCACAAAGTCACAAAGTCACAAAGTCACAAAGTCACAAAGTCACAAAGTCACAAAGTCACAAAGCCACAAAGCCACAAAGCCACAAAGCCACAAAGTCACAAAGTCACAAAGTCACAAAGTCACAAAGTCACAAAGTCACAAAGTCACAAAGTCACAAAGTCACAAAGTCACAAAGTCACAAAGTCACAAAGTCACAAAGTCACAAAGTCACAAAGTCACAAAGTCACAAAGTCACAAAGTCACAAAGTCACAAAGTCACAAAGTCACAAAGTCACGGAGTCACATAGTCACATAATCACATAGTCACATAGTCACATAGTCACATAGTCACAATGTCACATAGTCACATAGTCACATAGTCACATAGTCACATAGTCACATAGTCACATAGTCACATTGTCACAATGTCACATAATCTCATAGTCATAATCATGTATTTATTGTAATTTTATTTATTTTCATAAAACTAAATAAAATCTGAATTTGAGTAAACAATTATGAACAAAGGTGGAATGCGCGTTTCACGTGTTTTTGTTTATTTTTATTTAGTCCAGGCGCTTTTTTTTTAATCATAAAGCCTGCTTGTTCATACAGTGTTCGTGATCTTTTTGGTGATTGGAACTTTTACTCAATAAGCACATTCCAAATTCAAATCACATTACCGCCCTTGGGCGGAAAGTACTTTACCGCCCTTGGGATCAAAGTGCTATTTTGCTACCTGTTTTCGAAGAGCAAACTATCTATTTTCGAATTGATGTGATAAAAAATAACTTCCTCGCATACCTTAAGTATTCTGAGCCTGTAAAGTTGATCACTTTTACACAGGTTTTTTTAAATTAAAAAAAGGACTTACCTCTGACACTTTAAATATTTACAATACAATTGCAAAGACCTGTTTACTTTACTTATAAATTTGAAATATACGAATACCACATGTCTTTCCTTCTATTTTATTATTTTATTTATTTATTTCGACACACCAACGACAGATACATAAGGCTAGATAGAGTAAATATAATATTTAAGTAATAAGTATATGCGCTGTCACTTACAGGCGTGTACAGCATTGACAAAGTAGTCAGTACACATAAAAAGGAAGAAGAACTAAATAAACTTAAGCTAATTGTGGCATGCAAGAGAGAGGCATCTCTGGGCCTCAGCCTTGAATACTGGTAGGCTGAGCCCAAACATATCTAAGCTATTGTTCGAAGTGAAAAAGGAGTTGTAGCTTGTCATCATGCGGTTAAGACGAGCGAAGAAGTGCGAGCCTAAATTTGTTTTGTGAGACCATGGTCTGAATATTTTTCTAGTGCAGAGTCTGAAGTTACGACGTGACTTCTTTTGTATAAGTCTATCGTTTTTGGCCGCATATCTCCAGAACGGAAGCCTCCAAATATAATGCATTTTTTTGAAATTTAATTATTTCTATTTCAAAGTAATTTTCTAGGTTTTTTTATTTGCGTAAAATGATCGAGCATAAATCTAAAAAGCGATACATATTCATTTAAGTATTTACAAAAAAGAACAAAAAAACATACGAGTGTCAAGACTTTTTAATACTTTTTACTTGCATTTATCGTTTTTTGTACGTACAGGTAGTTTGATTCCCGGCTCGTAGGTATACCGCGTTTACACTTAGACGGAAATGTGGCCGGCCATATGTCCGCAGCAGCGTCGCTGGCAACTTAGGGAGCGCGGGCAACGCGAACGTCAACGCGAGCGGATTTGGAATGGCCTGTTTACATTCTCGCATTGCCCGTGTCCCTGTAATACCGCGTTTATACCGCGTTTACACTCAGCGAAAATGTGGCAGGCTATACGTCCGCGGCAGTATCGCCGGCAATGTGTGTTCACGAGCGGCAACGCGAGCGGTTTGGAATGCCCTTTTTACTTTCTCGCATTGCCCATATCCCTGTACATTTCCACGGACATGAGCTGAGTTACATTCGCGAGACATTTGCGCTGCCATTCGCCTGGTCGAAAAAGTAGCCAGCTATATATTCCGCGGCAGTGTCGCCGGCAATGTGTGTTCACATTTAGCCTGGACACTTAGACATGGAAGTGGCCCGTTTAATTCTCACATTGCCCATGTCCCTGCCCATGTGCCTGCACATTTCCATGGACATGAGCTGAATGTAAACTTATTTAATATTTAAGGTTAGTAGGGCCTTTAATTAAAACTCGCTTTGTTGATTAGTAGATATCAATAATAATAAACATTGGTGACTTTCCACTCAACACTATATAGCCCCAAACTAAGCAAAGCTGCTATGGGAACCAGATAGCTGATATTGCAAAAGTTCTATAAAATAAATAGTAAAATCCAGCTATGCCCAACCTCAAACTAGTTTCAAATGTAGGTGGCTTTGAGTGGGTCAATAAACCTTTACAAGCCATAGAAAAGGCAAGTGTCGAAACTAATCCCTTCACAGGAACCGGAATCGGCAATCGGTATTACCAAACTTTCTGGCCGCTTCTAGGCCGAATCTATATTTATAAACATTGAGGGTTTCTACTAAATCAAATATTAACTAAATAAAAAACACTAGTTTTTCGTACTTTATGAAACTTTTATGTAATAGGAAAACTTGCTTGGATCGAAATGATATTTTTTTTGCACCTTTGAAAATATGGTATTTTTTGAAACTTTGTTGTTTTTTTACAAAATTTTCAAAAAAATTATGTGGGAGCGAGAAGTTCTTTGACGGTTGCCAGCCTCTTAAATTTTTTACATTATTTATTTCGATGATAATAAATAATTATGAACGGAAATTTAACATTGCCTAGTTTACTGATATTGGGGCCTAAATTATAAATTTAAGCAAAGCTTATATTGTGGGAGCCATATATCTGATTACTCAATGATGAGTACTGGCATATTATGCACATACATTTTTAAATAGAAAAAAATCATTGGTGCACGACCGATTTCGAACCCACATCCTTAGGATCGGAAGGCGGGGCCGCTACCATTAGACCAGCAGTGTTCTTGAAACTTGGTGAATGTAGGTGCCAGTTCCACGCGACCAAGCCTAGAAGAACAGGCTAACACCAACTGGGCCTCATCATCATTCTTGGATTTTTTTATTGCCCTTTCACTTTGACCGCGCCATTGTGCTTACAAGCGCCAACTGTTGACTCAGCATTAACCTGCTTTCTCTATAAGTGCGGATTTCAATTGAGGTCACATTTTTGTGAATAGGCAATTTAACTGTTGTTGATGATGAAAAAGATGGATTTTGACGAGAAATGTCTGCGTGTGTTTTTATACAAGGTGTTCCAATAATTGTGTAAATAAACTTCAGGGAGCTAAAGTACCCATCAATATGTTTAACTTTTTCTAAGGAATCAACACTGTGAACGCGAAAAAAAAACAGCTGTTTCATACATTTTAGCCAGGGAGATATTGAACTTTTGTATGAAACAGCTGTTTTTTCTCGCGTTCACAGTGTTAGTTCCTTCGAAAAAGTTATTCATTTTGATGGGTATCTTTAGCCCCCTGAAGTTGGTATACACAATTATTGGAACACCTTGTATAGGTATTAATACAATTGTCCTAAAAGTATATTTCGATGATATTGAATTTTCTGACAAAAAACTATGTAGGTAGTTGAAAATAAAATATCAGAACTGTAACTTGAGAATGTCTGTCTGCCTAGGAGTGGCACGGTACACATCCATTCTGATCTTTGAGCAACAGCTCATTGAGGATATCTCATCTAAGATGTGTTCAAGCCACGAGGTTTTTCTTCACGACCGGATTTGAACACTCAAAAAAACCCACTTTCAAAAAATATGTTTCTCCACTAAATTATCTGAGGCATTCCACGTAGAGCACGCATTTAAATTCACCTATCTTGTGCCTTGTAGAGCACCAAACCATATTTGGATGGGTGATCTACGAGGAACATCAAAAATGCTTCCTCGCATAGCACCTTATATAAAAAGCTGACGAATCTGATACACCTTGTAAAGTTATGTTAATGCCTTAAAATTACCTAACATTCTAACCTAATAGATGAATAATTATTATGTAAATCTACCACTTACACAAACCAGTTTTAACAAAACAAAACAACGTTAAAAAGCTTTAGATCTATCGAGTCTTCGGGCTATTCATCGTCATAGCGGAATTCTTTTTTTTTATACAACTAGCCGATGGTACGAGCAGATAGCCCACCTGATGTTAAGTGGTAACTATCACCTATAACAAAGCAATGCCTCGTATGTCACGCACGATAGGAACATGCACTACGATGCACTACCCTGCGTCCATCATCTTGAAGCATACAGACGTTAAGCCTCATGTGCCTGTAATAACACCGGCAACTACACTCTTCAAACCGAAACACAGCAACGCTGCTTGGCGGCAGAAAAAGGCGTGGTGGTATTACTTCCCCGGACGAGCCCTTCACAAAGAGCTTGTGGTCTCAAACGGTGAAGGAAAACATCGCGAGGAAACCAGTTAAGTAGTATTCTAATAGCGGCGATGGGATTGCAACCTGTCACGTATGGAATACCAACTACTGCAAAAAAAAAGATCTTTCAATGTCTCCCAACGTCTTGCTCGTAGTCGCTTTTTTACCTCTAGAACCTTTGCTCCAATTCTTCGAGTATTACGATTTCTTCGAGGGTAATTGGAAGAGATCGCCGTTTCGCAATAAGAAAAAAACAATTAAAGTTGTATGTAAAAAGTAGTTCTTAATTTATATAAATGTATATTTTTTTGTTGTGTTACAAATATTTTTTATCAATCTTACCTGCCCATCACCGCTTCAACTTGCCAATACATTACTTAGGAAGTAGGTTAGGCACTTAAAATTAATATACCTATAGCAATATGTAGCTTCCTACCATCATTATGATGTAATTTGAACAAAACTAATGCCGCCGGAAACCGGAACTGTAAATAATCAGCCCTCATTCAAATGGCCATTTTATGAGCACTATGAACTAACTAGAGGAATCACGCATGACTTTATTCGCGTGAAACTATATTTTGCAAACAACTCAACGTCAAAAGGTCATCGACGTCTTAAAACTAAGTGAATTCAGGTGGCAGTTCCACGCGACCAAAGCTTAGAAGAACAGGCAACAAACTTACGGCTTGGTTCCTACCGATCTTTTGTATGATCATTGTTACAATGTAATATACTCGTAATACAATATTGAAGCTCCAGTGTCGAGCTTTACTAGTTATCGCAAATTTTTGAGTAGGAAAACTTGTATCAATTAAAATGTTTTTTTACAAAACGGTTGTTTGCGATTTTTCGAAAATGGGTTTAGTGATTTTATAACTTTCAACATGTCGAAACGTGCGAGCGAGAGGTACATTAGCTCTTGTATTCGCCTTAAAGTAGCGACTTTGAGTTAATGGCAGCAATGTTCTAGCATCCCCGATGGTGATGTGGATGCAGGGGAGTAAGATTGGATCAGCTCTTGCAGCCCCGTTTTAGATCTGGCTTCGTTTGTTGCAGAGCAATGCACTACTACATGCTCTACAGTTTATTTTTCCCGTAGGTCACTGTCTGTCCCATCTTGAGAAGTTGATAATTGAGGTCACAGTGACCTGTGATGATGCCCACCATCAGCTTTAGGTCTTCGCGTTTCATCTTTAACAGGAAGTTTGTTAAGTGCCTGTTTGTTGCAGGTAGCAGCGTACAATGCTTGCTCGTACAGCGATGAACTTTGAGATGTATAAGCGAAGCAGCTATGTGTTTTACAGATTTATTATCTCCATTCACAGGCTTGGTAGGCAGGTACCTACCAGTTATTTCGTAATAGCCGAGTGCAAGATGGGTGCAAAGAAAGTCGTTTCGCTTTCTATAGACGCTGACGTAATTTCATTTGCAAAAATGGTCTATTTTAGTTTTCCTTGAATTATTCACAGTACGTTGTTCTATGATAAAACTCCAAAGACAAAAAGTCTACTTTTCAATAATTAACAAGAATCATCTCACATTCTAGCAAAAAAAATGGTGCCCTAGTATTTTTTTGGAATATTTTTTCATTTGATATAAATAACAAATTGATATACTAATATAATAAACCAAAAACTTGCATAAAAAAAATTATAAACGAGTAAACAAAAGGTATATTCATCCACACTTCTGGTATGTAATTTCAATATGTTTTTTAGACTACCACACTTTTTATCAAAGTTTTTTACTTTATTTGAAGATCCGCGTTAACCTTTAAATTGTGTACTTAAGGAGTAGAAGTAGGTTTAAATAGAAAAAAAGATAGTATACTTAGTAGTTTATAAATAATAACACATGAATATTATTTTTTCTCCATAATACCGACTGCAAATAGACTGAAAACATAAAACGGCAAAATACGCAATTTCATTTACTTGGATGACATAACTTTTCTATTTTGATTTAAAAGCCAAACTACTGAACCAATTTTGATGAAATTTCTATGAAGGAACCAATCACAATTTTAAAATCGATTCATAAATGATGGAGTTATGCGTAAAAACATAAAAAAACCAGCCAAATGCGAGCCGGACTCGCGCACGAAGGGTTCCGTACCATATATAAAAACGAGCAAACAAATCACATTTCTTGTATGGGAGCCCCCTTAAATATTTGTTTTATTTTAATTTAATTATTTATTTTTAAAGTGAATATATTATAACTAAATCTGTGAAAATTTCAACTGCCTCTCGGTTCATGAAATACAGCCTGGTAACAGTCGGACAGCGGAGTCTTAGTAATAGGGTCCCCTTTTACCTTTTTAAACTTTCTCCTTTTTTTGAAGTCTGTAGTTTTTTTGTGAAGACTGTTCGCCTATAATTGCCTATTTTAGAAATACACGAATACTGCTGTTCGTGACGATGGTGTGTTCGAGTTATTCGGACTTCTACAGAATAATAAGCAAGTATAACGCGAATACGCAAATAGCGATGTGAAGTGCCACCATTAGATTGATTTGGCAATCAATAGCTACATGGTAATAAAGTGTTTTAAAACAAGTAGTCGTATAGTAACGATGTAGGGCAGTGCATCGTAGGGCACGTTTTTATCGTGCGTGACTTGATAGGCAATGCTTTGTTATATGTGATGGTTACCACTTAAGGGGCTGACAACCATCAAACAACTTCTCGCTCGCACGTTTCGACACGTTGAAAGATATAAAATCACTAAACTCATTTTCGAAAAATCGCAATCAACCATTTTGTGTGCAATCACATTGCACACAGTGTAGTAAAAATTTCATTTTGATCGATACAATTTTCTTACTTAAAAGTTTGCTTATGTACGAAAACTAGTTGGTAAAGCAAACTTTTGAGTAGGAAAATATGTATGTATGTACGTAAGTACGTCAATGTAAGTATGTAAATACGATCAAAATGAAATTTTTACTAAACTGTGTGCAATATGATTGCACACAAAATGGTTGATTGCAATTTTTTAATATGAGTTTAGATAAAAAAGATAAAGATAAAAGATAAAAGATATTTATTGTTTATGAAACTAGGTACATATTTTGGTGATTTTATATCTTTCAACATGTCGAAACGTGCGAGCGAGAGTCATATTAGCTCTTGTCTTCGTCTTAATATCAGGTGGGTCATCTGCTTGTTCTATCAGCAAGAAGTTTAAAATAAGCTAATTAAAACCAGTTATCAGTATTTTCATTACTATCATGAAGTAAATACAAAGTTATCATAATGATCCGAATAAAAGAAACTGCAAATAAGAACAGAATAATTAGGTATCTTCAGCCAACTTATTGCAATAAGTGGTTTTGTGTCTATCTCTTTTATTAGCATACTACAAGGTGTTAAAATACCACTCCTCAAAACTTCAGGGGGCTAAAGTACCCATCAATATGAATAACTTTTTCTAAGGAACCAACACTGTGAATGCGTAAAAAAACAGCTGTTTCAATACCTACCTGGCTAAAATGTATGAAACAGCTGTTTTTGTTTTCACGTTCACAGTGTTGGTTCCTACGAAAAAGTTATTCACATTGATGGGTAGGTACTATAGCGTACTTTAGCCCCCAAAAGTTTTCGGGAGTGGTATTTTAACACCCTGTATATTCTTGTTTGTTTGAAAAAGATAGGGGAAAATACCCGCATGTACATACATATTACATGCGTCATTCTAAACCACAAAATGATAATTATACCGATGGATGTGAATTGCTTTGTCGAGCTCTGCTTTAGTTATTATTACAGAACAAAACCAAATGTCGTTTGAATTTAAAACAAAAGAAGTTGGCCACGGTCACATACGGTATTATCGTATTCCTATGAGTTATTCGCCGGGTGTGATTAGAGTCCGAGGGCGCAGGTGGCTAGCCCCGTTTGAAGGAGAAGGTCGTGAGTTCGAATAACACTCGGATAATAACTTTTGGGATGTTATAAATAATCTTTTAAAAAAGGAAGAGTTTGTGAGGAGAGAGAGGAAGAGTTTGTGGCTGGGCCATCCCACGCCTTCTAGCCTAGTTCTAAAAAAACGCATAGCGATGATCCCATTTTTTTACATCTTAAAGTTATTTTTTACTATGAAAAAACCCTATATATTTTCAAATACTATACATATAAATAAATAAATAATTAAATATTGGTGGACATTCCACACAGCACCAATCTCGCCCCAAACTAAGCCAAAGCTTGTGATATGGGAACCAGATAGCTGATATACTACTTATATACTTTTTTTTTGTAAATATATACTTACAATATTATATAACACCCAGACAGAGAACAAACATCTATGTTCATCACACAAATATTTGTTCTCGGTGGGGATCGAACCCACGGCCTATGGCACAGAAGGCAGAGCAACTACCAACTGAGCTGTGAAGGCTGTCCAATACTTATATACTTTTTTCATCATTCTGCCTTCGTACGTAATAGTCCACTATATATTTTCAATTACTATATTTTTTTCATCATTCTGCCTTCGAACGTAATTGTCTACTCAAATTCGGATTTATTCAAAATAATTTTATAAAAATAAACAATCGTTCTTAATAATTATAAGTTGCACTTGCTTATTCATCTCCATAGAGTGATAAAAAGTAGAGTATCAACGTCGGGAAGAACAATATTATAAGCATTATAAGCTCGAGTGACGTTCTTTGAATCCCTCACTGCGCGTAGGATTCTACTTTAGAACCCTCGCTATGCTCGGGGTTCTACTCTAGAGTCCTTCGCATCACTCTGGATTCAAAGAAACCTTCGCCTTTTAAATAGTTGTTTTCTCCCTTGGTAAACGATCTACTATTATTTGCTATAACTTCAACACAAGATTCGCAGCATATAAGAAATATTTATAAGTTCAAATGAGGTAAAGGTAAGTAATAAATTTGTCACGACGATATGTCAATTGTTTTCATTTATATTTATAGAATTGCTTCAGATTAGATCAAGGCAACCCTGGGTTTACTTTGATTTATTAGCAGATATTTTTATTTAATTACGCTAACATTGAAATATATCATATTGTATATTGTTTTATTTTATAGAGGCTTGATGATGAACTTTTAAAAATTTTATACAACGTGTAACATAATACCCCTATAAGTCCAAAGACCAAGTGATCAGACAAAGCTCTGGAATACTTTGACATGTGCAAAAATTGAATACTTCGTTTTCGAAATTCCCATAAAAAAAAAAATCTCTCAGAATTTTGCAACAACCCCGTTAATGTGTACGTGACCTTTGCACGTACGCTATTTGCGTTTCTTAATTGGGGGCAGTTCTGTTACCTATTTATCTACAGTTCACAATTAAAGGTAAAAAAACAGCTGTAAATTAGGGCTGCGTCATGTTGTGTTAGTTTCATTTTGGAGGAAAGTTTAAGAGCAATTCATGAATTTTCGAAGGTTTTCACCTTCGAAAATTCAAAAGTCTTATAAGAATAGTTGTTTGTCATAACCTGTAGAATACCCTGCTTCCGGGTTTATAGGGGTATTATTATGTTACACGTATACAAAAGTAAATCTAACATTTCCAATAAAAAAAGCCTCACAGTACAATCAAATCATAAACTAAGCAAATGTGTTATTGGAAACCTCATAGACCAACACAAATTTTGTTAATACATACTTATAATAATAATTAGAATATTAACCCAGAGAACAATATCTATGTTCATTACACAGATGATGATGATGATGTTTGTTCTCGATGGGGATCAAACCCACACGGAGCAAATGCAGCGTAGAATTATGGTTTATTTATTAATGTGGCGTGGGGGGTACAACGATTACAAAAGTACTTAGTAGTCACAAAAAGATCAAAGTCACAGAAGTTGATGGATGCAGGGCAGTGCAACGTAGGGCACGTTTCTATCGTACCTTTCGTGCGTGACTTACGTGGCAATGCTTTGTTACAGGTGATAGTTCCACTTAACATCAGGTGGGCCATCTGCTCGTTCCATCAGAATTAATTGCAATATAAATCTTAGACAAAGGCCATTATTTATTGGCTACGAGATCACACAACATAATTATAAATATAAATCGCAATAACGGTAGTGTAGGGTACCTACTTTTACGTTATCTCATCAAAACCTTGAATATGTTTACAGTTTAGTGTGTGTGCGAAATAACAGGGAACGATAAGCCGCGCCGACGCGGAAGTCGTAGGGCGATCACCACACTAGCGTTTTTCACGCACAAAAAACAAAACAAGCTGATAACTTCGTGTAGCGTGACTAGCTCTTTCGAAACAATGTGGTGAAAGGATTTAAAGTTCTTCTCAAAGAGGCTCCTTTCGAGCACTTGGCACATGTTTCTTTAGACCTTTTTAGGTTCTACCGACACATGCCGGTTTACTCACGATGTTTTCCTCCACCGTTTAAGAGCACTGTGCAGATAATTTATTGAACAGAAAAACTCATTGTTACACGACTGGTTTTGAACCCGTCGGTATCTTGATTTGACTTCAAATGATTATTTAGATTAGGTAATAGAATTTCTACTTGAAGTTTATTAATGTTTTAGGTTCTGTGCCTATCTTAAATGTGTAACATGACGTGTAATATGCTTACCAAATAAATGATTATTGATTATTACCACCAGTGCTCCTCCTCCGATCCTGTTTACAAGGTTATTACTTATAGCTGTCAAAATAACTGTTAAATCATTATGCTTGAATGAAATAAATAACTAAGTATTGAATATTAAACTTGTGGTGATAGGCTCGACGGATAAGAAACGTGAGCGCATTCAATGAGCGCATGCAAGTGAAATGAGATAACTGATGAAAGTGCGTCTTGCCTACTTTTTTTTTTATCTTTTGATGAATTTATAAACGCTTGAAGTTAAGGCGAAGACAAGAGCTAATGTGACTCTCGCTCGCACGTTTCGACATGTTGAAAGATATAAAATCAATAAACTAATTTTCGAAAAATCGCAATCAACCATTTTGTGTGCAATCATATTGCACACAGTTTAGTAAAAATTACATTTAGATCGATACATGTTTTCCTAATCAAAAGTGTGCTTTACTAGTTTTCGTACATAAGCAAATTTTTAAGTAGGAAAACTTGTATCGATCAAAATGAAATTTTTACTAAACTGTGTGCAATGTAATTGCACAGAAAATGGTTGTTTGCGATTTTTCGAAAATGAGTTTAGTGATTTTATATCTTTCAACATGTCGAAACGTGCGAGCGAGAAGTTGTTTGATAGTTGTCAGCCCCTTAAACAAGTCAGGGCAGTGCATCGTAGGGCACGTTCTTATCGTGCGTGACTTACGAGGCAATGCTTTGTTATAGGTGAAGGTTACCACTCAACTAGTTGTATAAAAAACACGGATGCTAAGTTCCAAGCATAACCTACTAATGCTTGGATTCAATGTTTGTTTGATAAAATGGGACACATTTTCTGCCGCCAAGCAGCGTTGCTGTGTTTCGGTTTGAAGAGTGTAGTTGCCGGTGTAATTGCAGGCACATGAGGCTTAACATCTGTATACCTCAAGTTGATGGACGCAGGGCAGTGCATCATAGGGCACGTTCCTATCGTGCGTGACTTACGAGGCAATGCTTTGTGCTTTGGTGATGATTACCACTTAAAATAAGGTGGGCCATCTGCTGGTTCCATCAGCTAGTTGTACAAAAAAACGCTTAGGTCTTACTTATATGCCTGTTATCATTTTGCAAAGCCACACTAATAAAAGATAGGACCACACGTGGCACCCACGCCCCGTCTAGCTGGTCTGGGTTCACAGTAAAATACCAACAAGCTAATGACAACATTACGCTTTCATTCGTATTCCCCACCATTTAATAGTGGCTCAATAAATTATACTGCCAAGGTCACTTTCATGTCAACGAAAAAAGTTCTCCAATGATTAGTTATCTGTCATTTTGGGAAGCAACATAGCTTTTTCGTTTTAATTGTTTTTCTAGTGTTATTTTGAGTTCTGCGTAATTTCGGTAGTTTTTTAACCACTATTAGGTACTTGAGGTCTTAGCACAAAATGTAAACATTTGGAATGAAAGTGTGTGATATCATGATTTGATCGAAAATATTTCGACAGTTTAAAAGAAATCCGCCACCATTTTCTTTAAGACAAATGACGTCCGACTTTACTATGGACTGACTTGACTAAAATGTATTTAAACTAATACCACTTGACACTGGCAAGATTATCTGTCGAATGACTGAAGCCATAACGGTCATTTAAGCTAAAGAGGAGCTAAATAAAACAGAATAAGAGTTTTATATGCAAATTCACCACAACTTCTTATAGCCTCAGACCAAATAAGACTTTTTATTTGGTCCGAGCTAGTAGCAATATTAATATAATCATTGAATTATTGAAATACCTATTATATTCTGTATTATTAGTCTGTATTAATGTTTAAGTATGCTAAGCAGCAGGATTTGGAGATTCGAAACTACGCACCAACCATCTTATTTTTGTAAAACCCAGATTCACGAAAAATAAAGGATTTGATTTGATTTGAAATGTAGTTTAATCTAGGTTAGGTTACTTTAATATATTGACACAAAGCTATTTTGGTAACATCATTAATCGATCGCTCAAAAACTTATAAATACTCATTATTAATTCCTAATAGGTATTTATGCCAAATGTAGAAAGGGCGACGGTACGAAATACAATATTGCTACAGGCAAAAAACATAACGCCCCTAAAGCATGAAACATGATGGCAATATTGCTAGAAACAAGAAACAAAATAATACTAAAACACGATAGCTTAGTAATCGCTCTAGTCCAATTTTGTTATTTTCACCACCAGTGCTCTCTACCACTAGACATTTGAGTGGATTAACTCGATAGATAAGTGACGTACAATAGTAGATTGTTTACCAAGGGAGCAAACAACTATTTTTATGACGAGAGTGTTTTTTGAATCCAGAGCGGAGCGAAGGATTCTAGAGTAGAATCCCGAGAGTAGCGAGGGATTCTAAAGTAGATTCCTAAGCGTAGCGAGGGATTCAAAGTACTTCACTCGAGCTTAAAATAGTGTTGCTCCCGAGGTGGACAAAGTCACAAAGTCACAAAGTCACAAAGTCACAAAATCACAAAGTCACAAAGTCACAAAGTCACAAAGTCACAAAGTCACAAAGTCACAAAGTCACAAAGTCACAAAGTCACAAAGTCACAAAGTCACAAAGTCACAAAGTCACAAAGTCACAAAGTCACAAAGTCACAAAGTCACAAAGTCACAAAGTCACAAAGTCACAAAGTCACAAAGTCACAAAGTCACAAAGTCACAAAGTCACAAAGTCACAAAGTCACAAAGTCACAAAGTCACAAAGTCACAAAGTCACAAAGTCACAAAGTCACAAAGTCACAAAGTCACAAAGTCACAAAGTCACAAAGTCACAAAGTCACAAAGTCACAAAGTCACAAAGTCACAAAGTCACAAAGTCACAAAGTCACAAAGTCACAAAGTCACAAAGTCACAAAGTCACAAAGTCACAAAGTCACATAGTCACGGAGTCACGGAGTCACGGAGTCACGGAGTCACGGAGTCACGGAGTCACGGAGTCACGGAGTCACGGAGTCACGGAGTCACGGAGTCACGGAGTCACGGAGTCACGGAGTCACGGAGTCACGGAGTCACGGAGTCACGGAGTCACGGAGTCACGAAGTCACGAAGTCACGAAGTCACGAAGTCACGAAGTCACGAAGTCACATAGTCACAAAGTCACGAAGTCACGAAGTCACGGAGTCACGGAGTCACGGAGTCACGAAGTCACATAGTCACATAGTCACATTGTCACATAGTCTCATAGTCATAATCATGTATTCATTGTAATTTTATTTATTTTCATAAAACTAAGTAAAATCTGAATTTGAGTAAACAATAATGAACAAAGGTGGAATGCGAGTTTCACGTGTTTTCGTTTATTTTTATTTGGTTCAGGCGCTTTTTTTTAAATTATAAAGCCTGCTTGTTCATACAGTGTTCGTGATCTCTTTGGTGATTAGAACTTTTACTCAATAAGCACATTCCAAATTCAAATCACATTACCGCCCTTGGGATCAAAGTTCTATTTTGCTGCCTGTTTTCGAAGAACAAACTATCTCTTTTCGAATTGATGTGATAAAATAGTAGATTGTTTACCAAGGGAGCAAACAACTATTTTTATGGCGAGAGTGTTTTTTGAATCCAGAGCGGAGCGAAGGATTCTAGAGTAGAATCCCGAGCGTAGCGAGGGATTCTAAAGTAGAATCCTAAGCGTAGCGAGGGCTTCAAAGTACTTCACTCGAGCTTAAAATAGTGTTGCTCCCGAGGTGGACACTCTACTTTTTATCACCCTCTATGAGAAAATAACTTAGTGCAACTTATGAATAATCATAATCATAGTCACAAATTCACGAAGTCACGAAGTCACAAAGTCACAAAGTCACAAAGTCACAAAGTCACAAAGTCACAAAGTCACAAAGTCACAAAGTCACAAAGTCACAAAGTCACAAAGTCACAAAGTCACAAAGTCACAAAGTCACAAAGTCACAAAGTCACAAAGTCACAAAGTCACAAAGTCACAAAGTCACAAAGTCACAAAGTCACAAAGTCACAAAGTCACAAAGTCACAAAGTCACAAAGTCACAAAGTCACAAAGTCACAAAGTCACAAAGTCACAAAGTCACAAAGTCACAAAGTCACAAAGTCACAAAGTCACAAAGTCACAAAGTCACAAAGTCACAAAGTCACAAAGTCACAAAGTCACAAAGTCACAAAGTCACAAAGTCACAAAGTCACAAAGTCACAAAATCACAAAGTCACAAAGTCACAAAGTCACAAAGTCACAAAGTCACAAAGTCACAAAGTCACAAAGTCACAAAGTCACAAAGTCACAAAGTCACAAAGTCACAAAGTCACAAAGTCACAAAGTCACAAGTCACAAAGTCACAAAGTCACAAAGTCACAAAGTCACGGAGTCACGGAGTCACATAGTCACATAGTCACATAGTTACATTGTCACAATGTCACATAATCTCATAGTCATAATCATGTATTTATTGTAATTTTATTTATTTTCATAAAACTCAGTAAAATCTGAATTTGAGTAAACAATTATGAACAAAGGTGGAATGCGCGTTTCACGTGTTTTTGTTTATTTTTATTTAGTTCAGGCGCTTTTTTTTTAATCATAAAGCCTGCTTGTTCATACAGTGTTCGTGATCTCTTTGGTGATTGGAACTTTTACTAAATAAGCACATTCCAAATTCAAATCACATTACCGCCCTTGGGATCAGGGCTGCCATTTGTACGATTTAAATCGTATTTGTACGATTTTTTGCATGTTTTGTACGATTACGATCGAAACATCGAAATCGTACAGAAAACGTACGATTTTTTTACATACAATTTTAGATTTTTATACATGAAAGAAAACGTTCAACCGTAAACAATATGGTTGATATCCGACTAACATTGCGTTAATATTCCTTAAAGTTGATGATTATT
Source organism: Chloroclysta siterata (assembly GCA_932294275.1). NCBI lineage: Eukaryota > Metazoa > Arthropoda > Insecta > Lepidoptera > Geometridae > Chloroclysta > Chloroclysta siterata. Next base: position 15,134,208 of record OW028604.1, on the reverse strand, counting down.
TTATTAAAGAATTACGACAAATCATTTCCTTTGCGCGCGGTCTAGTTGTACGGAGCGGAGAAACGCGATTCTACTTGTTATTTTCTACAAAATCATGCAGGCTCTTGTGAAAACTGATGCGCTTCTGTAATTAATTTAATAAAAATGAGCGACGTAAGTGTTATTGAGCGTTCTCGTACTCCTAAAAAGAAATTAGTGCAAAGAGGTGTACTCTATATTATATGTTTATATATATCGATGATTGATTCTTGTAGGTACGATTTTTTATTTCAAACTTTCTTAGGGCGTACGACTTTTTTAAAGCTGTGGTACGATTGCGCCATATTTTCACCTGGCAGCCCTGCTTGGGATCAAAGTGCTATTTTGCTACCTGTTTTCGAAGAGCAAACTATCTATTTTCGAATTGATGTGATAAAAAATATATTTCACGCACTGACGCATACATAGATACTGTCTAGCACGCAGTGGCCTAGCGTAATGATTCTGGCTATGACGTTTAAAATTAGCGCGAATGGCTTCGAGTCGCATACGCTTGTGTGGGAGGCCTTCGCATGTATTGAATCATTCCCTTTCAGTTAAAAACAATTTTCAGGACCACAATTATTATTATCTCATTTGAATTAACTAGCGTATCAAAGAAAGAACCACTGACAGCTAAGGAACAAATGACGGCCGACTTGACTATGGACTGACATAACCATGGAGGTACTATATACTGGAGGGAGCGATAAGACTTACATCCTTTTTCAACTGTGTATCAAACATTGATCATCTATCTTTGTTCTTCCCATGTAGCCTAGCTACGAGTAAAAGAAAAGAAGATGTAACTTCACTCACTCCATCTCACTCACTCACTGTCTGCGTAAATCGTGGCCGTCAGTTGATGCAATGTTTTGATCTTGTTTTGACGTTTTTGAAAAACTCGCAGCAACATTGCGATGCAGCGAAAGAAATTATGAAAATTTTTAAAGAATTATTATTGTCTAGGCAAAATATATTTGAAAAGGTGAAAGTATGTCTTGTGAAGCTGTGTTTTGTGTATCAAAAACAACAAAAGGAGGAGTTAAAGACCCGGAATTGTCATTTGATACGTAATATTCTTTTTCTATTTTCATGCTAAAAAAATACGTTTTTTCTCCCATAAAGACTGTAGGAATTACATTTTATTAGTACTAGTCATATTTTCCTATGTGAAAATGATGTAAACCCATTAATTATTTCAAAATAAAATGCATTGTTTTAGTCTTCTGTTCTAGAGATGTACTTCCACCGACCAATTTAGCTTTATCGATAATATTTAAGTTTCCGTTTTTTATATGAAATATCTAATGCGGTGGGTCAGACCGGCTGTTCTGTTGTAGTTTCAATTTTTCACACCTTATAGGCGTCTCGCGAGGGATCAATTTTTGTTAAATTTTACATTATTTTTTTAGGTTCTTAAATGCCCAGAATGAAGACGGGAGTGGATAAAAGCTGTTAGGCGTGAAAACTGATAGCCTACAAAATGTTCTTATGCATGGACGAAATGGCCATAAGAAATTGTATCGAGTGGGATGGACATCGCTCTCACGGTTAGGGCAATGTGGGAAACATTATTGACGATGATAGTGTTCCAGTGTCTATAATGGTTTTGGGCTTTCGCAATAAAAGTCAGCAACCAGTTAAAATTAAAAAGTTGGATTCCAATTAAAACGCCTTTTTCATACATTTCTATTTCTATCGATAGGTTAGTCAATGTTGTCCCTTCTCTAGTCACTCACGCGAATACATACAAACTAACAAAAAACGGACACGCCGAAAAACCGTAACACTACGTCTATATGATACTTAGTCTAAGGACATAACTATAAAGTATTTCAATAAACTTGACACTGGCAAGATTGTCTGTCGAATGACGGACAGGAACCATAAACGAAGAAAATCAGATTTCTTAGTCTAAGAACCCACAATTTTTTTTGATGATGTATAATGGGTGTGCTCAAAAGTAAGTTCAAATATTACATTTGGTACATACCTTTGACTTTCCTACTGCCCGCACAAAGCGCTTTGCATCTACTTTTATAATGCGGACAGCCAAAGAATGGAATTCCTTACCGGCGCGCCGGAAAATCGGAATATTCCAATATTCCGGCAATATCGGAATTCCGATATTGCCGGTAAGGAAGGATTCTTTGGCTTTATAGGCATTCGAAAAAACAGACGCCGCGGCGTCCGTTTTTTCGAATGCCTATAATTTGGATGTTTTCAAGAGATGAGTGAATAGGTATCTTCTAGGTAAACGTGCTACACCGTAGACCGCATCATCACTTAACATCAGGTGAGATTGCGGTCAAACGTTTTACCTATAGGTTGTTAAAAAAAAACCCACATTTTGTATAAGTGGCAAGCATATTGCCGCTATTCGAATACTAACTGGTTTCCTCACGATATTTTCCTTCACTGTTTGAGAATACTAGCTTTGCGCAAAGATTTTTTTTTTAGAAAAAGGTTCATTGAGACTCGACCGGATTCAAACTCACAACCTAATGACCAGATCGCTACTAGACCACAGCTAAGGCATTTTAGGTAAGTAAACGCAATGAAACTGTGGCAATAAACCTCTTAAATTTGCACTAAACATTGACCTAATGGTCTTTAATGGTATAGTCCGGAGGACAGTGGAGTTTTTCTTACGTCATACATGTTTAGTTCTGCCCGTGTCGTACCTAATGACCGTGTCGTCCCTGTGGATTAAGAGCTGATTTTACCATGCTCTGTTAGTTACTAATCAAGGATTAACAGGCCATTAAATCTAACCTTAGATGTCAAACACGTACATTTTGACATATTTAACCGTCTTTTAATCCTTTCTTAATCTAACAGAGCATGGTGAAATCAGGCCTAAGCCGACTAGGCTGAGTGGGTGGTAAAGGTGCTGGACAAGAACATGGCAGATAGTTTTTAGGTAATACCGTTTATTTGTTATGCACTTTGGTTTTAATAACTTTATTATTATTATTAAAAAACTCATAGAAGGACTTTATAATTCTTAAATAAAATTAAAGAATTGTTTTATTTACCTTTAAAACTATGTTTCCAGTATGTCGGGCTTGTTAGTAAACCCCTAGATAGAGTATAAGAAAATAGCGGACCCTCAAGAGAAACCACATTTCACAAGTTCCATGTCGTCACTCAATGCTCGCCACTTTTAGAGTACCATGTTCCAGTGCAACCAGAGACAAGAGATACCATCGTCAATAACTACCTAATGATAAATATTCAAATGTATTGTGTCATGATTATTTTTATTATATGTTTTATAATGATATAATAATGTCGTTGCTAGATCTCGAGCTACATTGCTCAGACTCTTATCATTGTATATCACAAAGTGCTCAAGTTTAACGACCTTAACGTATGACAATAATTGCAGTAGGTATTAAATAAATATCCTGCAAAGTGTGAATAAACCGCGAAAAGGTCTCTGTATCGTCATTTAATTTATGTGACCTAACTGAGGTGAACTACGAGGGTTATGATTTAAGAGGCCGGCAACCGTCAAACAACTTCTTGCTCGCATTCATTCATTTCATATTCATATTCATTTATTTCAAACCATAGCGACTTTTGTGGAACACTTAGTTACGTCAATTTGTTCGTACAATTTTCAACATTTTGAAAGATAAAAATAACTGAACTTATGAAAAATAGTTTATATCTGTTAGTTGTGAAATCACATTGCTTATAGTTCAACAAAAATATAATTTGGAATATATAGGATCCAAACAAGTTTCCCTACTAAAAAGTTTGCTTAAAGTACGAAATACAGAAAAAAATATTAACACAATGGAAAATTATGTGTCATACAAATCAGTACATATAAACAGGTACGTAAACGGTGTTGACCGTTCAAAAATTTCTTAACTAAAATGGCAACACATAAATAAAATAAAGGATGAGTAATAACTGTTTTTCTCATTCAAGCATAGCTTCCAGGTCAATATGTCAAATATCTTACCTACTCAATTCATCAAAAGTTGAATACAAAGAATTCCATTGTTAAGACTGGAAAAAACTGTAGGTATTAAGTTCGATAAACCTACTCCTAAATACATGGTAATTTTCTTTTGTTCAATAATATTATTGCATTATGAATTTCAGACCATTATTACAACAACACAACAACATTACAATAGGTACAACTTATAATGCCGTCTAAAATTAGTAATTTTATGTATTTATAAAAAAAAATTGCAGCCGTATGATCTGGTTCCTCTAATACTGGCTTCACTTCAGGCTACACACCCATAACTATACGCTACATACAATGCATATCATTGTAGCAAAGGGACGGCGGGATGGCAGGTGACTCGTTCATCTTTAATCATTTCTAAGTCTTAACTGTTTAGTCTGATGCGTATCCGTGTGTACCGTTTAAAAATATACTTGCTTTAAAATACTGTTTCTAGCTGTATTACCTTGAACATCAGAAACCTAGACAGTATTGTTCCCGACTCCATATAAAGTCGGCCGGGGTTTCATCAGGTTAAATCATTTACATACAAAGGCTTGTTTTTATCGTATATCTGTCAAAGGATGACAGTTCCATATTAGGTTTACAGCAACTGAACTTAGTATCATGGACTTAATCTACACTAATATTATAAAGATGAAAGATTTGTATTTTTGTATGTAACGATTAGGCTCAAAAACTACTGGTCCGATTTCAAAAATTCTTTGACCATTAGAATGCTACATTATCCCTGAGTAACATAGGCTATATTATATTTTCAAAAAAACAGGGATCCTTACTAAAACTCCAATAAACTCCATAAACCCAAGGTGGAAAACAAAAACCTTACATCGCGTGCGCTGCGAAAACTATTGATGATAGAACAAAATAATGTACTACGATTTTGTAGAACACGTCATCATCTACAAAAAATGTCGCGAAAGCATATGTCTAACTATTATAGTTATGTCTCAATAAGTGTTCTTTTATTATAAAAAAATAATTGAAATGCCACCGCTAGAAAAGGGTCTTTATTTGTACCTTGGTATTAATCCTTATCCAAATAAATCATTTCATAATTAAGACGGTTTCAATACCTATAGATGTTAACGGGTCCACGGGTCACGCACGGGGTGCGATTTTACTCACTCAGGGAGAAGGGCGTGCAAATGTATGAAATTAAGTAGACGCGAGGCTCAAACCCACGGTCTAAGTTTATCCTAAAATGTTCAAAAATGTATGACCACCCATGCGAATCTGGGACAGGCCGCTAGTACTTAATAGTATTGACAAAAAGACCTCCGGTTCCATTTCTATATATTAATATTTTAATGGCACAGATTACCTATATCTTTCATGGAAATCTTAGCCCACAATAAAAACAATAATGACGAAAAAACAACCACTACTCAGCATTTGCTAAAAGCAAAGCCATAGGTCAAAAAGCAGTTTTTCTACAACTAAACCACCAGCCATTATTTACTTGTTTAAATTTGAATGAATACGCGTAGCGGAGGCTTACCCAAGCATTTATCATTTACACATGGATACAGATATAGCTACACAAAGCAAAAAAAAAAGGACATAAATGCGAGCAGTGTATAGCCTGATCAGTATCCGTGTGTACATGATTTGTAGTCATCAACACACATCAGACGTTATTGGACTTGTTGAAGCAATCGGGGATAAGTCAATTGATTAAATTGAAATGCATTTAAGATACTTACGGCCGGTTTCTGAAAGCCCGATCAAAACTAATCGCATGTCAAGTTACTTGCTATCTCTATCTAATTCGATGTAATAGCTGAAATCCGATTAGTTTTGATCGAGCTTTCAGAAACCAGCGGTTAATTTTTCTGGCCAGATCTATGCAAATAGTTTGAAAATAGGGCAACCCTACATCAATAACTTGCTAAGCATGAAAAAAAACATTAAAACCAGCCCAAACAGGTGAGCTCTGATAACGAAGCACTGAAAACTGAAACAGCTTTACGACTTTGATCCCCAGGCACGGTAGATGTCACCTCAGTCTTTTAATACCAAGTACCAACTTAAGATTATTTGAGGATGTCTGAGGGTAAGCCCTCAAAGAAAGGTTAGTCAGAGTTACGTCCAAGCATTGCATTTTGGCACAAACCATACGTGACAGGTTGCAAGCCCATCGCCGCTGCTAGAATACTATACTGGTTTCCTCACTATGTACTTCACCGTTTAAGGGCCAGTTTCACCATGCTCTGTTAGATTAACAAAGGATTAAAGGGCCGTTAAATATGTCAAAATGTACGCGTTCGACAGCTAAGGTTAGATTTAACGGTCTTTTAATCCTTGATTAGTAACTAACAGAGCATGGTGAAACCGGCCCTAACTATTAGTTTTTTTTTAATGTTTAGTTTGAGAGCACTGGCATTTATTCAACCCCGAAGTGGGTCTTGGCCTCCGACACAATAGATCGCCACCGGCTTCGGTCCTGCGCCGCCTCCATCCAGTCCGGTGCGAAGACTTCAAGTGAGCGAAGGTCTTTCTCCACTTCGTCCTTCCACCTGTATCTGGGACTGACTGGCGCTCCAATAAAAGCTTGTTTCGCAGCCCGATCTTCCTCAATTTGTAGCACGTGGCCGAGCCAGAGCTATGTGATTTTATTTCGCCAATGATGTTAGGCTCGGCCACTAGCATTGCGCACATACATTTTTCGAAGAGACAAATCCATAGGTGATTTATGCTGAACCTTTGTAATGCTATTCTCCGAAACTTGGTTGGTTATAACAAAGTACTCAGTGCTTGGTTGTTTGCGATCTATTGATTATTATATTTCTCTATTAAATGAATCTTTATCTACTAAATGAATTAAAAACTCAGGACTATAAGAAATTTGAGGCAAATTCGTTTAGTTTTCAACAATTTTTTTCTCTGCTCAACACTTGTCAAACAGGAATCCCTTAAGTAGTATACGTACCCAATTATTAAAACAGGAAGATTTTTGAGGGTATGTTTCCTTTCTTGGCTAATTCAAACCCGTATTCATTTTCTTTTTTTTTTGTACAAATAATTACAAAATTTAATATTTTGTGGTTCAACGTAAATCTATGTCCGTCAGACCGACTCTCGCCCTTGCGCATTTTTAATAGGCTCATAATTACCTCTGTTTGAAAATGTAGGAAATTCCGACATTTTCTGCTCAATAATTAAACATGAATGGTCATTACTTCAAAGTCGTAGAAACTTCAGTTTGATGAGGAATAACCCAAATTACTCAGTGCTGGCGGAAAAAGCGAGACCTAGATCGTGTGTACCTATATTTTTACAAACTTCCACCAGAACTATTTATTATTGAATGGATTGAATGGAAAGTAAGAAAAAAACTTATTAAATGATCACAAAAATTAACGATTTTTAAGAAATCTTGAATGTAACACATTGCCGTAAGTTTGTTGCCTAGGCTTTGGTCGCGTGGAACTGGCACCTAGATTCACCTACATATAAGACGTTTCAAAGTGATCCTTATAATTTTATTAAATAAATACCGTTCGACTTTGACTTTTACTTGTAAAAAATATGCAACTTTATAAACAAGTACTGACAGAACACATTTTTAACCATTTTAAATGTAACGATTAGAATAACAGGATTATTCCTTAATAAATCATAAAACATAACACGCCATCCTGAATACAAGCAAATAATAACCCTTTTACAAAATACAATAGCAATTAAATTCTGTGTAATAGCTTATTTCGACAGTAATAATCAATAATCAAATTCTAAATATAGTGAAGGTACAGATATATTAAAATTGGCACATAGCTTTTGGTAGACACTTTAACAAACACGGATAAAAAATATACTTAATTATATGTAAGTGCGTTATTCATCAGAATACATATTTACGAATTACTTAAATAACATTTCCTCTATTGCCATTTTAATGTTATGACGAATCATACGCAAATGCATGACATGAATGCCTAATTTTTAAATGTTATTCATAAAAATGAATCACAAATTTTAATTTTGTAATACAAATATAGTGACGTAAAACCAAAGATGGAAAATTTTTAACAAAGCAAAAGTCAAACTTGCTAACTTGCTTATTGTATTCTCTTAACTAAGCTATTGTATCAATGAGCATAACTATTATTGTACCCTTATTAGTATAAATTGTACCTACCTTATATCTACTTAATTTGCAGCGCCCTACAGGGTATGTGTACTCGCTTAAGGCGAAGACAAGAGCTAATGTGACTCTCACTCGCACGTTTCGACATAATGAAAGATATAAAATCACTAAACTCATTTTCGAAAAATCGCAATCAACCATTTTGTGTGCAATCACATTGCACACAGTTTAGTAATAAAATCATTTTGATCGATACAAGTTTTCCTACTTAAAAGTTTGCTTATGTACGAAAACTAGTAAAGCAAACTTTTGAGTAGGATGTATCGATCAAAATCTATTTTTTACTAAACTGTGTGCAATGTCATTGCACACAAAATGGTTGATTTCGATTTTTCGAAAATGAATTTATTTATTTTATATATTTCAACATGTCGAAACGTGCGAGCGAGAAGTTGTTTGATAGTTGTCAGCCCCTTAATAGCTACCTTAGACCTAAGCTATGTAACTGTATGTACATATTGTACATGTTGGCAATAAATAAATAAATAAAATAAAAAAATACTTTGGTGGACATTCCACATAGCTCTGTCTAGCCCCAAAAGCAAAGCCAGCAAAGCTTGTACTATGGGAACCAGATAGCTGATATAATACTTACTTATATGATTTTGTTTGTAAACATACAAATATAATACACTCAGACAGGAAACAGACAGATAATCATTACACAAATATTTGTTATCATTTGGGATTGAAACCAGGGGCAGAAGGCAGGGCTACTATCAACTGAGCTGAACATAGATGTTTTTTCTCTGTCTAGGTGTTATACAATATTATAAGTTTGTTTTTTTCTATACTATTTTATTATGAGACGCTGGTATTCTACCGAAGCCATGTACAAATTACAATACATTTTTTTAATCAAGCGTAAGTAAGGCGGAACATTTTACTATTGGCAGTTGGTAGCGCCATAGAATATCAATTGGTCACGCGACGTGCGATACAAGACATAATTATTAAACAATCTGTAGGTATACTTGACGTCAATTGAATACTTTTAAATAAAGGTGTAAAAGTAACGAGATAAAGCGTACCCGTATGTATTCGTTACTTCAACAAATAATACTCGTTACTATGGAATCGAATCGAATCGTTACTTATGGTACCTACCTCATAAAACATGAATGTTCGAGCAACGAATCGAGTCGTATTGCGTACGTGTACGCCGTACAGTATGACGTTGCGGCGCGGCGCGGTGGCGTCTCAACATTCGTAATTTGTAGAAATCATACTTAGACCAAGGACGACGAATTTCCAAAATAAACAAACATCTTTCTTTGTAACATACCTTCTTTTTAAATTCAAAAAAATGCATACGATGAGCAAACGTTTTAATACACGTATCAACGGTACTCGCGTGAACCGATTCGGTTCAACCGAAACAGTGCAGGTACCCATATGATACGAAACATGCGAGTAACGAGATGGATTCGTGAGTAACGATTCGTTACTCGTTACTAGGTGGCGAACCCGTTACTCAGTACCGAATACATACGGTTTGCTACAGCTTTACTTTTAAAATGCAGTGCACAGACCGCAGAGTAGGTATTTGAAGAGGAAATACCTGATGATTACCTGATGCAGTTTCTGCAATCAAATATGTACAAGTAACAGTATAAAACTGAACCTAACCTCCCTTAATTAACTTTAGCTTAGTATTCATTTTCTGAATAAGATTGAACAAGCATAATATATTTACTTGCCTTGCCAGTCACACACGATGTGAACGCTCTTCGATGCAATGTCCTGTTTCCATCAACATAGAGGCATAAAAGATGTTCAGATATAGTATTTATCCAGACGAGCTTCACAAAAAGGTTTTCATTTTGGGTTCAGGGTGATAAAATCATTAAATTATTTCAAAAACACTTCAAAGGGCGAACATTCATTCTACAAAGCATTATATTTCTGGGTGGAGTGGTAGCATACGTTATCCAGAAGAGGTAATCGAGGGGTCCTATTCTGTACCGGAAACTCCCGATTTATTTATTATAAAGTTTGAAAGAAAACGTATTGTTTGTTACAGAACAGAAGAACATCTTGAAGGGTGTGTCAGGATGCTTCAAGCCTGGAGAGCTGACAGCCATTATGGGTCCATCTGGAGCCGGGAAGACCACACTCCTCAATATCCTTGCTGGATACCTGTAAGTTGTTTTACGTGCATAGATATATACGTATAATCATAAGTCCTTATATACTACTCTCGAAAACGGGCCTTCATATACATGGTTCTTGATCAATCACAACCGAATAAAGCTAACTATTAATTGATCAAATTAAAAAGCATATTTTTGCTTTTTTTAAAATCCCAGTTTCAGAATGATAGTAAAGACTTTTTCTGTTTCGATTCGTGTACGATTTACCAGTGCAAGGACTCACAGTTGCAAATACGAAATTTAGTACAGCAGAACCCATTTAATAACCGTCAAAATCTGAACATTGTTAGACTTTCTTAGATCGTCTAGTTTTGATACAACAAGACCGAATAGAAGAAGGAGCAATAGCTACTTATGCACTGAAGGTCCCTTCAGTTTCAAAACCTCCACATTTTGCTTCCATCCCCAGGACCCGAGGAGCGAAAGGCGAGATCGCCGTCAACGGTGTCTGCGCGTGCGCTTCCCAATCCAACGGGCGAGGAGGCGCGCGGTACATCCGACAACACGACGATCTGCGCGCGCATCTCACTGTATACGAGGCCATGTCCCTCGCAGCTGCTCTGAAACTGGCTGACTTTAGCACACAGGAGAGAAAAGAAAAGGTAATAAGTTTAAAATTACTAATACCCAAAATGACCAGTTTCCCAATACGACAGCCTAGCTAAAACGGTCCATAATACTACGTGCGTTTAGCCTTGGATGCACTAGCAAGCAAATCCTGAATATTATCACAAAATTCTGAAATCACGATTACAATCCATAGGCATGGTAGATATTTGTCAAAATTACTAATACCCAAAAGGATCAGTTTCCTAAAATAACAGCCTCCCTACGAGTGTTCAGCCTTGGATGAACTAGAGAGCAAATGGAGGAGCATGTCGCAAAATTTGGCCCAACATATCTATGACTGACCCTGACGAATGTCATGCCATTCATGGGGCTGACTAGCCTTTCCATCTATTGACAATCAAAAAACTAATAACAGCTAACTATTGTGGCTATTTCTTTAAAAACTTCTGAGAACAACTAATACAAATTAAATTTTAAAACGTTTACCACTCAGCTTGACTTATTAAAACGTTTGCAACACAATTACACATTGATTAAATATTCATTAGGGATTAGCACCTTTTACGCTACGTACATTATTGAGCTATGTACATACCTACAAACATACCTTATTTAATTTAGATGCACGGCATCTTGCCAACAGTATCATGACGAGGGTAAGGTATTAATTATATTGAACAAGCTACAGGAAAAAAACGCCAATGATTGATTTGTTGAGCACCTGTGGTCTAGTGCGAGTGACCCGTCTGATCGGAAGGTCGTGGGCTTGAAATAAGTCGAACACCTAAGATTTTTCTCTTTAAAAAAATTATATGCTGAAAAATGTGGGTATATTTAATATTTGACTGCCCCCTTTAGACATCTTGAGTAATTCCTTGGTATTAAGAGATCTGAGAGAATATCTATCGTGGCTTGAGATCAAAGTCATGCAGATGTATAAACACGAACAAAACTGAGATCGCTCTCAACGAGTATACAGCCTTATTTCTCAAGCTAAAATCTTTGATTGCCAGTTTACTCGCTTTTGTAGTTTCCGACTTCTCCAAAAAATTGAGACCGGTCAGTAACAGTTTCGGTCAAACACCATGTATCATCGTCATCAGCCTGGTGAAGTCTACTGCTGGACTTATGCTTTTTCTAAAAATTCTCAGGAACAACGTACGGTTTTGGGCTCCCTCTGTCCATCCATCCCGCGATCTTTACAAACGTCGTTGGTTGAAATTTTGTTACAAGTTTTAGGCTCCTGGCTTAGGTACCTACTTCACAGATTCTTGTCGTTGTTAAAACACAATGAATTTAATTAATTTATTTATTTACAGGTACATGAGGTCCTGGCTCTGCTGGGCCTCAGCAGCACAGCACAGACCCTCTGCCGGGACCTCTCTGGAGGTCAGAGAAGACGTTTGGCTGTGGCATTGGAACTGCTCTCAGACCCCTCGTTGATGTTCTTGGATGAGCCTACAACGTAAGTACCTAAAGCCTTGAAATCTGGATGTGCCTCTTGGATAATCTTACTTGAGTTCTGATGGGTTAGTTACCAGTGTGAAGATGAGGAGTAATGTAAGCGTGGAATGGGCATGGTATGCGAAACTAAGAATGTCATGTAAAGAGAAGAATGCTAGTTATGAATGTGGATGGATATAAGAGTAGAGGTAGGCCAAACAAAAGATGGATGAATTGTGTGAAGGATGACATGAGTAAGAAAGGAGTGACTACTGAGATGACGGTTGATAGAGGAGAGTGGAGAGAAAAAAATCTGTTGTGCCGACCCTGCATGAAGTGGGATATGAGCAAGAATATGATGATGACCAAGTTTGCAAAAATAAAAGACTAGTATCTAAACTCCGTTAGATTCTAACACTTTCAGAAGTCGAATACCCAAATGAATAATTTTTTTGCACGCAGTGTCGATGACTGGCATTGTTCCAATCATTGGTTCTTGGCACGTGAACGTCATTTCACATTCATTTAACCTTTTTGAGTTGTATGAATGGAAATAACTTGAAATTTCGGAAGGGCTTGTGGCATAGGTTTCTTGGCCATTCTTATTCTTCTGCGTGATCACTATTTGGATGAGAGTCTGCTAGTTAGCGTTTAGTCGTGGTTGCCATGATATGAAATGAAACTCTCGACTAAACTGCAAACTCGACTTGCTTAGATTAGGTAATAATTATTAACTAAACCTCGTACGTAGTATGTACCAATTGATGGACTGTAGGTACTTCTGAATAGTTACCGTACCTATAGTTTTTATCCGTCTATAAGTTTTGGAAAATGCACAAGCTTGACTTATGTTTATATTTTCGATTGTTTCGAATTTATTAAGTATAGAATTTGTAAAACCTATGCTGAACATATGAAAAAAAATCGTAGTTGCCGAGAACCATTTGCAGCGTTGCTGGCGTGGTATTGGTATTTACCAACATCAATTATAAAGGCACTTTCTCTATTGAGGCCGTACCGTAAAGTCTTATTGCCTATGAATTGCTGTCATTTGACAAAATCAATTAACTTTATGCCATCGTGGAAAGGTTCAATTTTGTCATTGTTTTAACGATAGATAATTGAATTCATGGTAGTTACCACAGTAGTTACTGAGGCATTATTCATCGGGCTCACACAATGCCAATATTTGAAGGGTGCGGTTGCCGGTGAAATACCAGGCACATGAACCACCAGTGTTCTCTGTATATACTAGTACATACAGAGAGTATACTGCATATACTAGCATATATAAAGAGGCAGAGCTACTACCAACTGATCTATGAGAACTGACAAAAAATTCTAAAAAAGTTAGCCGATTTCCATTTTTTAGAAAGGCATTTTGTATGCCTTACTGAAGCTCAGAAAAAGTAGAAGGCCATTCATGGTCGTAGGTACAATAATTCAATAGATTTTATGAATATTTATTGTTTTGAAAACAATAGCGGCATAGATCATCTTTCAAGATAGGAGTAGGTCGACATTAAATAGGTTAACAATAACAGCTATTCAAGTTTTTCACCCAACACCTTGCACCTTGACCTAGTGGGGAAATTACAGATGTAGCTAAGCAGGTAGGTAAGTAGATATTAAGTACCTAACTGTGAAGCGCTCGTGATGTTGCCGCTGCTTCGTTCTGCACTGTCAATATTTGGATGTGTGATTGCCAGTGGTAGTTACATCTGGCGAACGTTTTACGCTTCTGAGGACTTTTGGTTTTAGCTCTGGCGACTGCTAGCCAAATTTACCAATTTTACACGTTTACTTGGAACATCGTTGAGCACTTTTTTCCCACTTGCTCAAAACGAATAAAAAAAAACTAAACGCCAATCGGCTCTTTTTGGTCCGCACCATACGATATTAATAGAAATTTCTGTACAACTTTTTATTCTTGGAGTACTAGCAGCAAACGGTATATGCTCTCCAAACGTTTCTCTTTTCAAAAGTTTAAAAAAAGAACAAGCACCGCACACGTAGTCGAATTGGCGGGAACGAAAATCAGATACCTACCTTCTTACTGTAAGGTTTTTTTCTTTTTTTAAATTAATTAACGATTGGATACATACATTTTGTAAAAAATAGCATCTAAAAACCACTAAAGTGGCCACTAAGGAGGCTGGTTAACGTATTTTACAATACCAAGTAGACCAAGTACCTAAATGTGTAAAATAAACTGAGGAGCTAGGTAGGTACTTATAATATTAGTTATGTTGTGTGTATTAATATGAATCAATTAACATACTTACTATGTTATGTACTTATTGAGAATAACTGAGTGCAAAAAATCTCTTAAGTTTATATTTTATATTTTTAAGTACATATTGTTTTGAAATTTGGCAATAATGTAGGTACTATTTCCTTCCCCAGGGGCTTGGACTCATCAGCATCCGCGTCACTGATCACTCTCCTCAACAACCTGGCGCGCGGAGGCCGCACGGTGGTGGCCACCATCCACCAACCTTCGGCTCTTCTATTCGAGAAGATAGACTCCGTGTACGCGCTTGCAAATGGACGGACCCTGTATAGCGGACCCCGGGCGTACCTCATACCAGCTTTGTCGAGTGCCGGGCTAAGGTGCCCACCTTACCATAACCCCGCTGACTTTTGTAAGTGGTTTCTATATTCAAAGTCAAAAGGTATTTATTTAATTGAATCACAAGGATCACTTTAAAACTTCGTGCTAGTTCCACGTCACGCGACGAAGCCTAAAAGCTTGACCTTTTCCCCTAGTCACGGTATGCATCTCCTCAGATCTTTTGGTCTTATTAGGGTGATGGTAAGGGGGCAAATTATTATAATAATGAAGCTCCAGTGTGTGCCAATCGAACTGAGTTTAGGTATATAGGTAAATTGATTCCGTGATCGTAAATATGTGTGAAAGTTCAGACACATTGTAAGCACAAATTGTAAGCAAATTAATTGAACTTTGTATCTAAATACATAACTGCTATCGACAAACACGTACGTGCAGAGCTTACAAAGAGAAGGCGTCAAAATAGTCTGAATCTAATAATGTACCAACTGGATTTTTGTAAAAAAACTGTTTAGTGAATTCATTTTCTTTCGCCGTTTTATTTTAGCGTTTTGCAGTTCTTATCATTTTGCAATTTAAAAACAAACTAAATATTTTTGTAACTTTTTAAGTAAAAAAACTTACTGCTAGCAAAAAAAATATCTACGGTAAGTTAAAAAAATATTATTATTTTTTAACTTTACTAGCAGCATACCAAATGTATTACCTGCCTGAAGAAAAGGATGCACGCTCGTGCAATGTCAAAACTTGACCTAAAACGGGTAAGGACTTTCAAATAAAAAAACATTGTTTTGCCACGAAAGGTATCACCTCAGACGAAGGGTGTCACTACCTTTTTCGGGTCATGATTTTGACAGCTCTATTGCGCACAAAACTTCATCTTTTCTTTGTTTATGGCACCTGTCAATGAAAAAACTACGTTGCTTCCCAAAATGTCAGAAAACGAATGAGCGCTCAAAACATTTTCATTGTTTCGTTTTTATTATATTTTGAACTGTCACATTTTGACAAAACAAATTGTGAATGATTACTGCATATAGTAATTACTCAGATGATTAACCCAGCTTTAACAAGTTATGTCATAACAACACACGTGTCTTAATATCACAAGGTCCTTACAGTTTATTGACGTAGGTACTTATGTATTATCTTCTTCTTTCAAATAAAATTCTCGTGTCACAATGTTAGTTACCGTACTCCTCCGAAACGGCTTGACCGATTTTTATGAAATTTTATATGCATACTCAGTAGGTCTGAGAATCGGCTACTATCTATTTTTCATACCCAAGTGATAAGGGTTATCCACCCTAACATTGATTTTTGATTTTTTGGACAATTTTTTTTAATTTTTTATAATGTTGCTTTATAAAATACATACAACCCTAAATTTTCACCCTTCTGTCACCAACCCCTATTTTTTAATAGTCATTGTAGTAAGTATATGACAGTACAACGTTTGCCGGGTCAGCTAGTTTTGATATTATTTTTCGAGCCTCGAGACAGAAGATGGCCACATAGAGATTTTAAAAAGAATATCTGTTGTATGTGTGTATCTGCTCCACCAATATAATTATTTTAGGTCCAACAAAATATTGTAGACGTGGAAGTTTTGAAATCGGACCAGTAGTTTTTGAGCATATTCGTTACATACAAAAATACAAATCTTCCCTCTTTATAATATTAGTGTAGATATTAGTGTAGATAAAAGATCGAATAATTGTGTTTCTCTTATTTCAGTGATGGAGGTAGCTTCCGGCGAGCATGACGTGGATCTCGTGAAGACTGCCAAAACCATGGCGTTGTACAAACCGGAGCCTTCAGATGAAATGTGGAAAGGCAACGTGCAAACCATACCTTCCTTGCCGGGACCTTTAGGTATTGATTATTGCTGTAGAATGCTGTTCTTCATCGTCACTATGTTGTAGAACTTTTTAGGTTCTACGACATGCCGCCGGTTTCCTCACGATGTTTCCCTTCACCGTTTAAAAACTCTGGCAGTGCCAGAGTTTGCTCATTTATTTTTGAACAGAAAAACTAATCCACGACCGGTTTTGAACCCACGACCTTAGGGTCGAAAGGCTGACCACTGGTGGTCTCTGCGGGGACCTTTGGTAACAATTAATTGTAATAACCCTTAGGTAGGTAGGTAAGCCTTTGGTAAATAAATGTATTTTTATTTAGCCTGAAGAAGTCCGCTGGACATGGGTCTTCCTGGAATTAAGATTAAAATGTTTTTGGTTATAAATTACAGTAATAAACGTATGCGCAGTAATAAATTATGACTCAATGACATTTTTTGTAATAATAATGCGTTCCTCTGTGCTTATCTTTGGTCTACGCTTATCTATAGCTTCACTTCTAGGTATAAATCATTTTATAAATAGCATTCAAACGATTAATTAGCTGTAAAAAGATATAATTTATTATGTACTTTGTTTAAATGTTGTGTGATTTATTTATTATTATTTAAAAGAAAAAATTATATAAAATAGATACAGCATAATTATTTAACATCGTAATTAAGCTATATATTTCTATTCAATTTAGCTATTTCAGCCATCATCTTTATGTTCAGTACCTTTAGAATGGTCTACTTCTGGTTTTTAAGTTATCAAACTAAGATCATGCTGGCCAACTCTTGGAGAGATTATAAATGCGAAAGTTACAATGTCTGTGTGTATGGATGTTTGCTGCTCAATCACGCCCTAACTGAACCGATCGGCATAAAACTTAGTGGACATTCCACACTCATCATCATCATCATCAGTCTAAAGAAGTCCACTGCTGGACATAGGCCTCCCCTATACATTTCCAGGTAGAACGATTTCGAGCCCTCTCCATCCACCGACTTCCCGCGATCCTGACAATGTCGTCAGTCCATCGGGTAGGAAGGCGTCCCACGCTTCGTTTTCCTGTTTATGGTCGCCATTCGAGAACCTTTATTCCCCAACGGTTATCAGTCCTTCGAGCTATATGACCTGCCCATTGCCACTTCAACTTGCTGATTTGCGAGCTATGTCGGCTACCTTGGTTCTCCTACACACAGCACTATTTAGCTCCAAACTAAGCAAAGCTTGTACTATGGGAACCAGATAGCAGATATAATACTTTAATACATACCTACTTATTTATAGTGATAATATAACGCTCACGTGCCATCACTCCGCTATGACATAAATGAATAATGCTTTCAGATATAATGTCAGAGCCAAAATCAAAACAGCTCCAGAAGAACACGAATCGGCAGAAATACCCCAAGCACATGTATAGACCTTCTGGTCTACTCAGGCAGACGTGGATACTGCTCTATAGGAACTATCTGATGACTACGAGAAACTATGTAAGTAACAACCTAATCATAATAATATTTTGCAGACTGACCTCCATGACTCTTACTACATTTATTGCTTACAGATGGTTTAGTTTAGGTACCAACATACATAGTTGTTGGGTTGGTAAGTATCACATGGACCCTGCATAGGGTATAGCAACATGGAGACAGGCCGAGGCATTCAATTGATTTTTTAGTTATAGAGATTTTTTATAGTCAGGTAGGTATTCGGGAAGATCATGCTACAGAAAGGCAAAGACATTTGTAAGCCTCAAGTTGACGGACGCAGGGCAGTGCATCGTAAGGCGCACGTTCCTATCGTGCGTGACTTAGGTACGAGGCAATGCTTTGTTATAGATGATGGTTACCACTTAACATCAGGTGGGCTATCTGCTTGTTCCATGAGCTAGTGGTATAAAAAATAAATGAGCTGTGAGGGCTGACAAGATAAAAGGAGTTGTTTCATCAACGTATGGAGCCTGGGCTGGCTCTGTATACAGTGTATACAAAGAGTAACATAATACCCCTATAACCCCAGAAGCAGGGTATTCTACAGGTCATGGCGAACAACTTGAATTCTAAAACTTTTGATATTTCGAAATTTTTCATTCATGAAATGCCTCTTAAACCTTTCTCCAAAATGAAACTAACACAACATGACGCAGCTCCATTTACAGTTTTTAACCTTGAATAGTAAACTAGATAAAATATATAACAGAACTGCCACCAATAAGTATTTGCAAATGATTTCATTCATTTCAATCAGGGTTGTTGCAAATTTCTGAGACCATATTAATTGTACTTTTGTATGGGAATTACGAATACGAAGTATTCAAACTTTGTATACGTCAAAGTATTCCAGTGCTTGGTCTAATCTCTTGGTCTTTGGCTTTAATAGGGGTATTATGTTACACGTTTTATAAATATAGCTTAGCAATAAAAAAAAATAACTATTGTATATGTCAAGCTTGGATCTCATTACCGTCAAAAAAAGCACTAAAGTGCCAAAAAATGAAGAAATGCAATTCGTCATGTCAAACGTCAATTACAGACTGACTGGAAGCTCTAGAAGTGATCACATATTAAAATATTCGACCAGATAAACATTTAGCTATCACAACTTTATTTACCTACAAATTAATGTAATTGCATTTATATGGTAATCTTCTAATTTCTTCAAATGTTTCTACGTGGTGTACCGACACCCACCCAATGAAATATGTCCTTTCTTTTTTCAGTCTCTGTTCATGTACAGAGTGGCAGCCCACGTGGTGATTGCTCTGATATTCGGCTACCTATACCTAGGAGTGGGCAATGAGGCGAGTTCAGTTCTCGGCAACTACGTGTACCTGTATGGATCTATGCTGCTTGTCGTTTACACTGGCAAGATGTCAGTGACACTTTCATGTGAGTACAATAACTTGGATTCGTTGTTGTTTTATTGTATTTAGTGTTGTTTTTTTTTGTTTTACTTGGTGATAGAACACGCAGATGACCCATCCGATGTTAAATTTAATTTTTTGATATTTAAGTAGGTAGGTACCTATAAGTGTTTTGATTTGAGCCTCATGTGCCTGGCGAAGACAAGAGCTAATGTGACTCTCGCTCGCACGTTTCGACGTGTTGAAAGATATAAAATCACTAAACTCATTTTCGAAAAATCGCAATCACCCATCTTGTGTGCAATCACATTGCACACAGTTTAGTAAAAAATCCATTTTGATCGATACAAGTTTTCCTACTTAAAAGTTTGCCTATGTACGAAAACTAGTATTAAAGCGGAAAAGCGGAGTAGGAAAACATGTATCGAAACATGTAGCGAGAAGTTGTTTGATAGTTATCAGCCCCCGAACAAGATACGACCTTCACCCATTTGTTTAATGGATGAAAAGTATTACATATCAAATTTAATATATTAGAAAATATAAGTATCTTGAGTGGGTTGTCTAAAAAATTCCTGGCCAGACTATGATTAATTAAAAATTAAAAAATGACTTTTTATGAAATATATAATTTAAGTATATTTAATTACTTAATTTAACCGGCAAACAAAGTAACGCCACAAAAAACGCAAAGTCCTCCAAATGATAAAATCCGAATTAGAATCGAAATAATATTACATTTGGTCATACAAACATTTAATAATTTAACTATTGAAACAAATTGAATTTATATTTAGAACTTTTTATAGATAGGTACTTCATTGTTTAAGCCCTCAATATTTACGACATTACTTCTAAAAATCTGTCATAATGTTAAACAATGCTTAAACTATTGCCATACCTTACTAAAACTGAATGAAAAACAGTGAGGGCAAATTTTGAACAATGTTATATTTAAACAACGATTATAAGGTTATTGGGATATAGGGATAGTGTGTAAGTAATTACCTAACTAATTAACAAGGTACGTAATTATCAGTGATTACGAAAGTCGTATTAAGATTGTTATCATTGAAATGAAGATTAGATGAGTTTATTGTTGAAAGTTTGTAATAACAATGCTTAGGTTAGTAAATGTGTTTTTTAGGTATATTTAGCTTAACGAGGTTAGTAATTAGTGCTATGTAAGTTTATTGATTTATTTTTATTAAATTAGAACGGTAAGTACATTAATTATTATTTCCCATTACACTAAAAAATCGAATTCAAACCGAAACACAGCGTTGCTGCTTGGCGGCAGAAAAGGCGTGGTGGTAGTACGAGCCCTTCACAAAGAGCTTTACTACTCCGTTTACTAACATAAACATAGACAGACATTTATTTGCTAAAAAAACACACATACACATACAAAACAATAAAAAAAAAGGAAATGGCTAAACAGATAGATATTACAGTACTTTGTCGGTATGTAGGTGTTTGTAACCGTGTCTTAATATACGTGCCTGGGGATCAAAATCGTGTAGCTATTTCAGTTTTCATTTATAAAGCGATTATACCAATCCATTTACACTAATGACAATTTATGTAACGTTTTCAGTTCCCATGGAAATGGACATACTGAGAGGGGAATACTTCAATCGATGGTACAACTTAGGACCTTACATCTTCTCAATACTTGCTGTAGAATTGCCGTTCCAGGTGAATACGATTTATATTATATTTTTTGTACAGGTATTTGACGATGGATCAAGCAGATGGCCCACCTGTATGAGTGGTCTATTAAATATTAGATCAATATTTAATAAAATTATGTAATTAATATAATTTAGATGAAAAATATTTAATAAAGCTATATCCTACTTATATTATAAACGCGAAAGTTTGTAAGCATGGATGGATGGATGGATGGATGGATGTTTGTTACTCTTTCACGTAAAAAGTACTGAATGGATTTTAATAAACATCATAATAACACATAAGCTACAATTTATAAAAATATTGTGTGAATTGTCCAAAATATGACGATAAGTGTCAAGTAAATCAAAAAAAAAAAAAAAAAAAAAAAACTACGCCACGCTAATTTAAGCTACTCCAAATACTAATCCTGCGCAGACGAAGTCGCGGGCACCAGCTAGTACAATATAATAACGATTACTAATAATGTTTTTCTTTTCCAGATGATATCATGCGTTTCGTATGTGGTCCTATCCTACTGGTTGACGGATAACCCCTTAGAGCCGACTCGAGCGACCCTGTTCCTGGCGACGGTCGTGGCTACCTCCATGTGTGCACAGGCTTGGGGCTACTTCATAGGATCTACCACGCCTACTAAGGTAACATAATAAAAATAAAAAAAAAACAAAATAAAATACTTAGAGAGACCTCTAATTGGCTGTTCTAATGTTTATGATATACTCTGTGTTAAATTTTTTTTTTACTGTTGGTCTTTTCAATAAAATAAAATGAAGTACATTTTTATCTCTTTTTTTGTTGTACGCCATGCTGGTGGAACATGCTGACCTGGTTTTAAGAGGAGTAGAATCTTTGTGCGTGGCTCATCCAGGGACGTACTACCACGACGCCTTTTTTTGCCGCCAAGCAGCGTTGCTGTGTTTCAGTTTGAAGAGTGTGGTTGCCGGTGTAATTACAGACACATGAGGCTTAACATCTGTATGCCTCAAGTTGATGGACGCAGGGCAGTGCATCGTAGGGCACGAATAAGAAAATTAATATGGATTTTTAAGAATCTAAGACACGTTGCATCTCACACTCTTCTGAAACAAATATATGTTGCGCTAGTCCAATCTACATTAATCTATTGTATACCTATCTGGGGAGGAGCTACTAAAACGCACTTTTTAGGCCTTGAAAGAGCGCAAAGGTCGCTTCTTAAAGTAATGTACTCTAAACCATATAGGTACCCTACTGAAATGTTGTATTCGGACTCGAAAATACTGTCTGTCCGGAAACTGTACATTCTTCACTCTATCCTCAAACTACATAAAACACTAGAATACGACCCCACAAAACTAAATAAAAGAAGGAAAAATAACGTAATTAATGTAACTCAAGTAAATTCAACCTATGCCACACGTCAATATTTTAATCAATCTGCTAAGCTTTACAATAAAACAAATAAACTTTTAAACATCTACCCCATGAATAACCACTACTGCAAAATCAACCTAACTAAATGGTTACTGCCTTTAAGTTACGATGATCTTGAAGCACTTTTGATAACTATTATATAAAATATATACATAACAACTATTATTTATGCAAATCTAAACACCACTTAAACTAGTAGTTCGCCCCGAACAGAGATCTCGTGATGCGACCCGACGCGACGAACGCATCAAAACTTTGAGTACGTAGCAGTCAGAGGCAAGTCCAAACATTATCTTTGGACTTTTTTCTGACTACCGCCTACTAACTTGGTATGGTTCCCAAGTTTCAAATCTATTGGCCTATTTATTGAAGAGTTCCGTTGAACAGACCTTGGCTCCATCATCAGACCTGGTCGTCGTCACCATTTTATGAGAACTGAGGACCTCCTTAATTTATTTCAAGAAAAAAAAATAAGAAAAAGCAAAGTAACTGGCCGACCAGTAGAAAAACCTTGATGTCAACGAAACTCTTAGAGATGGGAGCTCTTGGATCGCTGGTTATCTTAATTTAACTTTTATTATTTTATCTCAAAAACCGAGCGTCACAAAAAAAAAGTAAAAATTGTTTTGGGATGTCCAAACAAAGCCCTTTCATATGACATGTAACTTGATTTTTTTATGTAACTTTTTTTATTTTTGCCCCCTTAAAAAACCCTATATCTCAAAAACCCTTCATCCGATTTTACTCATATACTTACCAGTAAATTTCTCAAGTACAAGCTATCGATATATCAAATTTCATGCAGATCGGATCAACGGTTCTAAAGTTATCGCCAGACAAACATACATACATACATACATACATACATACATACATACATACATAAAATGCCAAATCGCCCAAGTTGAAACTAAGATCTTCGTTCGCTTCGCTCACTCGATCAACAATACACCCACACATACACGTACAATCCTCCTCCTCGTCACATACACACACAAACACAACACATACACCCACACACACGCACAACACACACACACACACACCCTCTCACCCTCACACGCACTCACAAACACACCCTCACACACACACACACACTCACCCTAATGCGCGTGCGCGTTTATACACATACTACACCAATGGGGTTCCATCTGTTGCCCAGGCTCTTAAGAGACTGGTGTTCTCAGTGGACCTCCGTAAACATACCTACTCACTACTCGCACACTTAACACATAAACATAATTTATTTTACCTACTCACACAATTCACTTTAACTTTAACTTTAACCTTTAACTATTTTATGTATCTTTTGGAACAATAAAAACATTTGTATTTGTATTTGTATTTGTTCCCTGCGAGCGTGACTTACGAGGCAATGCTTTGTTTTAGGTGATGGTTACACCATCACCACCATAACACCAAGTGGGCCATCTGCTTGTTCCATTAGCTCGTAGTATAAAAAAAAGTTAAATACTTTTTTTAAAAACAAACTTTTCTTAAATGCGCAACTAACCATCAATTGTCATCCAAATTAAATGTGTATACAAAATTTCTACTCAATCGGTTGAAGATATCTGCCTCAAAATTGAGTTGCAAGATTCCACCCAAACAAACTTATTTAAATCCAAACATTGCAAGTTCAATAAAAGCTTGTAAAAAATAATAGCTTCACGTCTTTAATCCCCACAGCTAATAGTCATTTATGATATTATTATTATTATTATATATCATTATTATTTTTTAGTAACATGTATAATTTTCAGTCATTTTACAATACGGATTTGACGGATAAAGGAACGGACTATAAGCTGTCAAATTAAAATTGATATCCATACTCAGTATAGTTAGACAATAAGGCAGTAGGATAGATAATTAAAAACCATTAATAGTAAATTCAAATTCAGAGTCAAAAGTTCTTTCAGTTGAATCCAAAACATCGTTTTTTTTATACAACTAGCTGATGGAACAAGTAGATGGCCCACCTGATGTTAAGTGGTAACCATCACCACACAAAGCATTGCCTCGTAAGTCACGCACAATAGTAACGTGCCCTACGATTCACTACCCTGCGTCCATCAACTTGAGGCATATGTTAAGCCTCATGTGCCAGTAAGTACACACACACTATACTGTACGTTTGAAATGTCTTAAAGATGAATGAATCTATAGGTACCAGTTCCACGTGAGTGAAATAAACAAACAAAAAATACAAACAGATAATAGAAACATATTAATTCTAATAGTTTAAAAGTTAATGCATTTAAAACCTTGAAACATGTCAATGCTCCATTGCTAGTCGTTATTGTGAAGGCGATTTATTAAATTTAAGATATAACGCCTACAAATTTTATCGATACTTCGTAATGCGTAAGGCTAAAAGTAAATGAGAAATATTCGAGGTGTCTGTGATTATTCCGGCATAGAATAAGACCGAAGTCAAAAGGCATTTTTCTATTGAATGACAAGGATCACTTTAAAAAATATTCATATTCATATCGTTTATTACAATAATTATGTTACATATTATTATTAAAAATGGTAAATTACATAAAAACACTTTCCCTTAGAGTATTGCATTTTTTTTTGGATTACATCTTGTTGATGAAACAAGCAGATGGCCCACCTGATGTTAAGTGGTAACCATCACCTATAACAAACCATTGCCTTGTAAGTCACGCACGATAGGAACGTGCCCTACGATGCACTGCCCTGCGTCCATCAACTTGATGCATACAGATGTTAAGCCTCATGTGCCTGTAATTACACCGGCAACCACACTCTTCAAACCGAAACACAGCGTTGCTGCTTGGCGGCAAAAAAAGGCGTGGTGGCAGTACTTCCCCGGACGACCCCTTCACAAAGAGCTCTACTACTCTAAAAGCTTTATCTGGTGTCATGGTTTTTACCCTGGTTATCGTACTTTCCGACCGACTAATCTGGAGCACGATGGAGGAGGCCTACGTCTAAAAATGGTCATCCCAAATATAAATATTACTACTAGTTCGCCCCGAACTGAGATCTCGTGATGCGACCCGACGAACGCATCAAAACTTTGAGTCGGTAGTAGTCAGAGGCAAGTCCAAACATTATCTTTGGACTTTTTTCTGACTACCGCCTATTAACTTGGTATGGTTACCAAGTTTCAACTCTATTGGCCTATTTATTGAAGAGTTCCGTTGAACAGACCTTGGCTCCATCATCAGACCTGGTCGTCGTCACCATTTTATGAGAACTGAGTACCTTCTTAATTTATATCAAGAAAAAAAAATAGGAAAAATCAAAGGAACTGGCCGACCAGTAGAAAAACCTTGATGTCAACGAAACTCTTAGAGATGGGAGCTCTTGGATCGCTGGTTATCTTAATTTAACTTTTTAAATTTTATCTCGAAAACCGAGCGTCCCAAAAAAAAAGTAAAAATTGTTTTAGAATGTCCAAACAAAGTCCTTTCATATGACATGTAACTTGATTTTTTTATGTAACTTTTTTTATTTTTGCCCTCTTAAAAAACCCCATATCTCAAAAACCCTTCATCCGATTTTACTCATATACTTACCAGTAAATTTCTCAAGTACAAGCTATCGACATAATTTCATGCAGATCGGATCAACGGTTCTAAAGTTATCGCCAGACAAACATACATACATACATACATAAAATGCCAAATCGCCCAAGTTGAAACTAAGATCTTCGTTCGCTTCGCTCACTCGATCAATAATTACAATGCATTAATAATTTTATAAGAATCAATTACTTGTATTTAAATTAGATTAACAATGTAATAAATCAAATGAATGTTAATTAAATAAGTACTTTATTGGGAAATAATTGGCTTTATTATTATTATTTATCGTTCTTTTCCCAGATTGCAGTATTCATCGGTCCAGTCCTAGCCTGCCTGTTCTCAGTGTTCGGTTTCTGCCTTGCACTGTCAGATACTCCATACCCGTTCCGGTGGCTGCATCATATCTCCTACTTCAGAGCTGGTTTCCACGTCGCCGTGCATTCGGTGTACGGCTTTAATAGGACTAAGATTCATTGCTCGAAATGTAAGTAAGACAGGCGTATTTTTTTTAAGGCTTAGAAAGATATAAAACTCTTTAATACACCACAAGAAAATAACCTAAAAATAAAATAATTAATTTAATCTACAGCGAATTACAATAGGCGGTCTTATCGCTATGAGCGATCTCTTCCTGCTTGGTATTTATTCAGTGGCCAGAACCAGTAAAAACTTCATTTTGATCGACACATGTTTTCCTAGTCAAAAGTTTGACGAAAACTAGTAAAACAAACTTTTATGCCTTACTAAAATAGCTTCCTTAAATTTTAACCAACACGTTAATTTCCAGTGTATTGCCACTACATCACTCCGAAGACCTTCCTCAAAGAGATGGACATGGAGACAATCGACGTCGGAGGCAACATGGCGGTGGTTATTTGCACCACTGTACTCATGCATCTCCTCACTTGCCTGGCGCTCTGGTACAGGCTAAACAAGAGATAGACCAAGAGAAAGACCAAAAGACCAAGAGAAAGACTAAACAAGTGATAGACCAAGTTGTAGGCACAATGGGCATGCCCACAACCCTAATAAAATAAAAATGTTTGTGTAATGAACATAGATGTTTGTTCTCTGTCTGGGTGCTTTAGGGGAAGGTTGCTATGAATGGACCACATAACTTTAAGGCCTCATATCTCCAAAAGGAAAAGTGATAAAATGAAACCAGTTAGCTATTTTTATTTCGTAGAACCTTTATTTATAATAATCAAATGCACAAACAATTCGGGCTTACACTTTTTGAAATAAACGAGGAAAACTAAACCTTGAGCTGTTGCCTTCTTTGGACCATGGGTACCTTCATTGAACCACCAGGTTGCCATCAATGGAATTCGAGAATGGGAGTATGGGAGCTATCTAGCTCCCATACTATCTGGCCCCACTATCTAGCCCCAAACTAAGCAAAGCGTGTAGATTTGCTTAGTTTGGGGCTAGATATAGTGCTCCTACAAAGTAGATTTTAACGAAATATATGAATCCCTACGACCAAGGATTTATAGGTGACGCCCTGACCAAGAATTTGTAGATACAGTATATATACAACGTGTCACATAATACCCCTGTAATCTCAAAAGCAGGATATTCTACAGGTCATAGCGAACAACTGTAGATATAAGACTTTTGAAATTTCGAAGTTTTTAATTCATGAAATGCATCTTAAACATTTCTTCAAAATGAAACTAACACAACATGACGCAGCCCTATTTACAGCTGTTTTTTGACCTTTAATTGTGAACTGTAGATAAAATAGTTATCAGAACTGCCACCAATTAGTAAACGCAAATAGCGTATGTACCAAGGTCACGTACACATCAGGGTTGTTGCAAATTTCTGAGACAATATGAATTTTTCTTTTGTATGTGAATTTCAAAAACAAAGTATTCAAATTATGCACACGTGTAAGTATTCCAGTGCTTGGTCTGATCGCTTGGTCTTTGGCCTTTTAAGGGTATAATGTTACACGTTGTAGTTCCACTGTGTGACGTCACACGACTATTATAATTAAAATTGGTGGACTTTCCACACAGCACTATCTAGCCCCAAACTAAGCAAAGCTTGTAATATGGGAACAAGATAGCTGATGTAATACTTATATACTTTTTTTTGTAAATTCATACATATAATATTATTACAAACAGACAGAGTACTTACCTCTATGTTGATCACACAAATTTTTGTTCTCGGTGGGGATCGAACCCATAGCCTACAGCGCCGAAGGCAGAGCTACTACCAAGTGAATGTGAAGGCTTTAAAAGCTGTGTTTTAATACTTATGTGACTGTGGCGTGGGTCCCGCTTGGACAATAACTTTTGGAACTTTGAAATCTTTGTGATTGTAATTGATAAAACATGAGATAGACTATTTGTTAGCAATATACGGCTAATTACCATTTTGCTGTTATTTTTACATAAAATATATATTTGGGTATATAAAGTGATTCCCAATAACTATATGTCTAAACCTCTTACTGGTTTTCCAATAAGTGATTTTAAGTAATTACGAACCATTACATTCTCAATCACTAAATGGTTATTCCCTAAGTGGTTTTTAGCCACCAAGCTTAGCTTTTTCAGCGTATAGTGGTTGGAAATCACTTTATATGAAATTCTAAATATATTTTCATCGGATATCTCTTAAAGAAATTCTCCTAGTTATATAAGATACTTATACCTAGATCTAGACTGTTTAAACGGCGAAAACTTATTAAATATTATAATCTTAATACGCAAGGAAAGTACCTCTACGTAATAACTTAATTTTATAAGTATTATCTAAACGACCAGTTATCAAATCGATCAGGCCGTCAACAAACATTTGTGTGATGAACATAGATGTTTGTTCTATGGCTGGGTGTTATATAATATTATAAGTATGTATTTACAAAAAAAATAAGTATATAAGTAGTATATCAGCTATCTGGTTCCCATATCACAAGCTTTGGCTTAGTTCGGGGCTAGATAGTGCTGTGTGGAATGTCCACGAATATTTATTTATTTATATTTATTTAAATATCAGCTATGTGAAAATATTCGGAAATGTTTCTGAAACGTTAGAATTGATCTCTCTTACTCTTGTTTTGTTTGCTTATAAAAAAAACAGACCAATGTCTATTCCGAGTTTTGATAACTTTCTTTGTGGGTAATCACATTGGACACAGTTGATTAAAAATTTCAATTTAATCGATACAAGTTTTCCTATTCAAAAGTTTGCTTAAGTACGAAAATTAGTAAAGCAAACTTTTGGGTGAAAAAACTTGTATCGATCAAATTGAACTTATTAAGTAATAATCTGTGTGCAATGTGATGTTTGTATGCAAAATGGTTGTTTGCATTTTTTTGAAAATGGGATTAGTGATTTTATATCTTTCACTATGTCAAAACGTGCGAGCGAGAGGTACGTTAGCTCTTGTATTCGCCTATAGCGACAAATGTCAAAATTCATTCGTGATCAGCCTGCAGAAACTTTAAAGATCAGAAGCTTTTATGAATGTCTTAAAATAGCCCTGAGAGCGAACGAGCTTGTTTTGAAAGATAATGCCAACATATAACTACAGTGATTAGGCCAGCTGCATAGTTTGTACCAATATGAGGCCCCAGATTTGGTATGCCAAATTATATCTAATCTGTGCCCTGATGCACTAATTTCAACAATATCTACGTTGAATAGTCCTTTTGTTGTTCAAAGTAGATTAGTAAGTTGACGACTTTTATGACAAAGAATTTGATAAAATAATTGTAGGTATAGCATTAGTGGCGGATTTACATATTTGCCGCCAGTAGGCTATTCATGCCGCCCCTACCCCTACAATTCGATAGACTAGTTTATAATAAAATTTAATTAAAAAAAAATACTGTGAAATTGATTTTACTTAAAAACTTTATGATTTCTGCACTATCATCTTCATTACATCATCTTTTTCCTTTTATTAGTAATAATAATAATAATAATAGGTATTTATTTTCAGAAACAAAAATACAGAAAATTTTTACATTGTAGTAGGTGTAACATGGGTGCGGTGTGTTGATGAATACAGTTTTTGTTGATTATACAATTTAACAATTTGGTCTCTATCTGTACTTTACAGTGAAAAACGTTGAACCTTGCTCTAACTAAGTTAAAAAACTTGTGTTTAGACACAAGGGTCTCTGCTTCGGCTCTGATTGAGAGATGATAGGTTGAGTAAGTAGGTGAACAGGTCAAAACAAAAACAAAGAGTATGTACACAAACTAAGTACCTAATCACTAAAAACTAATATTAAAAAAAACAATATAGGACTCCAATTGGTTGCGTATATGCTATTTGTAGGATGTGTAAGAGAGGATGATGGTGTATAGGTGTGTTTAGTGGATGTAAGTGTATGTGCGTTTGTGTGTATATTATGTGAGTGAGGGTCTATGTGTGAGTGTGGGTGAGTGTGAATACAGAAAATCGTTATCTTACGTCGTCGTCAAGATTGAATGCATAACAACGCTTCCGTTTGCATGTAGTCTAGGCCCGAAAGGTAATATTTTAGTTTTTTTTTACATTCTCTTTGTGTTGTATTGTGGATCGATAGAGTTTTATTTATTCTGTTTATTAGTATGATTGGGTTATGAACTAGGGTATCGATTTGTCAGTTCCTTTTCCAAAAGCTCAATCTTATAAGTAGAAGGTACACGATCGAGCTTTTCTTAGCTTAGAAACAAGATATATAGATGTACATATAAGAAAAAAAGTCTAATATGCCGCCCCCTAAAATGTGCCGCCCTAGGCTCCAGCCTACTCAGCCTGCTGGTAAATCCACCACTGTATAGAATACATCATAACTCCCAGTGCGTGACACATTTCGTACGTCACTTATTTATTTAATACGCAGACCACAGTCAGACATCTTCTCTCTCGCACATTTCAACACTTGAAAATTATATAAAATCACTGAATGTAGGTAGGTAGTTATACAACGTGTAACATACCCCTATAATTCCATTAGCACGGTTTTCTACAGGTCATGGCGAACATTTCTAGTTACAAGACTTTTGAACCTTCGAAGTTTTTCATTCATGAAATGCCTCTTAAACTTTCCTCCAAAATGAAACTAATACAACATGACGCAGCCCTATTAATAGCTGTTTTTGACCTTTAATTGTGAACTGTAGATAAAATGGGTAACAGAACTGCCACCAATTAGTAGCGCAAATAGCATATGTACCAAGGTCACGTACACATTATCAGGGTTGTTGCAAATATCTGAGACAATGTTAATTTTACTTTTGTATGGAAATTTCGAACACGAAGTATTCAAACTTTGCACACGTCAAAGTATTCCAGTGCTTGGTATGATCTCTTGGTCTTTGGCCTTATAGGGGTAGGTATTATGTTCCCCGTTAATTAAAATGGCAAACAACCAAGTTTCAACATGTTTCAGTAGGTTTAAATCTTCGGCAAAACTTGTTTGTACTAAAATATATTATTGCTGAATGAACCTTTGTATGTTCTTCATCGTTTCTTGGTTGTTTGCGATTTTTATTACAACATAATTCTGAACGAGAAGAACCCTGAGGATTGTCAGCGTCTTAACCCCTCAGAATAATAATGAGCTCTTTCGGCTTTAAAGCATGGTGATCTTTTTTAGTGTACAGTAAGCGATCTGAAATTCAAATCGCATAAATTAAAAGTCTATAAGACGCTAATGGCTCGATATAATATACCTACTTTAAAAGACAGTTTTAACATTTGAACAATAAAATGTATTAAAATAGACTATGCCTACCTAGAAACAGGATTTTCACATAAAGGTATGCATAATTTTCCATTTTTATAATAATTTAATCCACTTCTCACAGCCCTCATATGTATTGTAGGTACGATTGAGATAACACCTTGATTTGAAGATATATTATAGAAGCAAGAATGACTCACTATCTAACCAGTTAGTACTTACATACTTACTTGCCAATGACTTATAGTATCATTTAAATTTCTGATTAAGGAAATACTCATGGAAATACTTTAACTACTTTTTCATTACTCATACTCGGAAAGTAGGTCTGAAGTTGCCTGAGGAGCGGGTTGGAAGTAACATTGCAGCCCTAGGGAGAATCGCCTGTACATTGCTGCTGTCAAATTATATAAAAAAACTAGTTCTATTTTCACATTTCCTAGGAAAATAAACCTCTTTGGTTTACGAATGTTAATTAAGACTGTTTACCTTCTATTGACATTAGTAAACAAAGAGGTTTATTACCAAAGAGGTACTTATTCAGCCAAGTTAGTGAAAACTGTAATGGATTTTAATTTTACTTTCCTTGTATTCGTAATGAAAAGCACAGTGTTTACCTCGGGTTAAAGACTTATTTAGTCCCTCGAACTATTGGCGCCCTCGCTGCGTCTCGGAGCTAAGTAAGTTATTTTCACCCCTCGGGTTACAATGTACCAAACCCCGAGAATGTAATGTACTAATACCCATACACAGGGGAGCTATGTAACGGTATAAATTTAAGTAGCCAATTTAAGAATAGAAAAATCTTGATTTTATCTCATTGTATAAAGGAGCTTTTTTACAACTTGTGACAACAAAAAAGGTCACCACTCAGCATATGCTGTAAGAGCTCAAAAGCCCATATTGCTTAATAAAAGACGATATAAACAGGGTTTGTTTTTTTTATTATTCAATTGTAAAGTAAAACTTAAAAAACCCGTTTACAAATCAAAGTCAAAAGGTCATTCAATTGAATCACAAGGATCAGTTTAAATACCTTTGAAATACCTCGTGGTTTTAAAAATGACACCTTAACATAAAAAAATATTACAATAGCTTGCTTTTAAAATGAAAAACCATATAAATGAATAATAATGGCGATTTGAGCTTCTCCCTTCTAATATTTTATCTGTTTTATATAAGTTAATGTTGAATGCATCGTGAAAGAGTTTAATGTTATTATTTAAGTTATGTTTAAAGTGTTTGGTGGATTTGAATACTTAATTTATAATAAATAGCTAATTTATTTGAAATTACTGTTGTGTTATTTTCCAAAACCAATTCTTTTATTTATATGTAAATAAAAATATCATCACCATCATTATCATCTGCCTGTAGGTGTCTACTGCTGGACATAAGCCTCCTATATATTTCAAGGAAGAACGATTCGGAGCCCTATTCATCCACCTACTTCACACGATCCTCACTGTCCCATCGTGATCGCCATTCGAGAACCTTTATTCCCCAGCGGTTCAGTTTATTACTTCCTTGAGCTCTAAAAGAGCCTCTTGAGACGCACAAAATCTTTTCACCACACTCTTTTGAAAAAAATAGTGACACTACAAGTAGAAGAAGTTTCTTGAGCTTTATATAACCACTTTAACTCCAAGCGCTTCAACTTTCTAATTGTATACTATAAAAATAACTCATCACACAAAACATAGGGTCAATATTACATTAATTAACCATTTACAAAAATGTTTGTACTCCGTCTGACTCGTAGGATCGAAAGAGTTTTTTTTATACAATTAGAGATGATGTAACCATCACCTATAACAAAGCATTGCCTCGCAAGTCACGCACGATAGGAACCCACGATTCACCGCCCTGCGTCCATCAACTTGAGGCATACAGATGCCTCATGTGCCTGTAATTACACCGGCAACCACACTCTTCAAACCGAAACACAGCAATGCTGCTTGGCGGCAGAAAAAGGCGTGGTGGTAGTACTTCCCCGGACGAGCCCTTCACAAAGAGCTCTACTACTCTTATAAATTACTAGCGGCCTGTCCCAGCTTCGCATGGGTGGTCATACATTTTTTGAACATTTTAGGATAAACTTAGACCGTGGGTTCGAGCCTCGCCTCTACTTATTTCATACATTTGCACCCCGTGAAATCGCAGCCCGTGCGTGACCCGTGGACCCGTTAACATTTTTAATTTCGTCATATCTTTTGAATGAAATGTCCGATTTGAAAAATTTTAGATGTAATCTATAGGTATTGAAACCGTCTTAAATATGAAATGATTTATTTGGATAAGGATTAATACCAAGGTACAAATAAAGACCCTTTTCTAGCGGCGGCATTTCAATTACATTATTATAATAAAAGAACACTTATTGTGACATAACTATAATAGTTAGACATATGCTGTCGCGACATTTTTTGTAGATGATAACGTGTTCTACAAAATCATAGTACATTATTTTGTTCTATCATCAATAGTTTTCGCAGCGCACGCGATGTAAGGTTTTTGGTTTCCACCTTGGGTTACATTATTGAAGTTTTAGTAATGATCCCTGATTTTTTTGAAAATATAATATAGCCTATGTTACTCAGGGATAATGTAGCATTCTAATGATGAAAGAATTTTTGAAATCGGACCAGTTTTTTTTGAGCCTATTCGTTACATACAAACATACAAAAATACAAAAATACAAATATACAAATCTTTCCTCTTTATAATATTAGTGAAGTGAAGTGATAGTGATGAAGTGAAGTGAAGATGTAGAAAAGACTTAGGTCCAGTTTCACCATGCTCTGTTAGTTACTAATCAAGGATTAACAGGCCGTTAAATCTAACCTTAGCTGTCAAACGCGTACATTTTGACATATTTAACGGCCCTTTAATCCTTTGTTAATCTAAGCATGGTGAAACCGGCCCTTAAAATAATTTAAGAGTCTTATAATAATGTCTGCTGTATACCATTAACTGAGGATTCTCAAAACCGAAATATTTTATTTAAATATTTCAATTTATAATAATTGCTGTTGTGAATAACTAATATTTTGTATATTTTTCCTCATTCTTTTATCTCGAATCATCAAGTAAGCAAACAAAAGTTATAGATAGTAACGAGAACGCCCCGTGGTTTTGTCAACTCCACGCTTATAGATAATGCCATGAGGATAAGACTGAATAAATAAAATAAATAAACAGTGATGGACATTCCACCTACCTAGCCCCAAACTAAGCAAAGCTTGTAATATGGGAACAAGGTAGCGGATATAATAGGGGAAGTACGTACAAAATGACATACTGTTTTCTTTAAGCATAATTTCTTTTTATTTATTATAACTAGAACAGGTTTAATTGTACTGCAATAAACTTTGGTGTTTTATCTATGAAATAAACTAAGATAATCAACAAAAAAACAAATACTTTTATGATTATTAAATTCTTAACAGAGTTCAATCAAAAACCATTTTGTCCATATGGTATGGACAAAACGACATACTAGCAATGGACAAAATGACATATACATTTCAGCCTTGTATTTATACACAAAGTGCACAATTATAACGTTTTGCTCTCTAAGGCAAGTCAGCACACTCAGCATGTGCCCAAAGAGAACCATATAAGCAGTTATTAACCTTCCTTCACCAGGTTTGGTTTTTTCTTAGCGCATTAGCTTCGTCGTGTAGCGTCTTTCTTTTTTTACTGCTTCAATGGCTTTTTTCATGAACTCTTTGCTCCAAGACTGTCGATTTTTACGCATGTTGTCAAATCTAGGAATAATTTTAAAACACCCTCAGTTTATCATCAAAGAAAAAGGTACGAACAAAATGACATACCGTGTCATTTTGTCCGTGTCACATGTATGTTATTTTGTCCGTAGTAGGTCTAAAAAATTCAACTTAAAAAAATATATTTTAAAATCAAGTGTTTTATAAAATCGATAAACAATCACAAAGCCAATAAGTATGGGATCAAAGTTTTTGTAACACAATCGAAGAAAAAAACTTGCACTGGCCGAAAATCTCTTTCAAATATTACTGGCCAAATGAAGGAGCGAAGACCTCTCCAGTTTTGACAGGTAGGTAGTAGACATTCGGGCGACCGGATGTCAACGCAAACAGCTCGCTAAAACCCGCCAATTTTGAAAAAAGTGCTATGTGTCGTTTTGTCCGTATATGTCATTTTGTACGTACTTCCCCTACTTACATTTTTTTTGTAATTACATACTTATAATATCATATATAACACCCAGACAGAGAACAAACATCTATGTTCATCACTCAATTGTTTGTTCTCAGGGGAGATCGAACTCACGGCATACAGCGCAGAAGGCAGAGCTACTACCAACTGAGCTGTAAAGGCTGACCAATAGGGTGTAATTGGTGTTAACTTTTGACCTATCCGTGAGAACCTCTAATTGGCTCTCAAAATCTAAATAAGTGTTTAATCTAACGTTAAAAAGCTGATGGTTCTCTTAAAATTATATAAACACTAGCTGGTGCCCGCGACTTCGTCTGTGCAGGATTAGTATTTCGAGTAGCTTATATTAGCGTGGCGTAGTACCTACATATGTGTAACCCAGCGGTTTTGGCAGCGTACGCCAGAATAGCTCGCAGAAGGTCGATTTTTTCCTACTTACTTGACACTTATCGTCATATTTTGGACAATTCACACAATATCTTTATAAATTGTAGCCTATGTGTTATTCTGATGTATAAGCTATATTATTGTAAAGTTTCATTAAAATCCATTCAGTAGTTTTTACGCGAAAGAGTAACAAACACCCATCCATCCATCTATACTTACAAACTTTCGCGTTTATAATTTTAGTAGGAAGTAGGATTTAGATAGAAAAAAAAATACTCGCGACTGTTGGATTCGATGATATCTCTTGGAGTCAGAAAATATGTTCAAAATTCATATATATTATTCGCATATAAAACTTTTTTCTTATGACTAATTCAAGAGCGAGGAAAACTGTGAGTCATATAGGAACAAGGAAAAATTTGTTATCAGTGATACCAAAATTAGACGATAAAGTAAATGGAGTGCCAATCGATGCTATGAGTAAAATTGTATATTAGTCACAAAATAAAGGGAAAAATAGCTAAAAATTAGAGCCAAAGCCTAAAGGGTCTAAAAAGACCCTCTAGATACTTGTTTATGACCTACAGTAGAGATACGGTAAAAACTTGTATAAGTTTATATAATAAGCCTTGACTTCGGACAGATTAACAAAGTCAAAGTCTCATAAATAAAAAATCTAGGACCAGTTCTACCCATGTGACCAAGCCTAGGAGAACGGGCGAGGTACCTAAATACGGCTTAATTCGTACCGTTCTTTTGTGATCTCTCTGTGAGATGTTGCTTTAACAAAATAATATAATACACTAGCGGCCTGTCCCAGCTTCGCATGGGTGGTCATAAATTTTTTTGAACATTTTAGGATAAACTTAGACCGTGGGTTCGAGCCTCGCGTCTACTGATTTCATACATTTGCACGCGCTTCTCCTTGAGTGAGTGAAATCGCAACCCGCGCGTGACCCGTGGACCCGTTAACATTTTTAATTTCGTCATATCTTTTGAATGGAATGTCCGATTTGAAAAATTTAAGAAGTAACCTATAGGTATTGAAACCGTCTTAATTATTTGGATAAGGATTAATACCAAGGTACAAATAAAGACCCTTTTCAAGCGGAGGCATTTCAATTAATTTTTTACATTAAAATAACACTTATTGTGACATAACTATAATAGTTAGACATATGCTGTCGCGACATTTTTTGTAGATGTTGACGTGTTCTACAAAATCGTAGTACATTATTTTGTTCTATCTTCAATAGTTTTCGCAGCGCACGCGATGTAAGGTTTTTGTTTTCCACCTTGGGTTACATTATTGAAGTTTTAGTAAGGATCCCTGATTTTTTTGAAAATATAATATAGCCTATGTTACTCAGGGATAATGTAGCATTCTAATGGTGAAAGAATTTTTGAAATCGGACCAGTAGTTTTTGAGCCTATTCGTTACATACAAAAATACAAAAATACAAAAATACAAATGTTACCTCTTTATAATATTAGTGTAGATGTAGATAATGAAGCTCCATAGTGTGGTGCCATCATAGTTGAATCTGTCCAAATCATAGTTGAGGCGTGTAGGCAGGACTTAATCAAACAATATCTTTGTCATGGTATGGGATGGGAAGCAAAAAATTATTTATAGGTAGGTATCACGCTTGATTGAGCAAGCATGATGGCCCATCATCTTGTTAAGTGGTAACCATTACCTATAAGAAAGCATTGCCGCGCAAGTCAAACACGATATGACGATGCACTAAACTGCGTCCATCAACTTGAGGTATGCAGATTTTAAGTCTCATGTGCCTGTAATTTCATCGACACCCACCCACACCCTTCAAAACGAAACAGCAACACTGCCTAGCGGCAGAAATATAGGCACGGTGCGTGGTAGTACTTCTCGTTGAACATTGTAATAAGGTCTTTTTTTCGGCCATACGCGGCCACAATCATTTTTTTATAACGTCCATGAGGAAGAAATCAGTATACGTATTATAATTTAAAACCTCGGCCTGCCTCCATGTTGCCATACCCTATGCAGGGTCCATGTGATACTAACTAACAACTAACAACAATGTATGTACCAAAACTAAACCATGTGTAAGCAATAAACGTATTGAGTATTGAGTATTGAGTATCAGGGACGACCTACTAAAGCCTAAAAAAAATTTTGGCAAAGGTAAATTTAACCCACATAAAGAAACAGAACCGAATAAATGAAGGAGGTATCCAGTGGCGGCGCAAGACCTAAACTTAATATAGGCAAGGTACATTTCGCGTGGCCCTCTGTTGGTGCAACCCCGAGCTATGCCCCGTCTCTGACCGGGGACTCCCCGTGATAACAGCTTAACGCCAACTAATGTTGGAAGACTAAATATAAACTAATGATCAGAAACGACAAAGATGAGATTTTTTAAGTAATTAATTATATAACAAAATATAGTATAACAGAAATATCGATTATTTCATTCACATTCATTTCGTGCGCCGAAGAGTGGAATATCTTTAAATTGATAATTAATTCTATGTATTTTTTACTTATAAAATAAAAACCTTGTGGCGTGTACTTTTGAATTTTCCATGCTTTAAAAAATTTATTTTTGGCTGTGAGGCTCGATGCCCTTTGCACCGCGAGGCCTAGGGCTGTGGTGTGGCCCACACCGCACCCACGCCTTACGCCGCCTCTGGAAGTATCGCATTACGCAATGGGCGAATGAATACGATAAAGTTTATTAGATGACCAGCTATGACCTCAGCTACTTATAATAATAACCAATTGCAGGAGTGTGCGAGGAAATGGATCCGCTCCGTAGGTGGCTATAATACTTATATGATTTGTTACAGGTTTGTTAATATAGAGCTCCGGCTTAAAACTACCAGTCTCTCGAGAAACAGGTTAAACTGCTTGAACAGTTAGAAGCACCTATTAAAATTTAAATAAAACTAGTAGTTCGCCCCGAACTGAGATCTCGTGATGAGACCCGACGAACGCACCAAAACTTTGAGTAGGTAGTAGTCAGAGGCAAGTCCTAACACTATCTTTGGACTTTTTTCTGACTACCGCCTACTAATTTGGTATGGTAACCAAGTTTCAACTCTATTGGCCTATTTGTTGAAGAGTTCCGTTGAACAGACCTTGGCTCCATCATCAGACCTGGTCGTCGTCACGATTTTATGAGAACTGAGTACCTCCTTAATTTATTTCAAGAAAAAAAAATAAGAAAAAGCAAAGGAACTGACCGACCAGTAGAAAAACCTTGATATCAACGAAACTCTTAGACATGGGAGCTCTTGGATCGCTGGTTATCTTAATTTAACTTTTTTTGTTGTATCTCAAAAACCGGGCGTCCCAAAAAAAAAGTAAAAATTGTTTTGGAATGTCCAAACAAAGCCCTTTCATATGACATGTAACTTGATTTTTTTATGGAACTTTTTTTATTTTTGCCCTCTTAAAAAACCCCATATCTCAAAAACCCTTCATCCGATTTTACTCATATACTTACCAGTAAATTTCTCAAGAACAAGCTATCGACATATCAAATTTCATGCAGATCGGATCAACGGTTCTAAAGTTATCGCCAGACAAACATACATACATACATACATACATACATAAAATGCCAAATCGCCCAAGTTGAAACTAAGATCTTCGTTCGCTTCGCTCACTCGATCAATTATGTGGGCTCTTTTAATATCTCCTTATCTCTGTAGTTGAAACTTGAACAGTACCCCAAGTCCGAGTTTTATTTACCATTTTTTTATACTACGAGCTGATGGAACAAGCAGAGTAGTAACCATCACCTATAACAAAGCATTGCCTCGCAAGTCACGCACGATAGGAACGCGCTCTACGATGCCCTGCCCTGCGTCCATCAACTTGAGGCATACTGATGTTAAGGCTCATGTGCCTGTACACCGGCAACCACACTCTTCAAACCGAAACACAGCAACGCTGCTTGGCGGTAGAAAAAGGCGTGGCTGTAGTACTTCCCCGGACGAGCCCTTCACAAAGCTCGTGCTCACTCGTGCTGAAGCTAATAAGACAATTTCTCAGTGCCGTGTGTCCTCTGCGTAACACCTACTTACCTACTGGTACCTACCTACTACTACGTCAAGCCCTATCTATCCCTTTACCTATCTGTCGTTCATTGCAGAATCGAAATCAGTTCGACTATTAAAACCCTTGTAACTTAAAACATGATGTGAATGATTTTTTCAATTCTCAAAACATTTTTACTGGAATACTGCTTGCGGTCCCTATTCAACAGCCGCGATAAGACAATCAGCTGGGTGCTGCTAAGCGGCCATGTGGGGAGCGAGTGAGGACCGGCCGATACTATCATTGTGTCGTGTTTATTTTTGTGTTGTGTATCGTATCGCTTCGCTCGCTGTTCGTTTCGTTTAGTCCGCGTCAGACCACAGCGCCGAGCGCGCGTCTCATCGCTTCACGCCTCTCCTTTGTTAACACAACAACACGTTTCTTTGTGTCCGATAGAATTTCTTCTATATCGACAAAGAAACGACCACCACGAAGGCATAAATCCCAAGTTGGTTCTGAGACGTGGTCGCTTCTTTGTGTGTATACAGAATCGCAATGAATTCCGAACCTTGTTTACTTGTGGTTTAATAGTGTTGTGAAAGTTCTACCATGGCCAGCGAGGTAGAGTCTTTGGAGACTGCCTCCTCGTCTCTCTCGGAGGATTCCCTCAACATCTCCTTTGACGACCTCACTTACACGGTCCGGACGGGACTACTTGCCAGAGGTATTTGAAACTTTATTTATACGGGCATATAACACACATTCTACTGATTAATTAGTTCACTAATTACCAGTTTATCTGCATGCTTACGTATTTAAGTTCATATTATTATTATCTGTACAATGCTTTGTTTCTTACATAACTTACTATCTACCACTCAAGTGTTTAAATTATGTACGAGCATAATAAAGACTGATTAAGTGATTTGTTACGATACGATTCAACATCTGTCTGTAGGTTTATAAATACATTTTGCCACTTGCGTCAACGACTCTTCTCTTCATCTCTACAGACCCAACTGAAATAAAGTAAAAAAGTAAATTCACCAAATATCAGCCCCCCAACGATTTTTTTGGATTCAACTCCTTTTAAAGAAGAAATTACTGACTACTAGCCTCTGATTTTTTTTGTTAGGTAAAGAAATTCATTGAATTTACTTTTATATGACCAAACTCTATGAAATTCAATAAATGTTTTAAATATTGAACGTTTATTCATAATACACCACTTTTTCCAATTATCAGCCACCTTTTCCCTAAATACAGCCCCCGCTCGACCTAATATCAGCCGCTATGATTACAAAGGATTTTTTGAGTGTGTGTGTGTACCCACACAACTCTAAGATGGAAGGATTATGAAGAAAAATAGGGTGGCCTAAATTTTGGTTCAGATATGGTACAAATCAAACAAAGTTAAAATAGTTTGCATCATTAATTAACTATCATAAAAATCATAACAAAAGGTCAATCTTCTTTAACTTTCTATCCACATGGACAGAAATAAAAAATGACGGACACTGATAAGGAGTCCTGCCAGTGTCAGTCATTTTTTACTTATAATTGATTTGATTTTTCACAATAATTTTATTGTAACCATTGTTTTTATTTTTATTCTTCATTTCTTGTGATATGGATCTTGTTTGTACAAATTGTGCCTGAATAAATGACTTTTATTTATTTATTTTATTATTTATTTATTATTTAACAAAATTAAACCCCATCTCCTATAGCAAATAAACAAGTTTTTTTTACCTAACTCAATAAGTAAGTATAAGAAAAAAAGGGCTTTTTGAATTATACTCCCAATACAAATATATTTTCTTTATAAATTCATATTTTTTATTTTAAGTTTAATTGTAAGATTTTGCACGGATTCTAAGTCTAATTTGGATTTTTCTCAGTTCATCGTCTTCGTGACATCACATGTTTTTCCCCTGTACCCTTCAATTAGTAGTAGTAGGTATTACAGTACCTAATAACAGGAAAGCATTGTCACCCTAAACGAAGTGGAGGCTGACTTTAGGATTTTAGATTTTAGATCGGAAAGCAGATTCTTATTGTCAGCCCCCCTGCCGATTCATAGATTTGAATGTAAAATCAGACACTATCTCCAACCGGGTGGTTATTTAGTTAAATATT
The DNA here is from genome assembly GCA_932294275.1 of Chloroclysta siterata. NCBI lineage: Eukaryota > Metazoa > Arthropoda > Insecta > Lepidoptera > Geometridae > Chloroclysta > Chloroclysta siterata. The sequence continues at coordinate 15,091,469 of OW028604.1, read as the reverse complement.
TTTTTATTTTTATTTTTTTTTTATTAAATATATTAAATAAAGTTTTTTCATAATATTAATTAATTCGTCTTCTATTCTATACAAGTGAAATATTTCATAGAAATAATAATATAATGAAAATCCTTATCCCGTCAAGTCGTCCAAGCTCGGTTTGAAGGACAGCTCCTGAACTAATGAGACAAGCGCACTCTCGTCTGTGTTCAATCAACGAGTGCTTGGATGAGTTAACACTTAGCTCCACCAAATTGATATCGTCTGTGGAGTATAGTTTAAGGTCCATTTTAAGTATCAAAAAATTATGAAAATGTGAGTCGTTCACAATTCTAGCTTGATTTTACGGAGGCGGCTGGCAATGGGGTGGTGGCTGGATTTAGGCGATGTTACCCTACCAACCTATGTACTGAAACTAGGTGTTTAGCTTGTAAGTTTTACCTACGAAACTGAAACTGAAACAGCTTCACGACTTTAATCCCCAGGCACGGTAGATATCTCCTCAGATCTCTTAGTACCAAGTACTAACTCCAGATTCTTTTTTGAGGATGTCTAAGGGGGGTAGTCAGAGGTACGTCCAACGTTAAATTTGGCACATACCCACATTTTGCAGTAGTTGGTATTCCATACGTGACAGGTTGCAAGCCCATCGCCGCTGTTAGAGTACTAACTGGTTTCCTCACGATGTTTTCCTTCACCGTTTAAGAGCACTGGCATTGCGCACATAAATTTTTCGATAGGAAAAATCCATTGGTACACGACCGGATTCGAACCTGCTATCTTACGATCGGAAGGCGGGGTCACTCCCACTAGACCACCGGTGCTCTCGAATACAAAAGTTTTAACTTCTAATACCTACCTACCTATAACCCACAACTAGCCCAATGGGGATCTACAATACAATGAATTAAAAAAATTGTGGACATTCCATACTGCACTACCTATCTACACTAATATTATAAAGAGAAAAGATTTGTATTTTTGTTGTTTTGTTGTTTTGTTGTTTTGTTGTTTTGTATGTAACGAATAGGCTCAAAAACTACTGGTCCGATTTCAAAAATTCTTTCACCATTAGAATGCTACATTATCCCTGAGTAACATAGGCTATATTATATTTTCAAAAAAATCAGGGATCCTTACTAAAACTCTAATAATGTAACCCAAGGTGGAAAAAGAAAACCTTACATCGCGTGCGCTGCGAAAACTATTGATGATAGAACAAAATAATGTACTACGATTTTGTAGAACACGTCATCATCTACAAAAAATGTCGCGACAGCATATGTCTAACTATTATAGTTATGTCACAATAAGTGTTCTTTTATTATAAAAATTTAATTGAAATGCCGCCGCTAGAAAAGGGTCTTTATTTGTACCTTGGTATTAATCCTTATCCAAATAAATCTTTTCATATTCAAGACTGGTTCAATACCTATACATTACTTCTTGAATTTTTCAAATCAGACATTCCATTCAAAAGATTTAAAAAATATAAGGTCACGGGGCGCGTTCTCACCCAGCGCGGGCCCGGGCAAGGCGCGAGTTAGAAGTGACTCGAACCCACCACGGTCTAAGTTTATCCTAAAACGTTGAAAAAATTTATGTCCACCCATGCGAAGCTGGGACAGGCCGCTAGTCTATTAGAAAACAGGACAGCTTGTTCTATGGAAACCATATTTATAGCTGACTAGCGGCTTGTCCCAGCTTCGCATGGGTGGATATATTTTTTTTAACATTTTAGGATAAACTTAGACGGTAGGTTCGAGTCTCACGTCTACTTATTTCATACATTTGCTTGCACGCCCTTCTCCCTGAGTGAGTGAGAACGCGCCCCGAGGCCCTGACTAAAATTTTTAAATTCGTAATATCTTTTGAATGGAATGTCCGATTTAAATAATTCAAAAAGTAATCTACAGATATTGAAACAATCTTGAATAAAAAAATATTTATTTGGATAAGGATTAATACCAAGGTAGGTACAAATAAAGAGCCTATTCTAGCGGCGGCATTTCTATTAAATTTTTATAATAAAAGAACACTTATTGTGACACAACTATAATATGCTGCTGCGACATTTTTTGTAGATGATGACGTGTTCTGCAAATTCGTTGTACATTATTTTGTTCTATCATCAATAGTTTTCTCAGCGCACGCGATGTAAGGATATTTTTTTCCACCTTGTGTTACATTATTGGAGTTTTAGTAAGGATCCCTGACTTTTTTGAAAATATTATATAGCCTATGTTACTCAGTGATAATGTAGCATTCTAATGGTGAAAGAATTTTTGAAATCGGACCAGTAGTTTTTAATCCTATTCGTTACATACAAAAATACAAATCTTTCCTCTTTATAATATTAGTGTAGATTAGTGTAGATGTAGATAATACCTAGGTACCAGCTAGAAAAGGGAGATTATTATCCAGTTACCATACAAGCAAAGCCGAGTTACCTATAACTTACCTCTAACATAACACCTAGCCAGAGAACAAACATCTACCTATGTTCATAATACAAATGTTTGTTCTTGGTGATGATCATGGTGATGATGATGATGGCCTAGATCGGTACGGCGGCGCAGAAGGCAGAGCTCATACCTACCAGCTGGTAGGTAGGTACTTATGAGCTCTGCCTTAGTAGGTATGCCTGCATCACAATAAACCTAGGTACAACTAAATTCCCATTTCCCATATGGGTAGGTATACGCATAGGTTCGTGATACAAAATAATTTAACTCTATAAGTACATAAAAGCAAATCAATAGTCCGAAACGTTTAATTTATTGTAAATTCATTAATATGTATTACAATCTACACTAATATTATAAAGAGGTAAACTTTGTATTTTTGTATTTTTGTATTTTTGTATTTTTGTATGTAACGAATAGGCTCAAAAACTACTGGTCCGATTTCAAAAATTCTTTCACCATTAGAATGCTACATTATCCCTGAGTAACATAGGCTATATTATATTTTCAAAAAAATCAGGGATCCTTACTAAAACTTCAATAATGTAACCCAAAGTGGAAAACAAAAAACCTTACATCGCGTGCGCTGCGAAAACTATTGAAGATAGAACAAAATAATGTACTACGATTTTGTAGAACACGTTATCATCTACAAAAAATGTCGCGACAGCATATGTCTAACTATTATAGTTATGTCACAATAAGTGTTCTTTTATTATAAAAAATTAATTGAAATGCCTCCGCTAGAAAAGGGTCTTTATTTGTACCTTGGTATTAATCCTTATCCAAATAAATCATTTCATAATTAAGACGGTTTCAATACCTATAGATTACTTCTTAAATTTTTCAAATCGGACATTCCATTCAAAAGATATGACGAAATTAAAAATGTTTACGGGTCCACGGGTCGCGCGCGGGGTGCGATTTCACTCACTCAAGGAGAAGCGGGTGCAAATGTATGAAATAAGTAGACGCGAGGCTCGAACCCACGGTCTAAGTTTATCCTAAAATGTTCAAAAAATTTATGACCACCCATGCGAAGCTGGGACAGGCCGCTAGTCATAATTATAAATCTAATCACCCGCGACCGACTACTAATTTCCTGATTAGTAGGTAGGTATACTAATTCCTTAGCAACACAATATGTTAGTTTATCTGCAAGTTTGTAACTAAGCACAGTAACTCATGTCCGAGTTTTTTATTTCATTTTTGATGTTTGGTTTTCCGTATTGCGAGCCTAGGTTTTGTATAGAGCGCGAATCTCCGTACAAAATCAAATCTGACGATACAGAAAACAAAAACCGGCCAAGTGCGAGTCGGACTCGCGCGCGAAGGGTTCCGTACCATTATCTATAAAAACGGCAAAAAAATCCCGTAGGTTGTATGGGAGCCCCCTTACATATTAATTTAATTCGGATTTTTAGAATTTGTTATTATAGCGGCAACAGAAATACTTCATCTGTGAAAATTTCAACTGTCTAACTATCACGGTTCATGAGATACAGCCTTGGTGACAGACGGACAGACAGACAGACGAACAGACAGGTGAAGAAACGGTGATACTATGGTTGGTTATAAAAATAATAGTTAAGTATACCAATCCGGTATACCAATAAACTGTTTTATTTAACACCAGACCACATTTTTTATTTGGTTTTAACAAGTTATAAACGTTCTAGATATTGCTAATATAGTAATTTATAATATTTTATAAAATACCATACAAGTTTTGATTCCTATTACCATTGGCGGTAAGGAAGCTGGTAACACTATAATTTACAATTCCAAATAAGATTATGAGTAAGAGTAGAGTTAGGGCTCGTCCGGGGAAGTACCTACTACCACCACGCCTTTTTCTGCCGCCAAGCAGCAACGCTGTGTTTCGGTTTGAAGAGTGTGGTTGCCGGTGTCATTACAGGCACATGAGGCTTAACAACTGTATTCCGCAAGTTGGTGGACGCACGGCAGTGCTTACGAGGCAATGCTTTGTTACAAGTGATGGTGACCACCTAACAGCAGGTGGGCCATTTGCTTGTTCCATCAGATAGTTGTATAAAAAAAATGATTTATTAAAATCGATCCAATGGTTAGATCGTGATTAAACCACACACATTCAAACATCTTCATTTGTTTTGTCGTATTTTCTTGAATTAGTAGGAAGTAGGTTATAATAAAACAAACATACTTAACTGCTTAGTCCGTTGTCCTAATTTAATTCCGTAACTTTATTACTGCTAAGGAAATCATTAAATAACACATTTTATTATTATTTACTCACAAATATTTAGTAGGTAAAGTAGTATAATAAGTATAGACTACTTCTTGTGTGTCAAGAATTTGGAGTATTGCCATCTTCAATCCATCGTCCGTGGCGTACACTAGGTAATTGGTGCAGATGGTAGGGCATAAGGGACAGTCGAGCAAGTGTGACATCGTTTGGATGGCGAACCCGCAGCCACATAGACTCTGAGTTGGATCCATTTGCTTGCTTGCTACCTGCTGATGGAACAAGCAGATGGACCATCTATGATAACCATCACCTATGACAAATCTGTTCCTCGAAAGTCTATAGGAACGTACCCTACCATACACTGCCCTGCGTCCATCAACTTGGCGTACAGGTGTTTAGCCTCATGTGCCTGTAATTCCACTGGCAACCACACGTAAACATATGAGTAGGAACACTTGTATCGATTAAAATGTTTTATTTACTAAACTGTGTGTAATGTGATTGAACACAAAATGGTTGGTTGCGATTTTTCTAAAATGAGTTTAGTGATCTTTCAACATTTCTAAACGTGCGAGCGAGAGGTACAATAGCTCTTGTCTTCGCCTTAAAACTGGCCTTAGTTTCAAACTACCTAAAAAAATTATAAAAATTACTATACATATCTCTGCCTACCCCTATGGGAAACAGGCGTGATTTTATGTATGTATGTATACATATCTATCATACCATCATAAGGGTAAATTCGTCGCATTTCAATTGCACAATAAATGTCAACTGCATTATACATTTATAACAAAGTACAAAGAACATTCTTACAAACAAGGTACCAACTTATGTAGGTATTTGTGCAAAGCATATATATATATACCTATGTAGTACGAGGAATTTATCAGTCGTGCGTTTCTGCTGAAGAGGGCCCTTTGTAACTGAGAGATCACGGTAGTCGCGCAACCAATGTTAACCAATGTTACCAATGTTAATGTTATAAATAAAAAAATGACAATTTTTTTTAGTCTGAAACGAAAAGCACTGAATTGAACGTATTGGAACACCTTGTATATTTCTCTCTTTACAACCTACTACCAGTGATGTGACTTATCTTAGATAAAAGTATCTGAAATACAGATACAAGATACAAAATACCTATTTACATCTTGTATTTGAAATACTATTTTTTTTTTTTTTTTTTGTAACTTATATTTAGATACATTTTCCTGGTATCTTAGTATTTTGAAGATACTTTGTTCCCTAAGATACTTTTACTAAAATGAACTTTGCTGCTTTTCTTTCCAAACGCAACCTATCCTACAATTAAAAAAATATACCTAAAATATAATACCTGTTTGCCCAGCTCTGCCCCTGTGGAGCGACTCTTCTCCTTTGGGGGCATGATAATGAGGCCTCATCGAAGGAAGATGAGCGAAAATATGTTTGAGGAATTCGTTTTACTCAAATCTCAACTAAAACATAAAAAGTCTCAATTTTAATACCTTCATATTTTATCTTGTCACATTTGCCTGTTCGCTAGCGCGCGGTTTTCACACTCGACGTTTAGCCGAGCACGATTTTGAGCACCATTCGTTGAAAGATAGGTATTTTGTATCTAGTATTTCAGATACCTTTTTAGAAAATTATTTGTCTGGTATCTGAAATGCTTTTTTTCAAAGTATCTTGCATCTAGTTTTTCAGATACTTTGTATAGGGTATCTTATACATCACTGCCAACTACTACTGGGGAGAGCATTCTCCGGTATGTACCGATGTATGGTGTATGGCCGATGCCGTATCCGGGAGCCGCCCGTTATACACCTGCATGGCTTGAAGCTTTTGGAGCCTACAAACAAGACCGGCTTCAAGTCATACGTATTCTCAGTGGCAGACAAGCATGAGGACGTATTCCTCTCTTCGGACCACAAGACACCACGGTCGCGCAACGAGACGCGCAACTGTGGTGTCTTTGAACTTTCTACCCCGTTTACACTCAGCTGAAGTCCGTGGAAATGTGCAGAGACATGAGCACGGACTTGGGCAATGCGAGAATGTAAACAGGCCACTTCCATGTCCATTCCGTTGCCGCTCGCGTTGCCCGTGATGCGTGAACACACATAGCCGGCTTCCGACGCTGCTGCAGACATATGGACGGCAACATTTCCGTCCACGCGAATGGCAGCGCGAATGTCTAAATGTAAACGCAGTATTCAAAGGAGAAACAAGAATTGACGAACTTACATTTCGTGCACAATGCTGGTTGTACGACCATCAATGCTGGTTGTACGACCAAATAATTTGGTGATCATGAGATCATTTGGAAGCACAACCAATTTGGTCCAAATCACATGAGACCCTCTACATTATTAAGCTGTATACATTTTGTTGGTGGCGCGACTGGGTGGCGGAACCGTAGCTCTCAGTAAAATAGGGCCCTAAATAGGCTGACACCCGTCAAACAACTTCAAACGACCTTATGTATATGTATATTTTTTTATATTTAAACATGGCTATAATTTTAATAAATCCTGTTTCGAATCCTATTTTTTACATACAGATTTGAAATATACGAATATATACAAGGTGTTCCTTAAGTTGTGTATTGAAACTTCAGGGGGCTAAAGTACCCATCAATATGAACAACTTTTTCTAAAGAACCAACACTGTGAACGCGAAAAAAAAAACAGCTGTTTCATACATTTTAGCCTGGTAGGTATTGAACTTTTGTATGAAACAGCTGTTTTTTTTTTCGCGTTCACAGTGTTGGTTCCTTGGAAAAAGTTGTTCATATTGATGGGTACTTTAGCCCCCTGAAGTTTCCATACACAACTTAAGGAACACCTTGTATATATTTTTTTAATGTTCCGGTCGAATCTTCTACTTGAGTCTCATCTTAATGATATGGCACGTCAATGCTCTACATATTTATGTAGAACAATGTAATAATAACTATATTCTTATCTCGTGCAAAGGAAATATGATAGACGATAGATGACCACAGAAACAATATCTAAGGTCACTGGCGAAGTGGCGAACGGGTAATGCGTGAGTTTGAAAATCATACACTTTAAGTAATAATGGACAGCCCTCACAGTTCAGTTGTAGTAACTGCCTACTGCGCTGAAGGCCGTAGGTTCGATCCTCACGGGAGAACAAACATTGATGTGATAAAATGAACGTTTGTTCTGTCTGAGTGTAATATTGTTACAAGAACTAATTTACTAGTTGTTCGCCCCGAACTGAGATCTCTCGATGCAACCTGACAAAAGCACCAAAACTTTGAGTAGGTAGTAGTCTGAGGCAAATCCAATCTTTTTCTGACTACCACCTACTAACTTGGTATGGTAACCAAGTTTCAACTGAATTGACCTAAGTATTGATGAGGTCTCATGAACAGACCTTGGCTCCATCATCAGACCTGGTAGTTGTCACATTTTATGAGAACTGAGTACCTACATCCTTAATTTATTTCAAGAAAAAAATAAGAAAAAGCAAAGGAACTGGCCGACCAGCAGAAAAACCTTGATGTCAACGAAACTCTTATAAAATGGGGTCTCTTGGATCGCTGGTTATCCTAATTTAACTTTTTTGTTGAATCTCAAAAATCGAGCGTCCCAGAAAAAAAAGTAAAAATTGTTTTGTAACTTGATTTTTTTATGTACTTAACTTTTTTTAATTTTGCCCCTTTAAAAAACTCCATATCTTATTAACCCTTCATCCGATTTTACTCATAAACTTAACAGTAAATTTCTCAAGTACAAGCAATCGACTTATAAAATTTCATGCAGATTGTATCAACGGTTCGAAAGTTATGGCGTGACAAACATAGATACATACATAAAATGCCAATTCGCCCAAGTTGATTGTAAGATCTTCGTTCGCTTCGCTCACTCGATCAATAAAATGTGACTTTTATGGACAGGAAAGTGAGAGAAAAATAGAAGAAGAGAAAATTTCTTCGTTGAATTCATTGCTATTCGTTTCGGACTTGTCTGTCTGTTGTTGTGGGAAACGTCCAAAATTTCACCAAACATTTTAGAGTTATGCACAAATAAAGCTAGGTATAGGTATTAGGTAAAATTTTCCTCAATGTATACATTTTCGGAAACATTGGACTAGCTTATCTTACGGTAGCTGATACAATGATAGATTAGCAACAATGTAGAGTAGATATCCATTTGCTTCCAAGCTGCGACCGTCATGACGTGCTTCATAAAGCGACTACCGCCATTTTCAGATATTTTTCACAATCACTTTTGTTATTTTTTATCTTCTACAGACATTAATAAATACTAAACGATCAAAATGTAATTTTTACTGAACTGTGGGCAATGTGATTGCACACAAAATGGTTGATTGCGATTTTTCGAAAATGAGATTAGTGATTTTATATCTTTCGACATGTCGAAACGTGCGAGCGAGAGTCACATTAGCTCTTGTATTCGCCTTAAGGTGAACGAGACTTATAAAAAATAATGTAATAAATGTGAAAAATATAATAAATGCAGGATGGAAGAAATGGCGACAGGTCTCAGGAACAACAAGGGAAAGTTTACAAGATGATCATAAGACCTTTCGTACTGTATAGATCTGAGTGTTGGGCAACCAAAGAGACAGATAAGAGAAGAGTGCATGCAGCAGAAATGCGAATGTTGAGATGGATGTGCGGAGTGATAAGGATGGATAAAATAAGGAATTAGTATATTAAACGAAGTTTGAAAGGTTAGCGTGTTAAGGGCATGTCATGAGAAGGGAAGAAAGTCACGAGAAGAGTGTTGGAAGTGGATGGTTTTAGAAGGAGAGGCAGGCCAAAGAAAGTATGAATGGGTTGTGTGAAAGATGACATGAGTAAGAAAGGAGTGAGCACTGAGATGACGAATGATAGAGGAGAGTGGAAGAAGAAAACTTATTGTGCCGACCCCATGCAGCGTGGGATAAGGGCAGGAAGATGATGATCGTCTCTAGGTGCCAGTTCCACTTCCACAGGACCAGGCCTAGAACTGGCACCTAGATTCACGTTCCAAAGTGATCAACTCTCAGCTTATGTCTCATGTTTCTGTAATTTCATCATTAGCAGCCGTACAAGTTCCTGCTACTACAAGGGAATAGTCAATAGTCATCCTTTGTCAACACTATTAAGCATCTTGGGTATAAGAAATTTCAGTGGATGTCTAATGTGAATGGATATTACCAGGTCTGAGTATTTTTATCATCATCCTCCTGCTCTTATCCCGTCGACTCGCCTCGCCCTTAACAGTTCTTTATTTTTAATAGTTAACACGAATGATTGACACCCACCTATACAAAATAGTATATTACGGTCGTGAATATGGCGGTAGCTGTTTTTTGAGAATGATGGATTATGAATGATTTTGAAGGTGTAATTGTGATTGTGCAATGTATTAATAATTAGGGTATTAATTTGCTTATCAACACCTATTTCATTGGATCGGTAACAAATTACTATCAATGGTATTCATGATTATTTCAATATTCATAATTTTAGTGCTCGAATGAAGCCTCTTTGTGGCGCACTTAAATCCTTTCACCCCACTGTTTTGAAATAAACTAGTGACAAGACTAGAAGATAATTATTTCTGGGCATTAGTCTAAGCAGGGCAATGCGGCAACCGGTAGAGCGAGTGACTGGCTCAATTAAACTAAAAAAGCTTCACGACTTTAATCCCTAGGCGCGGTAGATATCCCCTCAAAGCGCAAGGCCAAAAGTATTTATTCAGTTGAATCACAAGGATCACTTTGAAACGTCTTAAAGCTTGGTGAATCTAGGTGCCAGTTCCACGCGACCAAGCTTAGAAGGACAGGCAACAAACTTACGGCTTGGGTCCTACCGCTCTTTTGTATGATCCTTGTAAGTAAAATCTCTTTGAACTAGCTACGAACTCCGGAACTCTTTGAGGACATCTAAATATAACACAGTTCCTTGTTGAATAAAAACAAATGCCTATCAATGTCGTGCTAGTCGACTGTTAACAAAAATCTTAATTCATATAACATCGTTTTACCGACAGAAGGCCACTCGATCGAAGATAGGGTGTCGATTATCTAAACAATAACATCACAGCCTTCACAGCTCAGTTGGTAGAAGCTCTGCCTTCTGTGCCGTAGGTCGTGGGTTCGATTCCCACCGAGAACAAACATTTGTGTGATGAACATAGATGTTTGTTCTCTGTCTGGGTGTTATATAATATTCTAAGTATGTATTTACAAAAAAAAAAAAGTATATAAGTAGTTTATCAGCTATCTGGTTCCCATATCACAAGCTTTGGCTTAGTTTGGGGCGAGATAGTGCTGTGTGGAATGTCCACCAATATTTAATTTATTTATTTTACGGGGAGCTTCAACTAAGTGGATCCGCGTTCACTTCGATCAAGAGCTTCGCCTTACTCACGGGTCCTCATTCAGGGGTCACTTGAGTGAATGTTGGTTACGGAATAGCAATTTATTTAGTAAACAATTAACTACTTATTTTACTGCTACAGCTGTCGTAATGGCTTGTTTTTAAATAATCGACCTGCCAGAGAGTAAAGCAAACACCTAGTATCGCTCGCATTGCTATTCAGCGTGACAAGCGCCGTCTCCCACGCTTTTGCACAGGTATATGTATGTAGCATGTATGACAGATAAAAAAGGCTCACGTCTTCCCAAGTCACGGTAGATATCTCGGATCTCTTTTGAAGATGTCGAAGGATGGATGATAGATGGTGGGGGAGGTAGTCAGAAGTACGTCCAATTGAGCACACACTCATATTTTTCAATAATTTATTTTGGCGAAAATATACTCATCTTATAAAAAGTTATAGTTAATACGAATTGCAATCAATTGGCATTGAAACCTGTTTGCGCACTCACTTAACCCTGTCTTGTAATTAAATTATAATGAACTAGTGGCTTCCCGCGGCTTCGCACGCGTTAAAGTGGTGAACCGTGATTGAACCACAAACATCCAAACATCGTAACTTTCGCATTGATTTGTATATTATTAGGGTAGGATTTTAAATACCTACGTAGGTATAAGGGATACCTATAGGCGTACATTACCTATATTAGGTAGGTAGATATAGGTACTGAGTTTAGCACAAACATGACAAATACAACAAAGACAACCTTACACGGAAAATATGTACTTATTTGTTCCTAGTTTCTACCCCAAAAGCAAACGAAACGAAACAGCTTCACGACATTGATCCACAGGCACGGTAGATAGGTACCCTCAGATCTCTTCGTACCAACTCACGATTCCCGTTTTTAAAACATTGACGCCTCGTTGTAGGTATTCTTTTTACTCGAGCGCAACGAAGGAGGGTAACGTCTTTATGTTATTTATCCACAGAACACATTTTCTTTTAGTTTGAAGTTAATTACACAGTTACAGTTAAAAATCTCCCATACAAACCTTGAAACTTTGCAGGGGTAGTTTTAAAATATTGAAAACGTGATTTTAAATTATTTATTGTGGAGTATATTTTCAAGTTTGAAATCAATCGCAGCGTTTAAAAACTCCCATACAAACTTTGACATCCCTTTGCACGCTTATTATGGGTAGTTTTAAAAAATTAAAAAAGCCTTTCCTATTTTTTTGCCTAAAAGTTCATATAAGTACTCCAAGTTTCAAGTTTGTAGGTTCAAGGTATACTATTTTTCATGCAAACGTTTTCAACCCTTTTACACCCCTTGGGGTTGAATTTCCAAAACCCCCTTCTTAGTACACCTCTACGTCATAAGACCTATGTACTCTTCAAATTTCAAGTCTCTAGGACCATCGGTCAAAAAACTCCCATACAAACTTTTACATCCCTTTGCTTATTAAGGGTAGTTTAAAAAAACTAATAACGCCTTTCCTATTTTTTTGCTTTGAAGTATATGTACTCCAAGTTTCAAGTTTGTAGGTTCAAGGAATACAATTTTTCATACAAACGCTTTCATCCCTTTTTACACCCTTAGGGGTTGAATTTCCAAAAACCCTTTCCTAGTACACCTCTACGTCATAAGACCTATGTACTCTTCAAATTTCAAGTCTCTAGGACCATCGGTCAAAAAACTCCCTTACAAACTTTTACATCCCTTTGCACATTTATTAAGGGTAGTTTTACAAAACTAAAAATGCCTTTCCTATTTTTTTGCTTTGAAGTATATGTACTCTAAGTTTCAAGTTTGTAGGTTCAAGGAATACAATTTTTCATACAAACGCTTTCATCCCTTTTTACACCCTTAGGGGTTGAATTTTCAAAAACCCCTTCTTAGTACACCTCTACGTCATAAGACCTATGTACTCTTCAAATTTCAAGTCTCTAGGACCATCGGTCAAAAAACTCCCTTACAAACTTTTACATCCCTTTGCACATTTATTAAGGGTAGTTTTACAAAACTTAAAATGCCTTTCCTATTTTTTTGCTTTGAAGTATATGTACTCCAAGTTTCAAGTTTGTAGGTTCAAGGAATACAATATTTCATACAAACGCTTTCATCCCTTTTTACACCCTTAGGGGTTGAATTTCCAAAAACCCCTTCTTAGTACACCTCTGCGTCATAAGGCCTATGTACTCTTCAAATTTCAAGTCTCTAGGACCATCGGTCAAAAAACTCCCATACAAACTTTTACATCCCTTTGCACACTTATTAAGGGTAGTTTAAAAAAACTAATAACGCCTTTCCTATTTTTTTGCTTTGAAGTATATGTACTCCAAGTTTCAAGTTTGTAGGTTCAAGGAATACAATTTTTCATACAAACGCTTTCATCCCTTTTTACACCCTTAGGGGTTGAATTTCCAAAAACCCTTTCTTAGTACACCTATGTACTCTTCAAATTTCAAGTCTCTAGGACCATCGGTCAAAAAACTCCCTTACAAACTTTTACATCCCTTTGCACATTTATTAAGGGTAGTTTTACAAAACTAAAAATGCCTTTCCTATTTTTTTGCTTTGAAGTATATGTACTCTAAGTTTCAAGTTTGTAGGTTCAAGGAATACAATTTTTCATACAAACGCTTTCATCCCTTTTTACACCCTTAGGGGTTGAATTTTCAAAAACCCCTTCTTAGTACACCTCTACGTCATAAGACCTATGTACTCTTCAAATTTCAAGTCTCTAGGACCATCGGTCAAAAAACTCCCTTACAAACTTTTACATCCCTTTGCACATTTATTAAGGGTAGTTTTACAAAACTAAAAATGCCTTTCCTATTTTTTTGCTTTGAAGTATATGTACTCCAAGTTTCAAGTTTGTAGGTTCAAGGAATACAATATTTCATACAAACGCTTTCATCCCTTTTTACACCCTTAGGGGTTGAATTTCCAAAAACCCCTTCTTAGTACACCTCTGCGTCATAAGGCCTATGTACTCTTCAAATTTCAAGTCTCTAGGACCATCGGTCAAAAAACTCCCATACAAACTTTTACATCCCTTTGCACACTTATTAAGGGTAGTTTTAAAAAACTAAAAATGCCTTTCCTATTTTTTTGCTTTGAGGTATATGTTCTCCAAGTTTCAAGTTTGTAGGTTCAAGGAATACTATTTTTCATACAAACGTTTTCATCCCTTTTTACACCCTTAGGGGTTGAATTTCCAAAAATCCCTTCTTAGTGCACCTCTACGCCATAAGAGCTATGTACTCCTCAAATTTCAAGTCTCTAGGACCAGCGGTTTAGGCTGTGCGTTGTCTATATGTCAGTCAGTCAGTCAGTCAGTCAGGACTTTGAGTCTTATAGTATTAGAGAAGATATTCAATAACTTATTTTGGTGAAAGTCCTAATCAAGAAAATGTTGCCAACAAAAGTAATTCGTTTAAACTTATGCCCAATTTCGCGCATTTTACATAACCCTGTATAAATGTTGAGTTATTATGTGAAATAAAAAAAACAACAACCAAAATATATATTTCAAGAAAATATTATAAAATAAACGTTGCTGTCTTAGTGTAGCCGAGTTTGTACGTTTTTTTTTATCCTGTTATAAAAAAAAGAAACAGCTGCACCACTTAGCTCCACAGACAGGTATCGTAAATATCCCCTTCAAGATTAATGTTTTGGGAAGACCAAGGGGGTTATTTGTTTAAGGGGTGATGTTAATCGACTTCTCTCACAAGTCCCTCGCCACAAGATTTCTAAAACTTTAGAGACGTATCGAGGTATAAAATTTGGTACAATATACATATGTACAAGGAGTAATAAGCTGTACCTATGCTGTGTCCTGATGTGACTAAGAAAATACGCACGCCAAGTGGTAGGTACTTTATTATTATAATTATAATTTTGAGATTATTGATCGAGTGAGCGAAGCGAACGAAGATTCTAGTTTCAACTTGGGCGATTTGGCATTTTATGTATGTATGTATGTATGTATGTATGTTTGTCTGGCCATAACTTTCGAACCGTTAATCCGATCTGCATGAAATTTGATAAGACGACAGCTTGTACTTGAGAAATTTACTGGTAAGTATATGAGTAAAATCGGATGAAGGGTTTTAAAGATATGGGGTTTTTCAAGGGGGCAAAAATAAAAAAAGTGACTTAAAAAAATCAAGTTACATGTCATACGAAAGGGCTTTGTTTGGACATCCCAAAACAATTTTTACTTTTTTTTTGTGATGCTCGGTTTTTGAGATAAAATAATAAAAGTTAAATTAAGATAACCAGCGATCCAAGAGCTCCCATCTCTAAGAGTTTCGTTGGCATCAAGGTTTTTCTACTGGTCGGCCAGTTACTTTGCTTTTTCTTATTTTTTTTTCTTTAAGTAAATAAATTAAGGAGGTAATCAGTTCTCATAAAATGGTGACAACGACCAGGTCTGATGATGGAGCCAAGGTCTGTTCAACGGAACTCTTCAATAAATAGGCCAATAGAGTTGAAACTTGGTTACCGTACCAAGTTAGTAGGCGGTAGTCAGAAAAAAGTCCAAGCATAATGTTTGGACTTGCCTCTGACTACCACCTACTCAAAGTTTTGGTGCGTTCGTCGGGTCGCATCACGAGATCTCAGTTCGGGGCGAACTACTAGTTTTAATTTGAATTATCAAAGTTTGTATAGGTATTGAAATATTTACATGCAGACAAAGTCGCCCTGGATTTCACTAGTATCCAATAATGCCAGAGCTACCGCGCGGAAAAGCCGTGATAATGTGAACTAGGTACTATGATTATTTTTATCTCAACAAGTTGATGCGACACGTGTCGAGTTGTTTGTGACTGCCATTGCTTACTAAAAACTATGTTTGTATGCCCTTTTACACGTATGTGTGTGTGGACAATGCTAATGCTCTCAAACGATGAATGAAAACATCGCGAAGAAACCTGCGGTTAAGTAGGTAGGTAATTGTTTAGTATAGTTCCGCACGTGTCGATTCTGCTGTAACAGCTAACTAGAATTGCGTCAAATATGAAAGATCTTTTTTTTATTCTTCTAGCTGATGGAACAAGCAAATGGCCCACCTGATGTTAAGTGGTAACCAACACCTATAACAAAGCATTGCCTCACGCACGATAGGAACGTGCCCTGCGATACACTGCCCTGCGTCCATCAACTTGAGGCATACAGCTGTTAAGCCTCATGTGCCTGTAATTACACCGGCAACCACACTCTTCAAACCAAAGCACAGCAGCACTCCTGCGTGGTGGTGGTACTTCCCCGGACGAGCCCTTCACAAAGAGCTCTACTACTCTTAAATCTTATTCTAGATCTCTAGATCTTATTCTATCAAAGCTAAAGTGAATACTAAAGTGTACGTCAAACTAGGCAGCACCAATTTACGCGAAGACTAAATACTACACGTATTCAGTCATCACAAATGTTACATTATCCTAAACGAACTTAATCTAAACTCAATGCTATCTAAACTTGACCCAAACAGTACGATAAACTTTGTTTTGACAAAAATTAAGATAGTGTTACGAAATGGTTGACTTAATTATAGTGTCAAGGTACAGTTGTCCTCTGTGCGAATATCTAGATAACCTCGATCATTATTTAATTTTGTCTTTTCAGCCAATCATCTAATTTTAAACCGGTACTGTTGAAATTCTACCTTTTTCTCCGCCTAATCAGAATTTCAAATCTAGAAACAAATATACATAAATTACAAACCTAATTGCAATTCTGTTACGGCACAAATTAACTAAAATTGTGTTTTTTTTACGTTTAAGCATACAATCTTTGACCTCCTAAACGCGGTCTCTACTCAAGTAGGTATTCGTTTAATCCAACGATACCGATATTGTACCTTGGCTAGATAAAATAAAAAATCTATGGTAAAACAAACACAGATATCAACCAATTAAGATACACCGAACAATGTCAACTTTGATATTTACAAAAGAAAGAAAAATAGGTTCCACAACTCACTCACGTGTCCTATAACTTTTTTATGCCATTATGTTATTTTTAGATGTTGTTTTTCTCGTTACAATTAAACTAAAGGTTTAGCAAACAAGTTTTCTCAACGACTATAGAATGACCCGGTTGTCATTAAATAAGCAGTCAAAAAAATTTATATGCGCACATAAGGCACTCTTGTGGTCTTTATTATTATAGTAACAATCAGATAAACTTAAGTTATTGCTTCAAAAGTACATACTGAAGGTTGAGGTTACAATAAAAATAGTATAAAAGTAAAAGTAAAGTAAAAATGTGTTTTATTGACATAATTAGATACAGTATTGTTATTGAATCCATAGGCTCCCGAACTAGTAACTAGTTAAGTAGTATGATAACAAATTGATTAGGTACCTGCACAGGTACCTGCATGTACCAAGTTTTTAGGCCACCTGAAGATCCACCAAGGCCTTGCCGTCAAATACGCAGAATGTATTGAAAATACAATTTTAAAAATATCATTATCAAAGTTTCATCAAAAATATCATTTTGATCCAAATTTTTGATTTTATTACTACTGAACCTTTGTAAATCATCATCTAAAACATTGTGTGTATATGTTTGTTCACCAGGAATGCTATTCCGTAAACGAAATCATGGGAGTATCACCTAGCGGATACGCGCTCACTTCGGTCATGAGCTTCGCCTCGCTCACTTTGCCATTTTTATCGTCAAAATACTCACGTAGGTGGCGCTAGTGATGGGTGAATGTCAGAATAGCACTTTACTGCCAAAAGGCAAGAGTGCCGGCAAACGGATTAAAAAAAAAATGTCAAGTTGCTATAAAAAAGTAGGCGTGGTGCGATACAGAGGTTTCATTAAGTTGGTGATATGCAACCTATTGTGTGAAAATTTGTAAAAGTCGGCTAAGCGCTATAGTAGGCATCTCGCTACTAAATCGCGTGGAACTGGCACCTAGAGTCACCTAGCTTTAAGACGTTTCAAAGTGATCCTTGTGATTTTATTGAATAAATACTTTTTGACTTTGACTCAACAGCACTCGCCCAAGTGACCGCGGAATTCGCGGCGAGTTCAACGTTCAAGGAACAACTATTTCAAATATTCTCAGACCCAGTACTTAATGTCATTTAGATAAGTATAATTTAGTTAGGTACACAGACAATGCAGACTGTTTAGTGATTACTCGATGACGCGCGTCCGTTTTACAAAACGATGTTTTTCAAAACATAATAAAGACTGCAAGTAGGACATATCTACGTAAGTAAATAGTGCGCAAGTAATAGAGAAAACATATTTATTTTGTACATTTGATCCGACTTTGCTAACATAAATAACATAAATATTTGATTAAAAAAAAATCGTTTATTTCAGACCACTGAGTCCATATAGGTAGGTACACTAAATAATGTAAGTAATCTAATAATAATAACTAATGGTTTTTTTTTTTAAGTGAGAATCATTAATTTGAACTGTGTAGAAAGATCTTGCAGTAGGGTTTTTAGATCAATTATTTTGGGCACAAGGCGTAAGCCTTGTTATGGTGGTTTGTTTGATAAGTCTTCCTAGGCTATTTGTTTTTTCTTTTACCACACACTGTGAAGGCAATGCTGTTTTGTACTTAAATCCTTAAGAGCCGATTTCACCATGCTCTGTTAGATTAACAAAGGATTAAAGGGCCGTTAAATATGTTAAAATGGACGCGTTTGACATCTAAGGTTAGATTTAACGGCCTGTTAATCCTTGATTAGTAACTAACAGAGCATGGTGTAATCAGCTCTGAAGCTCTTAGTTGCTATTTGGAAAAGATAATCGTGCCATAAGAGTTTTGTATATTCATATTCTTGTTTTTCAACCATAGGGACTTTTGTGGACTTAGTTACGTCAATTTGTTCGTACAAAAACACAATGTTAATACAAATTCACTGGGTAGAGTACATAACTTTAGATGCAGCTGTATAGAAGCTTTGTCAAAAATTAAGCTAGGTATAAAATATAAAAGACTCTATTCTAAAGTATGTTTCGAATCGCCAAGAGAGACTGAATAAAAGTAGGTATAAGTATTAAAACTCATTATATTATGTTAATTCTCCAGGTTGTGTGTGAAAGTTTTATAAAATTAAAATCGCCTACTAGACTTTGTAATCGCAGGCGCGTTTGCAAACCGGTTTTGTACGGAACACTTTTTGCGTTTTCAATTTACACTTGTCATGACAGTATTTAACACTATGAATCAGAGCAAATAATAGTACACTATGAATGAACTTTTTCACGGCACGCGCCATAACATAGCATACACACCTATTATGATCAAGGTGCATTTAAAGCCTTTGTTTCTTTTTTCTACGAACGTCCGTTAGTAGCTAAAACTACGGGTCGTCGCTTGTTGGCTTAAATAAGTTACAGTGACAGTTTCCATTAGGCTACGTTTAACATAAAAAAAAATATCTGTTCTGAGGGAATATCAGTAATTCTATCTACCGAGCATGGGGATGTAATTGACTGCTTCTTAAAGAAAAAAGTACTCCAGTTTGGAACTATTTCCGGGCTTAAGGGACTGACATCCGTCAAAGCTTAAAGACTGAGAAGCTTCACGGACTTACGTATTATAAAAACCGGCCAAGTGCGAATCGGACTCGCGCATGAAGGGTTCCGTACCATTATCTATAAAAACAGCCTAATATCACGTTTGTTGTATGAGAGCCCTCTCAAATATTTATTTTATTCTGCTTTTTAGTATTTGTTGTTATAGCGGCAACAGAAATACATCATCTGTGAAAATTTCAACTGTTTAACTATCACGGTTCATGAGAAACAGCCTGTGGTGACAGATGGACAGACGGACAGCAGCGGAGTCTTAGTAATAGGGTCCCGTTTTACCCATTAGGTACGGAACCCTAAAAATCAGCATTGCCTACATAGTTGTGCTAAATAATAAGCCAAAATATTATATAAGTAATTAAATAAATAAATATAAATAAATAAATATTGGTGGATTCACCACAACACTATCTTGCCCCAAACTAAGCCAAAGCTTGTGATATGGGAACCAGATAACTGATATACTACTTATACATATATATATTTTTGTAAATACATACATATAATACTAGTAGTTCGCCCCAAACTGAGATCTCGTGATGCGACCCAACGAACGCATCAAAACTTTGAGTAGGTGGTTGTCAGAGGCAAGTCCAAACATTATGTGTGGACTTGCCTCTGACTACCGCCTACTAACTTGGTACGGTAACCAAGTTTCAACTCTATTGGCCTATTTATTGAAGAGTTCCGTTGAACAGACCTTGGCTCCATCATCAGACCTGGTCGTTGTCACCATTTTATTAGAACTGAGTACCTTCTTAATTTATTTCAAGAAAAAAAAATAAGAAAAAGCAAAGGAACTGGCCGACCAGTAGAAAAACCTTGATGCCAACGAAACTCTTAGAGATATGTCGATAGCTTGTACTTGAGAAATTTACTGGTAAGTATATGAGTAAAATCGGATGAATAAAAAAGTTAAATTAAGATAACCAGCGATCCAAGAGCTCTTGGATTCTTGGATCTTAATTTAACTTTTTAGTGTATCTCAAAAACCGAGCGTCCCAAAAAAAAAGTAAAAATTGTTTTGGAATGTCCAAACAAAGCCCTTTCATATGACATGTAACTTGATTTTTTTATGCCACGTTATCGCCAGACAAACATACATACATACATACATACATACATACATAAAATGCCAAATCGCCCAAGTTGAAACTAAGATCTTCGTTCGCTTCGCTCACTCGATCAATTATATAACACCCAGACAGAGAACAAACATCATTCATCACACAAATGTTTGTTCTCGATGGGGATCGAACCCACGGCCTACGGCACAGAAGGCAGAGCTACTACCAATAGAGCTGTGAAGGCTGTCAATTCGATATTGGCATAAAACACACAAACTTCAGCTTCCACCATTTTTAAACTTTAGCCATAAGATTATCTTAATTATCATTTTGTCAAATGTTTCTGTACGTTTTATACGAGTAGGTACCTATTCCTACCTCTTTGGTGTTAAATTATTTAAATTTAGCGACGACCTCGAAAGCGTGCAATCGTTTTTACATTTTTATCTGTGCATTCATTAAGTATTTACCTAGACACATAATTCTTCTTTTTTTTTGTTATACTTCTAGCTTATGAAACAAGCAGATGGCCCACCAGATCTCAAGTGGTAACCATCACCTATAACAAAGCATTGCCTCGTAAGTCACGCACAATAGGAACGTGCCCTACGATGCACTGCCCTGCGTCCATCAACTTGAGCATACAGATGTTAAGCCTCATGTGCCTGTAAATACACCGGCAACCACACTCTTCAAACCGAAACACAGCAACGCTGCTTGGCGGCAGAAAAAGGCGTGCGAATAGGCTAAACCTTTTTTTGAATTACTCAATTTATATCGCAGAGAGAGTAACAATGCAGTTTTCTTTTTGAACGGTTGAATTCTTTTACTGCAGTTCTTTTTATACGTTTTATTACGGTACTCTAAAAACTGGTTTTCAATTAAAGGCTCTACAAGTTCGCTTTGTTTACATTATACAATGTTATATAGTACGTACCAGTACATGAATCAGAATCGTTCTTGAACGGATTATAGCATTGACCTTTCATTTGGGGTCAGGCTATACCATCGCATGGTTCAGCAATGGAACTTTATACTTTTAAGTATGTCTAAGTACCTAACCCCTTGATATCTTAACAACCCTCACAAAGGTACAGCCTCACAAAGCTTGTACAGATCAAGCTATACAAAGCCAAATACACTAGGACTTAAAATTACGCTTAGGTCTGATTTCACCATGCTCTGTTAAAGACTAATAAAGGATTAACAGGCCGTTAAATCTAACCTTAGATGTCAAACGCGTACATTTACATCGGACCACTTAACATCAGGTGGACCATCCAGCCAACACCAGAAAAACTAGATACATTTACAAAAACGTATACGTGGATACCTATAAATTGCTTCAGAGTTAGAGCTGATTTCACCATGCTCTGTTAGTTACTAATCAAGGCGTAACAGGCTGTTAAAGTTAAACCTTAGATGTCAAACGCGTACATTTTAACATATTAAACGGCCCTTTAATTCTATGTTAATTTAACAGAGCATGGTGAAATCAGCTCTTAGCTTTTAAGGCGTTACTGTATTTCGATGCATTTCCGATGGTTTTCCTAAAATAGATAAATAATATTAAATTAAATGATCCAACTCCAGGCCCAGAACAAGCATCTTAGTTCATTGTACAAATGTTTGTTCTCAGTGGTATGGTGAGGCCAGTCATTGGTATGATTGTTTAACTTCCAGATTTTGAGCCGTTTTTATCTACATAATTCCCGCGACCTTCGACTTTTTTAATATTAATAAATTTTTGACGAGTTCATTAAAAGATAATTGCATTTAAGTGCTGGAGATAAAAACGCTTATCCATAAAAAAATACAACTAATTCGCACATTTAAATAATGTAAAAATACATATGAGCATTCGAGCTATTTTTTTCATGTTCCTATATGTATGTTTATTTCTATATATCAACGGACATGTATATTACTGTATCCTACTAAATTATAAACGCGAAAGTTTGTAAGTATGGATGGATGGATGTTTGTTACTCTTTCACGTAAAAACTACTGAATGGATTTTAATGAAACTTTACAATAATATAGCTTATACATCTGAATAACACATAGGCTACAATTTATAAAAGTATTGAGTGAATTGTCCAAAATATGACGATAAGTGTCAAGTAAGTAGGAAAAAATCTACCATCTGCGAGCTATTCTGGCGTGCGCTGCCAAAACCGCTAGAGTTACACATCATTTACTACGCCACGCCGCCACGCTAATATAAGCTACTCGAAATACTAACCCTGCGCAGACAAAGTCGCGGGCACCAGCTAGTAAATAAATAAAATAAAAACTATCGTTGCAAGGACCGTCAATAGTGGTAAATGCAAAGAAAAGCCTATACCCTATTAGAGTAGTAATAGAGCTCTTTGTGAAGGGCTCGTCCGGGGAAGTACTACCACCATGCCTTTCTCTGCCACCAAGCAGCGTTGATATGTTTCGGTTTGAAGAGTGTGGTTGTCGGTGAAATTACTGGCACATGAGGCTTAACATCTGTATGCCTCAAGTTGATGGACGCAGGGCAGTACATCGTAGGGCAAGTTCCTACCGTGCGTGACTTACGAGGCAATGCTTTGTTATAGGTGATGGTTACCACTTAACATCAGGTGGGCCATCTACTTGTTCCATCAGCATTTTGTATAAAAAAATCCAACTGTGAGTGAAGTCTGGTGATGATTATTTAATCTGTGGTTTTTGTTAAATGTTATCTTTGTTACAGGACGAAAACACATCTTAAGCAAAGTGTCTGGCGAATTCAATGCTGGTGAGCTGACGGTCATCATGGGGCAATCTGGCGCTGGCAAGAGTAGTCTGATGGACGTCCTATCCGGCTACACGTGAGTACATCATTACACCGAAATGGCCATACATTAAAAGAGGCCGAAAAAACAAGCAATCATTCTGTTCCATACAAGTTTTGTTTTTTAGTTTCCATACACTTAATTAAACTTTTTTGTAGGTTTTTTTTTGAATCAAGTAAATTTTTGCTTAACCTTTGTAATGCTGTTCTCTAAAACTCGATTTTATATCTTCAGAAATATTAAAATTATCAAGCGTCTAACTAGTTTAACGGTAGTCTGCGTCTTAAAGAACCTCCAATGACAAAAAAAAATCCCTACAAAATATCGTAGCAGTACGAACTTCAACGAAAATATCATTAGTAAGACATCCTACCGAAATTTCACCTAGTAAATTAATTATTTCTCCAGTAAAAAGTCCAAAATCCCGACATTAAGAAATTTCGTCCATACATTTCAGTTTTTCAACCTGGCAACCCGAGACACGAACTCAGCCTGTAAACAAGTCAAAAAGAAATGCCTAGTTTGCATTCAATAAAACCACAAGGATCACTTTGAAACGTCTTAAAGCTAGGTGAATTTAGTTACCAGTGCCACGCTTATAGTTTTTCCAACAGTTGTTTTTGTATGATACTTTAAGAAAATAAATATAATAAGTAATTATTAAGCTGAATGGAAACTATTTCCTTTAAGTTTCTGAAAATTTCACACGCTTTATACATTATACGCTGATAAAATACACATATACCTATACCTACTTATTTTTTATAAATACATTATTATAATTTATTTTAACATCCAGACAGTTAGTTTGGCTCTGTGCAGAATTTACACAAACTAAATCATTAGTCAGTCAGAAGGTATTTTAACTCATGGGCATTCCACGTGATTAGAGTACTGATCGCGCAGGATTAACACTTGGCCAAGAAACGACCTCTTTTAGTTCCGAAGTAGTTTAGTCAGCGACAGGGTCAAGGGTAAGAGTGTACAGTGTACTTTTGTAGCTTGGGACTAAACTATACAGTGCGTCCCAAGACTATGCGACATGAAGGAAAAGTACCTTAAATATTGTAGATAGGATATTTTGCTGGAAGGAGACTTTATTTTATTTTTTAAACTTAGTAATACTGCATTCAAAGATTTTCCAAAATTTACTTGCTTCGTCTGGGAATCGAACCTACTCAAATGTGAAAAAGAAACCACGTTATTTTATAATGCCAATCGAAGGAATGGATAAAAAATAATAATTCCTCTGAAGTAACATAGTATCTGAAAACAAAGGAATAACACAAAATTAATCGAATCGATATATCGATTTATCGAAACGGACCCAGGGAATCGTAGGACACGTTCCTATTGTGCGTGAGTTGCGAGGCAATGCTTTGTATAACCACCATAGGTGATAGATCACTTCACAGGTAGGCCATCATATAATTACTCCATCAGCAAGTTTAAAAAAAAATTCATACCCTAAACAAGATCAGAGAAGATATGCCACACGTTTCTTGCCTGTTCTTTTAGCTTTGGTTGCGTGGGTGAAGGTATCTCACTTATATGTCGACTATATTTTACGTGTGAACTTACTATCTAGTCAATAACATAATCAAATGCAATCGTAACTACATTCTCTAGTTGAAAGTCCAACATGCGCACTATCGAATTGTCAAGTGGACGTTAAAAATAAAAAATAATACGTATTTAGACGGAGAAACGTATTTACAAAATGGCGTTTAATTTAAGCGTCATTTTTGACAAGCACTTTTAACAACAGAACTTTTCAAAGCCGTTTTTGTATGGAGACAGATCGAATCTCCATACAAAAGGCCTGACGATACAAAAAACAAAACTCTACTTCAGGTACAGTACTTAATATCATTTGTTTTCTACATCCTTACTTTCGAGAAAGTTGAAAGTTTCCAATTTATATTTTATTTTATTATATATTATATTTTATTTTATCTGTACTAATAGAATCGCTAAGTTTGTAGCGATCGCGACTTGCCTAGGTCCTCTAAACTGGTGCTAAAGGCCTTGATATCGGCTCAAGTGGCATTGACCTATAATAGGTCTTTTACCTATGTGTACGTAGTACATTTAACTCATTATCTTCTGATAAGCCGTAAAACCAACAGCCAGACAGTAGATACCTACCTAATGTATTTATTGGAAATCGGATCGTTGGTTCTCTTGTCTTTACTTACTTGCTTTAGCGACGCGTTACTAAGCCAAGCATCTTGACGTGCGCAATTTTATGTTACATCTTTTTATTTGGGAATTATTCGACGACACAAACCGACAAATTATTTGATAGTAAATTGTCGGTCTGTATTTTCCGAGACATTAAATTCATTATCTAGCTTTTAAACGACGAATTTATAAAAGCGCTAGCTTCCGCTATTTTCTAACTTAACTTCATTATAATTACACTATGTATTTAATTTAATTTATAAATGTATAATTTAATTCCTACATATACTAAATTAAAACATAACACATAATAATATGTAGTTCGTTTTATTTTCCCTATCCCGCATAAGCGTGAAAGCGTATATATAAGCGTATAACGCGGTTTTGGTTGGGTCCCTGTGAAATCGTCTTAAACGGGTTTTACTGTATTTGTTCAAAGTTCAAAATTTGTCTTGCCGTTACGATGTGATAGAGTTTTAAATCATCCAACAATAAATATAAACCTAAAACCTGAAACAGAATACTCGTTCTTTTTAAATAAAACACTTAAACACTTTATCTTTATTATAGCGATTAAATTCTATTTCCTAAAATAGTTAAGTAAGTATTTAATTCTTAACTACACCAATGATAAAACTTTTTGTCAAAACGTGTGGTCATTAAATTCGCAGAACCAATTCACTAATGCGCCATCTTGTTTTACTCGTTTTGTAACAATTACTTTCTTAAAGAAGGTAAATTGGCTCATCCAGCGGACATAAAGGATGTAGGTACAGATGATTTGTAAAGTGAATCATAAAATAAGATCAGGGCCAGGAAAAAGGCTGCAGAAAATTACAATTGTACCTGACATCACCGAGTATAACAAATTAACCCAGTTGTACGGCTCTTAATGAAAGATTTCGTCAAAGTGAAATCAAAAGATATTCAATTGAATCACAAGGATAATTTTGAAACGACTTAATTGAAAATAAATAAGCACTGATAACATAGTAACCTGCAGGCAATGATGCTCGCATTGCTGTTAGAGAAAAAAGATAGCGTCAAATTATCGGTCGGAGAATTATGGGCCCAAAATGGCTCCTTCTGGAAAGCTGTTTTTATATGCAGATATAGGCATCGAGTTAAAGGTTTAGTAACCACTCAACATCACGTGGGCTGTCTGCTATTCTCATCCATTGTTCTTATAAAAAAGCTCACAAACTAGCTTTTGATAAAGACCAGCATAATTTGAAGATGACCTAATCCTGTTTTTTTTCTGGCTCCTAAATTCAGTATAAGCGTACTTTTCCATTCCACTGTACTAAATAGGTTAACATTTAGTTAGTATGTAGTTAGTTAGTTTGTAAGCGGCTCCTTTTGGCTGATCAATGCCTGGTGAACTCGGCTCGGCGGATTCTCTGACTGTGGCTCGGCGAGGAAACGACCAATTGCCGGCCTACGTCGCTTCCTTTACATTCATGCGAAGACGAAAATTCTCACTGTTACTTGTCTGGGTATATCGACCATTATAGTCTGCGTCTTTCTTTATGCCACACTTCAAAATGATGCTCGGCGAGCAAAAAGAGTCCTACCAAGTTTAAGCAAGTTTCATTAAATTTTTATGCTTCTTTCTAATGGAACAAGCACCTGCACCCCCTGATGTTAAGTGTTACCTATCACTAAAGCATGTCACGCACGATAGGAACGTGCCCTACGATGCACTGACTTGCGTCCATCAAATTGGGGCATTGTGTCGTATTTCAACGACAACCACACTCTTCAAACCGAAACACAGCATCGCTCCTTGGCGACTGAATTAGGCATGGTGTAAGTAGTACTTCCCAGCACGAGCCACACACAAAAGCTCTACTACTCTTTAATTACACTAAAGCGCGGTTTTCGATTTTTATAGGGGAGGTCGTAAATGTTGTGTCGACTTACCAAGATACAAAATCAACATCGATATTCACCAAAATACCTTAAAATTTTGAATTATAACTAAGACTAAAATGGTTAAACTTAGACTTGGTTACAATTTTAAGGGTAAAATGAATATGACAGATTGATTTTACCCTTTTGAGAAAAATTATCTAAAAGGATCAACAGTTATGCTCGCATAAATACGCAATTTTTTTTTGTTATATTTTGAGTGTCACATACTTCATCAGAGACCGACTTGCAAAATGTTTAACTTATAAATAGGTAAAGAAATACGTAAAAGTTGTTTGTGATATCGATATCTCGCTTTGCTCGCTCGATCATTTATGCGTTCTACAATTAAATAAAAAAAGGGTCAAAATTTAACAGGATTTGCATCTAATTTGAATTATTTTTACTTATAAATCCTGTAATCCCGTAAATAGGAGTATGAGTGTAAAATTTTCCTCTGTCAATGAAATCAATTAATGTATACGTGTGATTATTGCCTACCTATTTAATTGGCTAATTATGCTTGTGTATTGTAGATAACAAAATAGTTGAAATTTTGAAGTCAGATAAGTTGAATTATTAGCCGGTTCCAAGGTCAACGAACTAAGATTACCATACAGGATTTTATAGATAATAATCCTATAGGTACCTAATACAGTTTCCTGGTGTAGCACCGGTGGTCTAGTCGGGTGACTCTGCACTCTGGTCGTAAGGTCGTGGGCTCGA
The DNA here is from genome assembly GCA_932294275.1 of Chloroclysta siterata. Classification (NCBI taxonomy): domain Eukaryota; kingdom Metazoa; phylum Arthropoda; class Insecta; order Lepidoptera; family Geometridae; genus Chloroclysta; species Chloroclysta siterata. The sequence goes on along the minus strand of OW028604.1, from coordinate 15,063,160 downwards.
ATCCAGTTGTGCACCAATGGGGTTTTCTCTTCGAAAAATGTAAGTTCGACATGATAGTGCTCTCAAGCGGCGAAGGAAACCATCGTGAGAAGACTTGTCACGTATGGAATACTAACTACTGTAAAATGTTGGTATGTACCAAATGTAAAAGTGAGTAGGTACTTAACCTGTGTAAAGTCAAGGATATCGCTAGAAAAGTGATAAAGACTTTTAAAACAAACTTACAGCGCAAATTTTGTAGCAATTACTGTAGCAATTAAATTAGAATGGGTTTCCGGGTAAAAGCGATTTTATTGAAAATACGGATTGGAAACCCACTTCTGCTGAAGTCTCAAGTATCCATTAAAACGAAGAGTTTGTCTGTTCAAATTAGGTACCTGTTTTCATGTGATGAATACAGGGTAAAAAACCACAGACGAAATTAAATGTACAATAGTTTTATACATAAAAATAGAATTTATTTACCAAACCATCATTCGACATTTTATAGTAAAAACGCTTTTTGTATGGCTGTTAAAATATTTAATCGATTACCTGACGAATTAAAAGAATTACCCTTAGCTATATTTAAACGCAGACTTAATAAATGGTTGTTAATTAATTGCTTTTACACAATTGATGAATATTTTCGTTTTTAAAATAGGTGACATTTTAGTATTTTGTAAGATTAAATTTAATTTTGACATTATTGTAGGTTTAATAAATTAAGTTAATTTTAATTTTTAACTTTTATTAAATTAAATTATTATTCATTAATTTTAAGTTCAAAAATGTTTGCACGCCAGGACTGTAACTAGTAGAATGTTATTATGCTCATTTTTCTGTACATTAAGACCAGTTTAAACCTAAACTTACATTCCACAAATAAATGATACTGATTTCTGATTAATCTCTGTATGGATATTTAAATATTGAGAGTTTGAATCCTGATGTTGGAAGTATATGTAATAGGTACACAGAAGTGCTGGAGTCTTAGAACTACTACGAATATGGGGTTAGTTCGACGGCATTATAAATACTTCGGCTGGGATTTTCAAATCGAAAACAATGTTGATTAAACTAAACTAAAACAATGTTGATTAAGATCGACTTAAACTCAGGATTCATTAAGGTCGAAAGACGAGCTATTGGAACTTTCACCATAAATGACTTTAAACTCTCATTTTGATGAGATTCCAACAGCACAACCTGGTGAGCTGAGTCTTCCGCTTCAGATACTCTAAGATCTTGGCTTTCACTCTGTGATAAACCAGCACACGTCGGCCCACCCCGCAACCACTGCTATATAGGCACAGATAAGAGAAGATATAGGTTAACATTTTCATTTTATCTTTCCAGGAAGCCAACCAGCGGTAGCATCTACGTAAATGGCAGGATACGAAACGAGAAGAAGTTCCGAAGACGGTCCTGCTACATCCTCCAAGATGACAGGATCCAGGACCAACTGACCATCAGAGAATCCCTGGGCATCGCTGCAGAACTGAAGCTGGGGAACCATATCAGCACGCAACAGAAATGTGGACGTGTAAGTTATCGTATATTTTTATCTATGTATGTTAAAGCTAAGGTCAAATGGATTTTATACAATAAAATATATCGTAGAAAAATCATTATTTCTCCGCCCGATAGTAACAGTTATCGAGATTTTTGACTAAACAGCAGCCTGCTTGCACGGTGACTGCGCTGAACGTGGATCTTCTTCTTCTTGCCGTGTCACTAGTTTCTTACGTAGGTAAAATAGGTGGATGAAGCCAAGCGCCACGAGCGCACTAAGTGTTGTCAATGGCAATGATTTAATTTATCTGATAACTATATTAATTCCTGATACTTGTACCTATCTAATGGATGATGTCATCAGCCTAAATAAGACCTTTGTATAGGAGATGTTTCTGCTCATCTCCTATCGCGTTCTTTTAGTCACCTCTTTCGATATTTACTAGAGGTGCCACATGCCTTTAAAGTGCCACCAGCACTTTAATAAATAACCATCTGCAATAATCATAATTAGCAGGTAGTGTTATTCAGTATTTTTTGCTAAAGTTAATTCATATGACGACATGAATGTCTTGCTGTGGGGACAGTGGTCATACTCCTAATTTTTTGTATTTAAATTGTGATGAACTTAACTTTTTTTATTTAAACTTGGCAAATGATCTTTTGTCCTCGGTCACATTGATTGAGGACATCAAAAAACTAATGAAATGATAAGTAATGAAGACCAGTGCACGTAGACCTTCCTAAAAGTGGAAGCTCGAAGCGATTATTTTGGTTCAATAAAGCGTCTGTAAGACAACAAGAACAGGCATAGTTCTGACTGAAGTTACACTAGGAGTCCCTCTGACGTAGCGTATAGGTATCAGAGGTAGGATTAGGTTAAACTCAAAGTCAAAAGACTTACTCAGTTGATTCAAAAGAATAACTTTAAAGCAACTTAAAGCGAAGTGAATCTAGCTGCCAGTTCTAAGTGACCAAGCCTAGAAGAACAGGCAACAAACAAACGTGTAGGTGCACGCTCAAACATGACAAAGCTTATGCGCACACACACCTAAAAGTTAGTATTCCATACGTGTCAGGTCACAGGTCGCAAAGCCAATAGCCGCTGTTGGAATACTAAAAGATTTCCTCACGTCTCAAGAAAAAAAAACTTCTTATCGTGTTACTAGTTCTTTCTAAACAGTGTGTTGAAAGGATTTTAAGTGCGCCTCAAAGAGGCTCCTTTCGAACTAATAAATATATGATAAAAATATACAACGTGTATTATAGGAAACAGGGTATTCTACAGGTCATGGTCGAATAAATTAAGTTCTACGACTTTTGACGAAGGTTTTCATTCCTAAAATGCCTCATAAACTTTCTTCCGATATGAAACTAAGCACACCATGAGGCAGCCCTATTCACAGCTCTTGGTGACTAAAGAGTCATAGGGGTATTATGTTACACGTTATATAAAACTGAACCATTTCTACCAGATAGAACAGATCATCACAGCGCTGAAGATGCAAGCAGTGCGGGACACTCGCGCCGGGAACCTCTCTGGAGGGCAAAAGAAGCGGTTGGCGATCGGACTCGAGCTCATCAGCGATCCACCTGTCATGTTCCTAGACGAACCCATCAGGTATTCATTTAAACCAACAGCTCAAAAACAGAAAAGAGATAAAAGAGATAATACAGTAGCATATGGCCGATAATAAGTTTACACAAAAGGTAACCAAAGATATACGAGGGGAGGTCAAAAAGTCCACGGAATAGCAGAGAAAGGGGGCTAAATTAAACGAATGATTATTTTTCCTTTTGCAATATTCTCGCTCAGATCTATCAAAAAGTTTGCTTATAGGTACCTTCGAAAAATGTTTTGCCAAGGCCTTTAAAATAGGCTGAAATGCATCGTCGTCAGTAAAAAAATCCGCGAATTCTTTTTTCAATTTTGGAAAACTCTGACGTCATTTTTATAGGTACAATAAACTGCATTCTAAGATTTTCATTATCTTTCATACACAACCTGAAATCGAACTCAGCAATTTCTCTGAAATGAATTTTAGGTTCTAAGGAACCAATGCCAATATTTTTTTATTTATTTGTGAAAGGAAATTTGAATCGCCTCAAAGAAGGGTACAATTTATATGTTTCTCCAGTACCACAGGAGAAACCTGTGGTTCCTGATTTCTTTATCTTTTGTGCCAAGTAAAATAATGTGCCTAATTTTCTTTTCATTTATTTCCAGTGGCCTGGACAGTTCAATATCAAAGCAAATAGTAAGCTTACTCCATGAACTAGCACGGCAGGGTCGGACTGTAGTTGTCAGCATCCATCAGCCATCAGCCATGCTATTGCGCATGGTAGACCGACTGTACGCCTTAGTGGGGGGCAAGTGCGCATACATGGGATCCGTGCCACTGCTCCGACCTTATCTAGAACAGATGCACCTCACCTGCCCACCGTACCATAATGCAGTGGATTTTTGTAAGTAAGCATTCGATTTTGTTGTCAATATAATTTTGCCCACTATAAATAAATATTAAATAAATATTGGTGGACTTTTCACACATCACTATCTAACCCCAAACTAAGCCAACGCTTGTAATATGGGAACCAGATAGCTGATATATAATACACTAGCGGCCTGTCCCAGCTTCGCATGGGTGGTCATAAATTTTTTGAACATTTTAGGATAAACTTAGACCGTGGGTTCGAGCCTCGCGTCTACTTATTTCATACATTTGCACGCGCTTCTCCTTGATTGAGTGAAATCGCACCCCGCGCATGACCCGTGGACCCGTAAACATTTTTAATTTCGTCATATCTTTTGAATGGAATGTCCGATTTGAAAAATTTAAGAAGTAATCTATAGGTATTGAAACCGTCTTAATTATGAAATGATTTATTTGGATAAGGATTAATACCAAGGTACAAATAAAGACCCTTTTCTAGCGGAGGCATTTCAATTAATTTTTTATAATAAAAGAACACTTATTGTGACATAACTATAATAGTTAGACATATGCTGTCGCGACATTTTTTGTAGATGATAACGTGTTCTACAAAATCGTAGTACATTATTTTGTTCTATCTTCAATAGTTTTCGCAGCGCACGCGATGTAAGGTTTTTTGTTTTCCACCTTGGGTTACATTATTGAAGTTTTAGTAAGGATCCCTGATTTTTATATCCCAGGGATAATGTAGCATTCTAATGGTGAAAGAATTTTTGAAATCGGACCAGTAGTTTTTGAGCCTATTCGTTACATACAAAAATACAAAAATACAAAAATACAAAGTTTACCTCTTTATAATATTAGTGTAGATATACATATACTTTTTTTTTGTAAATACATAATTATAATAATAAATAACACCCAGACAGAGAACAAACATCAATATTCATCACACAAATGTTTGTTCTCGGTGGGGATCGAACCCACGGCCTACGGCGCAGAAGGCAGAGCTACTACCAACTGAGCTGTGAAGGCTGTCATGGTAGTACTATGGTAGTACTGCCATGATAATCCCGTCATAGAATTCACTCCTAACTTTATTGGTTCTTTCCACCCATAATTGTAATGTGAATCAAAACTTTGATGATATTTATTAGTCTTAGTAGTATTCAAATCCTTTAAAACTTAACTTTTGGATAGGTTATATCAAATGGTTTAACCATATATCATGCTACAAAATATCTAGATATTGTTCAAATTGCAATAATTGTCATCACCGACATCGATAGTCATTCGGTCTTATAAACTTGATTATCTTTACCTTTTTGTGTTACTCGAACGCCTCACTTAATTCGATTGGAACCGCACTGGAGCTTCAATATTGTATTACGTTGTAACAAGGATCCTACAAAAGAACGGTAGGAACAGTTCCTGTTAATTCTTTTGGATAAAAAGAAGCCCAAGATAAATTTAATTATTATTTCCCTACGAGGACTAGTGGCATGCCTGTTACTTTTCAGCATTATTTTCTTTTATTTATCTTCAAACTGAAACACAGCTGTTCGTCGGCAGAATATTCACATGTGGCTCAGGATAAGGCCCTCTTTTTCCGTTATTTTGATAAAAGTTTTTTTTTTACAGTAATAGAGAAATGTGATGCCGAGAACATGAGTCAGCTGGTGGAAAGTTCACAAAATGGCAGAAACATGCGGTGGATAGATAATTCAACTAAAGAGACTGATTATAAAGGTAAGCTATAGACTTCCTCCTAATTTTTTTTTTTTTTTTTTATTATGAAACGCAGCGCAACAAAGTAAACAATAAATCCATCCAAAAAAGATTATTCGCAGTATTGGCATTTTATTGACATAAAAACCCTTTGGCATTTTATTGTTCTCCTGAACGTTTTGACAACCCTACTTTTGTCTATAGTCTAAACAAGATAAGTGGTTACTGAGGCGTCTAGCCTCTATTACTATTATTTACTAGTACTATTATTTTATTCTGTGATGATAAACTTACGACCAGTAAAGCTCATATGTACCAGTAAGAAGATGAATGACTTCTTTTACGGATACTACCTATACAACAACATATAAGAAAAACTGTGAATATGAAATCCATACCTACAACAAAAACCATCACGAACTCTTGATGGATACCGCTATTATAGGTCAGTGTCGGTACATTAAAAATATACTTATCTATTATATGCATTTTATTTTTATTGGAATAAGTAGGTAAACAATTCTGCATTCGTTTATATTTTTTCCTCATTAACTTAAAATGGAACTACTTAGTTTATAATTAATCTTTATCTAATTGTTTGAATTGTTGTACATAAAAGTACTGTGTGCATATATTTATTAAATGATAATCGAGGGTGGAACTGACGCCTAGATGAACTTGCCTAAAAGTGTAACCCTATGTGGTATGCAGTAAAGTATTTTCTTTCTATCCATCTTGTGATTAAACGGACATGCATTTGCTTTTTTTTTTTGAGGTAACGTGCCCGACGATGCACTGCCCGGCGTCCATCAACTTGAGACATACAGATGTTATGCCTCATGTGCCTGTAATTACACCGGCAACCATACTCTTTAAACCGAAACACAGCAACGCTGCTTGGCGGCAGAAAAAGGCGTGGTGGTAGTACTTCCCCGGACGAGCCCTTCACAAAGAGCTCTACTACTCTTGAACTACTACTACTACACTGAGATAAATGCGTTGTTTATTTACGTATATGGCTTTTTATTTTCAGAATACCCTATAGCAAGTAACGTGGACGAGATTAACATAACAGCATTGCCGATGCCAAAAGAGAATCCCACAAACAAAATCCTACTGACCCTCAAGAGTACGTACTCCACATCACGATGGAACCAATTCACCACGCTCACTAGGAGATCCCTATTGGTGAGGAACTTGTTATTTTAATTTTTTGGAGTTGTTCTTCTGAAACGTAACAAATTATTACAAGTTATACAACAATAAGCTTTCTCCCATACTTTGCCAAAAACTTATACTGTACTAAGTAGTTATTTAATTTGGGATTTGAAGTAGTAAATAAGTAGGTATATAAGACGCACAATTAATCTAAAAGAATGGTGTACGTTTTTAAGATGTATACATATACCTACTACCAGTAAATAGTCGATTGCTGGAAATAGGCATCCCTCTTAACTTTCCAGAAAAAAGGTTTCGGCTTTCATAATCATAATCATAAATCATTTATTTGCTTCAATGTGGGTACATAAAGATGACAAAAAAATTAAATCAGTAGCACTCATTCCCCATAGCTGGGATACAAATTGTAAGTGTGGGCTTTATACATTTTAGTAAGGTAGGTAGGTAGGTTTCACCGTCCACTGACTTCCCACGACATTTACATCCACGCTTCTTCTTCCGGTTACTCCCATTCCTAGCCCTAGAGATAATCCTCTACGAGTTATTATGGTCTACCCATTTTAAGGCGATGACAAGAGCTAATGTACCTCTCGCTCGCACGTTTCGACATGTTGAAAGATATAAAATCACTAAACTCATTTTCGAAAAATCGCAATCAGCCAATTTAGTTGATTGCGATTTTTCGAAAAACTAAACTGAGTGCAATAACATTGACACAGTTCAGTAAAAATTTCATTTTGCACAAGTTTTCTACTCAAAAGTTTGCATAAGTACGAAAACTAGTAAAGCAAACGTGATTTTATAACATTGTTGTATCAAATGTTGAAATGTGCGAGCGAGATGTACATTAGAAGTTGTCTTAGCCTTAACGTCTGTATAACTTATAAGGACTATAATAATTTCGATATAGCATTATGTGTAAACGAGCCGAGTTGATGAATGAATTTGGCGTGTTCCAGTCCACATGGCGAGACCCTACATTCCTGCTAATGAACGGCGGCATCCACCTCTGCATGGCGCTGCTGGTCGGCTCGCTGTACTACAACATCGGAGAAGACGCCAAGGACATCACCAACAACTTCAACTTCCTCTACTTCAGCCTGATGTTTCTCATGTTCACAGCTTTCAGCGGCGTTATCATCAACTGTAAGTATAAGTTATGATACATCTTAGGCCAGTCTTTTCCGCACTGTACAATTTATCTCACTGCGTCAACCAGATGTCCGAGCTTTCAAGAAGGTAGAAACCTGATGGTTTATATGCTTCTAGGACGGATTCTAGGCTTTGTCACGTGGAACTGGCACATAGATTCACCTAGTTCTAAGACGTTTCAACGTTACGATGCACTGCCATGTGTCCATTAGCTTGAGGCATACAGATGTTAAGTATGCCTGTAAGCCTTCTGTAACATTATACCACAGAAATGTAAATATACATAGAATTAGGAAGTGGGCGGAGCCCGCTAGCACCAAGTATGCGGGATCCCGCGCGCTTCATGCTCCGCTCACATCAGTCGTGTTTGAACTTCGTCAAGGTAAACATACCCCAAAAAAAACATAAAATGCCGTTTTGTGCCGTTTCGCAGTGTGGGAACGATAGCCGAACCAAAAATTTATCAAAAGGGGCATATTATATCACCGGTAAGTATTATTTAATTGTTTTTTGTTAGTTTTGTTTAAATACAAAACCGTCAAACAAAGATAGACTGTGAATCATAGATGATAAGGTCGTGTTTCTCTTAAACATTACCATGCTACTCAATTAGGGATGTGACCCAAATAAACTGATGAATGTGTTATCGATAGCTTTAATTATTTAGGTATTTTTATATGATTTCGTCTGGTTCAATGCGTACCACCCGTGTTACGCAATTAACCAATTCTTATTTTTTGCTGAACCTGTATTTCTAGGAAATCTAAAGATTATATGAAAAAACTAATAATGCTTAATCTTAGCCAGATTAATCACCTTACTTCACGCCAAAACTTAGGTCCGTAAGTCAAAAAATGTAGAAGATTGAATAAAAAAGACGAAAAATGTAAAAGACGTTTGAATTTTACCTGGTTCATTGCTGGACAACCCACCATATATAGAAGTATAGATGATAATGTGTATTAACAAAAAGAAAGAAAGAAAAGAAAAGTTTTTTATTTCGACCGCCACAAATATAACCTGACGTACTACCCATTATCCTTCAGTAGTTAGGTAATAATCGATATCGATATATTCGTCTTGCATCCGCATTGGTACATCACTAACCGAGTAGCTATGTTCGAGCAACAGCCATTGCATTATCAATCTTATGCTGTGTTGTTAGAGACTATAACAAAAATCGATAGCGACAGCGCCATCTCTTGTTGAGTAGTTTTGTTTTGTGGGTAATCAAGTAACCGCCATTGCATTATCAATCTTACTCCTAAGCAATAGGCACTAAAACAAAAATATTTTGCAAAAGCGCCATCTGTTGCTGAGTAAACTAAGTAGACTTTCATATTTGATTACTGTTTATTTGATTGCATTTTGAACCATGTTCTGATAGATCTAAGGTTTTATATCCGTTCAATTAGTATTATGCTTTTAAGTCCTTTTTAACGGTTCCTTTCAACCAATTATAACTTTTATTTCTCAGTGTGTTCGTTTTTACATGTGTGAGTTCGGCGACACTGGTTCTCTTCATAGAAAGCCATCATGCGATTTCCTCTTATTCTCTGTTCCGTGCATTATACTATACAACGTGTTGATGAAGTTATGTAGGGAAACAAAGAGCGTGTATTTAGACCAAGCACTGGAATACTTTGACGTGTGCAACGGTTGAATACATCGTTTTCGAAATTCCCATAGAAAAGTAAAATTAATATTTTCTCAGAAATTTGCAACAGCCCTGTCTGTGTACGTGTCAAGGTCACACGCACGCGCGCTTCTATCTACGAAAGAGAAAAACAACGATAACCTACGAGATAATTTGAAATACTTACCTTTCGGTAGGTAGGTAGGTAGGTACGCCGCCAATCCCCTGACACGATATTTTTACTGGTTCCTATGGATTTTGTCATTATTTACTGGCTATAATAACACTGGATAAAACTGGATTTTGGTAAGTTTGCGAGATTTCGCACGACACAGGCTTCAAACTTCACACTAAACCATTACCTCGTAGGCACTGCTCATACACACACTGACTGACGACGGCTTTTTACATAACAATCACCATTTTATCACGTTTGATGACATTTTCTCAACAAAACAATGTACAACAACGCATGTAAACACAAACAGGGTGACCATCTCAAAAGTGGCGGTTCTACCACACACCTGCCAAAAAATCTGTCAAAATCTACCAAGCTTGACGATAAAAATACCAAAAATATGACTTCATACCATCTCCTTCGTGGCTACGGAATAAATTAAATACCTACATTACATTCAGTTACTATCTTTTGATCGTTTGTAACGGTTTGCATTTATCTAAAACGAGATAGAAGTTGTTTAGAAACCAAATCAATAAAGGTAAAAAAGAATAAGAAGTTTCCTGTTCGGTAAAAAATAAATAAATTATAAATATTATTTCATTAAAAATTCAAACTAATAAGATTTTTCTTGAAATATTTAAAATCTGCCAAATGGCAGAAATCTGCCACAAATGGTAACACTGATCGGCGGCCGTCGGCCGTCCTGATTGGATATGCGGTTTTAAATGCAACCAATGACAGACAGGTTAGTCAAAGATCAAATAGGACAGACTAGACACTTCCCAAAATTGCAGTTGAATAATTTTGTCGTGTCAATGAACCATGGTGGTAAAGTAACATGTTACAATTTAAAGAACTATGAATATCATAAACATTGGTTTACGACATCTAGTAATTAAACAAAAATAAATATTCTATTAAATATTGAGTACGTAGCCACGTAGGTACCTAGTTACTGAATAGGTATTAGTACCAAAGATCTCAGAGAATGTTTACCGTGACTAGGGATTACAGTCGCGAAAATATTTCTTTTACATACCAAGATCTTTAAAAACAGCAACATCATTATTAGGTAGGCACATTACTAGGTAATTGGTGGCAGTTCTGTTACCTATTTTATCTAAGGCTAACAACTAGAGGTCAAAGAACAGCTGTAAATAGGGCTGCCTCATGATGCGTTTAGATTCATTTTAGATAAAAGTTTAAGAGGCATTTCATGAATGAAAAACTTTGAAATTTTAAAAGTCGTAGAACAAAAGTTGTTCGTTATGACCGGTAGAATATCCTGCTTTCGGATCCCTACAATTCTTAATAAACACGTTGTATATTAGGCCAGTCTTTCCTCATTGCATCAACCGGTAGTCTGAGTTACGATATCCGATACCATGCAATCTTAAAATGTTCTCAATGATTTCAGTTCCAGAACAAATCCCGGTGGTCCGGCGCGAGCACTTCAACCGCTGGTACACAACAAGTGCATACTACGCCTCAGTGTTCGTCTCCATCCTGCCGATGCAAACGGCTTGTACCCTCTGCTTCGCCCTCATCACGTACTGGATGACCGGCCAGCCTCTGGAGCTCGAGCGGTTCAGGATCTACATAACCACCCTGCTATTGGTATCTTATGTGGCTGTGTGTATGGGCCTGTTTAATGGATCCATGTTTAGTGTTAAGGTCAGTACAACAACACGCACAACAACCACCCGTAGACGCCACCCCTTCATGGTGGATATCCCACACTACGCACAAAGCGCTTTGCTTCCACTTTCCTAGTGCAAACTGTCAAAAGGAGGAAATCTTTACCGTCGTCGGTATTTCCGCAACGATATAACTTAGGAATATTCAAGATAAAAGTGAACAAGTGGATTATAGCTAAGCGTGCTCCACCTTAGACTGTACTTTCCATCAGTTAAGATGGCAGTCAGTCTATCAAACAATAGAAAATAAAGTACCAGTAGTTTCACAGGAGGCCTGGCTCTAGTGTACTGGAGGCTGGTGCTATCATCAGTTCAGTTTTGTCTGTATAACTTACTGACAGGCCAAGGGCGGAAGATTAATTATAATACACAAAGCTGCTGTGCCAATGGTTTCTGATGAGGTCATGTAGCTGTTCAATTGGTCTAATTATTAGGTACATGCGTTTTACTCAGAATAATGCCAGCACCCTCAAACGGTGAAGGAAAACATCATGAGGAAACCGACATGTCGTAGAACTTATTTGACAGCCTTCACAGCTCAGTTGGTAGTAGCTCTGCCTTCTGTGCCGTAGGCCGTGGGTTCGATCCCCACCGAGAACAAACATTTGTGTGATGAACGAGCATAGATGTTCGTCTCTGTCTGGGTGTTATATAATATTATAAGTATATATTTACAAAAAAAAGTATATAAGTAATATATCAGCTATCTGGTTACCATATCACAAGCTCTGGCTTAGTTTGAGGCGAGATAGTGCTGTGTGGAATGTCCACCAATATTTATTGATTTATTTAGTCTATAAAGTTCTATAATATGTGTCAAGTGCTCGAAAGGAGCCGAGGTGTGGTAAAAGGATTTTAAGGCGCACTTAAAATCCTTTCACCGCACTGTTTCGAAAGAAACTAGTGACACGACAAGAGAGAGGCTCAGAATAATGGCATGTAGAGACATGACTTTTGACTTAGTTAGCTTCGGTAACTGAGCTCATAGCAGATCCTGACGTTTGAAAAGGAGATCGATGGTAGAGACCTAACTATATGTCCAATTCTGTTATCACGTTATCCACACGTTTGGTATATTACATGGTGAAGTGAACTCATGTTATAACATTTAATAATGTAGCTATTTCTTATTACAGAACGGAGTAGTGTTCGGTTCATTCTTCATCATGCCGTTCACCATCTTCTCCGGCTTCTTCCTGCGGCTCAGCGACGCCCCCTATATCTTCCACTGGTTCTTCCACATCTCGTTCCTCAAGCACGGGTTGGTCGGCCTCATGATTTCAATCTACGGCATGGATCGCCCCAAACTTCCCTGCGATTTGGAATGCTTTTATCGACAACCTTACTATTTTCTAGAAATTCATGATATGGACCACGAGGTGTTCTCTGTGGTGTGCGCAGCGCTAATCGCTAAAGGCATCGTGGTCATCACGGGGTCCTATATCATATTGAAAATCAGACTAAAAAATAAATGGTGAGAGGAAAATTGTTGTGGAATATTTGAATTTAACAGGGTTAGCAAAATTATAACTGGGTCCAATTTAAATTATTATTACTTGTACTGTAAAATTGGATTTTGCAAAAGGTGACTATATCAGGTTCCTTACGAATGGGGATGGCTGACGGGTTGACAGGTGTAAGTGCTGGTTTAGATAGTAGCCAAGCCCATGCCATTAGCCCATTCGGGCTGGTCCACTCCTGCACACTTTTTGGATTACAAATAGAGGTACCATGATTCGTTAGAACAAACTGGAGCGATAATGTAATGGGCGAAGTTACAAAGATTCTATAATTTATAGTGGACATTTGGGTACCTTCGAGTACATTATTAAGTATTTAAAGCTAAAATATAAACGTGAATAATGATTCCGGCAGAGATTAAACAATCATTGCTCATCCAATTTTACTTTAATCTATATTTTTATATGAATGGGTATCAAATATAGCTTATATCTAGTTATTTAGTTGTTAACGGATCTCCAGGTTTTAATATATCTGTGCCTAAACGTGTTCAATATTGACAAATGTTTGTGTAAATAGGAGGAAGTGATAATGACTTTATGCTAAGTGAATAATGATGAATATGGGTTTGCCAGTTGTTTGTAAGTATTATATAATATTATATAGCTCAAAATAAACAAATTCTATGCAATGACAAAATGTTATGTACCTACGTTAAGACAGCTAAAATATGATCAAATACAAAACAAATTATTAATATTATGGTTATTTTAATATTGTGTCAATAATTACGTATAGTATTTCATTTCTATCGCCATGATTATTGTAAACCTTAGAATTACGAATATGTCAATAGGTTAAGTTTTATTTTTTACTATAACCTGCGTCTAATAATAAACGAATCCAAAAAGGCGCTGCTAATCATTATCACTCACTCGCAACTACTTGTTAACAATATAAAGTCTATAATATAGATCAATATCATCTATGTGTGAGGGACCCATATATAATATTTATTTCTAGAGTGCATAAAAATAAATGTAGACCTAATATAAAACAGAATTTCCGATGAAATGTACTATTTACCAACAAAATCCAAAGACATAAGGGTCAATAAAATAACAAGGATCACTTGAATGTAGGTGCCAGTTCCACGCAACCAAATCCTAGAAGAACGGGCAACAAACTTACGATTCCTACCGCTCTTTTGTATGATCCTTGTTACACTGTAATATAATACAATTTTGAGGCTCCAGTGTGGTGCCAATCGAATTTAGTGAGGTGTAGGCATAACAGAAGAGGGTATTATATTATATTAATTATTTATAAGAAAGCTACGATTATAGTTTGTTGACATAACTTTCTAAACAAATACATCTCATTTCCCTTGTTGAATTAGGTATAAAAATTTGCATGTCAATGTGTTTGGTGAGATTTAATATAATTTCATCGTATCATTTCATTTAACCATGTTTCCATCGAATAAGATTGTTTCTATGATTCCTATTATAGTTTTGTTTCTATAATTTGAATTATAAAACTAATTTTATTAGAGAATATAGAGGGAGGGGTAACGATTAGCGATTATTTTAATAAGATTTGTTTTTTTATTGGTGCGGGTCATACCTTCGTACAGTAATTAAAGATTTGTGTTTGTTTCAAAATATAAAAGACTTTACAACCATTCCATGTAGGTATGTATCAGAATGAAGAAATACTTAAAAGAGTTGGTTCGAATCCTTACACACTTTTTCTTCTTTCTTTCATTATGTAGTTCTCACAAATAACCTATAAATCCAAAGAAAGTGTAATGTCTATCGAAAAAAAAGTTCATATTTGTTTTTATGAATGTCCAGAGACAACAAAACATGTCAGCTAATACGTATAAGAGGTCAACTTATAAAAGATATTTTTTTTGAGAACTATTTTCAAGTCTGTTTTCACACCGGCTTAAATTGACAATTAATTTCTAGAGCTGCCGGTTGCCCTTCAGTCTTTAGACGTATGGAAGTCTTTTGATCTACACTAATATTACTAGTAGTTCGCCCCGAACTGAGATCTCGTGATGCGGCCCGACGAACGCACCAAAACGTTGAGTAGGTGGTAGTCAAAGGCAAGTCCAAACATTATGTTTGGACTTTTTTCTGACTACCGCCTACTAACTTGGTATGGTAACCAAGTTTCAACTCTATTGGCCTATTTATTGAAGAGTTCCGTTGAACAGACCTTGGCTCCATCATCAGACCTGGTCGTTGTCACCATTTTATGAGAACTGAGTACCTCCTTAATTTATTTCAAGAAAAAAAAATAAGAAAAAGCAAAGTAACTGGCCGACCAGTAGAAAAACCTTAATGCCAACGAAACTCTTAGAGATGGGAGCTCTTGGGTCGCTGGTTATCTTAATTTAACTTTTTTGTTGTATCTCAAAAACCGAGCGTCTCAGAAAAAATGTAAAATATGTTTTGGAATGTCCAAACAAAGCCCTTTCGTATGACATGTAATTTGATTTTTTTAAGTCACTTTTTTTATTTTTGCCCCCTTAAAAAACCCTATATCTTAAAAATCCTTCATCCGATTTTACTCATATACTTACCAGTAAATTTCTCAAGTACAAGCTGTTGTCTTATCAAATTTCATGCAGATCGGATCAACGGTTCGAAAGTTATGGCCAGACAAACATACATACATACATACATATATACATACATAAAATGCCAAATCGCCCAAGTTGAAACTAGAATCTTCGTTCGCTTCGCTCACTCGATCAATAAAGAGGAAACATTTGTATTTTTGTATGTTTGTATGTAACGAATAGGCTCAAAAACTACTGGTCCGATTTCAAAAATTCTTTCACCATTAGAATGCTACATTATCCCTGAGTAACATAGGCTATATTATATTTTCAAAAAAATTAGGGATCCTTACTAAAACTCCAATAATGTAACCCAAGGTGGAAAACAAAAACCTTTCATCGCGTGCGCTGCTAAAACTATTGATGATAGAACAAAATAATGTACTACGATTTTGCAGAACACGTCATTATCTACAAAAAATGTCGCGACAGCATATAAACTAGTAGTTCGCCCCGAACTGAGATCTCGTGATGCGACCAAACGAACGCATCAGAACTTTGAGTAGGTGATAGTCAGAGGCAAGTCCAAACATTATGTTTGGACTTTTTTCTGACTACCGCCTACTAACTTGGTACGGTAACCAAGTTTCAACTCTATTGGCCTATTTATTGAAGAGTTCCGTTGAATAGACCTTGGCTCCATCATCAGACCTGGTCGTTGTCACCATTTTATGAGAACTGAGTACCTCCTTAATTTATTTCAAGAAAAAAAAATAAGAAAAAGCAAAGGAACTGGCCGACCAGTAGAAAAACCTTGATGCCAACGAAACTCTTAGAGATCAGAGCTCTTGGATCGCTGGTTATCTTAATTTAACTTTTATGTTGTATCTCAAAAACCGAGCGTCCCAAAAAAAAAGTAAAACTTGTTTCGGAATGTCCAAACAAAGCCCTTTCATATGATATGTAACTTGATTTTTTTATGTCACTTTTTTTATTTTTGCCCTCTTAAAAAACCCCATATCTCAAAAACCCTTCATCCGATTTTACTCATATACTTACCAGTAAATTTCTCAAGTACAAGCTATCGACATATCAAATTTCATGCAGATCGGATCAACGGTTCTCAAGTTATCGCCAGACAAACATACATACATACATACATACATACATACATACATATATACATACATAAAATGCCAAATCGCCCAACTTGAAACTAAGATCTTCGTTCGCTTCGCTCACTCGATCAATAATAAAAAAAAAAAAAAAAAAATTGGTGGACATTCCACACAGCACTATCTCGCCCCAAACTAAGCCAAAGCTTGTGATATGGGAACCAGATAGCTGATATACTACTTATATACTTTTTTTTTTTTTTGTAAATACATACTTATAATATTATATAACACCCAGACAGAGAACAAACATCTATGTTCATCACACAAATGTTTGTTCTCGGTGGGGATCGAACCCACGGCCTACGGCACAGAAGGCAGAGCTACTACCAACTGAGCTGTGAAGGCTGTCAATATGTCTAGCTATTATAGTTATATCACAATAAGTGTTCTTTTATTATAAAAATTTAATTGAAATGCCATCGCTAGAAAAGGCTCCTTATTTGTACCTCGGTATTAATCCATATCCCAATAAATCTTTTCATATTCAAGACTGGTTCAATACCTATACATTACTTCTTGAATTTTTCAAATCGGACATTCCATTCAAAAGATTTTAAAAATATAAGTTCACGGGGCGCGTTCTCACCCAGCGCGGGCCCGGGCAAGGCGCGAGGTAGACGGGCGTGTAAATGACTCGAACCCACCACGGTCTAAGTTTATCCTAAAACATTGAAAAAAATTATGTCCACCCATGCGAACCTGGGACAGGCCGCTAGTCCGGTAATAAAATTCATAAAGTCTTGCCATACTAATTTATAGCGCTATTAAAACATAGTTACAACCCTTTTGATATAAAAGAAGAGTTCATGTGCATTATACATTTTGGAAAATTCTTATTTGAGTGCCTTTAATAAATAAATATGGGTATTTAAATGAAAAATGTCCGACTGTAACGTTTTTGGTTGCGATCGATAGATTAGTGACGTACGACATGTGGCATCTTATTGTGGCGACGACAAGAGCTAATGTGACTCTCGCTCGCACGTTTCGACATGTTGAAAGATATAAAATCACTAAACTCATTTTCGATAAATCGCAATCAACCATTTTGTGTGTGTAGTAGTGTTGTAGTGATTTTATATCTTTCAACATGTCGAAACGTGCGAGCGAGAGTCACATTAGCTCTTGTCGTCGTCTATACATTATGTAATACGCAGTGGCCTTCCGTTGGTGGGCAGGTTTTGGCGCTATTGCGCGATTGGCCCCAATCACCGAGGCATTATGAATAGAATCGAACCTACATTCCATAACGTATCGGCTGAGTTGGCCGTAACACCAACGACCTCAGGAATTTATTAATTAAGAAAATACTTCGTACTTGTATGGCGAAAGGTGAATTTAATGTTTTGAATTTTGTACAATTTAGATTAACGTTGTAAGTACCTCTGTACCTTAAATATTATGTCAGTAATTGCTTTAAATGTATTAAACTATATTTATACCGATCAGCGTTTGTGTATAAACAATAAAACAGAATTATATTGAACAGAATTATATAGAGCACCGGTGGTCTTGTGGGAGTGACCCCGCCTTCCGATCGTAAGGTCGCAGGTTCAAATCCGGTCGTGCACCAATGGATTTTTCCTATCGAAAAATTTATGTGCGCAATGCCAGTGCTCTTAAACGGTGAAGGAAAACATCGTGAGGAAACCAGTTAGTACTCTAACAGCGGCGATGGACTTGCAACCTGTCACGTATGGAATACCAACTACTGCAAAATGTGGGTATGTGCCAAATTTAATGTTTGGACGTACCTCTGACTACCCTCCTTAGACATCCTCAAAAGATCTGAGGGGATATCTACCGTGCCTGGGGATTAAAGTCGTGAAGCTGTTTCAGGTTGAGTTTCATATTGAACAGCATTTTATTTTATGGCCTTACTTATTTATGATAGATTAAAAAAAGAAGATAGTAAAATAAAATATGAAACAAATTGAAAAAAATGGTGTTGCACCTTTATCTGTTGTTACCTAGGAGTCTTGTACTTTGATTAACTTGGTAGGTAGATAAGCACTTTTCATTCTTTGGGCGGATAGATTACCACAGCTAATACACGGATACAGATCAACCTATGAGAGCACTGGTAGTCTAGTGGTAGCGGCCCCGCCTTCCGATCTTAAGGTCGTGGGTTCGTGAAGGAAAACATCGTGAGGAAACCGGCATGTCGTAGAACCTAAGAAGTTCTATATCATGTGTCGAGTGCTCGAAAGGAGCCTCTTGAGGCGCACTTAAAATCCTTTCACCACTGTTTCGAAATAAACTAGTGACTAGACAAGAGAAAGAGAGATCAACCTATACAAAATAAAAAAAATGACGCTTAGTACAAGGCTATAAAAACGAGCAGTGTACCATGATGCAAGTCCGTGTGTACTATGCAGATACTGTTTACATAAATATTTATCATAATGCATTAAGTATAATTAGCCAATTACCTAAGTAGCTACCGTAAAGTCCAAAGATAATAATGACGTTTTGATAATGCGTCGATATGAGTGAAGCTACCAGTCAGTTCACATCCAGCAAAGTGATTTACCGCTGAGATATGTGAGTACCTATCGTTTGTTTGTGCCAAAAGGAACAAAGAGTTAGTCAGATATTAAAGCAATAATATAAGTGATAGCTTTTTTAAATATATTTTGAGTGACATTGAAGAAAAGTTGTGATCAGTGAGAAATGTTGACCGTAAACCTTTTTTTATGTGTATCTATGTGGGTATCTAGATGTCATTGATTAAGAATAAGAACTTTTTGTGAATCTAGGTGGGTATCTACAGATGTCATTGATTAAGAATAAGAACATTAGATCCTGCCGTTTAGGCATACAAACATTAGAAAGCGCCTTTCACAAAATATTTGATGCAAATTCAAACAAATCTGAACAAAGTTGTACAAATTTTCATTATAATTCAATCATACAAAAAATTATTGACAGTATTGATATTTTATTATTAAATAAAATATGTTATTAATTAATAAAGCATAATTACTAATATGTTGTTAAAATTAAAATATACTAAGGAACACGTAGTATGTCACTAGTGTGTAGTGTAATAACTTACCTATATGGGTAGGTCATTACCAGCGGGGTCGGAATAGGTCGAGTTTTTAAGTAGGTACCTAGGTACCTACCTACCTACCAAATGACGTCAAATGCGCTACCTACTAAGAAATCTAAATATGGATATGCCTTTTTTAATTCCCGTGTCGGAAATGATTCGGGTTCGAAATCAATTGTGATAAAAACTGTCGTTTCCGATTGGAAACATTTCCGAATGTTTTAAAATAGCCCTGGGGCATTATTCTCTATTGCCAATGCAATCGCGTTACACAGATACGACTAGATAGCGGCGGGAAATCGGACAAAACCGTATTCCCTATGACTTAGTTGTCATTCTTAGTTCATTTTTTGGTTTATGAATCGCGTTTGCGTTTAGACCACGCTGTCACGTCACACGGTTATGGCACGGAATCTCCTATGTCATAGAGAATAATGCCCCTGCTGTACGTGTGACGTGTAACGCTACTTAGTTTTTTTTTAACATAGGAAAAAAGAAAGCTCGCACGATTCGACATGTAGAAAGATATAAAATCACTATAAACTCATTTTCAAATAATCGCAATCAACAATTTTGTGTGCAATCACATTGACTAATCACGTATAACTTTCATTTATATAGGTACCTACTGCTATAAATTAAATTAGTCTATAGAAATGATCATCAAATCTTTAATTCCCATTACCATTTTGGTTTCAGGGTCACAATGCAGGTCATGAGTGCCCTCATGATATAAGAGTGAATGAAGCAAAAGAGGTTTGTCAGGGTCGTAACTAGTTGAATTCGGTGATGTCTGCCCACACCTATGATGGGAAACAGACGTGGTTTTATGTCTGACACCCGTCAAGGTCCTTCTAGGTCGCACATTTCAAAATTTTGAAAGATATAAATCACTTTGCAAAAAATCGCAATCCACCAAGTTGTGTCCAATATCATTGCACACAGTTCAGCAAATTAATTGCGATTTTCATTAAATATGTCAGTTCAGTGATTTTATATCTTTCAAAACTTGAAAAATGTGCGAAAAATAGTTAGGTACATTAGCGATAATTTTCTTGCAAACATTGTCTGCAATATCAAGGTAGAGTGTTAAAAAAATGTTACAAATGAGTTCTTTTAAAGTGCGTTAATTAAAGACGAATTAATCTTTTAGATAAAGACAGTTACATTTTTTTCAAGAAATATTTTTTTACATGCTGTGGCAATACCTAAACATGATCTGAACTACTTTTGTTCTAGAAAAACAATGCTTATAATTTCACCGTGTTATACATTTCGTGTATATCTACTTAGGATCTCCGCAGTTGTTGAGTCAGGAGCAATTTTCCAATTCCATTCATAGCTCCTTCCGGCCTCATTGAAGAGGGCGCTGCGTGCACTCCGTCCTCAGCTATGGACTTGGAGTCTGGGAAAGATGACTCGAGCATCGAGGATGGCAGCCTCGTGGTGTTCACCAGGGTTATTTGCCACGTCCAATCCGGAATCGGTGAGTGCATTTTTTTTAATATTTGCAGTTTCTATCAATATTAAATCATATCAAACGTTTTTTATTTCGGACCAGTCCGGAATCGGTAAGTGCATTTTTATTCGAAGATTCTATTTATTTCAAATCAAATCAAAAATTCTTTATTTCGTTCAAGTACAATCTATTCAGTTAGTAAATAACATCTTAAGGCGGTGACAACTGCTAATTTACCTCTCGTTCGCACGTTTCAACATCAATATTTTGAAAGATATAAAATCACTGTACTAACTTAAGAAAAATCGCAATAAACTAAGCTGTATGCAATCACATTGCACACACATAGACCCCTTCATATATCATTATATCCCTTTAATAATATCGTTTACATACAAGTTGTTACTCAGAGCGAGGAGTCAACGCATTTCAAAGTGACCCTTGTACTGAATAAAGACCGATCTGATTTGATTTGATTAGACTCAACAAAGGTTTAGTTGCATAGTAAAATGACGCTTATGACAAGTACATACATGCGAGCCGTGTAGGTACAGCCTGATAGGTATTCGTGTGTACAAAGTTCTAGTATTATTATATTTTATTCTCATATCTGTGACAAAGGTTGGGTATAAGTAAAATAATACAACACAATACACGTATCTAAATACAATTAAAGTAATTGCCAGCACCAAAACTGAACAAGTGCTATGTTCAACAGTAAATTAAAAGTAGGTAGGTATATCTACTCTACCGATACTGGTTTACGTATATCGCCATTAGCAATTCTCTAAAATTAGTATTTTTATGGATTACTATTTATATTGCGACGAAAATTACTAAGAAAAAGAATAGGTTATTATTGTTATTTACACTTCATATTATAGAGGGTGTAAAAAATGTACTCTTGCTAACTTTAATGGAACTTTAATATCATACTTAAAGCGAGAAAAACAGAGAAAAAGTATTACAAAAACTGAATAAATAAGAGATTATTCAGTTTAATTTACGTTTATTTGGGGTATAAATCCCTCGCATATTTTAGCCATGGTAGGAAACGAGAATACTACTACGAAACTCTATGATATTTCAAACACATACATTTTAAAATTGTCATAATCTAAAAATATTTCAATAAGAATCATTTAATGTCAAACTGCGTGCTGCCAGCCCACTTCTGGGCACGATCTTGGCCTATTCTCATAAACAACACACAACGCCGACAGTGTCGACGGCCCTAATCAGGGCCGGATTTAGAGGTCCAGAGGCCCCGGGGCAACAAAGGAGCGGAGGCCCCTCGCCCCAAATTATTTACCAAAAATATCTATTTATATGTATATACACCACTATTTTGTAATTACCAAAAAAAAAAACCGTATACTCAGTGTCAGTTACTGATCACGTTTATGTAGTTAAAACTCAAAAAAAATAATTAAAAAGAATATCCCAAGAAAAAGATGATAACTAGTTACCCATTATCCGTACGTACCTACTACAGAGTCTTATACCCGAGTCTCATTCTCATCCATTCATAAATTTTTGTCTCGTTCAAAACGAAACAAAACGCGCCGCTCGCGCAATACTAACTATTATTTCATCTATGGCCGGCAAACTCGTGTCGAACTAAACACATACCCGCGGACAATTTTTATTTTACGGGTGTCACTGACCGCTGCGCTCGCACCTGCATCTAATTTAGAGTACTTAATTTATTGTGGTTTTCACGTTCACGATAGCTTGTCAGTACACTACCAGAGAATACGCATACATGTTACGTACTTACGTATTTTTAGTCTGGGGAAATGTGAGTGATTACCTACGGATGTACCGCGAATGGTACCCAAACAATCGGCAACCAAATTACTCCACGATGTCCAGCATATTATACCAACGCATATTAGACCATGGCTCTGTTTACGTGCCGTAAGGACGAGGAGGGCCTGCATACTCCCGAAACTTCTACGATGACCTCCTAAATGATTTTGAAGAAGATCCTCGGAGGAGCACGCGTGACGCGGCATGTCGCTTTAGCACAAGCCAGTCCTGCGCTTGGAAGATTGTGCGCTCAGTTGAGATACACTACAGGAAGAACCAGGAGCTACTAGCCATCGCCAGGCTGGAGGATATTCCGTTAACAACCTGGCGGGAGCTATGGTTTCAGCAGGACGGCGCGCCACCGCACTATCATCGCGCAGTGCGAGAGTACCTATCTCAAGAGTTTGGCACCCGATGGATTGGTCGCGGTGGCCCAGTTTGCCTGGCCTCCGTGCTCGCCCGATCTGACACCCCCAATCTTTTTGTGGAGCGAAATAAAAAGACTAGTGTATGTGAGTGAGCCTAACAAATGTACAGGACCAAAAACAGCGCATTAGACGCTTTTGATAGTGCAAAGACTAAGTAATTTCCCACAAAAACAAGTTGTTAAAACGTGTGTGTGTTTGCATTGACAATGAAGGTGGACATTTTGAACAACTTTTAAAATACTGTAGGTTAGTGACGTGCGTAGTTGTAAATACTTACTGTAAATAACTTTATTTGTTGTAAATAGCTTGACGGTCCTAAGCCCGCCAAAGTAGGTATGAAGAAAAATGGCAATTAATTACAAATAAAAGGATTTAAAAAAAAACAAAAATATTGCCTTTTTTATGATACTTACCTACCTACCTACCCATCGAATTATTTATCTAGTGAGCGAGAGAGAAGGAATACGATGAGTGCGACAAGATGATGTGACGTAGGTAGGTACTATACCTACGCCGAGACGGTAGATGGAAGGAGTCATAATGAATGGAGTGTTTACGATGTTCACTAGCAGTAGTATTCCGTAGTATTTTCTTGTAGGGTGTCCATAAAATTGTGCAGGATTTTGCTTGAAAACAAACCTCGATAGCTTGGTGAAAGTTAAATATTAAAAAGTTTTGACAGTGCCAATAGCATTAGTAGCCTCTGCTGCAACTATCCTTAAATTTTTTCTGGTTAATACAAAATAGTGGTGTATAGGAAAAAAAATTGTCGAGACACGGAATCGAATACCCAACCTCCGAGGTTGCGGGCAAGTACCACCCCACTCAGCCGTTAAATGATTGAGGTACTCCTCCAAGATGGGTAGTGAATGGGAAGTGCTTATCAGGGCCATTTGAGATTTTGATATTTCACTGATTGCCTGATTGGAGTGAACAAATATAGATCAATGATTTCTGTTATTTAAGATTAATATAATCAAATAATCATGTATGTACAAAGTACATAGGCTGTAGGTAAAGGTAAAATAGCAAAAAAAAAATATCAAAGGAAAAGAAGATGTTTACTAGTGTTTACTAGTTGGAATTTGAAAGTTTTTTTTTCGAAGTCTCTATTGTGGGGGCCCCCCGTTTGTGGAGGCCCCGGGGCCATCGCCCCGTTTGCCCTCCCCTAAATCCGGCCCTGGCCCTAATTCTAATTCGTGGTGGGGGAATAAGATCTACACGGACGTTCCGAAATGGGGTGTATTGTGGCGACGGCCCATTTATTAATAAATATAATTTATTAATTAAAATAATCTAATAACTATTGTTTAATTACTAAAATATTAACACTATTTGAAATTAATGAATGATTTTGGTTGGAGCACTAGCCGTGTGATAAGTAATTATTTTTTATTTATATAATAGAGGTGCTTTTAAATTACGGGGACTATGAAACAGGCATTCATAATTTTTCCTCGTTTGGTATCTATGCATGCACTTTAAATTTTCGGGATACTACTTTTTACACCCTGTTTATCAGAGGTGAACAAGATCATTCGTTTATTGACTTATTAATTCGTTGTTTAAGTTTCAATAAATCCAGATTATTTTTCAATTAACGATAGACGTAATTGTCTTTGTCTAAAAATTACAAAATGTAAAAAAATCAAATTACATATTTGGAATAAAAAAAAAATGTCACGTTACACAAATAAACGATAATACAATCAAAGATTCAATAAAAATCATCCTAGTCTATGAATTCTTCATAGCTATAAAAGATGTGCTCAATAAACCATCGTTTTAATTAAGTTTTAAATGAATGCATAGTCAAAGCCTCTGTGTCAGGTAGTTTGTTGTAGACTGTCGGCCCCATGATGTGTGTCAGTTTGGAAGACTTCGTTAATGAGAGTGGTACCAGTACTAACTTGTGGCGGCTTTGTGTTGTAGGTATGTACATCGCTGCGCTTTGCGTACGTGCCCTGGTTGGTTTCACTACCTGAGAGATCAGCAAGCATGGCAGTGTGAGAATTCCTAGGCTCTTAAAATCCGGCCTCGCTGAGTCGTCACTTGGTATCCGCAGGATGGCGCGTAAGGCAATTTTATACATTCGGAACGCGCGCTCGCTCGCGCCCACAGCTCAGCACCATACTGCAAGAAGGACTGGATCGTGGCGAATTAACAAGCACGGACTGCATCGGCAGATACCACGGCTACCCAGCTCAGTGCGTAGCACGCGCTTTCCAGCCTTCCGCAAAGGTAGTCGATATGGCCCGCCCACAACAGCCCTCTGTCGATCTGGAAGCCAAGGAAGGTGGTGCTCTAGACTTAGTCTAACGCTCGCGGCGCCCGGCCCGCCAGTGGAAATGAATGAAATGGGTTTCGCTCAAATTGAGAGCGAGTTTCATTCATTCTGAACCAATCCGCCAGTAGGGCCGCCGGCACCGTGTCGTTCAGTTTTGCCACCAACTGATCAACAATTGGCGTTAACTATAGCGGCGACACGACATCGTCAGTGTTCATACAAAGTTTCTGCCGTTGTGAGGAACTCGTTCAACAGCAGGTAGAATAAGATGTTCGACGCCGATGATCCTTGGGCTACGCCCATCTTCGTCTTTAATGGGTCGGATACTGCCTTGCCGCCACAGTTTAGAATACCAGAGATCGTTCTCGCAATAGGTAGTAGGTAGAGTACGCCTTACCGTCTACGCCGTAGTGGCGTAGCTTGACCGCTAGGACCACGAGGTCAGCCACATCGATGACCTTTGTGCGGTCACGTGATACGTGTGGGGAAGTCCACCAAATTCGACAAACCATAGGTCGACAGTAAGCCAGTCAGTCTTTTAGTGTCATTGTTTAAATCACCGAAACAGTTGATATTGAAGTCTCGTACGAGTATGCATTCTTTACCAAGACCGTTAACCTTATCGAGCACCCATTGAAATGCACACATAAAATCATTCACTGATATTAAATTTGTTCTACTATATACAAATGATAGTCATGTTAAATTCTAATAAGTCTATCGCTGATACCTAGCAAAGTCAAAGTCAAAATATATTTCTACACTAATCTACACTAATATTATAAAGAGGAAAGATTTGTTTTTTTGTTGTTTTGTATATAACGAATAGGCTCAAAAACTAATGGTCCGATAACAAAAATATTTCTCCATTAGAATGCTACATTATCCCTGAGTAACATAGGCTATATTTATTACTAGAAAAAAATAGGGATCCCTTCTAAAACTTCAATAATGTAACCCGAGGTGTAAAATCAGACCATGTTATCCATACCTTTTATAAATCCTTAACCGAATAAATATTTTCATATTCAAGACTAGTTCAATACCTATAGATTACTTCTTAATAAAATTTTTCAAATTGGACATTCCATTCAAAAGATATAACGAATTAAAAACTGTAGTTTGCTTTAAAAATATAAACGACGCGCGGGTCACGGTGCGCGTTCTCACTCAGCGCGGGCAACGCGCGAGGTAGAAGGGCGTGCAAATGACTCGAACCGATCACGGTCTAAGTTTATCCTAAAATGTTGAAAAAACTTATGTCCACCCATGCGCAGCTGGGACAGGCCGCTAGTATTCAATAAAATCACAAGGATCACTTTGAAACGTCATAAAGTTAGGTGACTCTAGGAGGTGCCAGTTGCCAATGCTCGGTCAACGCAAGTATGTCACACTTCAATTCTCTCCTAAGTAGCACCTCTGCTATTTTTTGTCTAGCGACGCGATATTTTGATGACATAGGTACAACTACTTTTTCACATTGGTTATCCTGTAAGAGAAGCACATTCGTGTGATGTCCGGTGCTGCATTTAGTGCACAGAATAATATTACTCACGTCACGAGATTTAGCGGCAGAGGCGGTCGACAGCGACAGCGGTTGCTGGCGATCCCCGCTCTGTGCGGCGGAGGGGGACCGAAACCAGTCGGAGAGCTTGATGCCGGGTGGCCATGCATTTGGCGTACACAAGCGGCAGTGTTGCCACTTGACAAAATCCAGAATTTTGCGAGAAAAATGTTTTTGCGATTTCTAACGAGTTTTAGGCGGGTCAATATGACGTTCTAGAAGGGCAACAGTACGTATTGGACAGTTTCGAAGGAGTTCATTCATTGTGTCGTTAGTTTCGTTATAGTTCTTTTGCAGCGTTATCATTGTTTGGATGTTCTTATCATTTCTTATTGTGCGTGTTGTGTTCTAATAGTTACTAAGTGATTCTGTAAGATTTCCGTGAAAATCATGGAAGTTCCGGTGAAAAAAAAGTATACAGCCAGAATTATAGAAGAGAATGGGAAAACTTGTGACTCTAGTAAAGACTGCGCCACAGAGGTTGTCAAAGAGTAGGAATAGAACAAATATCTACGAAGGAATAGAACTACAACTATTACTAAAATCGTCGAGCGTTAGTGAGGTAGGTTAGCGACTTCTAGCGGATTTTTATGGAACGATTTTTTTGCAGGAGGCCCACTAACCTAAGCTTTGAAAAGATAGGGTCAGCCAGCTCCCAAAGCTAGAAAACCTTGAGCCTGCTTACATTTTTTTTAATGATTTATTTTAACACCCAATAAAAATTCAAGCTATGTGGAAAGAGCTAGGGGTGAGGGCCCGATTCTTTCTCTATGCGATTTGTTAGACGGCTTCCACTGAATCGTTTTTCCGTGCAGTAACTTTCGGCATTCGCGTTTTTCCGCGATCTTCTTTTTTCAACGAGCACTATTTCTTAGTCCGGCTTTTATGTAATAGTGATAATGTATATTCGCTTTTGCCATCTATCGCATTTTTCGGCGATCTATTTGTTTCAACTAGTATAATTTTTTAGTCCGGCTATTATGTAATAGCAAAAATTTTAAATCGCTTTAGTCATCGATCGGAGGTTCTCACAATCGTGTTATTTTAAATTATTAAATTACACACAAGAAGATTTATAATTCACAGTGTTATACAAATTCAAATTTAAGTAAAATGGTTTGAAATTTGAAATTGTTTGAAAAATAGTATTCCTTGAACCTACAAACTTGAAACTTGGAGTACGTGTACTCCAAGGCTAATAATAAATAAGAAATTCATTTTAAGTTTTTTAAAACTACCCTTACTAGTAGTTCGCCCCGAACTGAGATCTCGTGATGCGACCCGACGAACGAAACGACGACGAAACTTTGAGTAGGTGGTAGTCAGAGGCAAGTCCAAACATTATGCTTGGACTTTTTTCTGACTACCGCCTACTAACTTGGTACGTTAACCAAGTTTCAACTCTATTGGCCTATTTATTGAAGAGTTCCGTTGAACAGACCTTTGCTCCATCATCAGACCTGGTCGTCGTCACCATTTTATGAGAACTGAGTACCTCCTTAATTTATTTCAAGAAAAAAAAATAAGAAAAAGGAAAGGAACTGGCCGACCAGTAGAAAAACCTTGATGCCAACGAAACTCTTAGAGATGGGAGCTCTTGGATCGCTGGTTATCTTAATTTAACTTTTTTATTGTATCTCTAAAACCAAGCGTTCCAGAAAAAATGTAAAAATTGTTTTGGAATGTCCAAACAAAGCCCTTTCATATGACATGTAATTTGATTTTTTTATGTAACTTTTTTTATTTTTGCCCCCTTAAAAACCCCCATATCTTAATAACCCTTCATCCGATTTTACTCATATACTTACCAGTAAACTTATGTTTAGGAAGTCTAGAATATTGTTTTTTTTTGTCATTATGTTTTATTAAACTAATTAAACCATAAAATATCTTATTCATTTAAAAATAGGTCGGTCAAAGTGAGTAAGAATATGTCTGCTTCTGTGTGGTTTCCATATTGGTCCGACAAATTTATTAGAACCAAATAACTTTACGATTGGGACAACTTCTCGGTAACATTCCATACAGAACGTAGGCTTGTACAGTGTACTATCTAGTAAAGACAAGGACTTATATTCCCGTACATTTAGTATTACGGAATTATGCTATTAAAAATAAATACGTCCGAAAAAATATGCGAATTAGAATATGACCAACTATAAAAACATGATGTTGAGAAAATTAGCTATTCCAAAAGTTGCGATAGATGGCAAAAGTGAATATACATTTTCACTATTACATAAAAGCCGGACCAAGAAATTGTGCTAGTTGAAAAAAGAAGATCGCGGAAAAATGCGAATGCCGAAAGTTACTGCACGGAAAACCGATTCAGCGAAAGCCGTCTAACAAATCGCAGGAGCGCTTTTTTGGTACATCTCTTTTTGGTCCGTCGCACTTAGGACGGTACCTAAGGTGGATTGTCTCACCTTGTCTTTTCCAGTCGATAATTTTTTAGCCGCTGCAGCGCTTGAGCCCACCGCGATGTTTGCTGACGGACGCAGTTAGAGACGCGATTGCCGAATCGACCGCTGCAGCGCTGGGTGGGCCTGCGCACACGCAGCTAACGGAGTTCGCGTAGTGGATGGCTGCTTACCCTCAACTTTGCTGCCACCAACCCAAGGTCCTTCTCCGCTATTTTAAGGAATTGGGCTGGCTGCGGTGAGGTTAGCAGGGGGACAATGCACAATACACCACATTGCGGGACATCCGTGCAGATCTCATTTCCCCATCACGAATTAGAATTAGAATTACCCTCAACTTGAGATTTTTGCAGATTGCTAGCGCCGATGTCGCTTGCAAATTAAAGGTTTTTTGCTCGCTTAGCTTGCCTTCCAGAGAGACGACTTTATCCGCTAGGTCACTAATGAGTTTGAACGGTTCGCGAACTACTTCTTCAACTTTTTTCGTCATATTTGATTTTTAGATCAAAAAAAAAGTAAGAGCACCTCCGTTCGACTGTGATATGTACCCACAACATACAGTAAGTACATTATGTATGTATGATTAGTTACCCGCACCAAGTAATAAGTACTACACAACACATACAGTCGCTAATCGACATTCACACAAGATTATGTAAAAAATATTATTATAATCTAATCACGTATAAAAAATTAAGAACCAAAGGATTCACATAGAATACATAAGTGTGTAAGAAACAAAATGAAAAAAAAAGAAACAAGAACAAGAACACAAACAAAATATGGAGGATCAATTATTATAAACCCTGAACCGGCATATGGAGGATCAATTATTGATCGAGTGAGCGAAGCGAACGAAGATCTTTAGTTTCAACTTGGGCGATTTGGCATTTTATGTATGTATGTATGTATGTATGTATGTATGTTTGTCTGGCGATAACTTTAGAACAGTTGATCCGATCTGTATGAAATTTGATATTTCGATAGCTTGTATTTGAGAAATTTACTGGTAAGTATATGAGTAAAATCGGATGAAGGGTTTTTGAGATATGGGGTTTTTTAAAGGGGCAAAAATAAAAAAAGTTACACAAAAAAATTAAGTTACATGTCATATGAAAGGGCGTTGTTTGGACATTCCAAAACAATTTTTACTTTTTTTTTGAGACGCTCGGTTTTTGAGCTAAAACAAAAAAAGTTAAATTAAGATAACCAGCGATCCAAGAGCTCCCATCTCTAAGAGTTTCGTTGACATCAAGGTTTTTCTACTGGTCGACCAGTTCCTTTGCTTTTTCTTATTTTTTTTTCTTGAAATTAATTAAGGAAGTACTCAGTTCTCATAAAATGGTAACGACGACCAGGTCTGATGATGGAGCCAAGGTCTGTTCAACGGAACTCTTCAATAAATAGTCCAATAGAGTTGAAACTTGGTTACCATACCAAGTTAGTAGGCGGTAGTCAGAAAAAAGTCCAAGCATAATGTTTGGACTTGCCTCTGACTACTACCTACTCAAAGTTTTGATGCGTACGTTGGGTCACATCACGAGATCTCAGTTCGGGGCGAACTACTAGTTATAAACCCTGACATCTGTATAAAACCATGTACCTATACTCGCAATAAAGTTATTTGATTTGATTTGATTTGAAAAAACTCGGAGCTCGTATAGGTATGATAGGATGCTACGCCAATCGATCGATCGTCGACCTGTCTTAGCAATCAGAAGTACAAGCAAGCAAAAAACTCCAGCGAGTATTTGGTGTTGTTTTTCTGTAGGTACCCCAAATTTGAGTTTATTTTATCGTTTTCTGTATCGTCAGGCCGTTTTGTATCTCGACTCGTAGTTTTTTTTTGTTATACAACTAGCTGATGGAACAAGCAGTTGTTAAGTGGTAACCATCACCTATAACAAAGCATTGCCTCGTAAGTCACGCACGATACGAACGTGCCCTACGATTCACTGCCCTGCGTCCATCAACTTGAGGCATACAGATGTTAAGCCTCTATTGCCTGTAATTAGGTACACCGGCAACCACACTCTTCAAACCGAAAAACTTCGCTGCTTGGCGTCAGTAATAGGCATGGTGGTAGAACTTCCCCGGACGAACCCTTCACAAAGAGCTCTACTACTAGTACTACCCTTTGAATTACTGCCCTGTTTATGTTGAGAGCACTGGTGGTCTAGTGGTATTGGCCCCGCCTTCCAATCCTAAGGTTGTGGGTTCGAAACCGGTCATGCACCAATGAGTTTTTCTGTTCAAAAATGTATGTGCACAATGCCAGTACCTACTCCCAAACAGTGAAGGAAAACATCATGAGAAAACCGGCATGTCATGCCGTAGAACCTAAAAAAAGTTCTATAACATGTGTCAAGTGCTCGAAAGCAGCCTCTTGAGGCGCACTTAAAATCCTTTTACCACACTGTTTCGAAAGAAACTAGTGACCCGACAAGAGAAAGACGGCCCTGTTGAAGTACGCCCTATAGAGGTGCTTATCGAATCTCCATACAAAAAAGGCCTGACGATGCAGAAAACTCAAAACAAAACTCAGACTTGGGGCGGGGACAGAGCCTGGGGCGACATCGTAACGTTCTCTCCGAAACCCGATAGCGTTAAAAAGTTAAAATAATTTGGGCCTCTGCATCTTTTCCAGCGTCATGACCACAGAATCCTACTATCCTATTAATTGATCGAGTGAGCGAAGCGAACGAAGATCTTAGTTTCAACTTGGGCGATTTGGCATTTTATGTATGTATGTATGTATGTATGTATGTATGTATGTTTGTCTGGCGATAACTTTAGAACCGTTGATCCGATCTGCATGAAATTTGATAAGTCGATAGCTTGTACTTGAGAAATTTACTGGTAAGTATATGAGTAAAATCGGGTGAAGGGTTTTTGAGATATGGGGTTTTTTAAGAGGGCAAAAATAAAAAAAGTGACATAATAAAATCAAGTTACATGCCATAAGAAAGGGCTTTATTTGGACATTCCAAAACAATTTTTACTTTTTTTCTGGGACGCTCGGTTTTTGAGATAGAACAAAAAAGTTAAATTAAGATAACCAGCGACCCAAGAGCTCCCATCTCTAAGAGTTTCATTGACATCAAGGTTTTTCTACTGGTCGGTCAGTTACTTTGCTTTTTCTTATTTTTTTTTCTTGAAATAAACTAAGGAGGTACTCAGTTCTCATAAAATGGTGACAACGACCAGGTCTGATGATGGAGCCAAGGTCTGTTCAACGGAACTCTTCAATAAATAGGCCAATAGAGTTGAAACTTGGTTACCGTA
This sequence comes from Chloroclysta siterata, assembly GCA_932294275.1. Classification (NCBI taxonomy): domain Eukaryota; kingdom Metazoa; phylum Arthropoda; class Insecta; order Lepidoptera; family Geometridae; genus Chloroclysta; species Chloroclysta siterata. The sequence goes on along the minus strand of OW028604.1, from coordinate 15,030,137 downwards.
CTGAGGTAGTAGGCGGTAGTCAGAAAAAAGTCCAAACATAATGTTTGGACTTGCCTTTGACTACCACCTACTCAAAGTTTTGGTGCGTTCGTCGGGTCGCATCACGAGATCTCAGTTCGGGGCGAACTACTAGTATTATAAACGCGAAAGTTTGTAAGTATGGATGGATGGATGGATGTTTGTTACTCTTTCACGTAAAAACTAATGAATGGATTTTAATGAAACTTTACAATACACGGGCCCGCAGGAAACATAATATACCTATGTATACCTATGTTTGTCTGGCCATAACTTTAGAACCGTTGATCTGATCTGCATGAAATTTTATAAATCGATAGCTTGTACTTGAGAAATTTACTGGTAAGTATATGAGTAACATCGGATGAAGGGTTATTTAGATATGGGGTTTTTTATGGGGGCAAAAATAAAAAAAGTTACATAAAAAATTCAAGTTACATGTCATATGAAAGAGCATTGTTTGGACATTCCAAAACAATTTTGATATTTTTTTCTAGGACGCTCGGTTTCTAAGATACAGCAAAAAAGTTAAATTAAAATAACCAGCGATCCAAGAGCTCCCATCTCTAAGAGTTTCGTTGACATCAAGGTTTTTCTACTGGTCGCTCAGTTTCTTTGCTTTTTCTTATTTTATTTTCTTGAATAAAATTAAGAAGGTATTCAGTTCTCATAAAATGGTGACGACGACCAGGTCTGATGATGGAGCCAAGGTCTGTTCAACGGAACTCTTCAATAAATAGGCCAATAGAGTTGAAACTTGGTTACCATACCAAGTTAGTAGGCGGTAGTCAGAAAAAAGTCCAAAGATAATGTTTGGACTTGCCTCTGACTACTACCTACTCAAAGTTTTGATGCGTTCGTCGGGTCGCATAACGAGATCTTAGTTCGGGGCGAACTACTAGTGTATTATGTTTCCTGCGGGCCCGTGTTTTGTATAGGCGCCCCAAGACTATGCGACATGAAGGGAAAGTACCTTAAAAATTGTGATAGGATACTTTGCTGAACGGAGAATTAATAACTTAGTAATACTGCAATCAACGTTTTTCAAAATATCTAAAGAATGGTTAAAAATTAATAATCCATCTTAAAGGCCGGTTTCACTATGTTCTGTTAGATTAACAAAGGATTAAAGATCCGTTAAATATGTCAAAATGTACGCGTTTGACAGCTAAGGTTAGATTTAACGGCCTGTTAATCCTTGATAAGTAACTAACAGAGCATGGTGAAACTGGGCCTAAGCACAGATAAGAGAGGCATAAGTAACACAAAATAACAACGTAAAATGTTTGATTAAAATTTGAATTGGTACCAATGGACCGAGATGGATTAGATACGTGCAAAATTTAGAACTCTTGTGACTTCACACAAAACCCGGACACGCAATTCAGAAAAACAAATACTAATGACAAAAACACTGCGACTAATTTAGATGTGACAGCATTCACTAAATGCAAATGGTGATCGTGAAGAATGTCGTTTAACTTAGTCGATCTAGTGGACTAGAATTTGAAACTAGACTTTGAATCGTGTATTTATGATATGCCTAATTTTTGTTAGTCGTGCTAGTACTCAAACATAGTGAGGAAACGTGTTTCCTCACTAGGTGCGTGACCTAGAACACTAAAATAAATATCGGTGGACATTCCACACCGCACTATCCCAAACTTAGCAAAAGTTATCCGATGGGAAACAGCATCAGAATAATATTTACTGTCAACTGTTGAATGTATAAGGTATAAGGAATCGGGCATAGAGAAAGAATTTTGTGAGCAGCCCAAGGTTTTCTAGCTTCGGGAGCTGGCTGACCCTCTCTTTTCAAAGCTTAGGTTAGAGGGCCCCCTGAGCTCCGGGGCCCTGGTGCACTGCACCACCTGGCCCTACGATAGCTACGCAACTGTACATAGCTAAACTTTTAAAATATGTATTTTATCTATGTAACTTAATACAATCTTCTCAATTATAAATCTAATTTAACTAGTAGTTCGCCCCGAACTGAGATCTCGTGATGCGATCCGACGAACGCATCAAAACTTTGAGTAGGCGGTAGTCAGGGGCAAGTCCAAACATTATTTTTGGCCTTTTTTCTGACTACCGCCTACTAACTTGGTATGGTAACCAAGTTTCAACTCTATTGGCCTATTTATTGAAGAGTTCCGTTGAACAGACCTTGGCTCCATCATCAGACCTGGTTGTCGTCACCATTTTATGAGAACTGAGTAATACCTCCTTAATTTATTTCAAGAAAAAAAAATAAGAAAAAGCAAAGGAACTGGCCGACCAGTAGAAAAACCTTGATGTCAACGAAATTCCTAGAGATGGGAGCTCTTGGATCGTTGGTTATACAATTTAACTTTTTTGTTGTATCTCAAAACCAAATTGTCCCAGAAAAAAAGTAAAAATTGTTTTGGAATGTCCAAACAAAGCCCTTTCATATGACATGTAACTTGATTTTTTTATATAACTTTTATAATTTTTTCCCCCTTTAAAAAACCCCATATCTTAATAACCCTTCATCCGATTTTACTCATATACTTACCAGTAAATTTCTCAAGTACAAGCTATCGACTTATCAAATTTCATGCAGATCGGATCAACGGTTCGAAAGTTATAGCCAGACAAACATACATACATACATAAATACATAAAATGCCAAATCGCCCAAGTTGAAACTAAGATCTTCGTTCGCTTCGCTCACTCGATCAATTATAAAGAAGCTATAGTTTACTTTGTACACTTATTTGTCTTATTTTGTCCAGATAGCTGATATTGTCTGCTATCTGGTTAGAAAAGTCCAAGCTCTACATAGGTCTCTCTCACAGAACACTCAACGGAAGCAAAGCGCTTCGTGCGATAGTGTGGGATATCCACCATGGAAGAGTGACACTTACTTATCACACTTAGGCCCAGTTTCACCATGCTCTGTTAGTTACTAATCAAGGATTAACAGGCCGTTAAATCTAACCATAGCTGTCAAACGCGTACATTTTGACATATTTAACGGCCCTTTAATACTTTGTTAATCTGACAGAGCATGCTGAAACCGGCCCTTAATGCCGAAATAAAATAGAAATATATAAAAAAAGAAATGTTTTGTTTACCTATTTTATTTTATTAACTTTGATGATCTGGCATTATTAATACACACTGACCCTCCGACATCCAAAATTTGCTTATTTATCGTACCTATTCCTGTTTTTCCTGATTGTTAATCATACGTATAGTATGACTACTACGACATTGCAGTGCCTACAGGGTGCATGTACTTGACCTAAGCTATTTATTGATGTGCATGTCCGCTATTAATAAATGAATTGAATTATTATAAGGATACAAAGACTGTTTACTTATTTATGTATTTAAATTCACAAAACAGTCACAAAACAGATTACAATCGAATTAACAACAATATTTTGTAATCTAGATCATAAGAAGAATGAACATTATTGTATGTTCATTCTTAGATACTTCTTCTTTTCTACGTTTAAGGCTCCTGTCCTTGGAGGTCTGAGCATCTGTTCATCAGATTCGTAATCAAATAATATGTGAATATGACAATTGTAGTATAGGTAGTATTGCATGCATAAAAGTTACATTTCCCTAAAACTAAAAACAACAAAAAATCTCAACAGCAAACCGTAAACGCACACCTTATACTTGCTAACGTTTCCATTAAAAATATGTATGTAAATTATTAAAATTTGGCAACTCGTTATACAACGTGTAACATAATACCCTATAATCCCGGAAGCAGGGTGTTCTACAGGTCATGACGAACACCTTTTGATTTACAACTTTTGAAATTTCGTACTTTTTCATTCATAAAATGACTCTTTTAAGTTCCTCCAATATGAAAACTAAACACACCATGAGACAGCCCTATTCACAGCTGTTTGCAAGTTCCGTATATGACCTTGGTATTTACGTAAACAGTATCAGGGAGTTGCAAATTTCTGACACAATATAAATTTACTTTTGTATGGGAATTTCGAAAATGATATAGGTATTCAAGCTTTGCACACGTCAAAGTACACCCCTATAAGGCCAAAGACCAAGAGATCAGACCAAGTACTGGAATACTTTGACGTGCGAAAAGTTTGAATACTTCGTTTTCGAAATTCTCATACAAAATAAAAATGAATATCGTCTCAGAAATTTGCAACAACCCTGATAATGTGTACGTGACCTTGGTACATACGCTTTTTGCGTTTATTAATTGGTGGCAGTTCTGCTACCTATTTTATCTACTGTTCACAATTAAAGGTCAAAAAACAGCTAAGTATAAATAGGGCTGCGTCATGTTTCGTTAGTTTCATTTTGGAGGAAAGTTTAAGAGGTATTTCTTGAATGAAAATATTCGAAATTTCAAAAGTCCTATAATTACAGTTGTTCGCCATAACCTGTAGAATATCCTGCAGGGTTATAGGGGTATTATGTTACACGTTTTATAGTGTATTTAATTAAAGTGATTTGAAGCGCCACCATAAATTAAGTCAACTGTTTGTCATGGCTATTTGCCATTACATTATATCAAGTTATTTTAATGTTTTTCGTAATTGTAACAGTTTGGACCTGACCATAGCCAGGTTGGATCTACAGGTAGGTTAATACCATCATACCTAAAATACTTCTGCTAATGGTAGAGTACCATTAGCATTACTCTACCATTATCTCAAAGGTATTTTTATTATCAAAATGAAAACAGTCTTTATTCAATTCAGTAACAAGGTTCATTTTGAAACGTCTTATAAACTAGGCGAATCTAGAATATATTTATTTGTTTAGTTATGTGCATATGGCAAACGAAGTAGGTAAGCTAAGTAGGTAAATGAAGGTCCCCAGTAAATGCTTAAGGTAGGTATTTGATCATGGTCCTACATAATGCATCATCTGACACATTAATGGATCGTTAGAGCATAGGGCTATCTCAAACGCTTTGTAACAAACATCTAAACATCTCATTAACGTACGGCAACTATTTTGAAGAACTATGGTATGATCGATGGTCTTTGTGTGTGTAATTTCACCGGCACCCACACCCTTCGGACCGATAAACAGCAATGCTGCCTTGCGGCAGAAATATGCCTATATGTCAAATTGCCAGGTCATAAGTACCTACCTACTTCCTCGTACGAGCCACAAACAAAGAGCTCTACTCCTAACAAAACTGTCAATGTCTCATAGGCCCACTGAGCAGTAAGCACTATGCTGAGTCTTAGAATCGCTGTAACCAAATATGGTTTATCAATTCTGTTGCTGTTGTGTTTACCTATGATTGTGGACTATCATGTTTTGTATGTGTAAATTAATGTGTAAGGTTTTGTAACTCGAGCATCATCAGGTCCCTAAACCCTGGAACAATATTATGAGATCGTAGACAAATATTTGCTCGATCACCATCGTGCAAACATTTGTTTGCGATAGTTCAGTGATTTTATCATATTATTTAGATAGAGATATTATATCTTTCAAAATGTTGATATGTGCGAGAGAGAGGTACATTATCAGTTGTCATAGGAACTAAGTGATGTGGCAGCAGTCGAATCCAACCGGTTACCCGTGACCTTGTCAAGTGCTGGTGCAGCGTGGAACGATTCGTATGATGATGAGCTGTTTGAGGAAGCTCCAGCATCAAGGTGATAGAAGATAGTTGTTCAGTCGGTATGCCGCCGCTAGTTGATAATGTCTCATTAGCATTAGTAGCTGGCAGAGAGCCCGACATACTCCTCCAACTCTCCCCGAGATGGAGGGGATGCGTAAAGCATTTTTCCATCGTAATAAAAAAAAGGCACTAAGTGCCATCCATCTTTCGAATTTTACTGGAGAGTAGTGCACCCACGGATTACACAACCGCGGGCAGAATAATAAAACACCTAAAAACCAGAATTCTAATTTAAGAACTCTAAAAATAGCCTTTGTTTTTCTCAGATTAATGACTTTTATTCCGTCGTCATACGGTCCATATTTGAGTTTATTATTCACGAATTATTTTTAGGTCCGCATTCACCATCGACATTCAATCCTGTTCATCCAAGTTTGAGTATGTATTAAGCAGGTACATAAAGGACATATTTCATTCTGGGTGTGGTCTATGTACACCACGTAGAAACATTTGAACAAAATAAAAGATTGCCATACGTACATACAAGGAAGTGCAATTGCATTAATTTGTAGGCAAATAAAGTTGCGATGCCTAAATATTTATCTGGTCGAATTTTTTAGAGCCACCATGACTGTAATTGAGGTTTGACATGACGCATTGTATATTTAAATTTTCTGACAGTTTCGTTTTCACTCTCAAGCTTGACATATACAGCAGTTGTCAAAATGACATTTCACGCATGTCGGTCCACAATATTTATAGTAAATTGCGTTCCTCTCTTTTATCAAGAAAATCTTGGAGCGCAAAAAAACGAAGTAAAAATGTAGAAAAAAAAGCAATCAAAACAGCTATAAGCAAATATACAAGGTGTTCCATAAGTTGTGTATATAAACTTCAGGGGGCTAAAGTACCCATCAATATGAACAACTTTTTCTAAGGAACCAACACTGTGAACGCGAAAAAAAAAACAGCTGTTTCATACATTTTAGCCTGGTAGGTATTGAACTTTTGTATGAAACAGCTGTTTTTTTTTTCGCGTTCACAGTGTTGGTTCCTTAGAAAAAGTTGTTCATATTGATGGGTACTTTAGCCCCCTGAAGTTTATATACACAACTTATGGAACACCTTGTATATTATAAGCTAATACATAGCCATATATTGCTAAGCGATATTTATATCCACTGTACACAGACTCAACCCAGGCTCCATACATTGATGAAATAACTCCTTTATCTAGGAATAATCAAGATAAGTGTTTTTAACATTCTGGTTTTATTATACTCTTCTTATAGGACCAAAGACATAAATACCTACTGTAGCTAATGAACACTTAACACGTACGTAACAATATATTTAATGATTTAATTAAGTATTATAAATATAAATATAATCGCTGTTATTATAAGCATGAGATAATAAGTTATCTTTGGCTATCCCCGTTTGGCCCCCGTTAAAAAAATCAGTTTCATTCAGTTTTTCAGGTAATAAGTTGATGATAAACTTGAACTTTTAAAACATTGTTAGCAGTGAAGAGTGATTTTTCGAAAAACAGAAAAGGTAAAATGATTGAATAATATTAAATATAATATTTATGTATATACGTGTTACAGTTTTATAAAGAACACCATCGTAAGAAACGTAGAAAAAAAGCTACTTTTAAACTTTTATAATAATAAAATACCGGCCTCCCGCCTGGCCAAATGTAAGAATGGTCTCCTCTCCTGCCCATCTCTCATCTCCATCGCCTGTCGCCCATCTCCACTTCATTCTCCATCCATCGCCACTTCATCTGATTTAACCTCCTACCCACGTCCACGATACGAGCGAGTAAACTTTGGTATTGTGCTACAAGCTTTCGGTAACCCTAACACCAGTCGTCGTAAACGGCCAAAGGCACTACGCGGCCACACAACTCCAACTTTAGGTACCAATGTACCATTCTCTCTCAGTCACCGAGACGCGCATGTGCAGATCGCTCGCGCTGACTTGATACTCGTAATTCCGTTTAGCACGCTACGCGTTTTAGATAATGGATATCGAAAAAGGATGGACCAAGGATGCATGTAATAGGAAACATGTGAAGAGTGACCCAGTTATATTCAAGGACTTGTCATACAAGATACGAGGTATGTAGGAAGTGAAAGGAGAAAGTTGTGTTCACTAGTTCGCGATAAAACTTTGTTTTGCGGACCGACGTCTAATAAAGTTTGTTCTCAATCCACAAGGAGGCACTCCTGGATGACTGGTCCAGATTTAGATAGAGTTCCACTGATGTGTAGCCAACTTGAAGGGTCCTTTTTTTTTTGAAATCAGAAATCAGTAATCATTTATTGTTTAACTGTACCTAGTACAAAAGATCTTATAGCTATGGTTATATACAGTTTTAACAGTTTGTCCATTCTGGACGTACAACAAAAATGCATTGTTATATTCTAAAGTTTTTCATTATTCCATGAACGCAGGATCCGTAGAAACAATTATAAAAAATATTACTTCAATGAAGTGTGATGGAACTCTACAACTAGATTCCCTTATCCCCATCTACCATCGACCACCAGACAAAGGTACGGGATTCATGGTTGACATACCAATTACTTTGCTTCAAGCACTTTGCTTCAACTTTTGTGCGGACAACCAAAGAATGGAATTCCTTGCCGGCGCTTTCCATCAAGATGCTTATGTGGTGTGGTACCTTCTCTTAGAAATGTATTCGAAGATAACCTCTAAACTCCCACCGGCTCCATGTATGCAAACAGGAAAATAAAAAATAATAAATTATAAAAGACAACATTCTGTGTATTTATACAGATAAAGACAGTAAGTAGGTTAATATATAGTTTTAAATCTCGATAGGTACTTGTTATCACTACTAGTGTACCCCACAGTAACTATACCTATAGATTCATTAAGGTATATTTACCTATGTTAGTACCCATTAAAATTATTAATCATCATCATCATCCGCAGCCTGACTTAGCCCACTACTGGGCATAGGCCTCTCTATGCTATTTTCATTGCAAACGGTCTTGGGCTACCCTCATCCATTTAAGGCCCACGACGCTGACAATGTCGTCAACCCATCGTGTAACTGGACGTCCGACACTTCTCTTTCCAGTCCTCGGCCTATCAATCTTTTGCACCACCTGTCGTCACCACGTCTAGCCAGGTGCCCCGCCCAACTCCATTTGGGTTCCATTATTCGCTTTCCGACGTCTTGGACCTTGGTGCGTCCGAGATCTCGACATTAGGAACTCGATCTACAAGTTTGATGCCGAGCATGGCACGCTCCATGGCTCTCTCCATCTCTCTTGTACAGTCTCCTGCGTGAGAGTCCATGTCTCGGCACCGTGAGTCATGGTGGGCAGAACACACTGATTAAATAGACGGGTCTTCAGACATTGTGGTAAATCGACAGATTTGAAAATTAAAATTATTAGCATTGGTTATTTCTCTTATTCCATGTTAGACTGACAGGTGTAATTGCGTAAAAAATGTGCAATAATAATATAGCATTTACATTGGTCCTTGTAATTACGTAACTGACTAGTTATTGTAATTCTCATTGTGTAGATGTGTTTCTTTGCTAACAATTAACTATTAGATTAGTCGAAGTCAAAGGTTTCTGTCAGAAGGTATTTATTCATTCAGTTGATTTTCAAGGATCACTAGCTAGATGAATCTAGGTGCCATGAACTCGTACGTTTAGACATCTTGAAAGACATAATTTCAAAAACATTAAGACTAAATTAAAATCTCACTTCTTAGCTAATATAGAAGACTACCAATCTACACTAATCTACATCTACATCCACACTAATCTACACTAATCTACACTATCTACATCTACATCTACACTAATATTATAAAGAGGTAACATTTGTATTTTTGTATTTTTGTATTTTTGTATGTAACGAATAGGCTCAAAAACTACTGGTCCGATTTCAAAAATTCTTTCACCATTAGAATGCTACATTATCCCTGAGTAACATAGGCTATATTATATTTTCAAAAAAATCAGGGATCCTTACTAAAACTTCAATAATTTAACCCAAGGTGGAAAACAAAAACCTTACATCGCGTGCGCTGCGAAAACTATTGAAGAACAAAATAATGTACTACGATTTTGTAGAACACGTCATCATCTACAAAAAATGTCGCGACAGCATATGTCTAACTATTATAGTTATGTCACAATAAGTGTTCTTTTATTATAAAAAAATAATTGAAATGCCGCCGCTAGAAAAGGGTCTTTATTTGTACCTTGGTATTAATCCTTATCGAAATATCATTTCATATTCAAGACGGTTTCAATACCTATAGATTACTTCTTGAATTTTTCAAATCGGACATTCCATTCAAAAGATATGAAGAAATTAAAAATGTAAACGGGTCCACGGGTCACGCACGGGGTGCGATTTCACTCACTCAGGGAGAAGGGTGTGCAAATGTATAAAATAAGTAGACGCGAGGTTCGAACCCACGGTCTAAGTTTATCCTAAAATTTTCAAAAAATTTATGACCACCCATGCGAAGCTGGGACAGGCCGCTAGTCTACACTAATATTACTAGTAGTTCGCCCCGAACTGAGATCTCGTGATGCGACCCGACGAACGCATCAAAACTTTGAGTAGGTAGTAATCAGAGGCAAGTCCAAACATTAACTTGGTATGGTTACCAAGTTTCAACTCTATTGACCTATTTATTGAAGAGTTCCGTTGAACAGCCCTTGGCTGCATCATCAGACCTGGTCGTTGTCACCATTTTATGAGAACTGAGTACCTCCTTAATTTATTTCAAGAAAAAAAAATATGAAAAAGCAAAGGAACTGGCCGACCAGTAGAAAAACCTTGATGTCAACGAAACTCTTAGAGATGGGAGCTCTTGGATCGCTGGTTATCTTAATTTAGTTTTTATTATTTTATCTCAATAACCGAGCATCACAAAAAAAAAGTAAAAATTGTTTTGGGATGTCCAAACAAAGCCCTTTCATATGCCATGTAACTTGATTTTTTTATGTAACTTTTTTTATTTTTGCCCCCTTAAAAACCCCATATCTCAAAACCCCTTCATCCGATTTTACTTATATACTTACCAGTAAATTTCTCAAGTACAAGCTATCGACATATCAGATTTCATGCAGATCGGATCAACGGTTCTAAAGTTATCGCCAGACAAACATACATACATACATACATACATACATACATAAAATGCCAAATCGCCCAAGTTGAAACTAAGATCTTCGTTCGCTTCGCTCACTCGATCAATAAAGAGGAAACCTTTGTATTTTTGTATTTTTGTATGTAACGAATAGGCTCAAAAACTACTGGTCCGATTTCAAAAATTCTTTCACCATTAGAATGCTACATTATCCCTGAGTAACATAGGCTATATTATATTTTCAAAAAAATCAGGGATCCTTACTAAAACTTCAATAATGTAACCCAAGGTGGAAAACAAAAACCTTACATCGCGTGCGCTGCGAAAACTATTGAAGAACAAAATAATGTACTACGATTTTGTAGAACACGTCATCATCTACAAAAAATGTCGCGACAGCATATGTCTAACTATTATAGTTATGTCACAATAAGTGTTCTTTTATTATAAAAAATTAATTGAAATGCCTCCGCTAGAAAAGGGTCTTTATTTGTACCTTGGTATTAATCCTTATCCAAATAAATCATTTCATAATTAAGACGGTTTCAATACCTATCGATTACTTCTTAATTTTTTCAAATCGGACATTCCATTCAAAAGATATGACGAAATTAAAAATGTTAACGGGTCCACGGGTCACGCGCGGGTTGCGATTTCACTCACTCAAGGAGAAGCGCGTGCAAATGTATGAAATAAGTAGACGAGAGGCTCGAACCCACGGTCTAAGTTTATCCTAAAATGTTTAAAAAATTTATGACCACCCATGCGAAGCTGGGACAGGCCGCTAGTAATATTATTATAAAGAGGAAAGATTTGTATTTTTGTTGTTTTGTATGTAACGAATAGGCTCAAAAACCCCTGGTCCGATTTCAAAAATTCTTTCACAATTAGAATGCTACATTATCTCTGACTAACATAGGCTATATTATATTTTCAAAAAAATCAGGGATCCTTACTAAAACTCCAATAATGTAACCCAAGGTGGAAAACAAAAACCTTACATCGCGTGCGCTGCGAAAACTATTGAAGATAGAACAAAATAATGTACTACGATTTTGTAGAACACGTCATCACCTACAAAAAATATCGCGACAGCATATGTCTAACTATTATAGTTATGTCACAATAAGTGTTCTTTTATTATAAAAAAATAATTGAAATGCCTCCATTAGAAAAGGGTCTTTATTTGTACCTTGGTATTAATCCTTATCCAAATAAATCATTTCATAATTAAGACGGTTTCAATACCTATAGATTACTTCTTAAATTTTTCAAATCGGACATTCCATTCAAAAGATATGACGGAATTAGAAATGTTAACGGGTCCACGGGTCACGCGCGGGGTGCGATTTCACTCACTCAAGGAGAAGCGCGTGCAAATGTATGAAATAAGTAGACGCGAGGCTCGAACCCACGGTCTAAGTTTATCCTAAAATGTTCAAAAAATTTATGCGAAGCTGGGACAAGCCGCTAGTGTTGTAATATTTTCGTTCGCTATGCTCGTTCAGTCGATAAAATACACGCCTTTGTCTATGATTGCGTCACCTAGGAAAGAGAACAATAATCTTTATTGTCCTAATTTGTGGGAACTTGTGTTATCTGCTTGACCTACCCTTGTCAAGTTTAGATATCGCATCCTGTATTAGGTTAACAATAAATTATTCTAATTATGCTCAATAATATTGAATTTTCAACTTTGTAAGCTTTAAACAGTTACTTAGTAAAAAGATAAAACAACTAGCAAAGTGCAAACTTATAGTCATTATCATTACGTTAAACGTAATTTTATTAACTACTAGTAGTTCGCCCCGAACTGAGATCTCGTGATGCGACCCGACGAATGCACCAAAACTTTGAGTAGGTGGTAGTCAAAGGCAAGTCCAAACATTATGTTTGGACTTTTTTCTGACTACCGCCTACTAACTTGGTACGGTAACCAAGTTTCAACTCTATTGGCCTATTTATTGAAGAGTTCCGTTGAACAGACCTTGGCTCCATCATCAGACCTGGTCGTTGTCACCATTTTATGAGAACTGAGTACCTCCGTAATTTATTTCAAGAAAAAAAAATAAGAGTAAAAAGTAAAGTAACTGACCGACCAGTAGAAAAACCTTGATGCCAACGAAACTCTTAGAGATGGGAGCTCTTGGGTCGCTGGTTATCTTAATTTAACTTTTTTGTTGTATCTCAAAAACCGAGCGTCCCAGAAAAAAAGTAAAAATTGTTTTGGAATGTCCAAACAAAGCCCTTTCGTATGACATATAACTTGATTTTTTTAAGTCACTTTTTTTATTTTTGCCCCCTTAAAAAACCCCATATCTTAAAAACCCTTCATCTAATTTTACTCATATACTTACCAGTAAATTTCTCAAGTACAAGCTGTCGTCTTATCAAATTTCATGCAGATCGGATCAACGGTTCGAAAGTTATGGCCAGACAAACATACATACATACATACATACATACATACATACATAAAATGCCAAATCGCCCAAGTTGAAACTAGAATCTTCGTTCGCTTCGCTCACTCGATCAACAAGCTGGTGCCCGCGACTTCGTCTGCGCAGGATTTGTCACACAATATTTTTATAAATTGTAGCCTATGTGTTATTCTGATGTATAAGCTATATTATTGTAAAGTTTCATTAAAATCCATTCAGTAGTTTATACGTAAAAGAGTAACAAACATCCATCCATCCATACCTACCTACAAACTTTCGCGTTTATAATATTAGTAGGATAAGGTAAAACTTGCCTAATTAGTTTTAAAATGTATAAATATACCTAATAACGCCTCTGATCAGGGAAAACGTTTTAATTATAGGTATCAAAACAACAGATAATCTTACCGAACTACTGATATAATACTTTTGGTTTTTTCTACACTAATATTGTGGGCATTCGACAATATCAAAGAGATTGTATAACATTTTATTACTAACACACTTTTTTTTAAAGATTAGAGCGAACATAAAAATGATTGTGTAACCCAGACTCTTATGAGACTGGTGTTATCAGGAGAACCCACACACACACCCTCACGCACACCACACATACACACACAAACATACCAACACAATAAGTTATTCACTCACACCAGTAGGTATCATACTACACACATGCAGAAAGAAACTTACACACCTCACTACTAAGTCCGCTTTTTATTTGTTGAATTTTCTATATTTTATTCTTTCACTTCTTTTTTTTGTCTTAGTTTTCCTACATAAACACCTCGTTAAATTGTTTTTATCTTTCTATATATTATTATATTTCTATTACATTAGGGAGAATGCACTGTTGCATTTCTCCCTATTGCTTTAACACAGTTTTTAAAAAGTAAAACAGGAGATACTACTATTTTATTTTGTGCTCACGTTTTTTATGGAATTAAATTATTTAAAAGCTATAGTATTGTACTAGCAACAATTTTAATTTTATTAAATCTTTTGGTTAAGTCTATAATTAATCGAATAGAGTTTAACTTTCTACATTTATTTACAATTAATAACTGATCTTGTATGCATACCCCAATTATTGTATTAATTGCTTGATTTTCTGAATAAGGTTTATTATTATTATAAATATATGTATTTCAAAAAGTCAATGAGGACTTTACAAATCCATTTGAGCTGGTCTTAATTTTAGACCTCTGGGGTCTGAAATTTAGCTCAGCCATCTGTCAGGGTTAAAAAAGGAGTGTCGAAGTCTTTATACATAGAAATTTAGCAAATTAGTACGAAATTGCACGGGATTTCACTTGTTTGCTATATTTAACTTGTTCCAGCTTCGCGATGTGGTTTTGGCAAGGGTGCGTCTACCTCGAGCATTCTGAACGGGACCCTAGGAGCCATCAGACCTGGACGCTTGACCTTCATTCTTGGGCCCTCGGGAGCGGGGAAGAGCACGCTACTCAAAATAATAGCAGGCCGCAAGTATGAATAACTTTAACATACATACAAATATATTAAACTTGATACCACTTAGGTACTACATCTTTACAAAGAAAATATCGTTTCTTGAGACAGAAAAAAATATACCTGAAATTTTGTAGCGCACGTAGCACTAGGAGCGCGTTGAACTCTTTTCTGTTAGAATGTGCTTGGATCCATTTTTCATCACATTTCTGAAGAAATTATTGATCGAGTGAGCGAAGCGAACGAAGATCTTAGTTTCAACTTGGGCGATTTGGCATTTTATGTATGTATGTATGTATGTATGTTTGTCTGGCTATAACTTTAGAACCGTTGATCCGATCTGCATGAAATTTGATAAGTCGATAGCTTGTACTTGAGAAATTTACTGGTAAGTATATGAGAAAAATCGGATGAAGGGTTACTAAGATATGGGGTTTTTTAATGGGGCAAAATTAAAAAAAGTTACATAAAAATATCAAGTTACATGTCATATGAAAGGGCTTTGTTTGGACATTCCAAAACCATTTTTACTTTTTTTCTGGTACACCCACAGTGGTTCGTCCCGAACTGAGATCTCGTGATGTGACCCGACGAACGAACCAAAATGTTGAGTAGGTAGTCAGAGGCAAGTCCAAACATTATGTTTGGACGTTTTTCTTACTACCGCCTACTAACTTGGTACGGTAACCAAGTTTCAACTCTTTTGGCCTATTCATTGAAGAGTTCCGTTGAACAGACCTTGGCTCCATCATCAGATCTGGTCGTTGTCACCATTTTATGAGAACTGAGTACCTCCTTAATTTATTTCAAGAAAAAAAAAATAAGAAAAAGCAAAGGAACGGACCGACCAGTAGAAAAACCTTGATGCCAACGAAACTCTTAGAGATGGGAGCTCTTGGATCGCTGGTTATCTTAATTTAACTTTTTTGTTGTATCTCAAAAACCGAGCGTCCCAGAAAAAAAGTAAAAATTGTTTTGGAATGTCCAAACAAAGCCCTTTCGTATGACATGTATCTTGATTTTTTTATGTAACTTTTTTATTTGTGCCCCCTTAAAAAACCCCATATCTTAATAACCCTTCATTCGATTTTACTCATATACTTACCAGTAAATTTCTCAAGTACAAGCTATCGTCTTATCAAATTTCATGCAGATCGGATCAACGGTTCGAAAGTTATCGCCAGACAAACATACATACATACATACATACATTCATAAAATGCCAAATCGCCCAAGTTGGAACTAAGATCTTCGTTCGCTTCGCTCACTCGATCAATAACAGAGGCCAGGCGTCGCCAGAATTCTCTACTAGCTCATACGAACCAAGTCTGTTTCTACCGCCAAGCAGCGTTGCTGTTTCGGTTTGAAGTGTGTGGGTGCCGGTAATATTACAGACACAAACATATTTTATGCGTCAAGTTGCGAGGCAATGCTTTGTTATAGGTGATGGTTACCACTTAAATAATGTAGGCAATAATATGCAATTTCTATCAACAAGATTTATAAAAAACTAATACGAATTTACCTTATAATATGTGCATTCAAATTATTTCTGGTAAAAAAACAAACATGTTTTAGAAAATCTGGCGTAACCGGATCTTTGTTCGGTGGCGGCAGAAACGCAGTGTTGGTACCACAGAATACAACTCTGATTGACACCCTGACTGCTATGGAGACTTTGAGATTTGCTGCTGCTCTAAAGCTTCCTAATGATAACAAACGAGAACAGAATAATACGGTAAGTAAAGTAATGCAATACAGTGTTGAAAAATTCAGAACTCCAAAAAAAAAGGCTCCCCTGAATAGAGAAAAAATGAAACTTGAGTAGTAACCGGTAAAACCACAAAGAACACTTAATCATCCCACAGTTCAGCTGGTAGTAGCTCTGCCTTCTGCGCTGTAAGCCGCGGGTACGATCCTCACCAAGCGGATGAACCACCCAGGGGAAGAACATACTCAAACCTATCAGTTATATATGTATATGGTCCCCTTAGGATAGGATAGCTAGATCGTGCTTGCCGTCTAAAATGTCAACAAACACGGTTCTTTTTTTATTCGATTCGACATCATTCGATTTAGTTCGGTCGCTTTCCACGTAGGTACCTATGTTTAAAAGCAGTTCCTCTCTGGAGCTTCATTATTGTATTACATTTTCTACATTCTAACAAGAATCATACAAAAGAACGGTAGGAACCAAGCCGTAAGTTTGTTGCTATTCTAGCCTTGGTCGCATGGAACCTAGATTCACCTAGCTTTAAGGCGATTCAAAGTGATTCTTGTGATTCAACTGAACGAATACCTTTTGACTTAAACTTTGCTTACAGATAAAAACTGTTACGAAAGAGCTGGGCATCCACGAAGTCCTTCACACGAAGGCTGGCCGCCTGTCTGGCGGTGAGCGGAAACGGCTGACGATCGCCTGTGAGCTGCTGACCGACCCTTCAGTCATGCTGCTGGATGAACCTACCAGGTGCGTTAAGGCGATGACAAGAGCTAATGTACCTCACGCGTGGAACTGGCACCTAGATTCACCTGGTTTGAAGTCGTTTCAAAGTGATCCTTGTGATTTTATTGAATAAATACCTTTTGACTTTGACTTGCAAGTTTCGACATTTTGTAAGATATAAAATCACTACAAGTATTGATAAATAATTTGCTTTTCTAGTTTTCGTATTTATGCAAACTTTTGAGTAGGAAAACTAGTTTCGATCAAAATGAATGTTTTACTTACCTAACTGTGTGCAATGTGTGTGCACACAACTTGGTTTTTCACTCAATTTTACATTCAGTCAAAAAAGTTTCGGGAATGGATGATATTTTGTTTAAGGTTCCAAATTAAATATTTAGTTTTTTTGTTGTTGTTAGATTGGCACAACTGTTTTCCATTTTGGCGCGGAGTTTGAGTTGCATCTGTTATTTAGATTAAATACAGTGGTGTTTTTAGTTAGATCATAATTATCACGAGTTTGTTTTAAATTTTGCATCGCCAATGAAATTTCGTGTTCGGATCCTTAAAAATGTTACAGAAGGCTTTCCTTGAATCGACTTTATCAAAAACACGTGCTTATGAGTGCCAGATTTAGACAAAAGGCCAGATTTGTGGATAGAAAATTCTTGAATTTTGCACCACGATAATGCGCCTTTGCAAAATGCCATCATTGTGAACGAATTTTTTACCAAAATCTCAACAAATACTATCGAGCCTCAACTTTATTCACCGATATGGCTCCAGCAGTCGGCTGGAGCCATATCGGTATAACTCCATTTGAGTTCGGAAAAAAGAAAGAAGTCTAATGGATCACTTCGTGGTACCCGTTTTCATTCGGAAGAAAACATAATAGAATTCGCGGCGAGAACTGAACTCAATTCCAGAAAAAGCGTTTAAAAAATGATTTGATGATTAGATTATTCATTGGCGTACGTGTATCGTTTCTGAAGGAGCATACTTTGAATAAAAAAAAATTGTATTAATAACTAACATTTTGTGTATTTTTGATCGTTTCCCGGTACTGTCATAACAGAGTACCTAGTGTATCTTTCAAAATGTCAAAACGTGCTAGCGAGAGGTACATTAACAGTTGTCGTCGCCATAAGACGTAGTGGTATCCAGGTCGATTGGGGGACGCGGGAGGGACGGAAATATCACTGGGCCACGCGCAATCTCTATGCAACTTATTGCTTTGACAAATAAAATAAAGTTATTTAACAAAAATGTAAGCCCCTAACAAAATGAAGTCTTTTGAGTTACAGGGGAACATAAAATTCATTGCATAGTAAAAATTGCGATATACCAGAGAAGGGTGAGGTAGGCAAACTTTGTGATTACTTTAAGGCGAAGACAAGAGCTAATGTGACTCTCGCTCGCACGTTTCAACATGTTGAAAGATATAAAATCACTAAATTTAGTAGTAGTAGTTGAGTTTAGTGATTTTATATCTTTCAACATGTCGAAACGTGCGAGCGAGAAGTTGTTTGATAGTTGTCAGCTCCTTAATTAGTTCTCTTATCTGTGCTTTACTCGAACCAAGTTTGGTCAAGCAAAGCAAACTACTAATATTAGTTTTGCCGACAGAACACATAATTATCGTTATGCCTCTATTATTCGAGCGAATAACTTACTTGATGGTTTTTCCATTACCTACCATACTATTCTTTTACCAAACCGGATTATTACAATCCCAGACAGAATTTTAACAACTTATTATAACCAGTATTCTGATTAGTGATGAATTTAAAGAACCTAATGAAGGATATCAAGTTAAGGTAGGTCATTTAAATTCAGAGAAGAAGTTGAACCACTCGCGAATTAAGACTTTAATGCAGTTGATGCAGTTAAGTTCAAGGTATTATCTAATATTATTGATTGAGTGAGCGAATTGAACGAAAATCTCACAGTCAACTTGGGCGATTTGGCATTTTAAGCATGTATGTATGTATGTATGTTTGTCGGGCCATAACTTTCGAACCGTTACTCTGATCTGCATGAAATTTGGTAAGTCGATAGCTTGTACCTACTTGAAAATTTTACTGGTAAGTATATGAGTTAAATCGAATAACAAGTTTTTTTTATACAACTAGCTTATGGAACAAACAGATGACCCACCTGATGTTAAGTGGTAACCAAACAGTTGGTTGGTAGTCCAACTTGGTCTGAGCTACTTACTTGGTACGGTAACCAAGTTTCAACTCTATTGGCCTATTTATTGAGGAGCTCCGTTGAACAGACCTTGGCTCCATCATCAGACCTGGTCGTTTTCACCATTTTATGAGAACTGAGCACCTCCTTAATTTATTTCAAGAAAAAAAAATAAGAAAAAGTAAAGAAACTGGCCGACCAGTAGAAAAACCTTGATGTCAACGAAACTCAAATTTCATGCAGATTGGATCAACCCGATAAACATAATCTCATGACTATAATTTGATAGATAGTACAGCCTACATCAATATTGTAAGTAATCTAAAGACGAATCATCGATTTGATTTAACCTTCAACCATAGTGAATGTGGCTATACCCTATGCAGGGTCCATGAGATATTTACTTACTTAAACCTAAGAACTGTGTATGCACCTCAATATAAACATGTTTTAAGGGGCTGACCACCGTCAAACTGCTTGTCGCTTTTTTTTTTTGGAAAAAAAACAATACAATAGGTCAGTAAAAAAATAACATATAGAAACACATAAATCACATTAGTTTCCTCAATTAAATATTACAAAGTAGCAGTGAACAGAAATAGAATTACAAATAAATTGCTTAAAAAATAATTTGTAGGTAAGTTCCAATACTCAATTATTAAAAAATAATATTTTCAAATAGAAACAAAATAAAAGTTTATATCTGTTTGTCTAAAGGAGAAAGTTACTTATTTACCGGCAATGCTTAACATAACTTCTTGGCAATATTTGGGCAATGTTATATTAAAAACCTCTGATAAATCATCATTATAAACCTCGCATACTTACTCTATTCAAAAACATATTCCTTCTGTAATTCGTAACAGAAATGGGCGTCCATAAAGTTTTCTTTTTGCGGGAGGATAAACGGAGCAGTGGAAATAGAATAGAATAGAATAGAATAGAATAAAATTTTGGATTGTTCCCATCTGTCACCCATTTCTGTCACCTATAGGTGACGGATGGGAACAAAAAGTTCGATCCGTCACCTTTTCACCAGCTGGGTGACGGATCGAACTTTTTAAAATATTAAAAGTTCGATCCGTCACCCCTTTGCCAAATGGGGGACGGATCGAACTTTTTTAATCTTAAAAAGTTCGATCTGTCACCCTCCGTCACTTACAGAGAGACGGACATAAGTATTGATTTCTATCTGTTCACACATTGATTCGATTTGAAAGAAAGTTTGAGATAAGGTCATCAAAATTATAAGTCACAATAATATTTACCGCTGGTTTCTGAAAGCTCGATCAAAACTAATCGCATGTCAAGTCACTCGCCATTTCAGCTATTACATCGAATTAGATAGAGATAGCAAGTGACTTGACATGCGATTAGTTTTGATCGGGCTTTCAGAAACCGGTGGTCAGTCTTCTGATTTGACCTCATACAATCTGCTGTTTACCACCTTTGGTGTATATCAGATTCTCGAATAATGCAACATTCTGACCCGTTTTATTGATGATGATTTTTACGCACTAAGAACAATTGAACAGTGTGCATCCAAACCAACACGATGGTAGCTGAGTGTAGTTTTTACGAACTATAAATCTGCATTTATAGTTCGTAAAAACAATACAATAAGGTCGAAAATACAATGAAGCCGACTAGCCGTAGTTCGCTAACCATTTTAGTAAGACATAAACCAATTCTACAATACGCTATGATAACTAAGTATAGATTATAGATTTATAGTGATCCACGAAGCTTTGTTACATAAAATATTATGTTGTTATACTCTTTTTTAGCCTTATAATAAAATAACACTAAATATGAAAATAATTAATGAAGTCCCTTATAAAAAAATTATAGTGTGAGTGATGATCTCATTAATGCTACGTTTTTTTTATTACCTTTGCTTTCGTTCACTTCCAGTGCCTGTTTTTTCTACTCGGTATATTCAAACAATACAACTGTTAAAGTCCGCGGAAGCGAATGTACCAGTGTTTCAAGGCTAAGAACAAGATCTTTTTTTATTTGTTTCCTAAAACATTCGCTTAGATAAAAAAAAGCATTTGCATAGTTCTATTATCAGAAAAACTCCACATTCCATGCGCCCGATTTTGCCAAAAATGATTTGGATCAAAAATTACATGAAGTCAAACAAAATGTTATTGCATCTGAAGCAAGTAAAGCATCCCAGGAATTTACAAAGAAGCCGTGACTTCTATGAAAGATGAAGGACTTTTTTTATTTGATCGTCAAATAAAAAAAGTCTCAAAATATTATTAGTAATTTGTACAAAGCCCGGAAAGAAGCTAATAAAAGCTCTGCAAGTTAAAAAAAATTGTTTCATTCATGTGGAATAAGTAGTGATTCCTCCTAAATTTGAACTCTTTCTGTTAGCCGATTACAATAACGAAGGTTATAGAATATTTTTTCTGTGCTGAAGACATGAGAAACCTTTTGTGTCAATTGGAAGATTTTCTTAGTGATGGAACCTTCAAAATCTGCCCTGAACCATTACTACAGCTTACAGCTACATGCATGCAATGCATGCATGTAGCAATGCAATGCATGGATACTTTGGCTTTACCAACTACTGCAAAATGTGGGTATGTGCCAAATGTAGTGTTTGAACGTACCTCTGACTACCCCCTTTAGACGTCTTTAAAGAATCTCGAGTTAGAACTTGGTACTAAGAGATCTGTGGGAATATCTACTGTGCCTAGGGTTCAAACCTTCTACCCTGATACTCTGCTAGTGTAGGGGGGGACGGAACGAACTTTTTAAAATGTTAAAAGTTCGATCTGTCACCCCTTTGCCAATTGGGTGACAGATAGAACTTTTTCAATTTCAAAAAGTTCGATCCGTCACCTCTTTACTAAATGGGTGACAGATCGCACTTTTTATTCCCATCCGTCACCTATAGGTGACAGAATTGGGTGACGGATGGGAATAATCCAAAATTTTATTTAGCATACTAGTACAAAAAACACAAGCCTGAACATAACAAACATTAAGAACATTAAGGACAAAATTTTGAGCGGCTCAAGGGCCAACAGTGATAGGTTACTATACTAAAAAGGTTTTCAGCTCAGCATAAATGTTGGGTGTATGTATTAACACTCAACGCTGATTTTCAGCTGAAACCAAGGAGGGAAAAGGTAGTTAAGCAGTGACCGAAATACAACAACAACACGTTTATAAATAAGTTATACTAAACTGAAATAGATGTTTCCTAGCAAGAATGGTGAATCAACTTTATTGAGGTACTAGTGGCTTCCCGCGGCTTCGCACGCGTTGAAGTGGTGAGCCGTAATTGAGCCACAAACATCGTAACTTTCGCATTGATTTGTATATTATTAGGGTAGGATACCTACGCAGGTATATACCTATAGATACCTATAGGCGTACATTACCTATATTAGGTAGGTAGGTAGGTATAGGTACTGAGTTTAGCACAAACATGACAAATACAACAAAGACATTCTTATACGGAAAATATGTACTTATTTGTTCCTAGTTTCTACCCCAAAAACAAACGAAACGAAACAGCTTCACGACTTTGATCCCCAGGCACGGTAGATACCCTAAGATCTCTTCATCGTACCAACTCAAGATTCCCGTTTTAGAATGTTCCTTACAAACATTGACGCCTTGTTGTATCCTTTTAACTTGAGCTCAACGAAGGAGGGTAACGTTTTAGGGGTTGTTTTCGAAAATCAAACTGTATTTTTGTTATTTATCCACAGAACACATTTTCTTTAAGTTTTAAGTTAATTACACTACGCTTTAAAAATCTCCCATACAAACCTTGAAACTTTGTCAGTCTTTTGCACCCTTTGCAGGGGTGGTTTTAAAATATTGAAAACGTGATTTTAAATTATTTTACTTCAAGTTTTAAATCAATCGCACCACGCGTTAAAAAACTCCCATACAAACATTGACATCCCTTTGCACACTTATTAAGGGTGGTTTTAAAAAACTAAAAATGCCTTTCCTGTGTACTCCAAGTTTCAAGTTTGTAGGTTCAAGGAATACTATTTGTCATGCAAACGTTTTCAACCCTTTTACACCCTTAGGGGTTGAATTTCCAAAAACCTCTTCTTAGTACACCTCTACGCCATAAGACCTATATACTCTACAAATTTCAAGTCCCTAGGACCAGCGGTCAAAAACCTCCCATACAAACTTTTACATCCCTTTGCACACTTATTAAGGGTAGTTCTAAAAAACGAAAAATGCCTTTCCTATTTTTTGCCTTGGAGTACATGTACTCCAAGTTTCAAGTTTGTAGGTTCAAGGAATACTATTTTTCATGCAAACGGTTTCAACCCTTTTACACCCTTAGGGGTTGAATTTCCAAAAACCTCTTCTTAGTACATCTCTACGCCATAAGACCTATGTACTCTTCAAATTTAAGTCTCTAGGACCAGCGGTCAAAAAACTCCCATACAAACTTTTACATCCCTTTGCACACTTATCAAGGGTAGTTTTAAAAAACTTCAAATGCCTTTCCTATTTTTTTGCCTTGAAATATGAACACTCCAAGTTTCAAGTTTGTAGGTTCAAGGAATACTATTTCTCATACAAACGTTTTCATCCCTTTTTACACCCTTAGGGGTTGAATTTCCAAAAATACCTTCATAGTACACCTCTACGCCATAAGACTTCAAGTACTTTTCAAGTTTTAAGTCTCTAGGACCAGCGGTCAAAAAACTCCCATACATACTTTTACATCCCTTAGCACACTTATTAAGGGTAGTTTTAAAAAACTAAAAATGTATTTCCTACTTTTTTGTCTTGAAGTATATGTACTCCAAGTTTCAAGTTTGTAGGTTCAAGGAATACTACAATTTTTCATACAAACGTTTTCATCCCTTTTTACACCCTTAGGGGTTGAATTTCCAAAAATCCCTTCTTAGTACACCTCTACGCCATAAGACCTATGTACTCTTCAAATTTCAAGTCTCTAGGACCAGCGGTCAAAAAACTCCCATACATACTTTTACATCCCTTAGCACACTTATTAAGGGTAGTTTTAAAAAACTAAAAATGTATTTCCTACTTTTTTGTCTTGAAGTATATGTACTCCAAGTTTCAAGTTTGTAGGTTCAAGGAATACAATTTTTCATACAAACGTTTTCATCCCTTTTTACACCCTTAGGGGTTGAATTTCCAAAAATCCCTTCTTAGGACACCTCTACGCCATAAGACCTATGTACTCTTCAAATTTCAAGTCTCTAGGACCAGCGGTCAAAAAACTCCCATACATACTTTTACATCCCTTAGCACACTTATTAAGGGTAGTTTTAAAAAACTAAAAATGTATTTCCTATTTTTTTGTCTTGAAGTATATGTATTCCAAGTTTCAAGTTTGTAGGTTCAAGGAATACAATTTTTCATACAAACGTTTTCATCCCTTTTTACACCCTTAGGGGTTGAATTTCCAAAAATCCCTTCTTAGTACACCTCTACGCCATAAGACCTATGTACTCCTCAAATTTCAAGTCTCTAGGACCAGCGGTTTAGGCTGTGCGTTGTCTATATGTCAGTCAGTCAGTCAGTCAGTCAGTCAGTCAGTCAGTCAGTCAGGACTTTGATTCTTATAGTATTAGAGATAAGATTTTATAAAAAAACATTACCCTGGCATACCGACGGGCTTAGGCTAGGTAAACTTTCAGTAGAAATTGCTGGGTAACGGTATTTACAGTGTTTAAGAATTGTTTTTTGTATCCATTCAATTTCCTGAATGTGAATGTTGTATTGCGGATTCCAGACAGTGGATGCATAGTCAAGAATAGGTCTCACAAAACTATTATAAATAAAAGAAGTAATGTATTTGGATTGTGAAACTCTTTACCAACTCGTAAAATAAAGCCAAGCATACGGTATGCTTTAGTTGATATTGTATTAAAATGAAAGTTATATGTTAGTCTGTTATCAAGATAAACTCCTAGGTCTCTGACTACTGATTCTCTTGATATTTTCGTGTCATTTAGTTTATAGTCAAACATGATTGGTTTAATCTACAACATTTTGAAGAATATAAAATTACTGAATGTAAAACAAATTTTCCTGTCTATAAGTTAAACTAGTTATACCTACATATGTTTTATTAGGAAAACTTTTTTGGATCAAAGTGAAATGTCTGCTAAAACTTTGTAGGTAATGTTATTCTCCGAAACTTGCTTGTTTGCGTATTTTCATAACTTCCTTTAGTAATTTTATATCTTCAATAATGATGGAATAATGGAATGAGCGAGCGAGACCTACATGAGCGTTAGTCTAAGTCTTGAGCAATAAATGTGTTGATTTCAGTGGATTGGATGCAGTATCTTCAATGTCAGTAGCGCGCGCTCTCCTGACCATCGCCCGCAGTGGACGAACAGTCGCCTGCGTGGTCCACCAGCCGTCTTCCAAACTCTTCACCATGGCTGATGACGTCATAGTCCTCGCTGAGGGAAAGACGCTGTATGCTGGCTCTGTGGAGGATATACCGACCACGCTGGGCAAGGCTGGGTTCTCGTGTCCACAGTTTTACAATGTTGCTGACTTTTGTGAGTAGGTACCTAGAGTACCTTTTAGGGCGATGACAACTGCTAATGTAGCTCCCGCTCGCACATACTTTATTAAAAAAAAAACATTTTTCATCTACTAAAAGGTTTGCTTTACTAGTTTACGTAATTATGGAAAGCTTGTTTGGATCAGAATTATATTTATACTGTACAACTTGGTTGATTGCGATTTTTCATAAAAAAGTTATTTTATATCTTTCAAAATGTTGAAATGTGCCAGTGAGAGGTACATTAGCAGTTGTCATCGCCATAAATAAAAGTGACAAGTGCGAATCACAGTCAGTATGTGACTCGTTGACGTGGAGTCAGTCTCTGCCTTCTCTCTTAATCATATACCAGCCAAAGCAGACAACAATGTGCCATCTTGCTTGCCTTAATATAGTCACTAGCCAAAAGAGATTTGTTATTCATTTGAGTTGAGACGTTCACCTGCAGTTTTACCAGCAGGCATAGTACCTACCTAAATAGGTACCTAGACGTTTATGATGTAGTGGCCGTGTACCGGTTATAGTACAATTTTTAGGAACGCATTTGTACCTGCTATATTACCCATTACCACACCACATCGTGGAATTGAACTATAAAAGCAAAACTTGTTCTCGTGTTAAAGTCCTTGGGTTTAATATTTGTAGTCATAATAGTAGGTAAGGTACACACGGTTATAAATCAAGCTACAGAAAAAAAGACGCTTACTACAAGCACAGGGGCCTATATGCTCACTTCGAGCGAGATTATCTCACGGTGGAGATGACGTCATATCTCGTTCGTTAACTATTTATCCCCATTCTCACCATCTCACTCCCCAATTTTCTCATTCAAAGTTCATGCGAGACGCAACGTCAACGAGTTATTGAACGAGATATGACGTCATCTCCACCGTGAGATAATCTCGCTCGTGGTGAGCATAAGGCCCCCGATCTCGTTCAATAACTCGTTGACGTTGCGTCTCGCATGAACTTTGAATGAGAAAATTGGGGAGTAGGATGGTGAGAATGGGGATAAATAGTTATCGAACGAGATATGACGTCATCTCTACCGTGAGATAATCTTGCTCGAAGTGAGCATAAGGCCCCAGATAACGAGAATACTAGCACTCTAAGTAGGTATATAAGAGCGAGCAGTGTATACCCTGATGCGTGTTTGGGTGTACCTTCCTATGGGGTTATTCTACGTACACAGAAGTTGTGTATAAAGTGGTTCAAAGATATTTATTGTTAAGTGTTTTATTGAATACTAGTGGCTTCCCGCGGCTTCGCACGCGTTGAAGTGGTGAACCGTGATTGAACCACAAACATCCAAACATCGTAACTTTCGCATTGATTTGTATATTATTAGGGTAGGATTTTAAATACGTACTATTATTAGGGTAGGATTTTAAATACCTACGTAGGTATAAGGGATACCTATAGGCGTACATTACCTATATTAGGTAGGTAGGTATAGGTACTGAGTTTAGCACAAACATGACAAATACAACAAAGACAACCTTACACGGAAAATATGTACTTATTTGTTCCTAGTTTCTACCCCAAAAGCAAACGAAACGAAACAGCTTCACGACATTGATCCACAGGCACGGTAGATAGGTACCCTCAGATCTCTTCGTACCAACTCAAGATTCCCGTTTTTAGAACATTGACGCCTCGTTGTAGGTATTCTTTTTACTCGAGCGCAACGAAGGAGGGTAACGTCTTTATGTTATTTATCCACAGAACACATTTTCTTTTAGTTTGAAGTTAATTACACAGTTACAGTTAAAAATCTCCCATACAAACCTTGAAACTTTGCAGGGGTAGTTTTAAAATATTGAAAACGTGATTTTAAATTATTTATTGTGGAGTATATTTACTTCAAGTTTGAAATCAATCGCACTATGCGTTAAAAAACTCCCATACAAACTTTGACATCCCTTTGCACGCTTATTAAGGGTAGTTTTAAAAAAGCCTTTCCTATTTTTTTGCCTAAAAGTTCATATACTCCAAGTTTCAAGTTTGTAGGTTCAAGGTATACTATTTTTCATGCAAACGTTTTCAACCCTTTTACACCCCTTGGGGTTGAATTTCCAAAACCCTCTTCTTAGTACACCTCTACGTCATAAGACCTATGTACTCTTCAAATTTCAAGTCTCTAGGACCATCGGTCAAAAAACTCCCTTACAAACTTTTACATCCCTTTGCACACTTATTAAGGGTAGTTTAAAAAAACTAATAACGCCTTTCCTATTTTTTTGCTTTGAAGTATATGTACTCCAAGTTTCAAGTTTGTAGGTTCAAGGAATACAATTTTTCATACAAACGCTTTCATCCCTTTTTACACCCTTAGGGGTTGAATTTCCAAAAACCCTTTCTTAGTACACCTCTACGTCATAAGACCTATGTACTCTTCAAATTTCAAGTCTCTAGGACCATCGGTCAAAAAACTCCCTTACAAACTTTTACATCCCTTTGCACATTTATTAAGGGTAGTTTTACAAAACTAAAAATGCTTTTCCTATTTTTTTGCTTTGAAGTATATGTACTCCAAGTTTCAAGTTTGTAGGTTCAAGGAATACAATTTTTCATACAAACGCTTTCATCCCTTTTTACACCCTTAGGGGTTGAATTTTCAAAAACCCCTTCTTAGTACACCTCTACGTCATAAGACCTATGTACTCTTCAAATTTCAAGTCTCTAGGACCATCGGTCAAAAAACTCCCTTACAAACTTTTACATCCCTTTGCACATTTATTAAGGGTAGTTTTACAAAACTAAAAATGCCTTTCCTATTTTTTTGCTTTGAAGTATATGTACTCCATGTTTCAAGTTTGTAGGTTCAAGGAATACAATTTTTCATACAAACGCTTTCATCCCTTTTTACACCCTTAGGGGTTGAATTTTCAAAAACCCCTTCTTAGTACACCTCTACGTCATAAGACCTATGTACTCTTCAAATTTCAAGTCTCTAGGACCATCGGTCAAAAAACTCCCTTACAAACTTTTACATCCCTTTGCACATTTATTAAGGGTAGTTTTACAAAACTAAAAATGCCTTTTCTATTTTTTTGCTTTGAAGTATATGTACTCCAAGTTTCAAGTTTGTAGGTTCAAGGAATACAATTTTTCATACAAACGCTTTCATCCCTTTTTACACCCTTAGGGGTTGAATTTCCAAAAACCCCTTCATAGTACACCTCTACGTCATAAGACCTATGTACTCTTCAAATTTCAAGTCTCTAGGACCATCGGTCAAAAAACTCCCATACAAACTTTTACATCCCTTTGCACACTTATTAAGGGTAGTTTTAAAAAATTAAAAATGCCTTTCCTATTTTTTTGCTTTGAGGTATATGTTCTCCAAGTTTCAAGTTTGTAGGTTCAAGGAATACTATTTTTCATACAAACGTTTTCATCCCTTTTTACACCCTTAGGGGTTGAATTTCCAAAAATCCCTTCTTAGTGCACCTCTACGCCATAAGAGCTATGTACTCCTCAAATTTCAAGTCTCTAGGACCAGCGGTTTAGGCTGTGCGTTGTCTATATGTCAGTCAGTCAGTCAGTCAGTCAGTCAGTCAGTCAGGACTTTGAGTCTTATAGTATTAGAGATAATTTTTTACAACATTTATACTTTCAGTATTAGAAATAGCAAGCAATGAACATTCAGGCAACAAGGCCATTTTGGAAAGCGAAGCGAGCAGCTACGCGCACGAGATGAGCAAAATAGCAAAAAACGATGCTCAGAATAGGAATGGAAAAGGTTAGTTAATTTTTTTTTTGCTCATTAGTTTTACCCAGTTACATTATCATGTATCTGACTATATTTTTCTGTGTTATCAGTACCAGTACCTACCCCAAGTCTGAGTTTTGTTTACCATATTTCGTATTTCGTTTTTTATTACGTCAGGCTTTTTTTGTATGGAGACTCGTGAGTTCTCAGAACGCCTGATAGAGGCGCTTATTAAATCTACATTAAAACCTGTCGTTACGAAAACATAAATACGTAAAACGGTAAACAAAACTCAGGCTTGAGGTAGGTAAATACTAAGTACTGCTTTTGTTTATCAATATTATCTGTGTAAATCGTATTTACATCTCTCATGTTCGGTAAGTAGGTTCTTATTACCTCCTAATGGGGCTTGTAGGTGACTAATTAGCGCTCTAGTCTAATAATGTAGCTAGAAAAGCCCTAGGGCGGTAAGTAATTTAAAAAAAACACTTCTTTCTTTCAAAAAGTTCGTTCACATCTAACCATCATACTGGCAATAGACATCATGCATTCAGCCCATGGAGGTATTTTCAGCCCAATGACCAAAGAGGTCGCTTTGCTATTCAGCCTTATCTTCGTGTGAGTATAATAGTCATCAATTTTAAATAACGAAAGGCGAAGCTCAATTTCGATCTTGAAAAAAAAAAGTTCTTTACTTGATTCTTTTTAATGAAAAAAGGCGGGAATAGATAACTTTTACTTTAAATTATTGTTTATTCTTGTAATGCCGGTTATTTTCTACTTACCTCACAATCGAGATGTAAAGCAGAATAGTTAAGTTAGCTTGGGTGTAAGCAACAATTGCACCCTCGAACTATAGAATTAATGAAGAAAGCAATTGAGTTTTAAATAATTCCAGCAGTGTCTCCTGAAGCAGAAGCATTGCTGACTTCGTACAAGGCGCCGCGGGTGGACTACCTGGCCAGCTACTGGCAGCAGTTCTGTGCGCTGCTGTGGCGGAGCTGTGTGGGCACTATCAGGGATGTGCATCTCACGCAGGTGAGGTTCAATGCTCGTTTACGGAGAGTCAAAGTCAAAGTCTCTCTTCTCTTGTCGTGTTGTTTGAGAGTACTGGCATCGTGCACATAAGTTTTTGAACAGAAAAACTCATTGGTGCAATACAGGTTTCGAACCCGCGACCTTAGGATCGGAAGGCGGGGCCGCTACCACTAGACCACCAGTGCTACTATAATTGTGCCAAATATGAAATATCTTTTTTTTTATGCTCTTTTGGGAAAGGTATATGTGAATACAACTGAATAGTTGAATCACAAGGATCACTTTGAAACGTCTTAAAGCTAGGTGAATCCAGGTATCTACCAGTTCCACGCGACCAAACCTAGAAAAAAGAAAACAAACTTACGTATCGCTTACTCTTAGGTACGCTTGTCAATCTTGTTTGCCGAGTACTCTCAACACTAGTGTTAAGATGATTTATGACTGAGTTTGGAGCGAGTGTTTAAAGCGACTATAGGCAATGCTTTGTTATAGGTGATGGTTACCACTTGGCCATCTGCTTGTGCCATCAGCATGTATTATAAAAAAAAAAACTTGCTACAGGCACATGAGTGGACGTTTATATTTCCAGATCCGTGTAATCTCACACCTGCTGGTAGCGTTACTGCTGGGAACACTGTACAACGGATCCGGTGCTGAAGCCAACCGCGTCATGTCCAACACAGGCTGCATCTTCTTCTTCTTGCTGTTTCTCTTTTTCTCAAACGCCATGCCTACTATTCATACTTGTAAGTTTGACTATTTAGCTAATATTTATTCTAATTCTAATTCATGGTGGGGGAATTAGATCTGCACCGACGCCCATGGGGTAGGTATATTGTGCATTATCCACCTGGTAACCGATCCCCAGCCAGCCCAACTCCTTAAAGTAGCGGAGAAGGACCTTGGGTTGATGGCAGCCATTATTCTATGACCGATTATATAAGTACACTAGCTCTTACCCGAGGCTTTGCTCGCTCACGTTTACTTTACAGGCAACATCTTTAATAAAAAAAAATGTTTTTTTTCCCCATGGAACAATCTTGAGCCACGTAATTTTGTCAGAAGAAACAGGTACTAACTGACTACTTGAAGTTCCTGCCTCTTCGATTGTTTGTATAAAATATAAAAAAATAAAAGTAAAAAAAAGTCGGGATAAAAAGTATCCTATGTCCGTCTCCTGGTTCTAAACTACCTCCCCACCAATTTTCTGCCAAATCGGTTCAGCCGTTCTTGAGTTATAAATATAGAAGAAGATATGACCTTCTTAACTAACTAAAATAAACAAAATTTCAAGATAAGAATGAATGATACATACGTTATTGTGTTGCCTTTTCACTCAAAAGCGATCTCTTCCAGGAAACCTTTACGCCAGTAATAGGTTAGGTAAGTATACATTTTTGTATGACTTTATTTTTGAGGTAATTATGATATCCTATATCACCAAAGACTAAGAGGTCAGACCAAGCGCTGGAATACTTTGACGTGTTGAAAGTTTGAAAGCATCGTTTACTAAATTCCTATGCAAAAGTAAAATTAATATTGTCTCAGAAATTTCCAACACCCCTGATAGGTACTACTTGCGTAAGTAGGGCAAGGTCAAGGAGCGCGCGGCGTCGCTCACACTAAGAGCCAATTCAGACTAGCGTTTTATACGCGCGTATGAGCTCGTTTTTGGAAGCGCATGTAGGCGCGTATAGGCGCGCCTTTTGTCACACACTCGACTCGTACGAGCGTTGACGCGCTTCTAAGCTCGTATAAGTGCATTTTTTTCGTCGTCGTCAGAATCCATGTTGATACTGACACGACACCACCGGTTCGAGCGAACACGCTGAAATATGCCCGTTTACGCGAGTATGGTTTTTAGAAACGCGTAATGTAGCGCGCGTATAAGCGCGTATGCTGAAACGACCGTATACGCGCAAAAAAATACGCTAGTCTGAAACCGCTCTTAGACGTACCATTTTAAAGATATAAAGTAGGTAGCTACGTAATTATGTTGAAGTAGGTTCGTAATTATGTTTAAGTAAGTACCTATTACATAGTAAGGGTACCGGTAGAGGTACAGGTACAGGTTCAGGTACGGGTACGGGTACGGGTACGGGTACGGGTACGGGTACGGGTACGGGTACGGGTACGGGTACGGGTACGGGTACGGGTACAGGTACAGGTACAGGTACAGGTACAGGTACATGTACAGGTACAGGTACAGGTACAGGTACAGGTACAGGTACAGGTACAGGTACAGGTACAGGTACAGGTACAGGTACAGGTACAGGTACAGGTACAGGTACAGGTACAGGTACAGGTACAGGTACAGGTACAGGTACAGGTACAGGTACATACCTAGTTCCTAAAAGATATTGTTTGTTTTTCAGTCCCTGTTGAGGCAACGGTTATTCTCCAGGAACATCTGAATAAGTGGTATTCCCTGATTACGTACTGCGCTTCCAAAATCATCGTTGATTTGCCAATACAAGTAAGTCTATTGTGCAAACGCGCAAAATTATTATTGTACATCGAAGAAATACCTTTGTTTTGAAAATTACCGATAAACAATACGATAAGATAAATGATTGTTTAGCAAACCTGTACCTGCTCTAAGTCTGAGTTTTGTTTTTGTAGTGAGACTCGATGAGCGTGCTGAGAACTCGAGAGTCTCCATACAAAAACGGCCTGAGGGCTTAATACGAGTTTAGTGCCGATCGTCGATCATTACGATACACCGAATTGTCTATGAAAAAAAACAGGTTCTAAAAGAATACGCTAGATGCCGTTGATTTATTTTCATAGAAAATTCGGTATATCGTAACGATCGACGATCGGCACTAAACTCGTAATAAGCCCTCTGACGATAAGGAAAACGAAAAACGAAAAATAAAAGTCAGACTTGGGGTACCCCAAGTATGAGTTTGGTTTACCATATTTGGTTTTTCGTTTTTCGTTTATGTTCCGTGTTCATTGCGGGTTTTGTATGAAGATGCGATCGAGATACCGATGCGGAACTATTAAGTTCTACTACTAATTAAGTTGGCAAACAAAACTCAAAAACCAAATAATTGTAAACAAAACATAGGGGGGGTACAGATGTAAGGAAAAAAGGTTTGCTAGACAAAACTCAGACTTGGAGGGGTACATTGCGGGCGACTTTACTTAGGTACTTACCTACTATAGGTAAAGTGCATCGGCATAAGACCTTTCATCCATTTTCAGTTACTATGCGCCACCGTGTTTCTCTTCCCCGCGTGGTACCTGACGTCTCAGCCGATGGAGCCGCACCGGATGGCCATGGCTTGGCTAATCTGCGTGCTCATCACGATCCTGGCTCAGACCTTCGGCCTGGTCGTTGGCGCTGCTTTCGATATAAAGGTATCATCTAATATTAATGTTTAAAATTAAAAATAACAGCAATAGTAAGTAAGTTTTAAGAGTAGTAGAGCTCTTTGTGAAGGGCTCGTCCGGGGAAGTACACTAACACCACGCCTTTTCTGCCGCCAAGCAGCAAACGCTGTGTTTCGGTTTGAAGAGTGTGGTTGCCGGTGTAATTACAGGCACATGAGGCTTAACATCTGTATGCCTCAAGTTGATGGACGCAGGGCAGTGCATCTTAGGGCACGTTCCTATCGTGCATGACTTACGAGGCAGTGCTTTG
Source organism: Chloroclysta siterata (assembly GCA_932294275.1). Lineage (NCBI taxonomy): Eukaryota > Metazoa > Arthropoda > Insecta > Lepidoptera > Geometridae > Chloroclysta > Chloroclysta siterata. The sequence goes on along the minus strand of OW028604.1, from coordinate 14,995,861 downwards.
TTATAGGTGATGGTTGCCACTTAACATCAGGTGGGCCATCTGCTAGTTGTATAAAAAAAACAGTCACGGAGATATTCCCTCAGATATTTTAGTAGCAAGTACGAACTCCAGATTCTTTGAGGACGAAGGGGAAGGGGGCTGAAGGGGGGTAGTCAGAGGTAGTTTAAGGTGATGGATACTTTATTGCACACCAGTTGGCGGATTTACATTTTTGCCGCCAGTAGGCTATCCATGCCGCCCCTACTGACCTCTACAATTTAATACCCTAGTTTACAATCATATTTATTTAAAAAAATAACAATGAAATTGTATCTTTATGATTTGTCCTCATTGCACCACCTTTTTCCGTTATTAGTATGATTGTGATGTGAATAAGGGGATCAATATATTGTCAGTTCCTTTTCCAAAAGCTCAATCTTATAATTAGAAGGTACATGTTGAGCTTAACATAAATAAATAAATAAATAAATATTGGTGGACATTCCACACAGCACTGTCTCGCCCCAAACTAAGCCAAAGCTTGTGATATGGGAACAAGATAGCTGATATATTACTTACATACTTTTTTTTGTATGTATTTAACATACTTATAATATTATATAACACCCAGACAGAGAACAAACATCTATGTTCATCACACAAATGTTTGTTCTGTGTGGGGATCGAACCCACGGCCTACGGCGCAGAAGGCAGAGCTACTACCAACTGAGCTGTGAAGGCTGTCAAACATAGGTAGGTTATACCTGCCTACCAAAAACAAGATATAGATATACATAAGAAAAAATTGCCTAATTCGCCCTAGGCCTACTAGCCTGCTGGTAAATCCGCTACTGTTACACCACATAAGATTTACACATAAAAGAACCGAAAAACAACAAAGTGGATTACATTGGGTGGTCTTATCGCTAAAAGCTATTTCTTCCAGACAAATTGGTAGGAACTGGGATGGACTAGATTGGACAAGAGCTAACGGTCTAAGTTTATCCTAAAACGTTGAAAAAAATTATGTCCACCCATGCGAAGCTGGGACAGGCCGCTAGTAAATTATATTTACGTCTCGTAGGGAGAAAAAGTATAGGTACCATTTTCAATTCAATCTTTTTTTTAATTTTAAATTATTAAATTTTTGTAGGAACTACTAATGCACGCACAATGTATTACGTTTCGTAGTAGTCAACCCAGGGAAATGTCACATAGGGCACGTAGAACCGCGGTAGACGTGCTTTGGAGATAATGTTATTCTGTTGGTGTGCTTGCTCGTCACAATTTTCATGAAAAAAATGTTATAGTCACCTCAAGGTTAAACGTTCAAGAGTCGTAAAAATAATATTATAAGATCTTTAAAAAAATGCTACAATGTAAATCAAGCCGTTTTAAATTTTAAGCAGTTAGAATCTCTGCTTTAGTCGCGAGGAACTGGCGCTGGTTACACCTAGTTTATAAGACGTTTCCAAGTGATCCTTGTGATTGTACTGAATAAAGATTTTGATTAGACTCATCTTATTTTTTCAGCTTGGTCTCTTCGTGATCCCAGCAGCCAACATTCCAATGCTTATGTTCTCGGAATTTTTCATCCCCTACCACGAGATGCCCGCATTCCTCCGCCCTTTCGCGTCAATCTCCTACTTTAGGTACGCTTTCGACGCTTTCCTGCAGGCGGTGTACGGCTTCAACAGATCTCGGCTTGAATGCAAAGCTGAATTTTGTATGTTTAAGAATCCTGACCAGTATTTGAAATATCTAGGACTTACCTTAGACATCCAGACAGATATTATAGTACTCTCCGTTTGGATAGTTTTGTTGCAATTTTTGCTGATATTTGTATTGTACTATAGAGTTTTTCGAGCGTGTAGATAAGGCTTTAGAACTTACCAGTTATAAAAATAATATTTTTATGGAATGCATTTTGATCATGACAATGTCTTTGAATGAGATTTGGAATTGTAAGTACATTGGATATCAGATACAACTAATGCTACATTACGATAGAGTTTAGAAATTATTATATGGTGGCTAGATTATTGTAAATATAGCATAGGTTTTATTTTAAGATGGCTTACGCTTACTAGAAACATTTAGGCCCAGTTTCACCATGCTCTGTTAGTTACTAATCAAGGATTAACAGGCCGTTAAATCTAACCTTAGATGTCAAACGCGTACATTTTGTCATTTTTAACGGCCGTTTAATCCTTTGTTAATCTAACAGAGCATGGTGAAACCGGCCCTTAGACTATTAAACCCGCTCTAATAAAGAAACGAATCTTAATGGCGCGCTAATCATTACCTCTCACTCACACACTATTGTTGACTATATTAACCTTTCACTCGCACTCGTGAGATTTAAATTAGCGATCCGTTTCTTTTTAGAGCGGTTTTATACAGTAACTGTGAGTTTCCACTGACGAAACATGAACACGAAAACATGTAAACTCTGTTTTTGTGTATCGAAGAAATTTTTGCGCAACATGTTTTGAAGTTTCATACCTATATAGCTAATCCTTAGATCTCTCATAGAATTTAACACTATTCTACGTCTATTCTAAAGCCCGGACTCCACCGCGAGCGGAGCGGATCCATTAGGGACTCCGTTTATCTCGCAAGAATAAACTGCATACTTGTATTTCCACCAACAAATAGTCGAGCGGAAAGGACTAAGCGAGCAGAAAGTGTCGAAATGAACTCGCTCAGCTCTTTTTCCTTTTGCAGAGGAAGTCAAAAGATAAAACTCTTTGTTGGTGGAAATGTAAATCTATTTCATTGAAAAGGAGTCCGTTTCGCTAACCATTTCTCGCTCATTAACCTTTCGCCTAGACCGGGCTTTAGCTTTGACAAATTGTATTTTCGAAAAACGAAAACTGAATTATCGAATGCGAAATCTTAAATTGGAAAATATAAGTTGTCCTAAGTCAGAATAGACCAACAAGTTGTACGATGTGTTTCATTGACATGTTGCAACGTATTAAGTTAGTGTACAATCATGTACAGCTTGGCAAAAAAAGACTAGAAAGTAATAGAGGCGCCACTTTCGACGTTCACTCACGCGGTCTTGCTCACACTTGTGCGAAACATCCGCATGAGAATAGTAGAGCTCTTTGTGAAGGGCTCGTCCGGGGAAGTACTACCATCACGCCTTTTTCTGCCGCCAAGCAGCAACGCTGTGTTTCGGTTTGAAGAGTGTGGTTGCCGGTGTACCTAATTACAGGCACATGAGGCTTAACATCTGTATGCCTCAAGTTAATGAACGCAGGGCAGTGCATCGTAGGGTACGTTCCTATCGTGCGTGACTTACGAGGCAATGCTTTGTTATAGGTGATGGTTACCACTTAAATCAGGTGGGCCATCTTGTTCCATCAGCTAGTTGAATAAAAAAAAGTCAAATTAGTTCCGTTTCTAGACTTTTTTGACAAGCTATAGGCAATGTTTTTGGTGCAAGCCCACAGTTAGAAATGATTTTATTGTACATGACATGAATTATTGAGATGAGATTCGTGATCTAAATTAGAATTAAGAACGTATTGTAAAAAGGAAAGACTGTGTATTGACTACATATATACGGAAAATAGGATCATTCCATTCCTTGAATTAAGTTTAATTGTTAGAATAATACAATATAAATATGTTATATCCATATTCTAACTAATCTGTGATAAGCCATAAAACTAAGATTGACAATGAAACAATATATATATTTTTTATACAATTTGTATATTTCGTGTACTTTTTTTACGTCAAATTTAAAATAATAAGTTGTTCGGTACTTTATACCATTTTTTAATATAATTAGACCAAAAGTCAAGACATAATAAATTTGTGAGATAACATCGTTACAATGTCGTAAATAAAAACTCTTAAATTTAAAGCTATTTACATACAATTTTAAAAAATAATATACAACGGGTCCTAACGAGGCAGTATACAATACAGTAGTTAAGATAGATAACTTAAGTGTAAGTATAAGAATACTTTAAAATCACTTGGTATAACGCTATAGACTAGACACAAACGACTAATTAATTAATGTACTCTTAGGTACTACAATAAAGCATATCGAGCGACTATTGAAGCAAAGATACATGAAGTTCCTTTACCTAAGTACATATTGATAAAGAAAACATAAAAACAGCAGATAATGCCTCTCCAAAAATACATTTTCGATTTCTATTACGAGTATCTAAATAAATACATCCAGGACGAAGTAATAAGCTTTGGTAAATATTCTCAAAATCTAACGAAATAAATTATCAAAAAAGCAGCCTAAGCGATCCGCTGGAACATACACTTAGTTACATCTCGAACGATTAATAGTACGATAGTAATATTATTTATAAAGATCTGTAGAACTATTGGCATCTCTTACAAATGCGTAATGATACTGACGGAGCTAATAAGTAAAGATTAAGTTACGTTTATAGGACTTAGTGCTTCTAGTCGTGTCACTAGTATCTTTCGGAACAGTGTGGTGAAAGTTTTAAAGTACGCCTCAAAGAGGCTCCTTTCGAGCACGAATTTAGTGTTCAATTGTGTTCTTGGTTTTGAAATTGAATTCAGTACATACTTACTTTTAAGTTTAAATTAATAAATGTGCGTGAAAAAAGGGGTTTTATATTGATATTTATTACATATTTAATGACTGTTAATAAATGCAGTTACTATAAATCGTTAGTTAAACTTGTAGATATAGGTAACTCAAATTAAACATACTTATACTGAGCCTTATTAAGTTATCAAGTATACAATTTCAAGATATTACAAAAATAATCACTTTCATTACACCCACAGCCTAGTCACATTTAGGTATATTTTTTTCTCTCTCAGATTTTATACGTAAGGTTAGAAAGAGAAAAAAAATACAATTTATAAATGATTAATGACAATTGTATATTGATTAATTTGGAAATGCAAGTTACATCATTCGAGAGTATTCTGGTTATTTGTAAAATTCGCAAAAACTGGTAGGAACATTGTGTTTTTTTGCTCGATCATGTTTATATACAAATTATAAGGCCAAATGGAAAACTTGCGCAGTGGACATGGTCTGAAGACATCAGGTTATCTTCTATTTCTATCAGTTTTTCTCATAAAAATAAACTTTTGTTAACATATATTGATATAATATATAGGTATTGAATGATACAATATATCAATATATTGTCAATATATATATATTATAAATTATAAATCAATATATAACTTAACTTAGATATATATTATATAAACTTAATTAACAATAACAATATAACTGAAAAACTAGACAAACTGTTTATATTACAGAGAGATAATTTACTATTTCAGTTTGCGCATTGTACAAACAACAAGAAACACGAAGACGGAATAATATAAAACATTCGTTTTGGAATGTCTTGAATGGTCTAATCTTTGGTGATTAATACTCACGTTTTTCACACAGCAGTACCCAATATTTTCTGCTTCAAAAGAGCCACAAAAAAAAATAACTAAGCGCAGTTACGTTCGGAAACCTGTCATTACTGGCATCAATTTGATCGAAGCTCATAGTCACATGTTCTACTTAAATTATTTAATTACGCAGGCAACTCATTTAACTTTGTCAATCGTCTGAAAAAAAGAAAAAAAATGCTTGAAAAAATGCAACTTTCGCCACTAAAGATAATTTCAATCAAAGCTTTTTTAATAAAAAGATGTACCCATTCGTTGGTAAATAGTTAAAATAAAAACCGGCCAAGTGCGAGTCGGACTTGCGCACGTAGGGTTCCGTACCATTATTGATCGAGTGAGCGAAGCGAACGAAGATCTTAGTTTCAACTTGGGCGATTTGGCATTTTATGTATGTATGTATGTATGTATGTATGTATGTATGTATGTTTGTCTGGCGATAACTTTAGAACCGTTGATCCGATCTGCATGAAATTTGATATGTCGATAGCTTGTACTTGAGAAATTTACTGGTAAGTATATGAGTAAAATCGGATGAAGGGTTTTTGAGATATGGGGATTCTTAAGGGGGCAAAAATAAAAAAAGTGACATAAAAAAAACAAGTTACATGTCATATGAAAGGGCTTTGTTTGGACATTCCAAAACAATTTTTACTTTTTTTTTGGGACGCACGGTTTTTGAGATAAAACGAAAAAAGTTAAATTAAAATAACCAGCGATCCAAGAGCTCCCTAAGAGTTTATCTCTAAGAGTTTCGTTGACATCAAGGTTTTTCTACTGGTCGGTCAGTTCCTCTGCTTTTTCTTATTTTTTTTTCTTGAAATAAATTAAGGAGGTACTCAGTTCTCATAAAATGGTGGCGACGACCAGGTCTGATGATGGAGCCAAGGTCTGTTCAACGGAACTCTTCAATAAATAGGCCAATAGAGTTGAAACTTGGTAACCATACCAAGTTAGTAGGCGGTAGTCAGAAAAAAGTCCAAAGATAATGTTTGGACTTGCCTCTGACTACTACGTAAGTACTCAACGTTTTGATGGGTTCGTCGGGTCGCATCACGAGATCTCAGTTCGGGGCGAACTACTAGTCTATAAAAGCGGCAAAAAAATCACGTATGTTGTTGCAGCGTGAATAGCGGCAACATAAATACATCATCTGTGAAAATTTCAACTGTCTAACTATCACGGTTCATGAGATACAACCTGTTGAAAGACGGGCAGACAGATAGACAGACAGACGGACGGACAGCGGAGTCTTAGTAATAAAGTCCCGTTTTACACTTTAGGTACGGAACCCTAAAAATCAAGATCACCAAATACCATAAGAATTACAGCTTCCTAGGAGTTAATTTAGAGCACCACGTTAACACGAGAGCCGGTAGCGCAGTGGGTTAGCGCATCCCCGTATTAAGGGGAGGGTCGTGGGTTCATATCTTACCCTATTCCTAAGGATATTATGGATAAACATCTGAGCATTTAGTAGTTTTCGAGTAGTTTTTTTACCTGCAGTAGTCAGCCGGCAAACTCAACGTCTTGTACCACAAGAGTATCGATAGAGGAACGCTCCACGTCCGAAGCGGTCCGAAACAGAACGCCATCGTCCCATACTCCAGCCAGAAGAAATACGCCAATAGAAACTGCATCGACAGCAAACATATAAAGGGCAAATTCTTTATGAACTTCTTGACGCCTCTAACGTTGCTCGCAAACAAGTGGTTGTCTAAGCAATGCGCCAATACCACCACCAGCGGTATGTGAACAAACATCAGCTGCACACTCCCGTACATGTACGTAAAAGGCTCCGGTAGGTACGCTCCTTTAATCAGTATCCCCCAAGCGAAAACCACTCCTATGTACCCGTCGATAAGCTCGCCAATCGCCCACGGCCCGAAGGGGATATACAACACATAGAGCACTATGGGGTAGAAAATACGGTCTATTTTGGTTAACAACCAGACGCGTCTCAGTACGTAGTTGCCAATTCTTCTGCGGAACTTTGGTGGGTGTTTCTGTAGTCTTAGAATGACTAGAGGTAGCACGTTTACGAGCAGTAAAGTTCCGAATATTATCTGAAACTGTAGAAAATTGATTATTAAACTGACTCATAGAAATATTTTAAAACGAATGTCACTAAATTGAGTAGAAGAGCTCTTTGTGAAGGGCTAGTCCGGGGAGGTAGTACCACCACGTCTTTTTCTGCAAACAGCGTTGCTGTGTTTCGGTTTGAAGAGTGTGGTTGCCGGTGTTATTACAGGCACATCAGACTTAACATCTGTATGCCTCAAGCTGATGGACGCAGGGCAGTGCATCGTAGGGCACGTTCCTATCGTGCGTGGCTTGCGAGGCAATGCTTTGTTATAGGTGAGCAAACATTGGCCACACTGGTAATGCAACACCGCGACGCTTTACCAATGCAGTCATAGGATAGGTAGATAGGTAATTATTCATACCACAGTCCCAGCATCCAGCATGAGCAGAATCCTTGGAGTAATATCAAAACTGAGCAAGGAGCCGTCCAAAGCAAAGGCGTGTTCCACAGTAGCCTCTTTCTCATGTTCATCAGTGACCACAACATGTAAATAGTGTATGCCGGACCTGAATAAATGTGGCAGCCATTCGCACACATACAAAGGACCTTCAGTGTGCCTGCATTCCATCCAGCTTTGCAAATCAAAAGATATTTTCACTGTCTCTATTTTTACATCACTAAAAGCAAGTATCCTTATATGGGTAGACTCTGGTATCAAATGCAGGGGCTCCCGACCGGGCATGGCATACCTGGCGTGCTTCGGATTAGTGACCAACACCACAGGCCATTGGTTATGCTTCTGATCGACAAAGGAGAAATGGCCGTGGTCTATCGCAGCAAGGCGATACATTCTATTGTCCTTCCAGTCTCCTAATTCAAGCTCTAAGAACCCTTTTTTGTGTTTTGTATACATGTTCGGTGCGAGACCGCCCATTGAATGTAAATGGCCACAGACATAGACTTGTGATGCGCGAGTGCTTCCTATGAGCTGGCGAATGTTCAATTTTTGCGAGTCGTTCTCTAGAGATAATATGCATGAAGTTGGGTAATGTCCGAACCACACAATGTGATCTGCTTTAGCTTCTGCTTCAGACTTCAGTCTCTGAACATTCTGTTGCTCTTTGAGATCCAAAATACCGATGAAATTGAAAGGTCTTCTTAAACCTGGGTCGGGGCAGGCGTCTATGCCTAAGAAAGCCACACTGACGCCATTTTTTTCTTCGAAATGGACATAGGACTTTGCATGTTTAGCACCTTGAACTGAGAAGTTTCTGAAATAGTTCTCTTGGGAGTTCAATGTCCTTATATTGAAGTTATCTGAAAATTGATAACAAACATGGATTTATTCAAGGGCATTCAGATAAATGCTAGGTATTTACTTTAGGAATAATGTCAAATAAATTCTTTATAATATTCTATGTTTTATATTTCTGTTATAAATATATTACAGATTTCTAAACTAAAATTATGGATTTATTTACAAAATATAGTATTTTTGGCTCACCGTGGTTTCCTCTAATATCCAACCAAACTGTCTCCTCAGTAACCCCAGACTCCTTGATGATATTGTGGTAATACACCCACTCCGTCTTAACCTGAGAGCTCCCCAAATTGTCTTTGGCCTTTGCATCGGTCAAGTCACCAGTAGCCAGTACAAGAGTAGGCTTAATTTTTTTAACAGTGCTGTCACAGAATTGCTGGAACTGTGATATTCTACCTGGATCCCTGAATATGCTGATGTGAATATCTGAAATCTAAGACCAGATTTAGTTCTATCCTCCTTACCAATTTTCAAAATGTACAGTAAATTTCACCAGGACCAACCCCGTGCAACAGCTGATTTCTTAGTAGGTATGAGGTATGATATGGATATCATACATTTTAAGAGTAGTAGAGCTCTTTGTTAAAGGGCTTGTCAGGGGAAGTACTACCACCATGTTTTTTTCTGCCGCCAAGCAGTGTTGCTGTGTTTTGGTTCAAAGAGTGTGGTTGCTCATGAAATTACAGGCTTAAAATCTGCACGCCTCTAGTTGATGGATGCAGGGCAGAGCATCATAGACCACATCCCTACCGTGCATGACCTACAAGGCAATGATTTGAGGTTGGCTAATAGCTATCCAGTACCTGATTTTACTAATAATTTATTATGAGGGTCTTGTTAGGGTTCATCATAAACCTTTACAGCTATTTTTGAATCCAGGAGATGCATCTTGAATTTATTACGATGAAAACAAAATAAAAAATTGTGTGAATTAAGTTTTTTTTTTTTATTATATTTTTTTTTTTTTTTTAATTTGGAGAAAAAGATTTTCAGAGGACTTCCCTTCCATTCCCGCAACCACCTCCCCTACCCCCACCCTTTAACGCAGGTACTGGATATCTATAGTTTAACCGGTGATGGTTACCACTTAACATCAGGTGGGCCATCAAGTTGTTTTCAAAAAGATGTAAGTACAAAAGATCTACCTACATTTAGATTTATTTATTGCCAATGTGTACATACATCTGTTAGAATAGCTTATGTCTACAGTAGTTTTTAGGCAAGTTCACATACCCTGTAGGGCACTACAAATCATGTAGAAATAAGGCAGTAGGCCTAGCACAGGCAGAGGAAAAGTTGTCTTTCCACCATTTTTATCACTTGTCAGTGGAAATAGCTCTCTTTATTTCTACTGACAAGTATATAAAAAGGGTGGAAAGACAACTTTTCCTCTGCCTGTGCTAGGCCTGCAGGTATAGTTAATTAATATGGGCTATGAGGCACAATAATAGGTAGGCTAAAACAATAGGCAGATAGTAAGTCACTTGAATCATAATAGAATGATGCAATGAGAAGAAACTTTGAACTTTTGATCGATAATCTATAAGTATTTGGCTTAAGATTATTTTTGTAGAACAGCTGCATTCATTGTTCTCGGTCTTTGTTTCAAACTACGTCTGATAGTATGTGTGAACCGATGTATTTAGTAGGTAGGTACCTATTTAGTGTAATGCTAATTAATCAAAGACATAAAAGAAATACTAACCTGTAGGAACCACATTACATTCTTCGTTGTGTCCGTAATTTGTCCATATTTTTGTCCTAAATAGTTAGTGTAGTTTACACCTTCGTCTTTGTTTTCTGTATAAAAATTATGATCGGTAGCGATAATGTTTAGCAAATTCGCCACAAAAATTGACGCCAGCAACAAAACACAAAGAAGCCAGATAGCAGCCTTCGACAGAATCATTTCTAATTTTTTTTGAACTATCACTGTATAATTTTTACTGAGGTAATTTTCAAATAAAGTAAAATAAACAAATCGACTCCTGTTTTTCTTCGATCAAATGTTTTTCTTCTTCTTCTCTCCGTTTATGGCTCCTGTCTGTCATTCGACAGACAATCTTGCCAGTGTCAAGTGATTTGTATTGAATAAATACTTTTTTGTCAAGTCAGTCTATAGTCAAGTCGGCCGTCATTTGTTTTGAAGAAAATGGTGGCGGTTTTCTTCAAAACATTGGAAACATTTTCGGTCAAATCAGGATATCACATATTACACTTTTATTTCAAATGTTTACACTTTGTGCTAAGACCTCAAGTAATGTTGGTTAAAATACCACCAAAATTACACAACACAACTCGAAATAACACTAGAAAAACAAATAAAATGAAAAAGCTATGTTGCTTCCTAAAATGACAGAAAACGAATCCTCAAATGTTTTTCTTTCGGAATGAAAATCCTGAATGTTGAAATCATCTGTCAACTGTCAGACATATTTGACTTCTGACTTTGACTGTTAAAAGGTCAATTACTTTTGTAGCTCATGTTGGGTGCCAATAATGTACAACCAAGGATTGTACAGCCGAGGAAAACACAGCCCTGAATTGATGTACAATTTGGTCGCGAAATCCACGGCTGTGTAATCCAAGGCTGTACATTCCAAGCCGTACAAATTCAGCACACCTTTGGAAAACACGACCCGATAAAACGCAGCCAAAATTTTGATGCCAAAACTTAGGCTTTGTTTACACTCGTCAATTACTTACTCACTCACTTGTTGATCCGACTCGGATTGGTTAGGTTATGTTAAAACCTATAAATTACGCACGAGGCGAGCGAACAAAGCGAGCGTGCCGCGGCAGCTGCCGCCGAAGTGCCAGAATTTTATTTTTTTCTAACATTAATCTCTGAATAATTCTCTTATCTCTAATACTATAAGACTCAAAGTCCTGACTGACTGACTGACTGACTGACTGACTGACATATAGACAACGCACAGCCTAAACCGCTGGTCCTAGAGACTTGAAATTTGAGGAGTACATAGGTCTTATGGCGTAGAGGTGCACTAAGAAGGGATTTTTGGAAATTCAACCCCTAAGGGTGTAAAAAGGGTTGAAAACGTTTGTATGAAAAATAGTATTCCTTGAACCTACAAACTTGAAACTTGGAGTACATATACTTCAAGGCAAAAAAAAAGGAAAGGCATTTTTAGTTTTTTAAAACTACCCTTAATAAGGGTGCAAAGGGATGTAAAAGTTTGTATGGGAGTTTTTTGACCGCTGGTCCTAGAGACTTGAAATTTGAGGAGTACATAGGTCTTATGGCGTAGAGGTGCACTAAGAAGGGATTTTTGGAAATTCAACCCCTAAGGGTGTAAAAAGGGTTGAAAACGTTTGTATGAAAAATAGTATTCCTTGAACCTACAAACTTGAAACTTGGAGTACATATACTTCAAGGCAAAAAAAAAGGAAAGGCATTTTTAGTTTTTTAAAACTACCCTTAATAAGGGTGCAAAGGGATGTAAAAGTTTGTATGGGAGTTTTTTGACCGCTGGTCCTAGAGACTTGAAATTTGAGGAGTACATAGGTCTTATGGCGTAGAGGTGCACAAAGAAGGGATTTTTGGAAATTCAACCCCTAAGGGTGTAAAAAGGGTTGAAAACGTTTGTATGAAAAATAGTATTCCTTGAACCTACAAACTTGAAACTTGGAGTACATATACTTCAAGGCAAAAAAAAGGAAAGGCATTTTTAGTTTTTTAAAACTACCCTTAATAAGGGTGCAAAGGGATGTAAAAGTTTGTATGGGAGTTTTTTGACCACTGGACTTAGAGACTTGAAATTTGAGGAGTACATAGGTAGTATGGCGTAGAGGTGTATTAAGAAGGGATTTTTGGAAATTCAACCCCTAAGAGTGTAAAAAGGGTTGAAAACGTTTGTATGAAAAATAGTATTCCTTGAACCTACAAACTTGAAACTTGGAGTACATATACTTCAAGGCAAAAAAAAAGGAAAGGCATTTTTAGTTTTTTAAAACTACCCTTAATAAGGGTGCAAAGGGATGTAAAAGTTTGTATGGGAGTTTTTTGACCACTGGACTTAGAGACTTGAAATTTGAAGAGTATATAGGTCTTATGGCGTAGAGGTGTACTAAGAAGGGATTTTTGGAAATTCAACCACTAAGGGTGTAAAAAGGGATGAAAACGTTGGTATAAAAAATTGTATTCCTTGAACCTACAAACTTGAAACTTGGAGTACATATACTTCAAGGCAAAAAAATAGGAAACACATTTTTAGTTTTTTAAAACTACCCTTAATAAGTGTGCAAAGGGATGTAAAAGTTTGAATTGAGTGTTTTGACCGCTGGTCCTAGAGAGACTTGAAATTTGAAGAGTACATAGGTCTTATGGCGTAGAGGTGTACTAAGAAGGGATTTTTGGAAATTCAACCCCTAAGGGTGTAAAAAGGGTTGAAAACGTTGGTATGAAAAAATTTATTCCTTGAATCTACAAACTTGAAACTTGAAGTAGATTTACTTCAAGGCTAAAAAAATAGGAATAACATTTTTGGTTTTTTAAAACTACCCTTAATAAGTATGCAAAGGGATGTCGAAGTTTGTATGGGAGTTTTTTAACGCGTGGTGCGATTGACTTAAAACTTGAGGTAAATATACTAAGAAATAAATAATTAAGAATAACACTTTGAAGTTTTGATAATTACCCCCGCAAAGGGTGCAAATGACTGTAAAAGTTAGTACGGGAGATTTTTAACGCATAGTGCGATTGATTTCAAACTTGAAGTAAATATACTCCACAATAAATAGATTAAAATCACGTTTCCACTATTTTAAAACTACCCCTGCAAAGGGTGCAAAAGACTGCCAAAGTCCCAAGGTTTGTATGGGAGATTTTTAACGCGTAGTGTAATTAACTTCAAACTAAAAGAAAATGTGTTCTGTGGATAAATAACAAAAAAACAGTTTGATTTTCGAAAACAACCCCTGAAACGTTACCCTCCTTCGTTGCGCTCGAGTAAAAAGGATACAACAAAGCGTCAATGTTATATTCTGTGTTATATATGGGATATTCTAAAAACGGGAATCTTGAGTTGGTACGAAGAGATATGAGGGTATCTACCGTGATTGGGGATCAAAGTCGTGAAGCTGTTTCGTTTCGTTTGTTTTTGAGGTAGAAACTAGGAACAAATAAGTACATATTTTCCGTGTAAGGTTGTCTTTGTTGTATTTGTCATGTTTGTGCCAAACTCAGTCAGTACCTATACCTACCTACCTAATATAGGCAATGTACGCCTATAGGTATCCCATATACCTACGTAGGTATTTAAAATCTTCATCATCATCATCATCATCATCAACCTATGTTCGTCCACTGCTGGACGTAGGTCTCTCCCAAGACGTGCCACTGAGCCCGGTCTTCGGCTCTTCTCATCCAATGTTTGCCAGCTACATTTCGCAGATCGTCGCCCCACCTCGTCGGAGGGCGTCCTACACTACGCTTACCTAAACGCGGTCTCCACTCAAGTATTCGTTTGCTCCAACGATTGTCGGTTCTACGGCAAACATGGCCGGCCCACTGCCATTTCAGCTTGCTAATCCTTTGAGCTATGTCGACTACTTTAGTTCTCTGTCGGATAACCTCGTTTCGGATTCTATCCTTCAGAGAGACTCCGAGCATAGCCCTCTCCATAGCTCGCTGAGCGACCTTCAGCTTGTGGACCGACCCTACTGTTAGTGTCCACGTTTCGGCAGCATAGGTCATAACAGGTAGGACGCACTGGTTGAAGACTTTCGTCTTCAAACATTGAGGGATGGGCGACGAGAAGATCTGACGGAGTTTCCCAAACGCAGCCCAGCCCAGCTGAATTCTCCGGTTTAGCTCTCTCTCAAAGTTGTGTCTACCCAACCGCAGGGTCTGCCCGAGGTAGACATACTCCTGCACAACTTCGAGAGGCATTCCAGCGACAGTGATCGGCCCTGGGGTGATGCGATCATTAATCATGATCTTAGTTTTGTCCAAGCTCATACCCAGGCCGATCCGTCGTGAAGCTGCCGCTAGGCTGTTCAGCATCTGTTGTAGGTCCTGCAACGATTCCGCCAATATGACGATATCATCAGCAAATCGTAAGTGTGAGATGTATTCGCCGTTTATGTTGATGCCCATCCCGGTCCAACTCAGTGTCTTGAACAAATCTTCCAGTGCGCATGTGAACAATTTGGGGGATATGACGTCCCCTTGTCTCACTCCGCGGCGCAACTGGATGGGTTTTGACTGCTGGTTCTGGACCTGAACAGACATGGTGGCATCATTGTATAGACATCTCAGCACTTCGATATATCGCCAGTCCACCTGACATCGTTGCAAGGACTGCAGAACAGCCCAGGTTTCAACAGAGTCAAAGGCCTTCTCATAGTCCACAAACGCTAGGCACAAGGGCTGATTATACTCCACAAGGGCTTTAAAATCTTACCCTAATAATATACAAATCAATGCGAAAGTTACGATGTTTTGATGTTTGTGGCTCAATCACGGTTCACCACTTCAACGCGTGCGAAGCCGCGGGAAGCCACTAGTTTTATATATTTTTGTATAATTTTTAATCTGTGCTACTTGCCTATACTTACTGTGTAGTGCATCTAAACAGAGCATAGGCTTTCGACCAATCAGATGCAATGGTCACAGAATCCATGGTCGTGTAATCCTGGCTATACAATCCCAACTGTGCTGGGAAAGCACAGCCTGGAAAACACGGCCCGGATTTCATGTACATTTTGTACATGAATTCCTGGCTGCGTTTTCCGGGCCGTGCTTTCCGGGTTGTACATTCTCGGGCTGTGTAATACATGGTCGTACATTAACCGGACCCGCTCATGTTGACTTGACAGCGACATTTATGTTGGCCGCCTTACGTTACGTACTACGAGTACATACCTACTTTATTTAAAGTGCTTTCCTACACGTAAGGGCGCGTTCACATTGACGCGATTTCGCTTACGCGACTCGCGCGCTACTCTTAATGAAACTATTGAATTTACAGTTTATGTCATTCACCTAAAGTACATATTTAAAAACGCTGCGATAGTGTTGAGCGTGCACTGCGCGTGTGTGACTAGTGTAATCGATTCAATATGTACTTTATACTGTCAATGTGAACGCGTCCTTATTCAGGCGCGAATTTCAAACACGCGATGATTATGGACGCGATGTTCAGACGCCCCGTAGGAGGCTTCCCTACCCACTTCCACTATTTTCGTTCCTTCTGAAGTCCTATTATCTACCGTGTCGCGTCGCCAAACAATGTTGCTGTATTTCGGTTAGAAGGGTGCTGGTAAAATTACAGCCACATGAAGCCTCATGTGCCTGTAATTTGTACTTCAGCATACAGAAGTAAGGCACTAATCAGAGACTGATTTTACCTAACTACTGTAATTCTACGCCGTATGATTTGTATCACCATGTAGGTTAGGTATCGGCATATTTATGTGGAGGCACGCGATTTTAGGTATTTCTTCGAAGTTTTGAAAGACCGAAATACCTAAGTTTTAAAATAAAATGATTATGATTATTATTTAGAAGATAAAATGAAGGAGCCGACACGTTATATTTGTTTAGCTTATAACGTTCAAAGGCGAAGCGAAGAGGAGCGGATTTGTAATAATTGTGATATCTTGATAATTATTTTTGTCGATATAAAATTTGATGAAAAATAGCACAAGGTAAGTAAATAATTGGATTATTATTTTTTGGGTGTAAAATTTTATGAAAAACAACACATAAAGTGAACACTGTAATTTCGGTATAATGTTTTTATGTACCTTATAAAAATCTGTCATTGTGAAAAAAAAATGTGCAAATGGAAACATTTTACCGCCAAACGAAAAATATGTTTGCTTGTCATATTTTTCTTATTTAATACCTGGGTAAGTCTAAGTAAATAGGTACCTAAAATAAGTATAACCACAGAATAGAAATAAATAGTTGGGAACAGTCGGCTGCACCAATTCGTATTTTATGGCCATGTCGCTGACGTTCATAGATGTTTTAGAAGGGCCCAGTTGCAGAAGTTCCTAAATCCACTTAATTTTTTTTTGATCTGACAATATTTTCATGTTTGACATGTTATATTACGGACTTTTCGTCTGGAAATCTTCGTAACGTCCAAAAATAAACAATCGTTTAAATGCACGTCGAGACTTCTTTTGCTAAAAAAAACAATAAATTATAACATTGCTCAAAATTTAATGAACGAAGAATTTAAAAATGTTTTCAGATCAAAACAATCCTTATGTGGACTTAGGAACTTCTGGAACTGGGCCCTTCCTTGTACAAATTGGATTAAATGCTAGTGCAGTCGACTGTACATGTAGTACCACAAAAAATGTGTGTAGTACCTACTACTACTACCTAACCGGTATTTCCGAATCAATCAAAATAAATAAATTAATTTAGAATTTTAAATATATTGGTCAAGCGCGTGTCGGACCACGCACGATGGCTTCTGAAATCATTACCTATATTCCTAAGGTAAAAAAAGTTCAAAAAGTGTAGTAAAGTAATAATTACAAAACCACTGGTGATTAGGCTGAACCATAGGTACCTACTATTGTACCACCTTGGTAGGTACAAATAGTAGAGGACATAGGTACACATTATGAACAGCCTCGAAATGGAACTGTTCATCCTTTGTCGGGCACCGACGGAACCTAAAAGCATTCGGTGATGATAATATTTAATTTGAATGGGCAGAAAGAAGTTGACCGCGCACATTCCGCGGCGCAGCAGCGGCGGCGGCGGCAGCGGGCGGCGGCGCACATGGAGGCTGCAGCGGGCCTCGGCCGGTATCCGCGCGCCACTATCTTGCCGCATTCCACAGGCCGAGCCGAGGCGCGCCCCGCGCGTGCCTGAGCCGACCCACGCGCCCGCGCCCGCTCCGTCGCACTCAGTCGCTCTACCGCGCCCGACCGCTCCGTGCGCCTCCGCACCAGCCTTCGCGTTCCAATCGTGAGATCGTGCGACCCTCAGTGAAGTGAAGTGCCAATGGATGCGGTTCGACACGGAATATAGTGCATCTACCTCTCGGATTTATCATTTGATGGTGAGTCTCGTGGACGTCGATGGCGCCCCGTGGACGGCCGGAGTGGATGCGCGCGCTTTCACGATGCGGCCACTTTCATTTCATACGCATAGCTCGAATTCCGCGCCCGCGCCGACCGACCGTGCCGCGGCCGCTGACCCTGCGCGCCCTTCCTTTACACCACCATCCAGCAATGCATTGCCGACCATACCCGCTCACCGCCGATGGAGACCGATCAGCATCATGCATTCCTTCATGCCAACTTCCTCTTCTTACGTGATGATCATGGATAGTGTAGGACGCATGCACTTTTTAGATGACATCAGGGTGGCGTGTTTAGTGTCATCTGGAAAATATGACACTGAACGATTGTTATCAACAAAGTAACAATTAGGTACTTTGTTACTTGTTTAGCTTGACATTGTAATACTAATTACATTTATAATTGAGTTATGTTAGATTCCTCCTTATTCAATTGCCAGCCTTTCTTAATATTTCTTTCTAATTTTACATCATGTACCTACTTAAGTAAAAAATATTAAATTATCATTGATGGTTTGCTGGACAACTGAAAAACTCACTCAAGTGGCAAGAGTAGAGACGAGAGACTGAAGAAAATGTTTAGAAAAAGCTATTAATTTCACAAAAGTTTCATAAATATAATAGCTTCTACTCTTCTCCTGTGTTAATCCTTTAAAACAGATTAATTACAGCAAGTAGTCACGTAAAAGAGGGCATAACATTTGATTCGATCCTAGGATTCTTAGAGCTGGTTTTATCATCTTCACAGCTGATTTCACCATGCTCTGTTAGTCTACACTAATATTATAAAGAGGAAAGATTTGTATTTTTGTTGTTTTGTATGTAACACTGGTCCGATTTCAAAAATTCTTTCATTTACACTATCTACACTTCTACGTCTACACTACAATTATAAAGAGGAAAGATTTGTATTTTTGTTGCTTTGTATGTAACAAATAGGCTCTAAAACTACTGGTCCGATTTCAAAATTTTTTTTCACCTTTAGGGCCGCCGGTGTCACCATGCTCTGTTATATTAACAAAGGATTAAAGGGCCGTTAAATATGTCAAAATGTACGCGTTTGACAGCTAAGGTTAGATTTAACGGCCTGTTAATCCTTGATTAATAAGTAACAGAGCATGGTGAAACTAGGCCTTAACGGTCTTTTAATCCTTGATTAGTAAGTAACAGAGAATGGTGAAACCGGCCCTTAGAATGCTACATTATCCCTGAGTAACAATAAGGGCCGGTTTCACCATGCTCTGTTAAATTAACAAAGGATTAAAGGGCCGTTAAATATGTCAATCTGTACGCGTTTGACATCTCAGGTTATATTTAATGGCCTGTTAACCCTTGATTAGTAACTAACAGAGCATGGTGAAATCAGCTCTAAAGCTATATTTATTACTAGAAAAATTAGGGATCCCTTCTAAAACTTCAATAATGTAACCCAAGGTATAAAAAAATTGGCATCTTTCTTCGCATACGCTGCGGAAACTATATGCGATAGAACACAAAAATGTTCTACAATATTAAAGAACACATCAATATCTACAAAAAAACTCAGCGATACCAAATGTCTTACTATCGTTGTTATGTTACTATAACTTCTTTTTATCATTTTAAAAGTTGATAGAAATGCCGACTAAAATCAGACCATTTTATCCATACCTTTATATTAATCCTTATCCAAATAAATCATTTCGTATTCAAAACTGTTTCAATACCTATAGATTACTTCTTGAATTTTTCAAATCGGACATTCCATTCCAAAGATATTACGAAATTAAAAATTTAGTTCGCTTTAAAAATATAAGTGAACGCACGGGGCGTGTTCTCACTCAGCGCAGCCGTCGTCGCCCGGCGAGGGAGAAGGGCGTGCAAATGTATGAAATAACTAACAGAGAGATTCGAACCTACGGTTTATACTAAAATGTTGAAAAAATTATGTCCCATGCGAAACTGGGACAGGCCGCTAGTTACTAATAAAGGATTAACAGGTCGTTAAATCTAACCTTTGATGTCAAACGCGGACATTTTGACATATTTAACGGCCCGTTAATCCTTTGTCTAACAGAGCATGGTGAAATCCGAGCTAAAGTTATGAAATCCGTCAGATTAATATAGGTACTTATATTGATGTTTCTGACAACTCTTAAGTTATTTACTTTAGGTAGTCCATTCAATAACTGCAGTTGACAGATTTACTACACGTTTTTGAAATCAGAATTGCATTTAGACTTAGTGATGCTGCTCTTCGTGCCAAAAAATCAATTAAACTAAGTTAACATTATGGTTCGTATCTAAATGAGATTTAACAATGTCCGCAAAACATCACATTAAATCACATTTTACACTTCTATTCACTTGATCGAGGCAATTTCAAAGTAGGGTAGTTAAGTTTTCATAGAGCTCACACGCACATATTTAAAAAAAAATGGTATAAATAACATATTAAATTGATAAACATTTCACACAGCGCTATCTAGCCCCAAACTACGCAAATCTTATACTACGAGAATCGGCTAGCTGATACCTACTAGAATACTTAATACCTACGTTTTGTTACATTCTTATAGATTTACCGTATATTTATTTAATTCTTTATTGCACCAAACAAAGTTAGAACAAAAGGAGAGCTTAATGCTAGACAGCCTTTTCTACCAGCCAACCTTGACAGGTGAAGAACAAGAGGTTGGCGCGCTTAAACTAAAAGAGACAATTTGGTATTACATTTTCTACACTATATTCAGGTATGTTTGTAACATCCAGACAGGCAGGTAACAAATATCAGTCTTATGTTCGTCACGTCAGATAAATATTTGTCCTCGGTAGGGATCGAAATAACAACCTCCACCACCGAAAGCAGAGCTACAACCAACTGAGCTGTGAGGCCTGTCTCGGCACAAACACTGATTGATAAAGTAGGTATGATTCATTAACTGGCAATAAACAGCTAGGTACGCGGCCACATTCCTTCGATAGCACAATGAGGTAGGTAGGTAAATAGAGGTAGGTATTACAATACCTACTCGTATCTACTTGTAAGGCAGTCGTGCGCACTGATACGTTGAATTCTATGGTTACTGTTGTGACATGGCACACAAGTTAATCCTTCCGTCAAGGCAAGGCCCCGCAGAACATGTTTAGAATAGAACAGAGAAGATAATAAATTTTTGATTTGTATGATTTTTCAGCAAAAAAAAGACTTTCAAGAAGGGAACCACCATGACGAAACGTGGTTTTAAAACCAAAGGATACTTGTCTTGCCAACAATTTAGGTAGGTAGGTACACCTAGGTTAATTGTGTTTTAGTTTGTAAGTTTAATAAATGTTTTCCACCTTTTGTTAAAAAGATACCATACCTTTTTACAAATAAACATTTTGATTCGATTAGATTTTGATTTTAAATGGTATATTAATGGTATACGAATGACACATTTGCGATAATTTTTGCGCGCGTTGAAGTCTTTTCAAGGTGACCGCGTCGTCGCACTAAAGAAAAATTAAAGGATAGAGCAAACAGAGCTATAGCCTATGTATTTACTTTTATTTATTTTGTGCAGACAAGAACTACACTTTAAAAAGAACAAGACAAGAGTACCTATTTATTAAATAGTAAATACCCAAAGTAAAGCTATTTTAAACTTAATTGACCATATAAAAAAATAACAGTGAAAAGATAAGCAATACCGAAACAATTGCCATATTTTACCAGTGGGTGAAAGACAAACAATGGTAGGAATGCTTAAAATTCATATAATTTACCTACAATTACAAATAAAACGCTTGCAAATATTACGCTTGTCCGAGGACGTTACTACGACTACCACGATGCTTTTTTCTGCCGCCAAGCAGCGTTGCTGTGTTTCGGTCTGAAGAGTGTGATTGCCGGTGTAATTACAAGCACATGAGGCATCTGTATGCCTCAAGTTGAACGACGCAGGGCAGTGCATCGTAGGGCACGTTCCTATCGTGCGTGACTTACGAGACAATGCTTTGTTATAGGTGATGGTTACCACTTAAAATCAGGTGGGCCATCTGCTTGTTCCATCAGCTAGTTGTATAAAAACAAAAGAGGAAAAAAGTATCTCCGTACCTAGCCCATATTTTGTACTTAGATATTAGAACTAGGTAGTTTTCGACATGGATTTACACTGATGAAAGACCCGGTTTGTTGAATACCTATGTATTTTTTCCGAATGAAAGTTTCAAATCACAGATTGTGGGTTAGCGACATCGATTGTATGAGAGTTTTATGTGATCGAACTTTTGGTCTTTTTCCTAGAAAATGGCAAACGTTGTCCCTTGGTAGTAGACTACCAACCACCTCACTTTTAGTAGACAAGGCCCAGTTTCACCATGCTCTGTTAGTTACTAATCAAGGATTAACAGGCCGTTAAATCTAAACTTAGCTGTCAAACGCGTACATTTTGACATATTTAACGGCCCTTTAATCCTTTGTTAATCTAACAGAGCGTGGTGAAACCGGCCCTAAAAGTGAGGCGGTTATAGAATTTGCCAAGTCAGGAATCCGTCATATAAAAAATAGTATTCAGGACTATTTTTAAAACATTCGAAAACGTTTCCGACCGGGAACGTCAGCATTTCTCTCTTGCTCTTGTTTGCTAAAGAACAAAAAAGACAGAAACTAACGTTTCCGGTCGGAAACGTCAGAATGTGTCTCTCTTTATCTTGTTTAGTTTGCTTATAACAAAACATACAGAAACTAACGTATCCGAACATTTTAAAATTTTATGTAGATCAGGGACACTTGGTTAGACGCGGTGATGGCCAGTGGAGGAAAACCTTGTGGTTGCCAAAGTCAGGCCAAAGAAGTTTAGGGCGTCCGAAAGCGCGATGGGTCGACGACATCGTGGAAACACCTGGACCAGAGAAGCAGGACAGAGGAGGCTGGTAAAACATGAGGGAGGCCTATACCTACCCGCAGTGGGTGATACCAGGCTGAGATGATGAAGTAGATCAGGCTAAGTCACGAAATTCACCAAATATTTTTTATTTAATCGAAATACCTAGGCTGGTATTCGTTTTAGCTATTTTTTTTTTACTTTGGAATTCGGCAATTAAATGTGACACTCGCAGGCTAGGTCTTCATCACAATTTGTGTAAATTTCACGAACTACTGAGTCATCATACTTATCAACGTATGTTAAATTATTATTGGAGGTAAGTTTTTTATATACGGCATACCTGATGTAAAGCGATTAACATAGCCTATGGACGCTTGCAACATCAGATGCATAACCAGCGCGTGGCTGACCCTTTAAACATTTTAAAATGCCCTGTTTTAAGAACCATGTAGTCTCTAGGAAAACCTCATCAGGGACCTTTGACAACCTTTGGAGCGACCATCCTACCTCCAAAGTGTGTATAAATTCTCTGCTAGGGCATCATGGTCATAGGTTTCTCCCAAAGCTTCACAGAGCGCGGTCTTCGGTTTTTCTCATCCAGAATTTACCATTAAATTTCGCCCCACCTCGCTGGAGAGCGTCTTACTACTACAGCGTCCACTAAATATTCATTTGCTCCAACGATTGTCGGTTCTGCTACTTTTAAAGTGGTTTAGTCAATTTTACACTGACGCATTATAACTCCTATTACGTGTTTCGAAAAGTATTTGACCGGTTTATATTAACGAAGCAGAACCGTTACGTTTGATCCAGGGGCGCTGCTGCCAGACGAAAACGTAGCGCAGAATGTTGGTTTATCTATTCTTCTTGTCGTGTAGTTCTTTCGAAGAAGTGTGGTGAAAGGATTTTAAGTGCGCCTCAAAGATGCACCTTTCGAGCACACGATACATGATTTATCTATTGAAACATTTTGATTCGAGACAATTATTGTAATCTTTATTTTCGACCGACAATGAATTTTTGCAGAATTGAGTTCAATATTGAGTTCTATTATAAAATCGCCGAGAAAACTCAGTTCAAATTATTTTAGACAACCACTCAAATCTGACCCTGCTGGAAGCCAGGGGGCAAGTAAAAGAGCTATACTAGGAATAATTATTATGTTCGAAGACTATATGAAAATATACTAAGTTAACAAAGAGTACACAATCCTTGTGCCTAACAAACTATTTCTTTCACAATCTAAGATCATACATAGAGCATCCTTGAACTTAGTCCGTATTTTAATGGAGAGTACCAAAGAACATAAAAGAAACAGTGTCATCAACCTAGCAAAAGATGAAATAGACTAGATTTATGAAGAGTTCGGAAAAATCTAAGGAATTGGTACCTAATAAGATATCGGTGTAGTTTAGACTAGTCCGTAAAGTTTGACAGGAAGTTAAGGTCAACGACATAGCTACAAGATTGACACTATTAGCAAACTGAAAGGTATGTGTTGGCAGCAATGTTAGGCTTAAAGTTAGGTGGAGATTTTATATGCATGGTTTGTACGGAACGAGTGTTCAGCAGTTTTCCATCATGCTGAATACTTAAAATAACATCATAACATTACTATGTTACATTAAACATTTAAGCATAAAGACATTATTTAAAACCATGAACACTGCTAAAACACATTAAACACATTTAGCATAGAAATAATAAATGACGTAGGTAATGCAAGTGAACAGGAATCACATAGGGTACCGATATCCTTGAATCAGGTTTGTTATTTTGATGACAGGGCTAATTTGAGGCTTTTAGAGTGAATATAATAAATAAATATTGGTGGGCAACCGATTACAAAAACCTGTATTCAACACGTGAGCACAACACTGCTATGTAGCGCGCAGCGCCTGCAAGATGCCTGTTACACATTTTATTGCTCTAAGCTGCAGAAATTAACTGTAAGTAATCTAATAAGATTCGCGTCGCCACTTGCAGATCTTTTGGTAGATCGAAGAATATAATTTTATGTATGAAAATTCTTAATTTGATCTCTCGGATTTGTTTCGTGGTCCGTTCAAAAGAGGGAGCGGGATTTATTTCAAATTGTTGATACTTTTGTAGGTAGGTAAGTAAAGTACCTACTTAGATACTTAATCAGGTAGGATTAATTCGCCTAATATGATTTTAACCGTGACTGCAGTTTTTTGTTATAGGTAATTTAGTCACATATTTATTCTGCCTAGGTATGATACTTTAGAATTAGCTTTAGCGAGGTAAGTGTGGTAACCGGGGTAATATCCAAGAGTCCATCATCGTCCTCAAATTTCCGAGTGTCAAAATTTGGTGGCGGGATGTCGAAAAGTGGAGGCAATGACGGCCTTAGGTATGCGAGGACGCAAGATGCGGCTGGAGCAGGGGGAGGGCGCTCGGCATCTGAAGGTCGTCCGCATTCCTCACGTCGCCGTCCGCTGCTACCGCGCTTACGTAGCGCCTGCCTCCCCCCGCGCGGGCGCGCGCCCCTGCCGGCCCCCGCAGCCGCCCGCTCCGACCGGTCTCTCTCCGCCCCGCGCGCCTGACCGCCATCACAAACTATCGCGCATTTACTAAAACAAAAAACATGTTGTATGGCTATCAAGAGCTGAGGAGCCGCAGAGGTACCGGATGGGATGAAATTTATTCGCGTCTAGTTTTTTTAAGTCGGTCTTGTGGTTCTACATTCCAATAAACGTTTTATAATACGTGGGTACGGGTCATGCTTTTGAATATCGTGGGCTCCAGTCTTACATTGCGCTATAATGTAGATACATTGTCAAACACGACTAGGCAAACACTGTAGGTAGTTTTGTGCGAATTCTTTGATTGCCCGTAGATCACAAGTCGTACAAAATCATGGACAAAAATTGTAGACCATTTAAAACACTGCGCATAAACCGAATATACTAAAACTGGATAAGGATTATAAAATTATGAATCTAGGTACTAACGTAGATTGGCTGAATCAGTTCCATGAGATGACGAATGTGACTATACAACATTCCTAATCTACATTTACGTAGAAATGCATTACACCACGTATCGTGACGTGTGATTGTGTTGGTAAGGAGGTATAATTACTACCTATTCACGCATAATTCGTTATAAAGAAACCCTTATTGGGACATTAACAAAAAATTCCTGATAAATATAGACAATAATACAATCTTCAAAAATATTAGTATCGACGATAGCGATAAAGAACCTCAATTCAAATACATTATCGTTCAAACCATCATTACAAACAATAATCATAAAGAAAATAAACAACAAACCATTCAATATCTAACTGAAGTCAACAATGTGCGCCGCCAAGACAGCAGGTAGCGAGGAGTTCTTTTTGGGAAAAAAACTAAAGGAATGCACAGATGGTGCAGATCCGACATTCCTGAGCCGAAGCCGGCTGAATAGGAAGGTACAGGCGGATATAAGTATTCGCAGCTAAGCTTTTTGCATTTGCTCTCCATTTTACTACCTTTTAAAACCCTGTAAATCTCAGCATAGTTCCGTAATTTCGGAAAATATAATTCGAAAACTCGTGAAAAACTGTAGGTGCTACTTTATTAACCTCTATTGTAAAGTAGATTTTTAGCGCACGAAGCATTATAGTGTTGTATGAAACAGTAGTAGGTACTTTAGTGATATCCCAAGTGTTACTTACGAATACCTAAAAATGTATGCTTTAGGCACTGGCATGTAATGCTTAGTGGGTGATTAAGTTTATCAACAAGCGCGTCGGAACTGAAAACTTCATTGTCACGTAACATTCCAAGGAATTCCATAGGTTCGAATTTTGTATTCATTAATTTCCTCTTTAGCCGGGCATGAGGCTAAGCTTATGGCATCTATCCTTGAAAACCACGTGTTTTCTAAGAGTTTCGTGTTATTTACAAGGAAGGTGTGTATAGTAGGTATAGATTACGATTGATCTTGCACTTTTTTTCTCCTCTGCTTCATCAAATCGAATCTTTTATAATTTCTAAGCTGTAATTTCAATTTCCTTGTTCCAGGGCGTGTAACAGTTGTATCGAGATGCGACATGCGTGCTCTGTGTTCGGTTCGCGGGCCGCTGAGTGGCGACACTCGCGCGCTGGGCGCGGGCGCGCGGCTTCTCTCGCTGCGCATGCCCGGCCAGCTGCAGCCCATCCACTTTGTCGTCGAAGCCAAGGCGAGGGTCAAAGAGCTCAAGGCGTTGGCTACCGAACAGGCCCATCTACAAGGCATGATCGACACGGATCTCTTCGGATTAGCCCTCCTTCAAAGTGAGTACCTATATGATTATGATCTTCTACTAGCGACTTCACTCGCGTGTTACTGGAAAGAAACATCTCATAATGCTTTTATCGGTCACAAACCATGTCTATTCCAAGTTTAATCTGAATCGGTCCAAACGTTCTGACTGTATGACCAACCCTGAGCCGGGACCGAGCAGCTAGTTACACCATAATGTGCATTTATCACCGCCTCGCCTTAGTCATGTCAGGTTCCGCAGTGATTTCACAAAACCAATATTATGTATTCATGGCGTCACGCATTCCACACCTCGAACATTCTGCCTGCCTATGCAAACAAACATTGTTAGGTAATCAATTGTTCTATTAATGTACGCAGATCACAACATAATGTCACTTCAGGTTTAATAATTCAGCCAATGCAGCACCTACTGTGCATTTTAAGTATTTAATTTACTACGAGTATAGAAATTATTTTAACGTTAAACTTTCTTTTCAGATGGAGAGTACTTATTTGTTGATGCTGAATGTAAACTATCGAAATATGCACCAAAGAGTTGGAGATCGTCCCATACTCATGTAAGTATCTAAAATTTGCTACCTAACCACAACTTGTACACGTAATGATTTTGCTTCGCAAAAGTAAACCAAGGTTAGAAAAATTTATTGTTTCATTTTATTTCAGGGTTTGGATGCAAATGGGAAGCCCCTTCTCGAACTGCACTTAATTGTGCAATTCCACGTAGAGAGCCCGCTCCTATTGCACGATGAAATGGGACGGCATCTGTACTTCCTCCAACTTCGTCACAACGTGAGGTCGAGAGACGCACTCCCCGCAGAAGTACTACTACTGCTCACCGGCCTGGCGTTACAAGCTGAGTATGGTGACGCAGACACGTACGAGGATAGGGACTACTTCAAAGTAGAAGAATATGCTCCTCCGTCACTCACAGGCGACTGGGTCGCTGCAGCCATGCGCGCGTGCCATCGAGAACACCGTGGCCTCCCAAAGCCGGATGCCGAGATCAGATTCATACGAGAAGTATGTCTACTACCCGACACGATCAACTCCCATAGGTACCGATTGAAACAATCAAAATCGGAACCGGAACCAGGAACTGTATGGCTCCTCGTCACAGCCAAAGGCGTTAAAATCTTACCCGATAATGGACCTCTTTCTAACTTCATATGGAGTGCGATTGGAAAGCTAAGCTTCGATAGGAAAAAGTTTGAAATTAGAACTGAGGAAGGAAAAATCACGCTGTACTCTTCGAGTGAAGAGAAATGTAAATATCTGTTCGCACTTTGCAAGGAGACACACCAATTCTCTATGAAAATAGCTCCGAAATTCAACGAGGTCTTACGGAAGGAAGAGGAGGAGCGCAAGATTTGCTTCGGATATTCCAAATCTTTTAATTTGCAATATAATCAGAATAAGAGTGAGCAGAGAATATCGGTAATATCGTCTACGAGTTCAAATACAACTTCGGGAATAGTGAGTGACAGAGTTCAGTCAGAAGATGAATTGGAAATAATGATCGACTCTCCACCAGCACCTTCAACTGAAAGTTTAGCATTTGCCCATTTACTGGATAGCTCTAACTCATACTTTGTACGCCAGGCTTCGGAAGATAGCCAGCCTCCTCTTAGCAAATCAGCATCCTTGCAATTGCCAAAGCCAAAGGGTCGAGGTAAAAAAACTAAAGACGAGAGTGAAAAAGCAACCGTTCCATGTGCAGATATTGCCCAAAGTTCTGGAAGCCAATTAGATGAAACTACTTCTTTGCCGGATCAAAGTGTATCTGAAACTTTAACAGATAGCCCCACATCAAGCAAACTTAAATGCACAGGCTCTCAATGCTCTTCATCTTGTAGCACAGTTATAATGGCCCGCGCTGGACTAAGTACTCTCAGCAGGACATCAAATGGAAGTAGTTTGGAGCTAGGCTACAGCCACACTGCTCAAAACTCGATGCTAAGTGATAATAGTACAGTTGGGATCGACATAGAGTATACGCAAGACACGGCTTCGGCATTGTATGATGGTTTAGGACAACCTGTGACTGTTGCTGCATCTAGTGAAACCAGCGGCGTTTACACAATGGCTAGTTCCGAAATAACCGGGAGATCTAAAATGGACACATTATCAGAGGGCAGTAGAACAGACTATGGTGGATCTCACTACGATAGCTACAAGCCGGCACAGGAAAACGACTTGGCCGATTTTGATAGTGTATCGTCGATATTGAAAAACAAATCGGAAAGAAGTCACCCGTCAACATCCCTTAGATTACAAGCATCAATGCCTGGCTCAGATTGTGTCGACGGAGCTACGAAATTCACGAATGATAAAAAGCCTGACAAAGAAAGCATGTTCAGGGAACGTACAAATTCAAACACAAGTGCACTTTCTTTCCACGGCGATGGAAGTGATCCAACGGACAATAAACACAATTTACTAACAGCAAGCGAACTAACTGACCTAATCGTCGGGCGAGGTGTTTACCCCAAAAGCCAATCTGTGAGTGACACGTTGGATTCGGTGTCCGACTATGTAAGATTACCGCTACCATTTTCCGGTGATAGCTATATTCAAGGACACGAAGATACAGCTCCATCTGATGACAACTATCTCAATAACGCTTTCTTTGATCGACCTCCAACACCACCTACCAGAACTGACAGTCGTAAACTTTTACATTTATCGCTACCAAACATACTAGATATCGATGCTGATACAGTTGTGAGACCGCCATCGCCCTTTCCAAACAAACCACCACCACCATACGAATTTAACCATCGAACTGTTTCTTCGTATGTTCCCGCAGCTTTAAAAGAGCCACCAGCATACCCTGGTAAGTCATCATCAACACTGTGTTTAAAGCAACCCAGTGAAAATGAGGAAGTGCCTGCTAGAGTGGTAACATCCAAACCGATGATCACAATTCTGAAAGCAGAGGCAGGCGACGTGAATTCTCCGAGTGAAAGGAACTTCGCGAGTCCTATGGTGTTGGAGCACAGATTTCAGAAGTCCAAACGACACCAAACGTCGAGTCGCCGTGCTGAAAGATCGAAATTAGCCCAAGGGATTAGCAACAATCTATCACCATCTCGAGAGATGCCTCCCCACGCTGTGGACACTAACGTTCTCGTGGCTATGATGAAATTACCGCCACCTCCCCCGCCTCCGAGACGAACGCGACTACCTCCACCGCCTCCGGTCTCACGGCTTCCACCTCCTCCCCCGCCACATAACCCTATGTTCCATCAGCAACTCTATAGCGACGTCGATTACGTCTACTACCCATTACAAGATCCCATGCTATCACAACAGAACTACCTTGATCACAAATTAACCGAAACACGCATGACGAATATGCACAAAAGCAGTTTACAGTACAGAAGCACGCCTTACTTATCCACTACATTATCAGCCTCATCAATGTATGGTGGGTCTATTCAGAATCTCTCCGACTCGTACGTCCAGCTTCCGGGAAACCGAGCCAGTTGGTACTCTTTGACTAGCAGAACGTCGCTCAGCTCCATGAATCATGACCGACTGCCGATGCCATCGCGGATTCCTGACATGTCATATTTTGTTCGCACGAAATCTGACGAGAACATTTTAAATGCGAAGGATCCTCCGCCTATTAAAATGCGCCGGATGCCTCCTCCTCCTCCGCCACCATACGAACATAAGAAGAAGCTGCCCAGCCATCTACGGGACATCAGAAACCAACAAAGTACGTCGAACTTTAGTGATATGAGTGCAAATAAAGTGAAAGACAATTGTGATTTAGACATAAAAACTCTCCGGGAGAAAAGTAAGAATCTAGATTTGCCTCTAATCGCGGCTCTCTGTAACGACCGGTCGTTGCTGAAACAGACGAAGGCGTTCGGTGCTCCGAAGTTAGGTAGGCCTGCAGGCAGTGACTTTGAAAGTGATCTGAGAAATGCTAAACCTGTTTCAAACACTAATAGTTTGAGTAAGCAAGAATGTAATGCTAGGAAACAAATGGCATGGTCTCAAAAGAAGATATTGATACGTAATCCTACCGACAAGCTGCCAGCGTTGCCGGTTACCGAACCTCACACGCCTCGAGCGATGTCGAACACGTATGTGATGCATCCTTCTGTAGTCAAAACCAAGAAAACACAACCAAGTTCATGACATACAGACTAACCAACTGCTTGTGAATCCTTCCAGTGCTATGATATCTCATCCACCGATTTTACATAAGACTGATCTTATTGTCTCCATACGTCTGTTTAGATCCTCACTTCTAATGTTCAGGTAACCACGACAGACTTTCAATCGTTTAACATTCCTATCGCGTTAACATTTGACATAACGTGATTGTGATCGAAACCTGGATTCGA
Source organism: Chloroclysta siterata (assembly GCA_932294275.1). Lineage (NCBI taxonomy): Eukaryota > Metazoa > Arthropoda > Insecta > Lepidoptera > Geometridae > Chloroclysta > Chloroclysta siterata. The sequence continues at coordinate 14,964,545 of OW028604.1, read as the reverse complement.
ATCAAACGTTTGGAGACGACGCTAATTTTAATAATATTTATACAATCTAAACTTACAAAAGCGAGTCTATGCGATGTCGCTACCAATCCGATGAAGTAAGCTTCTTTGCCGTGGCTTAACCAACGTAGGTAACTAAGATTAAAGGGCCGTTAAATGTCAAAATGTACGTGTTTGACAGCTAAGGTTAGATTTAACGGTCTTTTAATCCTTGATTAGTAACTAACAGAGCATGGTGAAACCGGCCCTTAAGATCTGGTGTAACTTATTTGGAAGGTCTTCTCGAATATTGAATTTTACTGTAATACAAAAAAAAGCTATATGGTCAAGGTCACATATTTTAAGGTAAACATACTTTTCTGAAGTTAATTTCATCGGAACTTTAAGACCTTTAAGGACGACAGACGTGTTTAGTGCATTGCTGGTGGTAGGCTTACATTATCAATTATCAGGATCTGCTGTTTCTTTCTGTTATACATATAATACTGTTTATATTAAATGAGTTTTTGAATTATCTCAAAAACTCAAGATTCTGTTTTAACCTTCTGACTTATTCTGTAAATCTTGCAACAATTGAAATTACACAAATATTGCAAAATATTTTGCACAGCAAAGACGAAATAGTGAAGTAGTTTATTATCTACTGTTTCAGTTAGACTTCAGTCTAGTTTTAGAAATTTAGTAAATGATAAAAATACTTAAATTCTTGGCTGCTACCACAATAAAAATATTTTTGATAAATCGGACACAGCATCACAGTATGTTTTAAAAGGTCAAGTTCAGTATTCACAACGAATAATGGTACAGTTACGTGCAATAATTGATCGAGTGAGCGAAGTGAACGAAGATCTTAGTTTCAACTTGGGCGATTTGGCATTTTATGTATGTATGTATGTATGTATGTATGTATGTATGTATGTATGTTTGTCTGGCGATAACTTTAGAGCCGTTGATCCGATCTGCATGAAATTTGATATATCGATAGCTTGTACTTGAGAAATTTACTGGTAAGTATATGAGTAAAATCGGATGAAGGGTTTTTGAGATATGGGGTTTTTTAAGAGGGTAAAAATAAAAAAAGTTACATAAAAAAATCAAGTTACATGTCATATGAAAGGGCTTTGTTTGGACATTTCAAAACAATTTTTACTTTTTTTTTGGGACGCTCGGTTTTCGAGATAAAATTTAAAAAGTTAAATTAAGATAACCAGCGATCCAAGAGCTCCCATCTTTAAGAGTTTCGTTGACATCAAGGTTTTTCTACTGGTCGGCCAGTTCCTTTGATTTTTCTTATTTTTTTTTCTTGAAATAAATTAAGGAGGTACTCAGTTCTCATAAAATGGTGACGACGACCAGGTCTGATGATGGAGCCAAGGTCTGTTCAACGGAACTCTTCAATAAATAGGCCAATAGAGTTGAAAATTGGTAACCATACCAAGTTAGTAGGCGGTAGTCAGAAAAAAGTCCAAAGATAATGTTTGGACTTGCCTCTGACTACTACCTACTCAAAGTTTTGATGCGTTCGTCGGGTCGCATTACGAGATCTCAGTTCGGGGTGAACTACTAGTATTAACATTCATATTGCACTATTAATTTATTTATTTTAAGTGTAACTATTTTATTGCATGCGGCTGTACTCGCATCAAAGAGATCATCAAAATTCGGCAAAGAAGGTATAGAGGTGATCCTTTTGAAAACTGTGACACTAATTTACAAGTTCCAAGCACTTTCAATTTAACAGAATAATGTATACTCCCTTTGCTCAAATCAGCAGATATTATATGTTATGTATCATCGCGATAAATAGACAGTACATAAGTTATTGCAACAACTATTTATTTAATAATGTGTACATAATAACATTAGTTATAGGATAAGTACATAATATTTTTCAAATATGTACAAATGTATATTAAAATATTTTGTAACTGAAACGTTTTTTTTTATTTTTATACAAATAGCTGCCAGTATAAAACAAATGAAGATTAAATAAATTAAGTAAGTACGTAAGTATATCTTTGGCAAACAAGGAACTACAATGTCATTAGCAACACCCTATTAAAAATCACTGAAATACATAATAAATACACAAAACACTATAAAAAGGAAGGTCGAGTTATTAGCAACATTTGATGATGCAGTACTAAAAAAGTAGAGATTCAAAGTAAATACTTAGGCACTACACTAGAGGCACAATATACGCCTTACTTATCTGTCAAAAAAACAATGCTTAAAATTATTGGGTAACAACATAATCATCACAAACGATTACAGAGTAAATACATTATCATAAACTGACCTAATTTTTGACACAATAAAAATGTCATGTTGCCATCCTTTTCTGAAAAACCAGCGCTGCCCGCAATTTCGCCAATGTCACGTTTTATGTTAGACCTTAGCACGAAGGTAATTGACCGGTTGGTGGTGGGAAGTAATGCTCGGTATTAAGACAAGATAATGCAACAACAGAATCGACACCAATGTATAAATATAATCAACTTTAACAAGTATGAGGGTAGACAGATATTCACTAGATAATCATAAATTAAGAATAGAAACTAGAGATTCAAAGTCAATATCATAAATTAATACCTATGAAAATCAGCAACTAAATTCCCTGATTATTCCATGATTGATGTAGATAAATAATTATAGAAGAACATTTCTTACTAATTGAGATTCCTAAGTAGAATAATACATTTAAAACACATCTCTAAAAATACTGGTCATAGAGATAATACAAACAGATAACATCTTTATCCAGTTAGAATACAAATTATATGAAAAATACTAAATATTAAATAAAGTAACATGAATCAAACTAATAAATAGACTAATATTACGATCGGTTATGGCGGTTTGCGACAGACAAGTTGTCCGCCGAACCACGTGAGCTGCGTAGAATGAAAACTCATATACAAAATGAGTTAGGCACTAGCCAGAGGACAACTTGTTCGTCGTCAAATATTAGTCGTTTTATGACGATGTTACTTTTCCAACTTCAGAATAATCGCAGAATACGGCAAAAAGGTTATCTTATCAAAGAATAAAACCTCACCAACAAGCGAAGTATTAGTGGCAGCCACAACGGTACCTCCATAGAACATGGTAGACAAATCAGTTGTGATCGAGCTGTTGCCAAGATTCCCTACAAATACACAAGTATTCCTACGCGGGAACCAACGTTCAATCACCACAAGGTCTTCCTCCGTTTCTCTAATCCCGATACTCTTTAGCATATTTCCCTCCTTGTATATTGCTCTGAGGTAAATAGTGGGCGTATCCAATCTCACTTTGGACAGCGTCTTTATGACATCCAAGAAATTGTACTTCGGGTCTAAAACAGACTGTGAATTCCAATGTAGTATGCCTGCATTTATATTCTTATCAGAGAAAGACATTGGTACCAAGTTGTGTACATCTTTGTGTTCGTAAAAGTCCCCTTCTACTTGCTGAAGCAACATACCTCCCAAGCCTATTTCATCCCCGTAAAATATGCTGACAGTCCCGGGTAGAATAAACTCAAGTGCTGTCAGAGCAAGGGTGTTATTTGTATGTTTAGTGGAGACTCTCTCACTGTTAATGTTACCAATGTTCCAATGAACCCACGGGTAATGAGGTTTCGACCATAGCATGCCCGTTACGACTCTATCAATCCTGTTTTTCAGTCCCTCTATCCCGCTATTTAAATCCAAATGAACATCAATAAGATCTACCCTAGAAAGTAAAACGTTAAGCGCGACATCTTTAGCCTTTTCTAAAGCTTGTTCACTGGCTATAAAAATCTTTCCGTTGCCAATAACCTGCTTCCATATTTGCAAAGTTCGCCCGAAGTTGACATCGTCAACATAGTCCTCCAAACCTTTTAAATAGAATCCATCGACTTTCTGTGCTCGTGCCCAATACACTATAGCAGCAGATGTTTCATCATAGTAATTGACTAAAGAGGTATCATTGGCAAATAGGAAGGCGTGAGTGAAGTTTGAAGACAACCCAGGCATAGCTAAAGATTTGACTGGTATGTCGAGGATTATAGACATGTTTCTTTTATGTACCTCCTCAACCAATTCTTGGAAATCTTTGAGAATGCCTATACTTCTATCTATTTTGGTAAGAGATGTGATATTAAAGTATTTTTCAGGATAGTGAGGTGCTTGGAATACGTAGTTAAGTCTGATGGCCGACGCGCCCAAATCTTGAATATAGTCTAGCTTTTTGATGAGCCCTTTCAAATCACCCATGCCATCGCTATTTGAGTCTTTAAAACTAGCTGGGAAAATCTCATAGAATACCTTACCTTGGTACCAAGGAAGGTCAGGGTTACAAGACTTGGGTATTGTGACTACCATGCCTATTATAGCACCGATACAAGCCACCAGGCCAGAGAGTACAATCCACAGTAGAATCTTTCTAATGATGATCCAATTCCAGTTGACAAAACTCGGCAGTTTTCGGTTATTCAGCTTGATGCTCCCATTCAACTTTATGTCTTCATCAGTCTGCAAGTAGAAAAACCTTAGCAGAATTTATAAAATTTATAAAATTATACCTATGGCTGTTGCTACCTACCTACCCGATCGTAAACCTATACAAATAAAGCTATACATTTTTACATGCTTATCTGGAAACTCATCTCATGATGTCTACATCAATACTGAGTGAAAATCAGTAGGTAAGGTATCACCTTACCTACTCACTGTTAGATAGTAAACCTTTACTAGATACTGTCAGTTGCTAGGTAACGAAGAGAACAAACAACTAGTGAAAAACGATGGACTACAAATAAAATATAAAATTATAAACCTCGTTATTTATTATGTTCTAACATGGTAGCAGAGCGCGTACACGAATAGAAAAACAATGTCTTCATCGGAAGGAGTTTCGGAGAAACTGTCTGGGAGTTCCAATTACCAGACATGGAAATTTGCAATGAAGATGGTGTTGATCTCCAAGGATTTGTGGGAGTGTATAGTAGATCAAAAAGGCGACGAAAAACTACAACAGAAGGCGCTAGCTAGAATAGCACTCAATGTGGAGTCGTCAGTATACACACACATCAGGTATGCGAAGACAGCGTATGAAGCCTGGGCAAATCTGGAGAAGGCGTTCGAAGACAAGGGCCTTGGTCGACGACTTGGTTTACTAAGAAAATTGTTCAACAGCAGGCACAGCTCATTCTCGAGCATGGAGGGATATGTGACGCACATTATGAATGTCGCTAATGAGCTCAGAGACATATCGAAACCCCTGGAGGATGAATTCGTGGCCGTGATAATGCTGAGTGGATTGTCGACAAGGTACGACCCTCTTGTAATGGCGCTAGAGAACTCGAACACTGTGTTGTCTACCGATCTGGTGAAGGCAAAACTTCTGCAAGAAGTTCAACGCCAAGACAACACAGCGGAGCAGCAGGAAGCTGTGCTAGCGGCCGATACCAAGGGGAGACCAGCTGCTAAGGTGAAGAGGTGCTTTCGGTGCAAGAAGACAGGGCATTTTGCTAAAGAATGTCCGAGCAGGTCTGATGCGGAAAAGAAAGCGAGCTCTCAGAGTAACAGAAAGGCGAACATTTCGGCATTGTCATCGAATGTGAAAAAGGACGCATGGTACGTGGACTCGGGTGCGTCGGTTCACATGTGTAACAAGGCTGATTTGATGCATAACTATGTAGCGGATAAATCCTGGGAGGTGACCGTGGCAAATGGACAAAAACTTTTTAGTGCGGGACGTGGTGATGTAAAACTTTTTTTACAAAACGGATGCGAAATAATTTTGAATAACGTTGTCTTGTTTCCGAAGCTGTCAACAAATTTATTATCAGTTAGGATTTTGACAAGTTATTTTGATAGAATTATTTTTACAGGAAAGTTTTGTAAAATTTACAAACAAGATGTGCTTAGTGCGACTGCGGAACTTGTTGAAGGCATGTACAAATTGTGTACTGGGGAACCGGGTTCTTTACAGACTCGTAAATCTGCGAGTAAATATATGCCAGTAGCAATGCCGAGCAGCGCGTCGACTAATCATGGTTTGTGGCATCGTCGTCTAGGGCACTTGAATGCGCGCAGCATGGATCTACTTAAGAAAGGTATGGCTGTAGGAATACAATTTGACAAAACTCAGTTTACTCCATGTATAGCGTGCATAGAAGGTAAACTAACCAGGCTGCCATTCCCTCAGCAAACATACAGCAGAGCCAAAGAAAAGCTAGAGCTGATTCACACTGATCTTTGTGGACCAATGACGGAAAAGTCTCTCGGAGGAGCTAGATACTTTTTGACTTTTATTGATGACTATACGCGGAAAACATTCGGGTACATTCTTAAGTCAAAAACAGAAGTATTTGAAAAGTTTAAATATTTCAAGGCTCTAGTGGAGAACGAAACGGACAGGAAGATCAAAGTTTTACGAAGTGATAATGGTGGCGAATACATGAATGCTAATTTTCAGGATTTTCTGAAGGACAATGGAATTCGGCATCATACTACTATTCCAAGGTGTCCTGAACAGAATGGAGTCGCTGAACGTGCCAACAGAACGATAATGGAAGCAGCGAGATGCATGTTGCAGGAAGCTGGCTTGAGTAAGGACTACTGGGCTGAAGCTGTGAAAACTGCGATTTACATCAAGAATAGATCTCCTACAAAAGCTGTGAGAGGGGCTACCCCTGAGGAGAAATGGTCAGGTAACAAAGTGGATTTGAGTAATTTACGAGTCTTTGGTTGTCAAGCGTATACTGTTATTGATAATCGCAAGAAGCTTGATAAGAAAAGTAAACAATTGATTTTCGTCGGTTACTGTGAAGATTCGAAAGGATATCGTCTAATAGATCCGACATCTTCAAGTACGATCATCAAAGCCAGGAATGTAATTTTTTTAGAGGATAGATTTTACAAAAAGCCCGTATCTACTGATAACAGATCGCTCATGCATGATCTAAGGAATCTTAGTCAAAGTGAGGATGAGGATACTGATGATGATGATGATAATGGTAATGATGAACCTGTGCGACAGTGTCGACCTGTGACTTCACGAAGGCAAAGTATCGTTAGCATTTCTGAATCTGAGGATTCAGATTCGGACCATCCCTCGGATTTGTCTTATGTTCCAGGGTCCATAGACTCTGATGATTCTGATGCACGTTGAGCGAGTTTGAAGATGCGTGCAATTTGGCGGCAATGATGAGCGATATAGATGGAAAAGAACCAATGACTGTAAATGAAGCTCTTACTGGACCTGAATCTGCACAATGGAAAGTTGCGATGAAAAATGAGTATCAATCATTTCTTGACAATAAATGTTGGACACTTGTGGACTTACCGAAAGGAAAGAAACCTGTTAAGTGCAAGTGGATATTTAAGAAGAAACGAGGATTGAACGGTGAACTTTTGCAATACAAAGCAAGACTAGTTGCAAAAGGATTTACACAGAAATATGGTATCGATTATCAAGAAACGTTTTCCCCCGTCGTGAGATACTCGACCATTCGAATACTTTTGGCATTGGCTGCCGAGTATGCTATGGAAATTGATCATATGGATGTAAAAAACTGCTTTTCTGAATGGAGATTTGACAGAAGAGGTTTACATGGAAGTTCCTGAAGGTTTTGAACAGAATGTAGGAAAGAGAGTGTATCGGTTGCATAAAGCTGTTTATGGACTTAAACAAGCACCGAAGTCTTGGAATGAAAAGATAAACTCGGTTCTTACGGGAAAATTGATGTTCAAAAGGATGAAGTCAGAACCATGTGTCTACCTACATACGATCAAGAGGAGGGAAAATGGTGATTATTGCTCTTTATGTAGATGACATTATGCTGTTTGCAAATTCTACTGAAGAGAAGAATATCGTCAAACGGGAGATTATGCAAGAATTTGTGATGAAGGATCTTGGGCCCGTTCAACACATCTTGGGCATGCAAGTTTGTAGAGAAGGCAATAAAATAATCTTGAACCAGAAAAGCTATATTAAGAAGGTTCTAGAAAGATTCAATATGTCAGAATGCAAACCATCTCCAACCCCAATGGAATTGGGATTTAAATTGGATAAATCTGCTGAAAAGAATACAAAGTTAGACTATAGACACCTGATAGGTTGCTTGATGTATATAGCAGTGTGTACGAGACCAGATATAGCTCATGCTGTAAGTGTGCTGAGTCAGTTCAATGAATGTTATGCAGAGGAACACTGGAAAGCAGCAAAGAGAGTTCTACGATATCTGAAAGGCACTATGGATTACCAACTTATTTTTGAGAAATCCGGTATGAATATCAATGGATATGCTGACGCTGATTGGGCTGGGAGCATCATTGATAGGAGGTCATACACGGGGTATGTTTTCAAAATTGGTAGTAGTGTAGTTTCATGGGAAAGTCGGAAACAACGCACTGTTGCGTTGTCTACCACAGAAGCCGAGTACATGGCAATATCGGATGCTACGAAAGAAGCTTTATTTATGCAAAGTTTTCTGAAAGAGTTATTAGGTAGGGCATTTATAGTAACTCTTTACAATGATAATCAATCTGCTCAGAAACTTGGTGAGAATATTGGATATTCGGGTCGCACCAAGCATATTGATGTCAGGCATCATTTTATACGTGATATTGTAACTAGCAAATCTGTTTTGATAAAGTATTTATGTACTGAAGAAATGTTAGCAGACATTCTTACGAAGCCTTTGTCAAGGGATAAGTTTTCTAAATTTATGTTAGGCTTAGGTTTCAGCGTTAAGGTTTAAGGGGCTGTGTTAGATAGTAAACCTTTACTAGATACTGTCAGTTGCTAGGTAACGAAGAGAACAAACAACTAGTGAAAAACGATGGACTACAAATAAAATATAAAATTATAAACCTCGTTATTTATTATGTTCTAACACTCACTCAGTAGGTAGTTTAGTATTAGGTTTTTAAAATTATTGCTTCAATAAATTTGATTCTTGCTGCAGGAAATAATATTGTATTTATGGAAGCTCTGAAGCTTTCAGATGGTTACAAGGGCATATGTACAGAACTATAAGGAATGTTTTATAACCTCAAGCACACAAGACACTCAACAGAAACATTGATATGGGCTTGTTTTAGAGTGTGTTAGCCGGGCCGGTTAACAGCTGATGTGGCTAACTGGCTAAACCAGTCTATTTATGAGATGATTTGTTATCCTTGACATAAAATAAAGGTGTAATAGGACTGACAATCTCTTCCGATGATGCAGTTACTAGACTGAACTGCCTTTGTACACTTGATTAAGCCTTGTTGAAACTTTTTCTACCTCCAAGCAGCATTGCTGCTGAAATGTTTGTTTAAAGAGTATGGTTGCTAGCTAAATTACAGACACATGAGGCTTGATATCTATATGCCTCAAGTTGATGGATGCAGGGCTGTGTATCATAGGGCAAGGTGATGGTTAGCACTTAATATCAGGTGAACCATCTGATTGTTCCATCAAATAGTTGTAACAAAAAAATTGGCTGACAAATACACTGTCCAGATACTCACAGGTCCAATAATCAAGTCACCATTCTTGCTCAGTGTCTGATAATCCAGCATGCTAATGTTGTTTATAAGCTGTGCACTGACAGGGTCCTGTACAACAGAGTTTGAATCGCCTGAGGAGCTTGAGTCACCGGCTGATGCATCTGTAATCAATTAGGCTTGATTGGTCCAACCTTTGAAACTCCTTCAAGGCTTTAAAGTCTAGTAGGTAGTATATAAATAAACTTAGAAGTTTAAACTGTAAATGGTTATTGAAAAGATGAGCAAATATACATTGGGTTGGGAGGTTGCTGATGACATACATACAAATGTATGTCATCAGCAACCTTCAACTTTTGAGTAGGTACTTAGTCGAGATTCTAGTCTAGCTAGAGAATTAATTGTTTAAGTCATGTAGGTACCTGTCTGGATATTCGCCAATTCCGGTGTATCATTTAGTGTAACAAATGGACCTTCATTCATCTCCTCTGAGAGCGGGTGTTTGAAGTCCATCGGTGAGGGACTCGGAGTAGACGGTAGAAGCAAGCATGTAGACGACTTCACACCTCGTAAATAATCCAAGGTCTCCAAGTCTGTAGCAGCAGCTTTAAGAGTGTTCTCTGGAGATTCATCCATTTTGCTAGTTTTGATAGGCTGGAACTAGCCCTTCGAATTGTGTATCTGGTAATAAATGAAAGCTAAGGTTCCATTTTCATTACAAAATTTTAGTGTAGTAATAGGAAAAACATAAGGCACAAATCGCCACATTCGCGAAAGCACTCAGTTATAAAGTACTTTGCGGTCGTAAATTTGATTAGATGGTGTGAGAAATACATAGATAGAAGAGAGAGAGATACTGAATGAAATTAAATTAAATAAAATTGAGGTATGTACTTGCGCTGAAAAAGCTGCTGCGTGCGAGACGAGTCTTACAGCTCACTGACGTGACATATATTTGATATGACTTTGATTTTGACAAAACTATTAATCTGACAGTGACATGTATGACCTAACTTCCCATTTTTTGGAAATTGAGTAGAGTGGCTGTCTGTCTCCTTATAACTTACTAGGTACCTACCACAAGAAACTACGGCATCTACAATAAATACTCATCCTACTGATGATACTAACTACATAAATGTTCGCATAATAAATAAGATATCCATGTAAGAGTATTTTTACTCATGTGTACAATCAATGCCACTGTGAGCGCGAGGCTAGCCTGGGAAACGGATATTTTGAAGTAGAAGCTTGAGGAAGGAACGCTAAGTCCGGAACTTACCCGCACCTCCTAAATCGTAGATTAGTCCAATCAAGTTAGAAAAGCAAGTTACAAACTGCAAAATTAAAGAAAAGTATAAAAAAACAAAACGTAAGACTAGGCGGTATGGTCTTAGTATTATAGCCTGCTCTGAGAGGAGCGAAAAAAGAAACAAGATAAAAAAGCAGAAGAAGGAATATTTTTTAAATTCAATTTTAGAGTCCGGATAATGTACGACATGATAATATACAGCATGATATTTGGAATCCACTTTGGTACCTTTTTGGATTCGTTTTAACCATAGATTTATACTTGATCTAAGGTTTTAACTGGGTGTACATTATCGAGGTGTGCAATAACTGGATGTGCAATTTTGTCACGTGTAGTTAAGGGGCTGACAACTATCAAACAATTTCTCACTCGCACGTTTCGACATGTTGAAAGATATAAAGTAACTAAACTCATTTTCGAAAAATCGCAATCAACCATTTTGTGTGCAGTCACATTGCACACAGTTTAGTAAAAATTTCATTTTGATCGATACAATTTTTCCTACTCAAAAGTTTGCACACAAAATGGTTGATTGCGATTTTTCGAAAATGAGTTTAGTAATTTTATATCATTCAAAATGTCGAAACGTGCGAGCGAGAGTCACATTAGCTCTTGCCTTCGCCTTAATGTGCACAGCATGATAATGTACAGCACGTTAATGTACAGCATGATAATTGGAAGTCACTTTGGTACCGTAAAAAAATATTTCTGGTACTTCAGCAGCACGCTCGCTTTGCTCGCTCGCCTCGTGCGTAATTTATATGTTTCAACATAACCTAACCAATCCGACTCGACGGTACTAAAGTGGCTTCCAATTATCATGCTGTACATTAACTGGGTGTACATTAACAACACGTGACAATATTGCACGGCATGTTATTGTACGGGATGATAATGTAAATTCAAACCGTGGTGCAGTGGACACGGATTAACTGGGTGTACATTATCATGCTGTGCAATAACATGCTGTACATTATTGGGCCGTAGATTATTGGCTTGGCTCCCCCACTCCCACCCATTCCATTTTAGATTTTAGCCAGGGTTTCGTTTGGCTAATCTGTCCGTCCGTTCTATTTTTTTTTGTAAATAAATTAAAATCTTTACAAAGTATGTAATGTATGTAGGTACAAGGTTTTGACTAAAATCCAGTTAGATAAGATAGATTCAGAAACAGAAGTGTTTGAAATAAAACTACAATCATGTTAAATGTTAACAGATTGATTCAAAACAACAACAATATCCAAAAACTTGTAATTCAACACAGAAAAAAGCATAAAACCATCAGAGATGTGGACTATCAATATCTGCAAAGGAGTAGAGTCCCTACAATGCATTTCCAGAAATCTCTTCCGCGATTACCAGTCCCTGACCTGGCGAAGACAGGTGATCGCTACCTAGGGGCTTTACGACCTCTTCTAAATGACAAACAATACGCAGAAGCGTCACAGCGCACTAACGAATTCATCAGCGGTGAAGGTAAACTACTCCAAGAAAAGCTGATAGCAAAAGACAAAGCTAATAAACACACCAGCTACATCAGTGATTACTGGTTCGACCTGTATTTGAGAGATCGAGCCGCCTTGCCGATAAACTACAACCCCCTGGTAGTGTTCCAAAATGACGTCAGACCAGAGTATAATGATCAGTTAATCAGAGCAGCTAATATACTGACTAGTGCAGTAAGATTCATGTTGTCTTTGAGGCAGCAGATATTGGAACCTGAAGTATACCATTTGAATGCTAAGAAAAGTGACACTCAGATGTTTAGGACAGTTTGTGGTATGCTGCCAGAGACAGTTTCTTGGTGGGTGTTAGAACTGAACTACTTACAAACTTAACTGGTAGTGAACTTTGGTTTTGCACTTTGGACCTTATTAACAAAGAAGCCAGTTCATTTGAATAACTTACTGTGTACTTTTTGAAAGTAAAATATTAAATTGAATTCATTCAACTTTCCAGGTATGGAGCTTACTTGTTTAAAGCATTTCCACTTGACATGAGCCAGTTCCCTGGTCTGTTTGGAGCCACTCGCATCCCACAGGTGGGCAAAGATCGCATCTTCAGAGACCCCACAAGTAAACATGTTGTTGTGCAGAAAAATGGCAACTTCTATGTCTTTGATGTCTTGGACTGTGATGGTAAGAGTTGTTGACCAGCAACTTCAGGCATAATTTTAAATGGTTCAATTATTCTTTTATGATAGAACTCCTAGGTGTCAGATAAGTCTTTAACTACTTTTTTCTAATAATTATTATTTGCTGACAAGATGACACAGATGTGTGAATGCATATTGTGATGCTAAAGGCACTTAGCAAATGTCACTATTCAGTTTATAACAAACATAATAAATAAATAAAAACAAATCCAGTTTTAAACATATCTGCCTGAACTGGTGTGACGAAGGCCTCTACTGGACATATAGGCCTCTCCTATAGATTTGGCCTATCTGTGACCTTGGTTTTTCTACAGATTTCCTCATATCTGATATCATAATGTATTCCTCATTTTTAGGTAATCTTCTGTCACCCACGGAACTCCTCGGAAACCTCAGTCAGATAATGAATGACACTACTCCCAAGTCAGAGCACCCACTCGGAGTCCTCACTTGTCAGAATCGTGATGTGTGGGCGAGCCAACGGACACATTTAGAAGAGACTGGCAATAAAGACCCATTGCATAAGATAGACTCAGCTATTTTCAACTTGGTACTGGATGATGATGTACTGGGAGATGATAAGCATAAACTGCTCAAGAAGTATTTGCATGATGATGGGTCAAATAGGTAAGTTAAAAGTAGGTTTTATTCATCATTTATGCTGATTAAGTCTATTAATATTATCACCATAACGAGAATGGCTCAATCAACCTCAATTTGTGACTTGAAATAGCATACTCGACATGGCATGCGAGTGATGTAGCGGATGGAAAGTTGTAAGCTAGTAAAAATGTAGCCATACATATTTTCAGGTGGTTTGACAAATCATTTAGCCTCATAGTGACCAAGGATGGCGTGGCTGGCGTCAACTTTGAGCACTCCTGGGGCGACGGAGTGGCTGGTAGGTACTAGGTACCCAATTTATGAATACTTATATATTTCTTTACTACCATTAAAATAAACCTATCTGTAAAAACCTATATAAAACCATTCACACTCCTCTAAATGAAGAGGCGAACATTTTGATTCCTGCTACTCTATGTATGCCTGAGCTGAGCACCAAAGTTGTCGACATGGCAGTGGATCGGTCACGTCTGCCGAATAACCGACAAATATTGGGGTAAACGTGTTCTTGAGTGGTGATTGCATTAATAGGGCGAACATAGATAGCCTTCACATTTGATGAGCAATGATTTGCACAGTTTGTGAAAAAGTAAAAGTAGACAGTTCATTTGAACTTGGAATGGTTTACCGAGTTTATATTTTCGTGTTCATGTTAATGTTTGAATGAGGAAGCCTAGCTGCCCCAGTCATTTATAGGAGGTAATATTGATAATTTTCATTTATTTTCAGTCCTCAGATTCTTCCAAGATATTTACAAGGAGACCACAATGAAACCCTTCATAAGCCCTGAGTCGAAGCCAGCTAGCTCCAACATCACAGTTCAGAAGTTGGGTAAGTAAAGTATGTACCTATACATATAATCTTACAGAGTCATTTGATTCATAGCTAGCATTTAAAAAAACAGAAATCTCTCAGTAGCAACTCGAGATTTGAGGTTGTCTAAAAAGGGGCTAGAAATAGGAACCAAGCTGTCAGTTTGTTGCATGTTCTTCTAGGCTTGGTCGCGTCGAACTGGCACTGGACTGGAACTAAACTGTAAAATGATCAAGTGACAAAGTGATCCTCTTGATTCAATGACTTGTACAGTCGTTCAGCCGAATTTCCCGCCGCTAAAGTACCTATATTGTTACTAAAACAACAGCAGTGTCCCCCTTTGTTCCAACTTTACTTAGTTTGAGGCTAGATGGCGCTGTGTAATTTCCACCAATATTCATAATTTGCTTTCAGATTTCAAAGTGGATGAGCAATCCATGCAGTTTGTTGAAGCTGCTAGAAATGAATACAAGGAGTGGTCCGATTCGCTAAGCATTGACTACATTCTATACGAGGGACTGAACAAAACCGCTTGCAAAAAATATAAAGTCAGCCCTGACTGTATAATGCAGCTTGGGTTTCAGGTAATTTACATACAGTTAATATTAATTATACTTTAATCAATCAAAGAGAGCACTGGTGGACTAGCAGTAGCGACCCCGTCTTCTGACCCCAAGGTCGTTGGTTCAAAACTGGTTGTGCACTGAGTTTTCGGTAAAAAATGTTTATGCACAGAGCCAGTTTTCTCAAACAGTGAAGAAAAACACCGTGAGAAAACAGGCATGTCGTAGAACCGAATAAGTTCTAAAACTTTTATAAGTGCACGAAAGGAGCTTCTTGACGCGCCCTTGAAATTATTTAATTTGCGTACGTTTCTTCGTTCCAAAAGTATATCTTTATTAAAAGCATAATAATATTTCCAGGCTGCTTACTACCTCCTGAGGGGTAACTTTGTGGGAACCTACGAGTCGTGCAGTACTTCTGCGTTCAAACACGGACGCACTGAGACCATGCGACCTTGCACTGACAAAACTAAGGTAAATTTATAAGTAACTAGCGGCCTGTCCCAGCTTCGCATGGGTGGTCATAAATTTTTGAACATTTTAGGATAAACTTAGACCGTGGGTTCGAGCCTCGCGGATACTTATTTCATACATTTGCACGCGCTTCTCCTTGAGTGAGTGAAATCGCACCCCGCGCGTGACCCGTGGACCCGTTAACATTTTTAATTTCGTCATTTCTTTTGAATGGAATGTCCGATTTGAATAATTTAAGAAGTAATCTATAGGTATTGAAACCGTGTTAATTATGAAAAAAATTATTTGGATAAGGATTAATACCAAGGTACAAATAAAGACCCTTTTCTAGCGGCGGCATTTCAATTTATTTTTTATAATAAAAGAACACTTATTGTGACATAACTATAATAGTTAGACATATGCTGTCGCGACATTTTTTGTAGATGATGACGTGTTCTACAAAACCGTAGTACATTATTTTGTTCTATCTTCAATAGTTTTTGCAGCGCACGCGATGTAAGGTTTTTGTTTTCCACCTTGGGTTACATTATTGAAGTTTTAGTAAGGATCCCTGATTTTTTTGAAAATATAATATAGCCTATGTTACTCAGGGATAATGTAGCATTCTAATGGTGAAAGAGTTTTTGAAATCGGACCAGTAGTTTTTGAGCCTATTCGTTACATACAAAAATACAAATGTTTCCTCTTTATAATATTAGTGTAGATTAGGGTAGATGATGGAAATTCCACACACCACAATCTAGCCCCAAACTCACCAAAGATTGTAATATGACAACCAGATGATATGATATAAGGAACCAGATAGCTGATATAATACTTACATACTTATTTATGGCATTTTTTATACAACTTGCTGATGGAGCAAGGATATGACCCTTCTGATGTTAAGTGATAACCATCACCTTAAACAAAGCATTGTCTCGTAAGTCACGCATAGCGTAAGTCATCATAGGAATAAGATTTAGAACTACTCTATTGTATTAGGATAGTCCGGTAAAGATAGATGTAACTTGAAATAAATAAATGTTTACCCCCACAGATATTCTGCGAAGGCCTACATAGGAACAAGCTCTCGAAGGATGAACTCCGCGCCGTAATGGCGGAATGCTCCTCCCTCCACTCCGAGCTAGTCAAAAACGCCGCAATGGGCCAAGGCTTTGACCGACATCTTTTCGCGCTCAACAAAATATCAGTAGATTCCAACTTACCAACGCCTAATTTATTTAACTCGTTTGAATACAAGTTTTTGAACAAGTCCATATTGAGTACGAGTACTTTGTCCGCGCCTAGTGTGATGGCCGGAGGTTTCGGGCCGGTCGTTAAAGAAGGATTCGGGATCGGGTAATATTCCTACTATATTACTGATTATGATTTAGAAAGCTTAGATGGTCGTGGTCCGGCGATGATTGCTTGTTCCATCAGAAAAAATGTAGCTGGCAAACAGATATTTATATTTCAGTAATTTCAAACAATTAAAGGACTGTAAATCGAATGGCGACCACGAAAGATGACAAAGCGAGGGATAGCGGGTAGGAGGGCGTCCTACCCGATGCACAGTGGTTCCATATCAAAAATAAGTGGACATAGGGTCGAAAGTCGGAATTTCGATCTGATTTTTTTTTACAGAGTAGATCTCAGCTATCCTGACAACTTTTGTTCTGAAGAAAATCTGTGAAAAGCGTAGTTTTTGAGAAAAAAAATAATCAATTATTTTTTGTATGGAGAAAAACATACTTTATTTTTTTTCTCGAATTGGATCAATTTGGCCCGTGTTTGGTTGGTACTGTGTCATAGCCCAGGTGATATACTAACATAAAAAAAATATAACACGCGCAGTCGCTTGCAGCCACGGGAGAAAATTGACTCCAAATAAAAAAAAATTTTTTTGCTTGTTTTGCGAAGAGTTCTTATTTCTTCATATCTTTTCATGGATTTTCGTGTACTGTAGTATATTTTAATTGACTCCGTGAAGACAAAGTAATAAAAAACTACATTTTAGTTATATTTTTCTGCCATATTTAAAATTTTTGCTAAGGTACAAGGGACCGTACGTATTTAATTGAAAGTAAAGATCTGAAATTACATTGTAAAATAACAACGCAATTTCAGTTGTTGACAAGGCTTCAGTCCAGTACCCAAGCTAGGTGCAGGTAGTTTATTATTTGCAGGTGGCTAAGTGATTATTGGTAAAGAGATTATCTTATTTACGATAAGGGCCAAGTATCTGAAATGGCTCATTCTTTCGTACAGGTAAACATAAGTTTGTTTGTATTTAAGGGATTAGTGTTAAAGATTATGAATCCTTATTTACTTATAAATTAGACATTCCTCTACTGGGCTGTGATTGGTCGTTAATAGACAAACTTATTACGGACATAGCTACTGCAAGACTACAAATATATTACAATGATTAATTTCATTTCATTCTATTTTCAACACTAAGGCTGCGTTTCCACCAGAGATGTGCGAGAATGCGTAGCGAGGGATGTGTTTGTAAAGAACCAATATAATCGCTTCATTTACCTCGCCTCGGTCAGCACAGCTCTGGTGTAAACGGCTCAGCGGGTCTAGATTTTTGCGCATACAAAACAAGCGAAGGATGTGTGCGAGGGATGTGTGCGAGGGATGTGTACGAGGGATGTGTACGAGGGATGTGTGCGAGGGATGTGTTGAGAAAGATGTGTTGCGAGGTTCGACACATTTCACAGCTCCGCTACACATCCTCGTAGGCACATTTTCATCGCACAGCTTTGGTGGAAACCCCCACACATTTTCACAGCACAGCAAGACATCCTCGCACGACACATTTCCATCGCACATCTCTGGTGGAAACGCAGCCTTAACTGTGAAAGATCTCGGAATAACGTTTTTCAATCTAAAATGGCTGGTTTCGGTTCTTATCTCGATTTGTTTCTGAGTTTTAGGGGGAGTGGAGATCTTAATAATTACAATGATCTAAGTGAAGTTGTAATTTCTAAAATTCCAAGTGAAATATCTGAAGAAGACCGTATGAAAATCATAGTTTTGCCGTTTGTTCGCCAAACGAGGAAACGGGAAAGTTAGCTTTGGCGAAGATTGTGGATCATCTAAGCAAGAATCCTGACATTGTGTCAGATTTGTAAAGAGCTTTTTAAAGAAGTTAAACCAGAATACATTTCTGAGGATAAATCATTGGCACTCTGCACATCCCTTAAACTGTCCAAGTGGCAGTACCAATTGCTAAGAACGTTTCGCAAAGAAGAAAATTGTTCCAGTGCTCTTCAGTCTTATCAGAAGCTTTTGTGCGCTAAAAACCGATGAACATGTGAAAGGAACGGAGAAAGGGGCTCGGATCAGGTTATTTTCATTTTAAACTATCCTATATTATAATTATATTATAAAGCGATGAGATTCACGTTATTTATTTATGTTTTTATTTTCAGACTACTAGGACTTTTGGACCACACTGTGCAAAGGATAGACTTGGGACCCATCGTAAGTTTTACCGAAAAAAGGCTGAAGTTAACATGGAAATGGGGCCTTGACGGATCATCATCATAGAGTAATTACAACCAGAGTTTCTCAGATACCGAGTTTGACGATTCCTCTGTTGTGATGATCAGCATTGTCCCGCTCCAACTTGTTGATGGAGAAGAGATGATGATTTGGGAGAACCCGGACCCTTTTTCCACATATTACTGTCGACCAGTGAAGTTCACTTCAGAGACAGCGGAGTACACAAAGGAGAGCACTTGGAAATGCAGCAAGAAATTGCAGAATTGTTACCAACGAAGTGTGGGGATGCCGAGATAGTCCACGAACTCCACATGACTATGATAAAACAAACGAAACAAGGGCGCTCACAAAAAATACTTATCTATTAATATAAATTTATATCAAACTATGGATTTTTTTTATTCGTAATAGTCATTTAACAACGTAATTTCAGATCATTTGGAATCAAATACGTACAGTAGTAAGTACTACGTACGGTACACATTGTTAACGGCTAATTATAGCCAAGTACATGAATGTCTAATTTATTTGTAAATAAGGATTCATTATCTTTAACACTAATCCCTTAAATACAAACAAACTTATGTTTACCTGTACGAAAGAATGAGCCATTTCAGATACTTGGCCCTTATCGTAAATCGTAAATAAGATAATCTCTTTACCACTAATCACTTAGCCACCTGCAAATAATTAACTACCTGCACCTAGCTTGGGTACTGGACTGAACCCTTGTCAGCAACTGAAATTGCGTTGTTATTTTACAATGTAATTTCAGATCTTTACTTTCAATTAAATACGTACGGTCCCTTGTACCTTAGCAAACATTTTAAATATGGCAGAAAAATATAACTAAAATGTAGTTTTTTATTACTTTGTCTTCACGGAGTCAATTAAAATATACTACAGTACACGAAAATCCATGAAAAGATATGAAGAAATAAGAACTCTTCGCAAAACAAGCAAAAAATTTTTTTTTATTTGGAGTCAATTTTCTCCCGTGGATGCAAGTGACTGCGCGTGTTGTATTTTTTTTATGTTAGTATATCACCTGGGCTATGACACAGTACCAACCAAACACGGGCCAAATTGATCCAATTCGAGAAAAAAAATAAAGTATGTTTTTCTCCATACAAAAAATAATTGATTATTTTTTTTTCTCAAAAACTACGCTTCTCACAGATTTTCTTCAGAACAAAAGTTGTCAGGATAGCTGAGATCTACTCTGTAAAAAAAAATCAGATCGAAATTCCGACTTTCGACCCTATGTCCACTTATTTTTGATATGGAACCACTTTGCGATGGACTGACGTGTTTGTAAAGATTCCGGGAAGTCGGTGGATGGACTTCTTCCAGGAAATGTATATGGGAGGCCTATGTCCAGCAGTGGACTTCTACAGGCTGATGATGATAATGAAATTCTAAGTTATAATTTTTTGTTTTCAGATACTCAGCATTCGCGGACAAGCTAGGCGCGGCAGTGACCAGCTACAAGCCTCATAATGACAGCTCGCAATTTATTGACGCTTTGCACAAATCCTTCCTCGACATAACCAAAATATTATCTGGTTGATAGATAGGCAGTAGTGTCCATTCTGTTGCATTAATTAGACAGCGCTAAAGTTATTGCCATCCTCGTTGTTTTTAGTTCATAAGAAAGAGACTGCAATATTTTGTACAATAGTGCTGTCAAATTAAGTTAGTGCATCATTTTTACGCAGATTTAGTTGTCATCTAAATTGGTGCTGCTTAATTTGACGTTTATAGTATAATCCAAATGAATAGAAAAATAGTAATTTAAGTAATATTAGTTTGATGAGCTCAGCTTTTGGATTTTAGCGTAAACAGAATAAGATCTTTTATATTTGACACCATTTTATTTAGTTAGCTGTTACAACAGAATATACACCATTAACTAAAAATACTAATTGTTTAGGTAAAGATGCTAGGTGCTAGAATCACCCGTTGTTAAATGGCTCCCTTGGCCTATAAAATTTTAATTCCATCAGTGCATGTCCACTGAAAAAGTGCCCTACCTATGCACTGTTTCAGTCAGTCTCTTATCCGACAAACACACTGATTTTGTATGAAATAGCAGTTTCAAATTATCATCCTGGTTCGAAAGTTTTGTGAACCATATTATTTATTTTCTTCTAATGTAAGTAAATGTTATTTATGTATTAAGGTAGAGTGTATGGGTTTAATTATAAGAACTGGTCATGCCTGGGATTCTTCACATTCGGAAAAGTTAATTTAAGCTAGCATATATGTAACGAGATGCCTTTTCGAGCTTTTTATATATTTACACAGAATTATTTACATAAATAATGTCTCAAGATGTATTTTTGAGCTTTTTAAATATTTACACAGAATTATTTACACAATGTACCCTAATTAAGATTAATCTTTCATAAATTTCTGTTGCTATGAGCATTTAAATAAGTTATTGCTTAAAAATATTTACTAGATAAAAATATACATTTTTCTATTATTATTTTAAAGAATGGCTTTGATTTAGTAGATTAACGGCCGTTTCTCGATCGAAACTTATCGGATGTCAAGTCACTCGTCATTTCAGCTATTACATCGATTAGATAGAGATCGAATCGAACCAGCCTTTAATGTAAAACATCTTATACAAGCTTTGCATAGATCGGGGCTAGATGGTGCTATGATAATATATGAAGTTATTGTACCGAGTTGTACAAATTTTCAACCGTTGTCTGACTATTTGAAAAATGAATGTGTATTACATGGAGGTGTATTATGCCAGTGATACGGTAAAGGAAATCATAGTGAGGAATTGATTAGTATCAGCAACGATACCTGGGGCCTGTCCCGTAAAAACAATACCAAAAACTGCAAAATGTCGGTAACGAGTAAAACTCCTTCGAATGCATTTCTATCAACAGAACTACTCAACAGAACAGGTGGGAGTAAACAAAACAAGTGACGATGAATATGAATCTTCCTTCCCATGGAGGTACTATCATAAGTTCCTTCCTAAAAAAACACATTCTATTCTTAGATGGCGTTGTTTGTACCTACTTTTCTTATCATTTGATTGATCTGGTACAGACAACATATTCATAAATCAAAAAATTTAATTATATGGATTTGAAGATGATAACATTCGCCTGGTCGAATCTCTACCAATATTAACGTCCACTGCCTCCCATACAATTTAAGTAAACTGTTTGCAAAAGGTGGTTAAGTAAGTGATATTTTGGTACCTATCATTTTTGATACCAATAAACAAAATCATTTATTTATGCCACACGTTAATAAAAATTATAAAAGATACAAGAATATACATGAAAAGTAAGTGACATAAATTAGCCGTCACTCAACTTAAATACTATAGCAGCATACGCTACTTTATGGCTGGTCTTCCGTTATTCTTAATTCATTAAATCCGTTATTAGTCATTATTGTTATGTCCACCAATCTGTATGTTGGTGCTTTTGGTCAAGGGCTATGAAATAATATACCACGGCATTCTTCAAATAGCGCTACGACTGGTATCGATTTTCCCCATGTCCATCTATGTAAGTACGGTAGTACGGCTGGGGCCGTATTCATAGTCAGGGTGAAGTGAGATCCAAATTTCCGTATGTAATATCATATTATTTTAGAAGATAAAATTCAAATATTAGACTAGAATTACGCTTGACAACATTGGGTTCGATATCCGTAAACACAAAGTTTGCCTAAAATCATCATTTTCTTCGAGTTTCATTGGTTAGTTATTAGAGATGAACCTAATGAATTTATTTTTAAATTTATGTTCCTGTGTAGGTACGTTGACAAATACTTCATTTTGTTAAGGGGCTACATTTTAAGGTAAGGGTGGGTAAGGGAGCTTATTTGCGCTCGTGCGGGCCTGTTTATGAGTAGCCGCTTGTACCTACACGTATACCTATGTACCTACCCACTAATATAAAATCACATGTGGTTTGTAGTATAATAACTAAGTATATCTTTCGATACTCAGTGGGTCGGTGGACGATTTAACTAACTAGCCGAGCCGCAAGAGGCGTGTATGGGTTTGAATTACAGGGACTCATTACTACCCAATTCATCAAACTATTTGGATGAATTGTGAAAGTGTGTGTTTCGAGTCTGCGTGCTGTATATTACGTATTTTAGGTAGTTTCACTAGTTAGTATCTTTCTATTTATTTGGTTGGCTATAGATATCCGGTACCTGATTTTAAATTTAATTTAGAATTTTTAATATTTAATAAAATAAAAATAGGTATGCTTCTCACCGCATTCGGTCAAACATATCAATAACTGCCATTATAGCGTTTACAAGATTTCCGACTCGAATTGGTTAGGTTATGTTCTCAGAAATGTAAATATACATAGAATTAGGAAGTGGGCGGAGCCCGCTAGCACCAAGTATGCGGGATCTCGCGCGCTTCATGCTCCGCTCACATCAGTCAGTCGTGTTTGAACTTCGTCAAGGTAAACATACCCCAAAAAAAACAAAAAATGTCGTTTTGTGCCGTTTTGCAGTGTGGGAACCATAGCCGCACCAAAAATGTATCAAAAGGGGGCATATCATATCACCGGTAAGTATTATTTAATTGTTTTTGTTAGTTTTGTTTAAATACAAAACCGTCAAACAAAGATAGACTGTGAATCATAGGTGATAAGGTCGTGTTTCTCTTAAACATTACCATGCTACTCAATTAGGGATGTGACCCAAATAAACTGATGAATGTGTTATCGATAGCTTTAATTATTTTTGTATTTTTATATGTTAACCTTACTGTTTTAGGGGTTATTTTCGCAGTTTTAAAGCACACTGAGGCATTTTAGCACGTCCGTACAAATTTTTTTGCTTGTTTTGCGAAGAGTTCTTATTTCTTCATATCTTTTCATGGATTTTCGTGTACTGTAGTATATTTTAATTGACTCCGTGAAGACAAAGTAATAAAAAACTACATTTTAGTTATATTTTTCTGCCATATTTAAAATTTTTGCTAAGGTACAAGGGACCGTACGTATTTAATTGAAAGTAAAGATCTGAAATTACATTGTAAAATAACAACGCAATTTCAGTTGTTGACAAGGCTTCAGTCCAGTACCCAAGCTAGGTGCAGGTAGTTTATTATTTGCAGGTGGCTAAGTGATTATTGGTAAAGAGATTATCTTATTTACGATAAGGGCCAAGTATCTGAAATGGCTCATTCTTTCGTACAGGTAAACATAAGTTTGTTTGTATTTAAGGGATTAGTGTTAAAGATTATGAATCCTTATTTACTTATAAATTAGACATTCCTCTACTGGGCTGTGATTGGTCGTTAATAGACAAACTTATTACGGACATAGCTACTGCAAGACTACAAATATATTACAATGATTAATTTCATTTCATTCTATTTTCAACACTAAGGCTGCGTTTCCACCAGAGATGTGCGAGAATGCGTAGCGAGGGATGTGTTTGTAAAGAACCAATATAATCGCTTCATTTACCTCGCCTCGGTCAGCACAGCTCTGGTGTAAACGGCTCAGCGGGTCTAGATTTTTGCGCATACAAAACAAGCGAAGGATGTGTGCGAGGGATGTGTGCGAGGGATGTGTACGAGGGATGTGTACGAGGGATGTGTGCGAGGGATGTGTTGAGAAAGATGTGTTGCGAGGTTCGACACATTTCACAGCTCCGCTACACATCCTCGTAGGCACATTTTCATCGCACAGCTTTGGTGGAAACCCCCACACATTTTCACAGCACAGCAAGACATCCTCGCACGACACATTTCCATCGCACATCTCTGGTGGAAACGCAGCCTTAACTGTGAAAGATCTCGGAATAACGTTTTTCAATCTAAAATGGCTGGTTTCGGTTCTTATCTCGATTTGTTTCTGAGTTTTAGGGGGAGTGGAGATCTTAATAATTACAATGATCTAAGTGAAGTTGTAATTTCTAAAATTCCAAGTGAAATATCTGAAGAAGACCGTATGAAAATCATAGTTTTGCCGTTTGTTCGCCAAACGAGGAAACGGGAAAGTTAGCTTTGGCGAAGATTGTGGATCATCTAAGCAAGAATCCTGACATTGTGTCAGATTTGTAAAGAGCTTTTTAAAGAAGTTAAACCAGAATACATTTCTGAGGATAAATCATTGGCACTCTGCACATCCCTTAAACTGTCCAAGTGGCAGTACCAATTGCTAAGAACGTTTCGCAAAGAAGAAAATTGTTCCAGTGCTCTTCAGTCTTATCAGAAGCTTTTGTGCGCTAAAAACCGATGAACATGTGAAAGGAACGGAGAAAGGGGCTCGGATCAGGTTATTTTCATTTTAAACTATCCTATATTATAATTATATTATAAAGCGATGAGATTCACGTTATTTATTTATGTTTTTATTTTCAGACTACTAGGACTTTTGGACCACACTGTGCAAAGGATAGACTTGGGACCCATCGTAAGTTTTACCGAAAAAAGGCTGAAGTTAACATGGAAATGGGGCCTTGACGGATCATCATCATAGAGTAATTACAACCAGAGTTTCTCAGATACCGAGTTTGACGATTCCTCTGTTGTGATGATCAGCATTGTCCCGCTCCAACTTGTTGATGGAGAAGAGATGATGATTTGGGAGAACCCGGACCCTTTTTCCACATATTACTGTCGACCAGTGAAGTTCACTTCAGAGACAGCGGAGTACACAAAGGAGAGCACTTGGAAATGCAGCAAGAAATTGCAGAATTGTTACCAACGAAGTGTGGGGATGCCGAGATAGTCCACGAACTCCACATGACTATGATAAAACAAACGAAACAAGGGCGCTCACAAAAAATACTTATCTATTAATATAAATTTATATCAAACTATGGATTTTTTTTATTCGTAATAGTCATTTAACAACGTAATTTCAGATCATTTGGAATCAAATACGTACAGTAGTAAGTACTACGTACGGTACACATTGTTAACGGCTAATTATAGCCAAGTACATGAATGTCTAATTTATTTGTAAATAAGGATTCATTATCTTTAACACTAATCCCTTAAATACAAACAAACTTATGTTTACCTGTACGAAAGAATGAGCCATTTCAGATACTTGGCCCTTATCGTAAATCGTAAATAAGATAATCTCTTTACCACTAATCACTTAGCCACCTGCAAATAATTAACTACCTGCACCTAGCTTGGGTACTGGACTGAACCCTTGTCAGCAACTGAAATTGCGTTGTTATTTTACAATGTAATTTCAGATCTTTACTTTCAATTAAATACGTACGGTCCCTTGTACCTTAGCAAACATTTTAAATATGGCAGAAAAATATAACTAAAATGTAGTTTTTTATTACTTTGTCTTCACGGAGTCAATTAAAATATACTACAGTACACGAAAATCCATGAAAAGATATGAAGAAATAAGAACTCTTCGCAAAACAAGCAAAAAATTTTTTTTTATTTGGAGTCAATTTTCTCCCGTGGATGCAAGTGACTGCGCGTGTTGTATTTTTTTTATGTTAGTATATCACCTGGGCTATGACACAGTACCAACCAAACACGGGCCAAATTGATCCAATTCGAGAAAAAAAATAAAGTATGTTTTTCTCCATACAAAAAATAATTGATTATTTTTTTTTCTCAAAAACTACGCTTCTCACAGATTTTCTTCAGAACAAAAGTTGTCAGGATAGCTGAGATCTACTCTGTAAAAAAAAATCAGATCGAAATTCCGACTTTCGACCCTATGTCCACTTATTTTTGATATGGAACCACTTTGCGATGGACTGACGTGTTTGTAAAGATTCCGGGAAGTCGGTGGATGGACTTCTTCCAGGAAATGTATATGGGAGGCCTATGTCCAGCAGTGGACTTCTACAGGCTGATGATGATAATGAAATTCTAAGTTATAATTTTTTGTTTTCAGATACTCAGCATTCGCGGACAAGCTAGGCGCGGCAGTGACCAGCTACAAGCCTCATAATGACAGCTCGCAATTTATTGACGCTTTGCACAAATCCTTCCTCGACATAACCAAAATATTATCTGGTTGATAGATAGGCAGTAGTGTCCATTCTGTTGCATTAATTAGACAGCGCTAAAGTTATTGCCATCCTCGTTGTTTTTAGTTCATAAGAAAGAGACTGCAATATTTTGTACAATAGTGCTGTCAAATTAAGTTAGTGCATCATTTTTACGCAGATTTAGTTGTCATCTAAATTGGTGCTGCTTAATTTGACGTTTATAGTATAATCCAAATGAATAGAAAAATAGTAATTTAAGTAATATTAGTTTGATGAGCTCAGCTTTTGGATTTTAGCGTAAACAGAATAAGATCTTTTATATTTGACACCATTTTATTTAGTTAGCTGTTACAACAGAATATACACCATTAACTAAAAATACTAATTGTTTAGGTAAAGATGCTAGGTGCTAGAATCACCCGTTGTTAAATGGCTCCCTTGGCCTATAAAATTTTAATTCCATCAGTGCATGTCCACTGAAAAAGTGCCCTACCTATGCACTGTTTCAGTCAGTCTCTTATCCGACAAACACACTGATTTTGTATGAAATAGCAGTTTCAAATTATCATCCTGGTTCGAAAGTTTTGTGAACCATATTATTTATTTTCTTCTAATGTAAGTAAATGTTATTTATGTATTAAGGTAGAGTGTATGGGTTTAATTATAAGAACTGGTCATGCCTGGGATTCTTCACATTCGGAAAAGTTAATTTAAGCTAGCATATATGTAACGAGATGCCTTTTCGAGCTTTTTATATATTTACACAGAATTATTTACATAAATAATGTCTCAAGATGTATTTTTGAGCTTTTTAAATATTTACACAGAATTATTTACACAATGTACCCTAATTAAGATTAATCTTTCATAAATTTCTGTTGCTATGAGCATTTAAATAAGTTATTGCTTAAAAATATTTACTAGATAAAAATATACATTTTTCTATTATTATTTTAAAGAATGGCTTTGATTTAGTAGATTAACGGCCGTTTCTCGATCGAAACTTATCGGATGTCAAGTCACTCGTCATTTCAGCTATTACATCGATTAGATAGAGATCGAATCGAACCAGCCTTTAATGTAAAACATCTTATACAAGCTTTGCATAGATCGGGGCTAGATGGTGCTATGATAATATATGAAGTTATTGTACCGAGTTGTACAAATTTTCAACCGTTGTCTGACTATTTGAAAAATGAATGTGTATTACATGGAGGTGTATTATGCCAGTGATACGGTAAAGGAAATCATAGTGAGGAATTGATTAGTATCAGCAACGATACCTGGGGCCTGTCCCGTAAAAACAATACCAAAAACTGCAAAATGTCGGTAACGAGTAAAACTCCTTCGAATGCATTTCTATCAACAGAACTACTCAACAGAACAGGTGGGAGTAAACAAAACAAGTGACGATGAATATGAATCTTCCTTCCCATGGAGGTACTATCATAAGTTCCTTCCTAAAAAAACACATTCTATTCTTAGATGGCGTTGTTTGTACCTACTTTTCTTATCATTTGATTGATCTGGTACAGACAACATATTCATAAATCAAAAAATTTAATTATATGGATTTGAAGATGATAACATTCGCCTGGTCGAATCTCTACCAATATTAACGTCCACTGCCTCCCATACAATTTAAGTAAACTGTTTGCAAAAGGTGGTTAAGTAAGTGATATTTTGGTACCTATCATTTTTGATACCAATAAACAAAATCATTTATTTATGCCACACGTTAATAAAAATTATAAAAGATACAAGAATATACATGAAAAGTAAGTGACATAAATTAGCCGTCACTCAACTTAAATACTATAGCAGCATACGCTACTTTATGGCTGGTCTTCCGTTATTCTTAATTCATTAAATCCGTTATTAGTCATTATTGTTATGTCCACCAATCTGTATGTTGGTGCTTTTGGTCAAGGGCTATGAAATAATATACCACGGCATTCTTCAAATAGCGCTACGACTGGTATCGATTTTCCCCATGTCCATCTATGTAAGTACGGTAGTACGGCTGGGGCCGTATTCATAGTCAGGGTGAAGTGAGATCCAAATTTCCGTATGTAATATCATATTATTTTAGAAGATAAAATTCAAATATTAGACTAGAATTACGCTTGACAACATTGGGTTCGATATCCGTAAACACAAAGTTTGCCTAAAATCATCATTTTCTTCGAGTTTCATTGGTTAGTTATTAGAGATGAACCTAATGAATTTATTTTTAAATTTATGTTCCTGTGTAGGTACGTTGACAAATACTTCATTTTGTTAAGGGGCTACATTTTAAGGTAAGGGTGGGTAAGGGAGCTTATTTGCGCTCGTGCGGGCCTGTTTATGAGTAGCCGCTTGTACCTACACGTATACCTATGTACCTACCCACTAATATAAAATCACATGTGGTTTGTAGTATAATAACTAAGTATATCTTTCGATACTCAGTGGGTCGGTGGACGATTTAACTAACTAGCCGAGCCGCAAGAGGCGTGTATGGGTTTGAATTACAGGGACTCATTACTACCCAATTCATCAAACTATTTGGATGAATTGTGAAAGTGTGTGTTTCGAGTCTGCGTGCTGTATATTACGTATTTTAGGTAGTTTCACTAGTTAGTATCTTTCTATTTATTTGGTTGGCTATAGATATCCGGTACCTGATTTTAAATTTAATTTAGAATTTTTAATATTTAATAAAATAAAAATAGGTATGCTTCTCACCGCATTCGGTCAAACATATCAATAACTGCCATTATAGCGTTTACAAGATTTCCGACTCGAATTGGTTAGGTTATGTTCTCAGAAATGTAAATATACATAGAATTAGGAAGTGGGCGGAGCCCGCTAGCACCAAGTATGCGGGATCTCGCGCGCTTCATGCTCCGCTCACATCAGTCAGTCGTGTTTGAACTTCGTCAAGGTAAACATACCCCAAAAAAAACAAAAAATGTCGTTTTGTGCCGTTTTGCAGTGTGGGAACCATAGCCGCACCAAAAATGTATCAAAAGGGGGCATATCATATCACCGGTAAGTATTATTTAATTGTTTTTGTTAGTTTTGTTTAAATACAAAACCGTCAAACAAAGATAGACTGTGAATCATAGGTGATAAGGTCGTGTTTCTCTTAAACATTACCATGCTACTCAATTAGGGATGTGACCCAAATAAACTGATGAATGTGTTATCGATAGCTTTAATTATTTTTGTATTTTTATATGTTAACCTTACTGTTTTAGGGGTTATTTTCGCAGTTTTAAAGCACACTGAGGCATTTTAGCACGTCCGTACGTTGGCTGTGGTTGGAGCATACTAACCTCAAATAAGAACACAAATTTATTTGTGCTCTTATTTCTCGGGCCGTTTTTGAGCCCGCCACACGTAATCTAGTTGATTGTTGCTCGAAGCTTCATAGAAAGCCATCATGCGATTTCCTAGTATTCTCTGTTCCGTGGTTATGTTGATGAAACGTATAAATTACGCACGAGGCGAGTGAGCAAAGCGAGCAGCGGCAGCGGCTGCCGAAGTGCCAGAAATGTTAACACTAATCTCTGAATTATATTTCAGAATACTACCTACAATTTGGTGAGGTTATAATTTTACAAATTAATTCCTAATTTAAAAACTATAGATCTCCAAGGATCACTTCCCATCCACCCACGATTCAAACTTGAGATGAACTAGGAAAGCAGCCTAGCACTGACTATGGATAGGGCACCGTTCATAATAACGCAACGCAGGGTCGCAGAATCAACAGCGCGATCCAATCTACATTCCTCTATCTACCTAGCTCTTTCTCTACTTCTACCTAGGTACCTAAGCGAGCTACCACCCTACTATGTGACTACAATTCGTAGAAAAGAACCTATCCATATTACCTAGGCACCTAGTACATATACCTAACTACGCTACGCTACCTACTACCTACCTAGTATTTATTTACACAACGAGGGGAGAGTACAGCGCGACGAGAGTTGGTTTTTAATCAAGAGCCCCTGTGTGCACTTTTTAGTGTTTTGTTAATCTGATCCCAATGCAATGTTTAATCAAATACTGTTTTTATAAACATTGTTACATCGGAAAATCCATACCTATGTACCATGGTTTGCTTGCACAAAAGGGCACAAACGTGAAAAAAGGCGTTTGAGCGTTGAGCCGTTCTGACATTACGTACGATTTCGAAATGTCAAAGTTCAACGAGGGACTTCGTCGGTTTTGGTGTGGCGTATTATTTTGTGAAAAATCAATTAGAAAATGATGTGTAGTTTCATGAAACGATGTGTTTTGCTGAATAAAATGTCCGAGCTTTGATTTGCGTCCAAGGTAAATATTGTTTCTGTTTATTTTCGTCACTTTCTTTAAAAACAGTGCGATGAATGTGCTGCGTGTTTTGGGTGAATTAAAATAAAATTGATCAAAATAAACTTGAAATTTGAAGAAGACGCTTACGTCTTTTATATTCGAGCTCAGTGTTCACAAATACCCAGTAATGCTTAGCATGAAGTAAATTGATGAACCGTAAAATACTAAAATCGGCAAAGATTCTCATCATCATTTATCAATCATGGTGTTATGTTTTTGTGAGTCAACGTCATTTCTTCCTATTCTATTGAGATATTGTGTGTATTTTAATAAGAGCTTACCTTTTTAAATTCAAGGCCAAACTAGGTAAGTCAGGTCTACAATAGTAGGTAATATTTATCTGATCAAAGTAAAATCTTATACTTAATATGTTTTGAATGCACAGTCTGATTGGTTAATTATGATATGATGAATTTGTCAAATCAAATATAGTATTATTTAGGTATATGTCTGACTCATCATTCATCTGGTGCTGTGGTTACTCTGTTTATAAGAACCAGTGCCAAGTGCGCTACTTCAGTCAGTTAAAACAAATACAAAACTAAGGGCATTTGCAACTTAGTTGATCAATTGACAAAGAGAATTTAGGCAAACAATCTTATTTTAAGTAAACTATTGAATTAGACTTAAAATTGCTTACCATTCCACTTAGTTATCTATTTCCATTATAGTCTCTAGTAGTTCTAAGTAGGTATTGTATATTTTAAACAAACTAAATAATATTTAATCAGCTAAAGGAGTATGCTTTCATTACCTTTGTACTGACAGGCAAATTAATCTTACCTTTGTAAAAAATTATACAGTTATCATATTATACTTAAGCAGTCATCATGAACTATATCTACACCATCTCAGCAATGTTATTTCCTTATAAGAAATAGAACCTCACATTCAACTGTTTTGTTTCAGTTTGGTAACAGGACATCACAATGCTGATCAAGGAGTATCGGATACCCCTGCCTCTCACAGTGGAGGAGTACCGCATTGCGCAGCTCTACATGATCGCCAAGAAGAGCAGAGATGAGAGCTCCGGTGAGGGTAGCGGTGTAGAAATCATAGTCAATGAACCCTATGAACAAGGGCCTGGAGGCAAAGGTCAGTACACCCAAAAAATCTACCATGTTGGCAGCCATCTACCTGGATGGTTCAAAAGCCTTCTTCCAAAGTCAGCATTGACAGTCTCTGAAGAAGCCTGGAATGCTTACCCTTACACAAAAACAAGGTACACTTGCCCGTTTGTTGAAAAGTTCTCCTTAGAAATAGAAACTTACTACTATGGTGACAATGGACACCAGGATAATGTGTTTCAGTTGACTGGTAGTGAATATAAGAATCGAATTGTTGATGTTATTGATGTAGTGAAAGATCAACTTTTTGGTGCAGATTATGTTAAAGAGGAGGACCCAACACTTTTTATCTCAGAAGCTTGCAACCGAGGTCCCCTCACAGATAATTGGTTAGATGAGTATTGGAAGGATGTTCAAGGTAAATCTCAGCCCACCCCTAGTGGGAAATCACTAATGTGTGCCTATAAGCTTTGCAAAGTAGAATTTAGATATTGGGGAATGCAGACAAAACTAGAAAAATTTATCCATGATGTTGCTTTGAGAAAAACTATGCTTAGGGCTCATCGGCAGGCCTGGGCTTGGCAGGATGAATGGCATGGGCTCACAATGGAAGATATCAGAGAAATCGAAAAGCAGACTCAACTTGCTCTCCAGAAAAAAATGGCAGGAGAGACCAGTGATGAACAAGATGAAGAGGAAAATTCGAAATCCCTTGCAGCTACAATGAGTAGCCTGGAGAAAAACGAAGAAATAGCGAGTCCTGTAGTCACTAAGAAGAACACTAATGAAATGAGGATCCAAATTCAGCAACACTTAACTCCCGAGAGAACCCCTCCATCAGAACATAAGTCATCTAAAAGTAACCTTAAATCCACTTCATCTGGGTCCATCAAGAGTTTACAAACACAAGCAGCAAATTGGAGAATGGAAACTCTCGTTCGGGAATCGGAAACTGAGACAGGTTCTGAAGATGAATTCTACGATTGTGAGTCTACTTTCAACAAATGGTCTTCCATGTGTTCCCTCGACGAAGCGGATATCGATATATCGCCTACCTTAGGAGACTCGCAGGACGATAGCATTTTTAACCCTTCATTTTTGAAAAGGGTAACTTCGGAAAGAGGTTCTCGAAGAGTTGCCCTTCAAAGTCACCATAGTATTGACGGTTGCCCTGACACACCAGTTCACAATTCTTGTTCCACCACCGTGTTAATTCTCGTCTTCCATGGGGGCAGTGTGCTGGATGCCAATTTGGATATGACTGCAAAGAAATCGGATGTCACAACATTCAAAGGGGCTTTCGAATCGGTGATGCGTCAGCACTATCCAAGCCTCGTAGGGCATATAGCCATAAAACTAGTGCCATGTCCATCTGTATGTACAGAAGCCTTAGGAGTGCTCTCCACATTGAGCCCCTACAGTTTTGATTGCTCGCCATCTACGGTCGAATCTCCTTCACTTACTAACGACTTGATACCGATTGGTGCTATACCGTTGATTTCTACATCTTCCCCGGATTATGCGGAGTCTGTCACAAAAACTATAAATTCAGCGAATGCTGTCTATAACGAGTTTCTCAAGTCGGAAGATGGTGCTGGTTTCACTGGTCAAGTCTGTATCGTAGGGGATAGTATGGGTTCAGTATTAGCTTACGATGCAATGAATCGTACATTGCAATATCAGTCACGACATGATAGTGAGAACAGTATTTTGGATACTGAAATTATAATTCCCAATGATCCATCTGAGCAAAATTATTTAAACAAATCTCATTTACAAGCACCTACGCCTAGGAGGCGCTCGTCTTCCACGAGCGAAAACCATGTAAAATTTGAGTTTGAAGTCAGTGACTTTTTTACTTTTGGAAGCCCGCTCTCTCTTATATTAGCTTCGAGAAAAATCTCGGATGATAAAGGCAAAGATATAGTTAAACCACAAGTTCAACAAGTTTATAATTTGTTTCATCCCACTGATCCAGTTGGCTCAAGACTGGAGCCTATGTTGTCAGCTAGATTTACCAATCTGCCGCCGATAAACGTCGCTAGATACACGAAATATCCATTAGGAAACGGCCAGCCATATCACTTGATGGAATTGATACAGAGTCATCCCCAACTATTCGGTGATCATTTACAAATGCCACAGACACCTGCATTAAGAAGACTTTCAGAAGCATCTGTTCTAAGTACGGTTAGTGGGCTCGCTGACAATATTCCTCTTATAACCATGAACGCTTTGCAGCATAAATGGTGGGGTCCGAAACGTTTGGACTATGCGCTGTACTGTCCAGAAGGATTAACCAACTTCCCCACTAACGCGTTACCTCATTTGTTCCATGCTAGTTATTGGGAAAGTTCTGATGTAATAGCTTTTATACTGCGTCAAGTAGGACACTTTGACTTAGCTTTATACGGCCACTCCGACGATAAAGAATGCCCGATGTTCAAACCCGGTCAAGAAAGGGAGAAGTGGATGAAAAAGAGAACTTCCGTTAAATTAAAGAACGTCGCTGCCAATCATAGGGCCAATGACGTTATTGTCAGAGAAGGAAATCCTCAATTATTTTCTGCTCGTTTTATGTACGGGCCTCTGGATATGATAACATTGACTGGAGAAAAAGTTGACATTTACATGATGAGAGATCCACCCGCAGGGGAATGGACGGTTCTTTCTACAGTTGTTACTGACAAAACCGGACGAATAACGTATACTTTACCTGAAAGACTGAGCGTTAGTTGCGGAATTTATCCACTGAGAGCTGTGGTGAGAGGCGATCACACGCATTGCAATTTCCATCTTGCTGTTGTTCCTCCGCAAACTGAATGTGTTGTGTTCAGTATTGACGGTTCGTTCACAGCCAGTGTTTCTGTAACTGGTCGAGATCCCAAAGTTAGAGCTGGTGCTGTTGATGTTGTTCGCTTTTGGCAAGATCTTGGCTATCTCATACTCTACATTACGGGTAGGCCTGACATGCAACAGAGGAAAGTGATATCTTGGCTGGCCGAGCACAATTTTCCACACGGATTGGTATTCTTTTCCGACGGTTTCTCGACAGACCCGCTGGGACATAAAGCAGCACATTTGAACAGTCTGATAAATGAGAACGGGGTCATATTACACGCCGCTTATGGATCTGGGAAAGACATTAGCGTGTATAACAACTGCGGACTTTCTCCGCGGCAGATTTACGCTATCGGGCGCATCAGTAAGAAGTATGGTAATTTGGCGACTACGTTGAATGATGGCTACGCTTTGCATTTGGCTGAGCTGAAACAGCCTGGAGCGGTTCGGCCGGCTAGAGGGAACGCTCGCTTGCTGGTGCCACGTCGCCTATTGGCCCCGGTGAACACCGTTTCTAGCCGTGGACGACGCTAGTTTAGCATAATGTAGTCAAACTTGTGGTTCTCTCGAAACGCTTATCTTCCTGGTCGTATGGTGTTTGTGATATAGTATCGCTTAAAATAGGATGTCGTCCTTCCTAAGTATAAAGTCTTATATTCTAAAATAGTATAGTAATATGCTACAAAATGTTTGTTTCTCATAGTGAAGACAGTATCCGACAGTATGTATGCACATAATTTATCTATTATCTTCGTCAATGTATTCAGATTTGAGTAAGAGTAAGATAAACATGTTTATTGTAAAGATAATTGAATATTTACGATTAGAATTCGTGTCACTACGTACCTTACTAAATCGTTAAAAATATTAAAATATAACTGACTGTTGTAGCATTCTAACAAAGCTGTTATGTACTTTTACCTTTGTTTGGGTAATGAATGTTCTGAATAATTATTTATAGATTTTAATAAAAATATTTATTGTTGTGAACGGACGAGGATCTGAATCTCTGGACATGAAACATAAATAAGCAATGTTCTATTCTAGTCGTTTCTGATATTAAATTATACAGCGTACATGCACGTGTAATAACAAATCATAAACAATTGTTTGTGTTGTATCTATAAAATTGAAATTGTATCGCTATTTTGAATGATCAAATTATATCCTAAGTAGGTGTAAAATATACAATTCGCCATTTCCAGAGTTTAGTTTAATGGTTCTATTAATCTAGAATTCGTTGTACATATTAGTTATTTCTTTTTTATATGATAAGGCTTTTTAAGTTTGGCGTTTTGTATAATTCAGTCATACTATTATCGTGCTATTATAATGATGTTAGATGGAAGGAGAAAATGTATGAATTAAGAGTATAATAATTTAATTATTAATTTTACTTCAATAAGTAGTCATTCTAGAAATCGTTAAATACTACAAGATCGTTTCATAAAGTGATATTAAAAATTATGTTGTTACTTATTTGTAAAATACTTTAGTAGAAATTCGTGCTCTTCGATTATTATACATTAAAACACATTTTAATATTTAGTCAAATTAAACCTGTATGCCACATCTACGGCATTCACTTAAGTGCTGATTTTATTAGTTATTTTGTTTAATTAATAAACACGTTATGGATGTATTAAAGTAATGATTTTAACAAAATAGTTTCCAATTTAAGTACTTTAACATACGTGTTGGGTGACAATCAGGTTTAAATTACATATAATATTTGTTACAAATGTTATGTTTAAATAAACAATGTTTTTGGAAACATAGAGCTATGGATAAATTATAATAATATCATCATGTTATATAGAATTTTAAATTTAAGCTGTAGTTTTGCTAGGTTAATATTTTCAGCACCTTAATTTCATCCCTCTGAAACAAGTAACAAATGTTGTTATGAACTGTGTATGTGTTTAGAATTCTATTGTTGTGATGTAATAAAATTAAGGTTCTATTCTTAGGTCTCTTTGTTATCATTATAAATAGGTGCGTAAGTTTTGTTTTATAGTGTAGGTACATTCGGCAGGTTTCTGAAATCTCGATCAAACCTAATCAGATGTCAAGTCACTTGCTATCTCTATCTTATTTGATGTAATAGCTAAAGTACCAAGTGACGTGACATCCGATTACGTTTGATCGAGCTTTCAAAAACCGGCCGTTTGTCTTCTAATCGCTTTAAACACTGTGGAAGCTGACCTATGCTATGCTAGTGCTCCTCTTCAGTGCTAGATTCACAATGGTGCCGATTCTTTTGTAACAGCTAACTAACTAAAATAAAAATACAAATATGAAAGATTTTATTCTGGTTACGCTAAATTCCAAATCAGCATACAAGCTCAGACTGATATTCCCAAAATTAGTATTTTTCTATTCAGTTGCGGGTCTATTAACGCAAATTTAGCACCACCAATTCACGCGATGACTAAATTCGCGTAAAATTGTTGCATTATCCAAAACTAACATAATTTGACAGCACTAAAATTGTTGCAGTCTTTTAAACTGAAAGAACGAGGACAGCAATAACTTTAGCGCTGTCTAATTAATGCAACAACAGAATCGACACCAGTCTTCGACTAACGCTATCCATCAGATAAAAACTTTTTAGATTTGGCATAGACAAAGATGGAAATATAATATGGATGGATCACGGATAGCGTTTCTCAGAGATAATGAAACTGACACTAAGACGGGCGCCAGACATAGTTTTTTTTTTGATTGCTAAGTGTGGCACGAGACTTTGAATACAAAGTCTCGTGCCTCACTTAGCAATCAAACAAGTGGAGCTAAGTCTGGCGCCGGCTTTAGACTGGTGTCATGATTGGATGCGAAGCAATGAACTAGGTATAAAAACAGCTTCCATAGAATTATGTAATTTAATGACGATCGATTGAAAGGCTGCACATCTCAGTCTTTAAAAAAATAAACATTTAATAATTAAGAAAAAAATATGTCTAAAGAATTATGGCAATATAGTGATTTTTTATAATTATTTATCAAACAATATGTATACAAAAGTAATTATTTTTCTATGTCATCGTTTGAGTTCGGAATGAACGTAAACAAGTAAATTATATTAATTAAAATGTATATCGTTGTATTGTCCATTCCTGTTTCAGCTACTACAACATAATAATCTAAAATGTTAAAAGTCAATATTTATTCATATAAGTACTTGTTTATTAATTGTTAAGTAATTTATTTCGAATTGTATGTGATTAACACGATTTCAATTATAAAATCTTGTATGTAAGAGTAGTTTATTTACTATTTTTATTACTTGTATTATCTTAAAACTAACTTCTGAATTAAAACAAAATGTTTACAAGAAGAGTGATGATTGATGAATGTCTAATGGCTATTTTTATTCTTTGCTATGGCATAGGCATGCAATTTTTACTCTTCTGTGGCAGAGTGTATTATGCAAAGACAAAATCTAAGGGTGTTACCAGACCAATCGATCGATTGTCGATCGACGGCATCGATCGAAGTTGATCGGCTGGTCTAGTAACTTTAATGGATCGACAGATACTGTTCGACTAACCAATCGATCGATTGCCGGTCGATAGCATCGATCAACGTCGATCGATGTTGATCGACTGGTCTGGTAACTTTAATTGATCGATATTTACTGTTCGACTACTGTCACCGGTCGACGTTGATCGATTAACTCCGGCTATATTCCATCAGTTTCATATATATTCCATCAGCTCGATCGACGTCGACTATTCCATTCTACCATCGATCGATGCCGTCGATCGACGATCGATCGATGGGTCTGGTAGAAACTATCGATCGACTTCGACTATTCCATTCTACCATCGATCGATGCCGTTGATTGACGATCGATCGATTGGTCTGGTAGAAACTATCGATCGACGTCGACTATTCCATTCTACC
The DNA here is from genome assembly GCA_932294275.1 of Chloroclysta siterata. NCBI lineage: Eukaryota > Metazoa > Arthropoda > Insecta > Lepidoptera > Geometridae > Chloroclysta > Chloroclysta siterata. The sequence goes on along the minus strand of OW028604.1, from coordinate 14,925,471 downwards.
ATCGATCGATGCCGTCGTTCGACGATCGATCGATTGGTCTGGAACACCCTAAAGGAAATTTATTCAATTGAATCACAAGGATCACTTTGAAATGTCTTAAAGTTAGGAATCTAGGTGCCAGTTCCACGCGACCAAGCCTATAAGAACAGGCAGGTTTGTATGATCCTTTTTACAATATAATAATGTAGGATGAAATTCCAAATTTTCCTCAATGTGTATCGTGGTTATAATACTAATATTTTTTATTATCAAAACATAGTACAAAACAAAATGTTATTCATAATTAGCTAAGTGGTTTATAATAGGTGCGGTCTGCATATCTATGCTAATTTATTGTATAGTCGTACCTATACCTATGTAACGTTTTACTTGATTGGTGGTCAATCAGCACCATCGTTTTCAGCCTGTATCAAACTACAGCTGGGTAGCAGCTAATACTGGTGGACAATAGTATAAAGTACGTACATTCCTGCAAAAGATTCTGAAAAAGAAATAAAAAGCGACACAACACATTGAACCCATCAAAAAAAAGTGCCGGTTTCGTTGCCGTTGCAATGCAATACAACCCCATCAACTCATATTCTGTTTAATTAAGTATTTGGAATGTTTCTATTAAATTAAATTAATTTATATATTGTATATTCTTACATAGGTATAAGTACCTAAATTTTGTATGTTACACTAAATCTTATGTATTACCACAGAAAAAATACGTATTACCTACCTAGCCCTGTCAGTATTCTGTTTTACCTATACGTGTACTGCATAGATACAACAGATTAGGTGCGAGACAAGGTGTAACTGATGGATGTATGGCTTCAAACGAGGTCTCTACTAAATTCTATAGGCAGCTACAAAGCCTTGGAGCGCTTGAACCGTTTGAACTTTTATGAGCCAAATGGGCTATATTTAAGTAGGTATCGGCTATCGTCGTTTTGAATTAGGTGATAGGCTATAAATAAATTATATTGATGTTTTCGATGCCAGCCGCTCCCTAGATTTTTCTATATAAGCGAAATTGATTTGCTTAATTACTTTGTTTAATGCCTAGCCTACCTAGGTACCTACTTCTTACGATAATTTTTTTTTTTGAATACGGACTTATTGGTTACCTACGTTTTTGTATAGCTATAGGGAAATATCGATTCTTATACTATCACTATTCATACGGTATCTTAGTAGAAGGTTCGATTGTTGTAAGTACCTAAAATATAACCTAAGGGCTTCGTAAGTTCATATTTATATCGGGAATTGCATTCAAATTCTGTGTACAGTGAAAGTAATTTATGAATGTCACATAATATTATTTATATGCATAAGTGAGTGCCTAGGGCAGGTATTAATTACATAAACAGTGAACGTATTTAGGTATCTTGCTATCTCATGGTGGGATTTCACATCGCTGTTCGTGTTCGAGTATTCGTCCTATTTTCCCTAATACGACGATGTATAGTAACAGCTCTTTCACACGGCAGTCCAGTTTAGCAGGACCGGCTTTTTACGGTATCCTGCAAAACTGGACGCTGTGTTCACATGGCAGTTCAGTTTTGCAGGATTCAGTAAAAAACGTGATACAAATATGAGAAAAATCATCACACCACAAACAGTGTCCAGCAAAAATCTTAAGATTTTTCGTCGTCTGTGATACGCTTAATAAGCAAATAAAAACGCGCATTGCGATGTGAAGTGACACGATAAAAATGGTCTACTATTTCCCTCATTCTACCAAACATTATTCGGTATTATTAGACTACTATCTTAAAATCCTTTCACCACACTGTTTCGAAAGAAACTAGTGACACGACAAGAAGTTAACTTACTTGATGGCGCTGAGTTTATTCCATAAAAAACACAACTACCTATATATTTATTTTCAATATCATTCCCTCAGTTTTCTAAGATCATCTTTACCATCCTTTTTTGTAAACTTAACATAATGACATAAATTATGTTACTACACAAAACAGTATTGTATTTTATTATGCTTTGTCATTTTTGCGACACAAACAGTACAGCTATAATTATTGGCTATAATTTATAGTCTGATAGGAACTTTATGCAGTATTTGGTAAGAATCATCATAACAATGAGGATTCTCACATACCAAACTATGTTTACTTCAATATTTAAGGGGGCTCCCATACAACAAACGTGATTTTTTTTATAGATAATGGTACGGAACCTTTCGTGCGCGAGTCCGACTCGCACCTGGCCGGTTTTATTTAAATCCTTAGTCGCGTAATTGCTCTTGACTCTAGTAGGTATCTATTTATTTTAGTAACAAAAACTTATTAACTAAACCAATGGAAGAAAACCCTACTTACTTAACTAATTATGTAGGTACGTAATAGACTCGTGTGTCGTGAATCTAGTATTTTTTAGTCACAAAACTCTTTTAACCTTAGAATTAAATTAAACAACGTGACGGCAATAATACCCTAAAAATGTGTACAGTCGGCTGGACTAAGATGTACCAATACAATTTAATCATTTTCAAAATGGTGTCGCTGTATTTCAGTAAAAGTAAATATTTAAAGAGCAAATACTTATTAGAGTCTTTTTCACGAAAGAAGTCCCATGGCATTGCATAAAAATAATTCAAATTCGAAAACTATTAACATTTTCATGGTGTGGGTAGGTATTATACAGTTGCCGAAAGATTGCATAGCATGGGTACGCTTAATACACACCAACAGTCATAGATGGCAACTAGCTATCGTAATAAAAAAATCGAAGTAACCACGTGACTTCTTTTGTGAAACGGACTCTTGTTGTGTCAAATACACACCATTGATATGGAAATATTATCACCTTTTTAACCTTTATTCTGCATTCTGTGAGTAATACAATTTTAAAAGTTATTATATGTAGTTATGAGTAATCTTATTGCATCCGACTGGATAATTATTTTATTGTATGTATGTACCTACCTTAGTATTACATTTTCTTAACGAGTTTGTAGAACAGTCGAGAATGGAACCTTTCGAGTGTAAGGTAATTTGTTAAAGTGTCTCTAAGTGCTGTGCTAGCTTCATTCTTTTGTATTTATGTACTTATTCTATGTGTGTGAGAAAATAAATTATTGTTGTTGGCAATGTGGCCTTTCATTTCGATTTCCAATATATTTTATCTGTAAGTAGCTAGTTATTGCTAGAGTTCAATGCTGGTACGAATTTGATGAACATTTCTGGTTTGTACCTAAATGTTAGAACATTTTATAAACCAGTACTTACACTTTTTATCAAAGATTAAGGTTATTTTAGCTAAAACTATAATTGTTTTGATCGAGTACCTAACTGTTAATCGACATACGTACGTTGCTGACTGTCCTAACGACCATTAGGTACTTTGCAAACTTCGAGATAAGTTAATATAATAAATAAGTTCTAAATAAATAGGTAAACATTTAAAATAAAGGGTTTTTAAATAAAATGACCAAATAAGTAACACTAAAAAATTTATTTACATTTTAGTTCACAGCTACAGGAATAAGTAAAAATAATAAGTATACATTTTTCTTTAGCTAGGTGAGTATAAAATTAATTGCGAAGAGAGACGGTAATAGAAGGACCCACAGTATGTCTTTGTTAGAATTATCAAAGTTTCGGGATTTTTTATGAAAAATGTACGAGTAGTTTCCTGCTTAATCAGTTTTCACCCAGAGCAAACGCTGGCGGAAAACAGATCGAGTATATTGTCAATAAAAGCGAAGCGCCGTCCGTCTATATGCCTAGCCAAAAATTGGCTCTATTTACTCAATTACGCCGAAATACATATATTATCAGTTTTTTTTCAATATTCAATAAAAAGGTTTTTCATTCCACCAGATACATCGTTCGTAATTCATAATGACTGTTTAAAAAGAGAGAAGTAAGCATTTTATTGGAATGAAATGCCCGAAGTGTTTTTACTAAAAATAATATGAAAGTAGCTATGCAAGATATTAAAATTTGATTAAGAATGTGTAAATAACAACAATATATCTTCATAAATAATTCGATTGTCTTAATCCTACCATTTTACAACAGATTTACGAAATGAATACTTATATCTAATTAATACACCAATGAATCGACATAGAATAAAAGCATATATTTTTACTTATGACTACTTTAAGTTATAATAAAACAAAGTGTCGATTGAGTCGCAAATACGCCGTGGGTACAAAATTCTTGTGACTTAAAGAAATATTTTAAACATTATACTTTAGGTACAAAGATTCCAAAATTCGAGACGTAAAAGTACCGAACGGGTAAAATTTTTTGTCACAAATATAATCCTAGGCACAGTACTTATCAAAGCGGAGAACTATTCATGTGAATTCCGAAGTTTCATTCCAAAATAACTATTCGTACACACTTAAAGTGCCTGATCACGAATACATTTTAAGATTTGTGGCGTTAACTGGCGTATCGTACGGATATTCGACCTTATTCTGTTGTAGTTTGGGATACGATACGTCAATTTCATTCGTGATTAGACCTCTGATATGGGTGCACGGACACTTAAAAACCATGGTAGACTGTAAACATTTTTTATATTTCGATCGATTGGTCAACTTTTTCTAACCTTTTTGAACTCTTTGACCGCTACAAGCCAATTTAACATTAGTTTTTCACATAATGCTCGTTCCGTTTTGATCGATACCGGCCTTTTTTTAGAATCAAAAACACGTTGTAAAACATTCACTTACATTTTCATAAGACTTGATCGATTTATTTACACACAGCCAACAAATACAATCATACGCAACTGCGTACGTACGTTTTTTCTGGGCACCACACGTGTTAAGCCACGGGCGAAATCTAGTGTTAAATAACTATTTAACACTAGATTTCGCCCGTGGCTTAACACGTGTGGTGCCCAGAAAAAAATAATTATATGACCTAATTATTATGCTATTCAAGGTAATATCAGGACTACATAAATATCTATTCCAAGTTTCTGCATGTAAGCAACGAAAGTTGATTTAAGTAAATTTTATGTTTTAAACTCATAAATATATCTGGAACCCGTGGCCTAAATAATCAAGACTTTTGCTAATAGATAAATATTATTTATCTACGTAACCCGAAGAAAAAAATCTAAAATTCAACTGTTAATCAACTTCCGTTGATGACTGTACCTAATATTTCTTGCATTGCATTATATTATGGTTTTCCGCCATTTAATATAATTATTTGCTGCCATATAATCAAAGCACTAACTCAAAATCTGCACCAAAAACCGCCGGTATTCACACTAGGTAAGAAATTCGTACTATTGATTGCGTATGATTGTACCTACATACCTAATTTAACTATTTAGCTAATTAAATTATATCATAGCCATATTCACGACAAAATATATACAAAACAATTAAGTTTTTGCTCCACAAAGGCGTGTAGAATATATACTTACATAAATACCCAATCTTAAGACGCAAACAACCGTCAAACAACGTCTCGCATAATTCATTTCAAAATTGTTGAAGATAAAAAACCACCGAATGTAGAGGTAGTTATGAAAAATCGCAAACAAGCAAGTTTCAAAGGTTCGGCAGAAATATAATTTTGAGCGAGAAAATGTTCGACAGATCGTCAGCCTCTTAACCTAGGTACCTATTCTAAATATTATGGTGTACTGTGGCAGTTTGTCCCCAATTTTCAATGGCAGTGTTTATTATGACCAAATAAAAAAGTATAGTATGAATAAAAATCGGTTTAACGATATAAACCTTTAACAGAATATAAATTTAACCACTTAAGTTTTAATGTAAGTATATCGAAGCTAGAATTTTTCTGTCTGGTTCATAGACAATTTTTATTTTTTTGTAAATAAAATTGTAGAAAGTCTTTGGGATTCCTTTTTATTATAACACAAGTCATAATTTCAGTCAAATTATAAAGAAAACAAAAAAATAGCCTAGGCATGGTAGATCCCTTCAGATTTCTTAGTACCAAGTACCCATTCAAAATTATTTGAGGACAAAGAGCGGTAGTCAGTGGTACGTCCAAATATTAAATTTTGGCACATACCCACATTTTGCAGTAGTTGGTGTTCCATACAATGTAGTTTGTCACTATGTTTTCCTTCACCGTATAAAAGTTAAAAGCATGGCTTGTTAAATTTGAACATTTTTGAGGGTTTGGTCTTTCTAGAAGCCGAAAGGTCTATTTGACAAGTTCAATGAACTTACAAAGTCGGGTGAACTTACTTGTATTTTTTGTGGTAGTACTAGAGATACAAAGGTGTGTCATTTGTACTACCAGTTGTACTTTTTAGTAGAACTACTGACACGGAGGCAATTTTTCAATAATCCATTACCGCAGTGAGATCGTTAACAACATACACCCAAGTGATGAAGTGAGTGAGTATTCAATTTAGCAATGCCACGTGAGTGAGGCGAAGCTCATCAATCGAAGTGAGGTGAAAGTCCCCGTGATTTTGTTGTTTAGAGAATCGACACCCTGTTCTAATAGACAAGGCAGTTGATTTTTTTGTAACCTACATAGTAATTTTAAACAATTATCTTAAGGTACGCAAAATTATACCCAACATTTAATTAAGCAAATTATCATCTAATTTTTTACCTGACATAGAATTACCTAATATTTATATAACTATAAATTTATATAAATAGCTTTACATTAAATACAGAATTTAGGTAACTTTGTGTTAAATGTTTGTTCAAATGTTGGCACATAATCATAATAAAAACAAATCAATGCATCAAGCATACACATTCCTAGAACAAAATTATTTGAAAGCATAAATTGATAGAAAATAAAGATTAAATAGGTGAATAAAAAATACTTGAATGTATATAAAGCTTACTTACTTAATTTACAACAGTCAATCACGCCATTGTTTAGGCTAAAACGGTAAGGTACTTCAAATTATCATTTTAAATTTATCTGCGTTATTATTTTGTTTTTCTGTACAGCAAAACACACAACATTAATTTGTGCTTTAGTACAATCAAATACAGAATTTATCTGCTTTTCTATTTAGGCGAGAAGGAGCCACCGTCGTACATTGTGAAACAAAATATTGAATTGATGGAATTCACAGCAATGTGAAGTGATTATGTGGTTTTATGTTTCATTTTGGTCACATCAACAGAGCCTAGGGCAACAGGCCATAAATTACGTCACACGTTAAGGGGTGGGGAGGGGTCCCAAATTTTGTGTTATCTCATTTTTCCAAAATATTATATTTTATATCTAAGTATTACAACACTAAATTTTATTGAATTATAATTTAAATGGAAATAAAAATAATTTTAAAACACTGCTGTTTTAATTTCATAAATTTCTAAATGTAAAATTGCAAAATTTTTGACATCACACTAGATAGGGGGGGGTCTCACAAATCTGACAGCTGTGGCAAGGACGGGGGAGGAGTCAAAAAAATCATGAAATTCGTATGACGTCATTTATGAATGGCCCCCTAGGGCCTAGACTCTATTAAGTACATGATGACTCTAATAGAGCCTAGGCTCTATTATGTACTAGAGCCTAGGCTCTATTATGTACTTGTCTAGACAAGTTGCATTCGCTTTTAAGCGATTCAATTTCTATTTGCCCGATATGCATGGACGACCCCAGAAACACATTTAAGTACATAGTACATATATTATCAAATCGTAATATAAGTTATACATACGAATTTACGGAATGTTTTATTTTATGGCAACACTAGGAACTCTTTTAGATTACAAAATCAGGCTTTGAAGACAATCTTACTGTTGAATGTAGTTACTACAGCGGATCTTTGTGGCTCTGAAATTACTTGTCTTATCATCTCTCCCGCTCAAACTCCTCAGAAGTGCAACCAGCCCCTTATAACTATTATCTGTCGTTGTTTACGTAGGTAATCTTATATGTAAGGACCAAAAACACACCCTAATTCAGAGCTACAAGGATCCGTCGTGCTGTGAACTGACTATTGTACTGACATGACATTACCAATGAACACGGAAGGATAAGGAGAGATGACGTCAGACGACGGAATTCGCCCGAGATGTGGCGTCATCTCTCCCAATGAAATTTGTCGAAAGTTTCCGAGGATAAGGCCCCTGTACTTACTCGTAATTAGTATGTTAAGGCTATTGTCACTTTTTAATAATTGATTATTCACTTCTTAAAATAGGCATCAATACACATTACCGGATTATTCGACACTGTAAATTCGTCCGCCATATTTCTATTCTAAAATGGTTTGTCTGTTTTACACACTTTCACTTGCGTTCAACTGTTTAACACCATCCTTTATTCTAGTATTTGAGTCTAGTGTCGAATACACTGCTCTGTTTGTACATCGTTCTTTTGCTGATCGTGAAGAAATACAGCAATGTATTGCAATGAAACTGAAACATCCAGCAGTACATCCGATCGCTGTCACAACGTATTTTTGCTGCTCCGAGGCTAGCCCTGTGTATTTGCGTCTCTGTTGCACGTGTGTAATTTTGAGGAGTTTGAGCGAGACAGCACGATACGAAAATCTACATCAGAGACTTTTGCCTGAGAACTTTAGCCAAACGGAGTTAACACAGCGATGCAATTATAGAAGTCATCTTTTATGACCTAATTACTGTGGTTATATGTTTCAAATTCAAGTTTTCACGCTGGTTTCAATAACAGCCTCATAGTTCAGAAAACTCTGATCGGTACCGTTGGCACGGTTGATCTTCAACCTTACCACTGCGTTCACAACGTTCAAATTCAAGTTCCGATCGAGTTTTGTTTTAACATCCTCATACCCAGATCTCTGATCGCTACCAAAATCGACTTTATTACAGCGAGCATATAGTTCAAATTCTATTTTGGCCGAGGGTCTCAAAACACTTTGATCTGTACCGGAATTTTCGACCTTACCACTGCGTGTATAAGGTTAAATTTTCGGCCGAGGTTGGTTGCTATGAGAATGCGATGCCGTTCTTGTGAGGCGCTCGCGTGAATATAACATCTTCGTCGTCCGCGTTGATACTTTCCGCCGCTGTTAGAGCGATAGTGTCGCTGTGTACCACGTGCGGAGACTCGTTGAACTCGTCCAGTTCTTCTAGGCCAGCTGGAAATTAAAACAAAAACTTAGGCCCAGTTTCACCATGGTGTTAGCTTAACAAAGGATTAAAGGGCCGATTAATATGGGCCGATTAAAATGTACGCATTTGACATCTAAGGTTAGATATAACGGCTTGTTAATCCGTGATTAGTTACTAACAGAGCATGGTGAAACTGGGCCTTAATAAGGCAAAGACTGCTGCAAATGTACTTCTCGCTCGCACATTTCAATATTTTGAAAGATTTAAAATCACTGAACTTATTCATGAAAAATTGTAATCAAAAAATCCCGACACAGTTTTAGGATTTTTTTCGATAGTATAATAATAATAATAGACATAGACAATCATTTATTTACTACTTAGCAAATAACATACAAAACATGATAATGAAATATACATAAAGAAATAATAATAATTCATAACAATAGAAAAACAAAAGGGAAAAAAAATATATAAGAACAAAACAATGTTAAAAACCTACAATATGATGTATGCTACAGCAGCAAATGGGTCTTAAGCTCAGCATAATGCCCACTTAGTAGTAGACACTGTTATTCTGCCAAGACCCTAACAAATAAGCTGTTTATTCAGAAAATATTTACAATTTAATCGTTTTACACTTGTTTACTATTTTAGTTGGGAATCTCTGTGTGCCATTTGGCATAGGCCTCCTCCAATTCCTTCCATTTTCCCCTATCATTAGTTATTAGTGGCCATAGCTTTCCTGTAGTCTCAAAATCATCCTTCCTTAGTTTACGCGGTCACCCTCTGGTTCTTGTTCCAGTTCTTGGGTACCACACAGACTCCACTTTTATTCCATAGATAGATAATTAAATATATTTTATTATGTAAATTTTGGATAAAGGATTTTGTAATTTAAACAATAACCATAATACGATGACATAAAAAAACCGACGTTTCTGTGGGGTACATGGTGACCAACAAAATAGCATTATAATTTTGTTTCCAAGTATTGTATAGCGCTTACAAAAGCAGATCAAAAGTTTTCACCGTTTGAACTTGACGATGTTTTTTATCTAGTGTGCCAAAAAAATAAAAGAACAAACTAAAGTCTGGGATTTAGGTATTAAAGTTAAAGAAAACTAGTGGCCTTATCCATTAATTAGGTGAGGCGTTTAGGGGGTCTCGGCAAATATCACGTTATTTTTATTACTGCAAAGCTAAAATATTAGTGTAAACAAAAATAATTAGGCAAATTATGTTTTATTTTTAATTAATCCAACGCAATCAAGCACACATTAAGTACAGAGGCAGAAGAATACCTGTGTAGTCCAGGGGCGCTAGTAGCAGATATTGCTCGGACCGCGTCGGCCACAGCAGATGGGCCATCACGCAAAACGCAAGACAATCCGCAGAGTATGTTATACCTGGAAACATTAACATCCTACTAAATATATTAATGCGAAAGTGTATGAAGTATGATGTTTGGATGCTTGTGACATGCCATAACCAACGAACCCATTGGGATGAAACTTAGAACGAATGTTATTCCCATTTCTGTCGCTAAGCAGCGTTGCTGCGTTTTGGTTTGAAGGATGTGGTTGCCGGTGAAGTTATAGGCACATGAGGCTTAACATCTGTATGCCTCAGGTTGATGGACGCAGGGCAGTGCATCGTAGGGCACGTTCCTATCGTGCGTGACTTACCAGGCAATGCTTTGTTAGAGGTGTTGGTTACCCACTTAACATCAACAACATTGTAAAAAATAATTATCAACATCATCATCAACCTATGTTAGTCCACTGCTGGGCGTAGGTCACTCCCGAGACGCGCAACTGAGCCCGGTCATTCGCTTTTCTCATCCAGTATTTGCCAGCTACTTTTTTTTATACAACTAGCTGGTGGAACAAGCAGATGGTCCACCTGATGTTAGGAAGGAGGTAACCAACCATCACCTATAACAAAGCATTGCCTCGTAAATCACGCACGATTGGAAGGTGAACATTCACATTTCGCAGATTGTCGTATAAAATAATAATAAACTTGAATTTATAAGAAGACTTACCCAGTATAAACTTGAATCTCCACAGCGGACTAATTTGCAAGGCAATCAGCGCTATAACCGGCAGATACACGAACCACACGAGGCTAGACGCGCCGAAGTGCAGCAGAAAGTTTAGTTTCGCCATGTTGTGCTCATACATCATAGTGTTGCGCAGTTCTAGAACGAACCACATCATGATAGTGACGCGCAGAGCTAGAATTAACCAGCCGGGCCATGTCTGGTATTCGTCGATCTCTTCTATTATATCCACTTCTGTCTGAAATTAAATTAAAAAAAAATTATAGACAAAACACATTTCTTTATAAATTACAGACATGAGTTCGTGACACGAAATAAAAAAAACTGAAATAAAATATAAAACAAAAAAATATAAGGGCCAGTTTCACCATGCTCTGTTAGTTACTCATCAAGGATTAACAGGCCGTTAAATGTAACCTTAGATGTCAAACGCGTACATTTTGACATATTTAACGGCCCTTTAATCCTTTGTTAATCTTACAGAGTATGGTGAAATCAGCTCTAAGGTAAATGAATCACGCGCACCACGTGGGTGCGCGTGAGATGGGTGGGTGCCACCCACCCATCTTATCATTGCTTAGTGTGAGTCAATGTGGTTTCAGCTCAGCACAAATTATGAATAGGAAGGCAACTACCGATCCAATGCTGATTTTCAGCTGAACCGTACCCGGTGACGACGTACGTCAGACAATCGCACCAAAACTCTGAATTTGAGGGTGTCATCACACGAAGTACCACTACTACTCGTAGCTTACTAGAAATCACACGGCGAAGATTCTAAGCACCTTGTACAATCACTATTTGAAAGGAGATGAACGTAAGAGGTAAATGTTTTCTCATCATCCAAAGGTTAGCTGGCAGATAATGCTAGCCAGAATTAAGCTCGCCTATGTACAGTATGTTTTATTTGTGCAATGAAGAATTTTCTATCTACCTAAGAGGTGCGACAGGCGAGTCGGAATGGAACTGTTGGGAGATTTTAAATGTGCAAGCGATATTCGCCTTATTTTTTTTTTATTATGTTTCGGATTGACCTTCTTCCTTGTTCCTTCCTGTCTGTCATTCGACAGACAGTCTTGCCAGTGTCAAGTGAATTGTATTAAATACTTTATAGTCAAGTCGGCCGTTCGAAACATTTTCGTTCAAATCAGGATATCACCTAATACACTTTCATTCCAAATTACACTTAGTGCTAAGACCTCAAGCAATGTTGGTTAAAATACCACCGAAATTACACAACACAACTCAAAATAACACTAGAAAAACAAAATGAAAAAGCTATGTTGCTTCCCAAAAAATCAGAAAACGAATCTCCGGATTGACCTGAATGTCTGTTATCGACATTGGTTGACATTTTACACTTAGCATAAATTGGAATACGTAAGTGTGCCAAATAGATATATTGTTTGAACAGTTTGTAAGTTATAACTAATTAAACATCTTTCAAGGATTTTCAATTTATTCACTTATCAATTATTAAATGGTATTTAGTTGTATTTTATAGGTAGGTAAGTACAATTATTTTGTTTTTGAAATTAAATTTCTGCTGATTTAGTTTTGTCTTTTTAATCTCTTGTTTTTTCTTCCATAAATTCTTATGCCTGGTTGCATAATTATGCTGTGTGTTCTTTTTTGTGGCGAATAATTGATTGTGTCTATTTTGACATGGATTTATAACTTTTTTACATAACAGCATCACCCTACAAAAGTTTTTCGTAAGACAAAAGACCTCTTCATAATTTTCCAGAACGGTTTTGAGATTTTTCTTACACCAACGCCATTCGAGAACCTTTATAACCCAGCTGTTGTCGGTTCTAAGACCCATATAGCGTGCCTTATTAGTATTCAGTGCCACAAACGGAAATAAAACATAGAAATAATTCGTTCAAACGTAACTGGGACTATGTCTCAATTTATGACGGTTGTAAGCTATTGAGAGACGAGCCAAAAGGCTCATAGGTGACACGTTGTTCGAGTCTAAGATCCTGACTCTTGAACATCGCCGCAAAGTTGCCTGTTTATCGGTATTTTACAGGATACATTTCGGAGAGTGTGCGATGGAACTCCACAACTTGGTTCCCCCAACCCCGTTCTACCATCGGACCACCAGACGTACGGAAGCGAGACATCCATTTATGGTTGACATACCTACTGCCCGCACAAAGCGCTTTGCTTCTACTTTTATAATGCGAACAGCCAAAGAGTGGAATTCCTTACCGGCGTCCGTTTTTCCGAATGCCTATAATTTGGACGTTTTCACGAGACGAGTGTATAGGTATCTTCTAGGTAAGCGTGTCACACCGTAGATCGCATCGTCACTTAACATCAGGTGAGATTGCGGTCAAACGTTTTACCTATCAAATGTTAAAATAAAAAAAACACAGTTAAGTCTTTATTATTTCCTATAACCGGCCCCTCTGGTGATATTTTGGGTCATTTTTACGCGGTAGGAATGCTTCCATGATTGTTTTGCGTTCATTAACTACCACTTTGTAATAGATTGGAAGAGTACTTAAACTACCTAATAATATTGCTGATAAAATAAAACACGTTTACATTTGTACTAACAATCGGCTTTGTCTGAGGGCAACAGATAAGAGGCCAATTGTTATCCATGTTATGTTCTTTATTCACTAAGTCCGATTGGTGGAGCTTCATTATTTTATTATTTTGTAACGAGGATCATACAAAAAAACGGTGGGAACCTAGCCATAAGTTTTTTGCCTATTCTTTTTCGCGTTGAACTGGCACTGAGATAAGTTATCCTTGTGATTCAATTAAATAAATATCTTTTGACTATAGTCGCGTTAAACACTCGCTGCAAACTTGGTCATAAATCATCTTAACACTAGTGTTTAGAGTACTCGGCGTGGGCGCATGCACATTATCGATAAAAAGAATAACTCAGCGAGAGCGCCCGGTGGTTGCGCGGTCGGAGAGCTCATGTATCGATAGTTCTTATTGACTCCAATAATGCACATCGCTGCGCTTAAACAAAATGATCGTGCTGTTCTCCTAAGTGCGAGAGAGAGAGATAGCAATATTGCTGTCTCGTTCCGATAATTTATGACGGAGTTTGCAGCGAGAGTTTAACGCGACTATAGGTATGTATGACGGAGTTTGCGGCGAGAGTTTAACGCGACTATAGGTATGTATATGGAAGCAATAGGTTAGCGTGGTATGGGCATGTCATGCGAAGGGAAGAATGTCATGTAACGAAAAGAGTGTTAGTTTTGAATGTGGATGGATATAGGAGTAGAGAAAGGCCAAAGAAAAGATGTATGGATTGTGTGAAGGATGACATGGGTAAGAAAGGAGTGACGACTGAGATGACGGATGATAGAGGGAAGTGGAGAGAAAAGACCTGTTGTGCCGACCCCACATGAAGTGGGATAAGGGCAGGAAGATGATGATGGAACAAGCAGCCTATAACCCATCACCTATAACACACGCACGATAGGAACATGCCCTACGTTACCATGCCCTACATCCATCAACTTGATGCATACAGATGTTATGCCTCATGTGCCTATAATTACACCGGCAACCACACTCTTCAAACCGAAACACAGAAACGCTACTTAGCGGCAGAAAAAGGCGTTCTACTCTGAAAAAAATATTATTATTTTGATTATTATGATGTAACTTACTGTGTTCCACACATATAGTAATATGTGCACGATTCCGTACGCCAGCCACACTCCAAACACTAAGGGCTTGTATGACAACTCCAAGCGCGTTACTGCCCAGCCCTTAGCCAGTAGTAGAAGCAGTAGCATGAACAATGTCTGAAAGAATACCGTGTGTTTATTTACCCTATTCATCATCATCAGTTTTTAAAAGCCCTGGTGGTCTAGTGGTAGCGGCCCCGCCTTTCCTATCCTAAAAGGTCGTGGGTTCGAAACCGGTCGAGCTCCAATGAGTTTTTTTGTTTAAAAAATGTATGTGCACAATGCCAGTAGTCTCAAACGGTGAAGGAAAACATCGTGAGGAAACCGGCATGTTGTAGAACCTAAAAGTTCTATAACATGTGTCAAGTGCTCGAAAGGAGCCTCTTGAGGCGCATTTAAAATCCTTTCACCACACTGTTTCGAAAGAAACTAGTGACACGACAAGAGAAGAGATCATCAGTTCGACTGTCACCGAAGATCGAACATCGGAGTAGGCTGAAAAGCCCTGCTTATCATTTATATGATGCCCATAATTAGTGCTGAGCCTTTTTTCATTTTTTTTTATAATACAACTAGCTAATGGAACAAGCAGATGGCCCACCTGATGTTAAGTTGTAATAATCACCTATAACAAAGCATTGCCTCGTAAGTCACGCACGATAGGAACGTGCCCTACGTTGCACTGCCCTGCATCTATCAACTTGAGGCATACAGATGTTAAGCCTCATGTGCCTGTAATAACACTGGCAAACCTACAAACCGAAAAACAGCAACGCTGCTTGGCTGCTGCTGAGCCTTTAAAAATGTATTGCATATGTCTGTGTGTTCTGTTTTTTGGCAATAAACTTTATTTGTATTTGAATCAAACAGAGAAGTCCACTGCCAAACATGGTCCTCTCCACTATACATTTTGAGGAAGATTGATTCTGACTTTTCTCCATCCACTGACTTCTTGTGATCTTTACAATGAAGTCAGTCCAGCGGATGGGGGTGGCCTACACTTTGTGGTCCTAGTTTATAATGAAGGTTTAGCAAGGTCTGAGGACTAAAGATTGTTGGCCTAGCCAAAACATTATTATGTACCCAATATGTTGCAATATTCAATAAATAGATATGGTAAAATACAAATTGTAATAAAAAGATAATATTTTTATTGGTAATTACTCATTCATTAAAGTACTTATTAGGGGTATAGTAGTTTCATTGTTATAGAGGTTTTGGTTATACACTGTTACAGATTAGTTAGGAAGTTAATGATAAATTTCCATATACTGTCCCAGTGAAAAAATCACTAATTGATAATAATATACTCACTCTACTCATAATATCGAGGATATCACCAGCAACTGCGAGCCCTGAGAAGCCAACTCCATCTGCTGCAAACTTTACTGTGTGGAGCACATTGAAGCAGAGAGCCACAAACTCCAACACAAGACTGAATGTGAATAGCTTTGTAACTGGATGTTTTTGTGTTCTGAAATAAAAAAGAATAAAAACTGATTTCTGTGCCTAATAATGTTAAAATGTATGTTACCCTACACAATACCATAATCAGCCAAAGAGCTCCCTCACATCTACCTACAAGTGTCACAACTCAATTCAGACTCTAAAAATACATAGTATCAAATTAACTATGTACCTACATTGTTAAGGGTGGATGTACCATTCCCATACTATCATCAAGCGCCTCATAACTCTTACCTGACTGCATATATTTGCACTGGCAACAGTACCACATAACACAGCCAAAACACAAGATAAAGCTCCAATGTGTTCTGTCTGTCAAATGAGAACTGGTAGAGCAAGGTGTTGTAGAATGACAAGTTGGGACTCCCGTTTACAAGCCAGAAGTCATACTGCACTATCTGCGGTATGTCTGTCAGTGTTTTGTTGTCTTTGGCTGGGGCTCCGCTGTAGTGGTGCCATGAGCATGTTTCTTCATCAAGGTAGCATGCTACCATGGAAACATACCAGAATCTGTGATAAAAACATTTTCAAATCATTCAATGTGCTATATTATGTAGTTAGCAAAAAAAATATGAGTTGGTTTCAAGTTATTGTGCATTAAGCTATGGATTTAATACAATAGGTAACTGTAATTCATTTTACCATAATGTTTATTTATGTACTTATTATATAGGATTGCCAACACAGACTCTACATGGCAGCTTACAGATAGTTGTGTTAGCTACATACCTTGGCTGTCCACTGTTCTGGATAACATATGTAAACTGATTCTTCTTTATAACATTCCAAGGGGTATCTTCATCAATGCACAGCTCACCCTCTAAGCAAGGTATCCTTCTGAACAAATCCTGACCGTTGGCATTACATTTTGGATGATAGGCAGTAACATTCAGGTTTTGGAACATAACCTGGCAAGCTGCTTCTTTGTCAATTATGTCACGGCTCTTGTAATAATGCAGAAAGTGTCTACTGTCTAAAACTGCGAAGGTTATCGGGTATTTGAAATTCACTTTGGAGGTAATGTTCCCAAATATGTAGCCATATGTTTCCTTTTGGTAGTGGAGATCTGTCTTTTGGAATCCGAATTTTACTAGGAACTTGAAAAACTCATCAGTGGAAAATTCGCCAGCTATGTGTGTGGACGACACATCCAGGAATAAATAGCATAATATAAATAACACATTCTTGAGATACATCTTGAAGGAAAACTCTTTTTTTTCAGGGATTTTTTTTTATCAACTATACATTTTTAATTTTAGTAATTAACGAGTGTGTTTAAGAACAGATTTTTATAACTAAGCGTAAAAACGAAACGAAGCCAAACGTAACAAAAACACTAAAATTCGCAAAAAACTATTCATATTCATCTCCTCTGTTTTTTTTTTCTGCTTGCTTTTGCGAATTTGCTTGCTTTGCTTGTTAGATTGAGTTTGTTTGCATGAGTTTAGTTTGTTTTGTTTTTTTGATTCAAGTTATTCCTTCGCCTTCGCTAGAGTAGAATAGTACTCTGTGGCTAGAGTTCGACCCTTGGTAATACTTCGTGTAAGCTTCGACCACTGATCTCTAGCGTACTTGTATAGTAGAGATCAGTGGCTTCGACCCTTGTGAATATAAAAAAAAGATTTGTTTCACTAGGACACCCTAGATGGCGGTACTGTAGATCAGGGCCGGATTATCCGGATTCGTTTATTAACCGGATTAGGTAACTGCCTAGGGGCCCACGGGGGATAAGGCGCTGTGGGCCACGCGCCCAAATGTTTCATGTTTTTTTTACTTACTGTAAAAAGCGTCATCTAACAGCCCTTTCACAGCAGTCCAGTTTAGCAGGACCGGCTTTTTACGGTATCCTGCAAAACCGGACGCTGTGTTCACATGGCAGTTCAGTTTTGCAGGATTCAGTAAAAAACGTGATACAAATATGAGAAAAAGCATCACACCACAGTGTCCAGCAAAAAACCGCACGCAGGTAGCCGTGTGAACACTGCTATGCTATTGAAATTATATGTGTAAAACTATTTCAAAAAGTAAGAAAAGGATAAAGTAAAGCGGCCCCGAGAATTGCATTGCCTGGATGTTGCATATTTATTGGCGGTACCTACTGGGGCCATAAGCTCACTTCGACAGAGATTATCTCACGTTAGAGATGACGTCATATCTCGTTCGATAACTCGTGACAATTATTTAACCCCATTCTCACCATCTCACTACCCAATTTTCTCGTTCAAAGTTCATACGAGACGCAACGTCTGGTCCGTACTGACCGAGATTGAGCGCGTTAATCGAGATCTCTTGAATCTTCATTCACTGAGCATAAAATAACAACCTACTCCATGTTTCATGCTATTTTTGCGATAATTTTTCAGCGAAATTTATTTAAATTACTTGCGAGTACGAGACGAGAGACGAGGCAATGGACGATTTCCTCCAGCAATTCCTACCTCGTCGTAGAAGCCTCGACAGCTACGATATACCTAATAGAAAACGAAGAAACGAGGCGGAGCTGTTCGATGCCTTTGAGCTCTCGAATCATGCTTTTATGAAGCACTTTAGGCTCAGTAAAGCATTGACCCGGGAGCTCATCGAGGAAATCAGGCCGTACCTACTTGGAGCAAAAAAATATTTCCACGAAATCAAAGGTAGGTAAGTCGGTAACCTAACCTCATATAACAGCCAAATTTATGATACCTACGTTATGTTACCTAGTTAATAGAACATGATTAAAACACTAGTCTACCATTATTGTGGATTGGAAGCGAAATATAACTTGGGGGCAATAATATAATTTTTCTAGATCTTCCGCACATTGTTTCTTGGGGTCAGGGAGCTACCAGCACCTAGTTGGTACCAAATATGGTATATGTTAACTCAAACATAAGTATACTGATGGAACATACATAATCAAGGGCACGGTCATTTCCATTTCATGAATAGATATGGGTTACTACAAAAAGAAACAATGTCAAACTACCAAATATTATTAATAAATCCTTTTATTTCAATAAACTATATCATAACTTAAAGGTAATAATTAAATATAGGTGAACCTAGGTATATTTTTGTACCACATGTTTTTTTATTATATTACAGGTGACAGCGGGTCTGCATTAAGGACATGGTTGATGTTCCATTTTAATTGATTGGCGTCGATTTAAATTAGAGACCATCTCTAAACCCTTATCCAGCCGCCATGTGGTGCTGTGCATTTATCTGCAATCAAAACAAAAATAGTTTTAGTACTTATGTAACTAAGTTTTGCGACCATCACTAGGTCCCACTTGTTTTTAATAAAGATAATGATAAACACAACTATGCAGAACAAATACATAAAATCTTCTTCCTAATTTAGACGCTGTATAAATGTCTCATTTCACAGTCAGTTTTTCATTATACTTAGGTTACGATAGAAGGTTGGTATGTCCTAGGGTACAAAGATACAAAGATAAAGTATTAAGTAAGTACCTATAATTAGATGGTTGCCTAGGTATTAATAAAGGTAAATGGTTGGTCACTTACTTTTCGCCATGCCTTCCAATCCTTGTTAGGTCGGCTATGAAAATTATGCCGAAAACTTGCCCGACTTTAGGGCAGGATAGCATTCCATCAACTCTCTCATCTTTATATTTTGCTGGAGAGTTGGGTAATACTTCGCTACCTTTTTTCCATTTTCTTTACTTCTATTTCTAACCGTCGAAAACCACTTACAATACTTTGTAAACAACAAAATAATAACAAACAATTTACGGAAACGAAACTTCCACTTGTTTTCTTTGGAATCAGTGTTGCCAAGTCTAGACTGACCCAAGTCGCCATAAATTTGACGAGAAGTAGCCTAGTCGCCCATTTTTTTTTGCGCTGGCATTGCTGTGTGCCGATTTGAAGGTTAAGGGGCTGACAACTGTTAAACTAATGTAATTTCATAGATTCTACCGCAGCTCTCAGCTGTCAAACTTTAGTTAGTATTAGTGTCAGATTGTCAGACGTATGTCAAATTATGCCTCCAAAACTGTATCTTTGCCGATCTAAAATGAACGCGTGTGACTCGCAATAAATTTGGTGATTAATCAAGTAAATGTTTAATTTCATCGGACTCTGGTTGATCAACTATAATAAATAACAACAACTATCAAACAACTTCTCGCTCGCACGTTTCGACATATTGAAAGATATAAAATCACTAAACTCATTTTCGAAAAATCGCAATCAACCATTTTGTGTGCAATCACATTACACACAGTTTAGTAAAAATTACATTTTGATCGATACAAGTTTTCTTTCTTAAAAGTTTGCATAAGTACAAAAACTAGTAAAGCAAACTTTTGAGTAGGAAAACATGTATCGATTAAAATGATTATTTTACTAAACTGTGTGCAATGTGATTGCACACAAAATGGTTGATTGCGATTTTTCCAAAATGAGTTAAGTGATTTTATATCTTTCAACAAGTCGAAACGTGCGAGCGAGAGTCACATTAGCTCTTGTCTTCGCCATAAGATAAGACAGTATGTAAATAAATGTAATATAATAACACCCGTAGGTCTAAACAGTGAGGGACGCAATGCAATGCCACTTAGGACGCGTCCTCAATGGCGTGGTAGAGATAATGGCGATTGAAATAGGCTGAGGTAACAGCTTAACATCAAGTAGGCCTGTATAGGACATCATTTTATTAACTTGATTATGAGAGATGTGGTCGATCCGCGATGTTGATGTGGACTGATGCTCCCGGTCGCGCGGTTGCCGCGAGATTCCCGGAAAATACACACTGCACTATTGTACTGTGTGAACCGTACAAGGCAAACCGATTGTTCTATTGTAACTCAAAAAAAAAACAAAATTCCCAGCGACTAATGCTAGCAAATATCATCGATATGGCAAACGCATCTTAAACTTGTTATAAAATAAAATTAACTTCGAGACTGAAAAAAAAACACGAGTAGGTAAGTCATTGAATCGCTAGATCTAACGCCAAAAACGTCAGAATCAAATGGCAGCACTGCTTGTCCGAGCGAAGGATTACGTTTAGTTTTTGGTCTATTTTAGTCAACATTCATACAATGAACTAGAAATCTCCAATTTGTACAAAAAACAGTTTATTTTCCACAATTTCAGCTTTGTATTTTCATAAATTTATACTAGCACCAAATTACAATTTAATTTGATGGTCATTTGTACAAAACACTAGAATAATCGATCAAAAAATCATTCGATTAATCGTATATGACCGAAACGAAACGCATTTCGTTTGAAAAATATGTCATCAACCGAGATAAATCACGGTGGTGAGTGAGCATAGGGTTTTGGCTCAATGAGCGACATTTTCATATACGAGATGGCCTATCTCTGCCAGAGATCGAATGGCCGAGATATTTGAGTGAGTTTCAAAAGTCGTTCAAAGTGAGAATAAGGCCCCGAAAGTACCTATCCACAGACTTCTAATAAATCTGTGTAGGTAAATTTCGAAGTTTTTAAAAGTGGTTGGATGGAAGTACTTTGCTGTATTCATCTTCGATCAAATATACCGGGTAATTGATCGAAGGTATTCATCAATAGCTTGATGCATGAAGAGGCGATCCCAGATGAATGGAGCTGCTGGCGTCCATCTTCAAAACAAGAACTGCAAAACCAAAGGAATAAAGCGAATGTCGCCTAGTATGAAACTATGGGAGAAAGTGATGAGACGAATGAAAAAAGAGAGCCTTGGAAGATCAGCTGGAATTTTTCTGACCTGCCTCTCTTTCATAGGCCATCCACAATCCACATCCATACGACACTCTTTCTTCTCGTAATACAATTTTCTTTATTATCATAGATTTATAATACTATAGATTGCCTACGAGCGTATACCCGAGCAAGACGGACAACAAGTACATACAATTTATGGGTTGCCACATCTTACTATTTTCACCCAACCAAGCATAAGCTATGCTGTCGCCGCGGCTCCAGTTGTTTGTTTAATTATGTTTAATTAAAGCTAGTTTCTGCAGTTTAATAGTTTGTACCCTCCTCTAGGTTACGCCATTTTAATATCTTCTAAGGAATGAGCTAGAAAAAAGCCTACACAGCTCAGTTGGTAGCCTTCTGCGCCGTAGGCCGTGGGTTCAATCCTACCGAGAACAAACATTTGTGTGATGTGATACTAGACGTTTGTTCTCTGACTGGGTGGTTGTGATTTGGCTTATTTTGGGGCTATATAGTGCTGTGTGGAGCGTCCACCAATATTTATAAAAAATAAAATAAAAAAAACAGGGCGAACTGGCACTAAGCTGGCATTTTAGACATTGACATCAGAACCCTAGGCCCCGCGAGCTAGAGTCCTGGATTTTCCTAGTGAGGGGGACAGAGCTAGCTAGTGGTGCTATTCTTCACATTCTACCACCTACCAATAGTTTAACTATGTTACTGCACCAGCTAGGTAAAATTTTTATGAATAAAAAACAATTTATTTATTTATCATTGATTTATTTATTCTACATCCCTACTCATCAGAAACCGTAATTCAAAAGGTTAATTTATAACGCGTGCTTCAATTTTAAATTATGTAGGTATAAACAATACATCTTAACAGGAGGAAGCCAGCTTATGCTAGAGCTGACCATAAGCCTGAGCAATGCCACCACTTTGCCCTGAAGCGCGAAGTGATGGCATTATGAATACAGCTATTCTCAGAACATCACTATGAATATGTCATAAATACATTAAAATATATCACGTGTAAGTACGTATTTATTTATTAGACGATAAATATTTAATAGTTTGTACATAACAATTTCAGATGAGAATATTTTCTTAATTCACACTTTTTAAAGCAAAATTTTAGAACATACTTTTTATATCCAGAAAAAAAAGCGGAGATACCGTTTATGTTGAAATAGCCCAAAAGTTTTTTAGTCCGTAAGTTTCTTGCCTGTTCTTCTAGGCTTTGGTCGCGCGCGAGGAACTGGCGGTACATTCACCTAGTACCAATTTAAGACGTTTCAAAGAGATCCTTGTGATTGTACTGAATAAAGACCGTTTTGATTTTGATTTTGGAGCTTGGTGACCTGGAGCTTGGTAACCCGTAGCTTTAACCCACCAGCCCAAAGTAGTTGCATCTTTGGGAAATCTGTAAAACAAACATGTTATTATTAGGCATATGTAGGTATTTTATCATACTACGCGATGGTGGTCTCAGACATAAAATAACTACCAACTTCTCATATGAAAATCGTGAGGAGACTTAAATTATTAAAATGTAACGCAAAGCTAAAAAAATAAATTAAATGATAGTAAAATATATGTACCTACTACCTATACCTATATTATATTTTTTTTCATTATGTACTTAAGTCAAACAAACCTTATTTCTTTGAATAAGGTAATAATAAGTTGCGACATTGTCATTTGTTTTCTAGATTATTGTGTGTATTTGAACTTATCCTTACATATCAGAGTCGAATCCACCCTAAAGTTGTTCGTTTCCCAACATTTTTGGCAAATAGATTTTGTTTTTGTTGGCAGCCCGAAAGATCGTATAACCCAGCCAAATTATGTTTCTATAGAACTGTATCGGTTTGAATAGCCATGTCATTTGTGTGGTTTATAGTAACCTATACTCAATTTTACAAAATAATTAAATTCTAGAAATCTAATATAATATGCGATAGAAAGTAAACACAACCGTTAAATGAATAATTGTGGACACTGTGCATTCTCCGTTTTATAGTTTAATTGACAAATAGAACATAAAAGTGCTACTTACCGAAGGAAGCTTAATTTTCAGTTTTCCGAGCTGTATCATTATCACAGCCTAAAATACTACAATGGACCACATTATAAACATAACTCTACGTATACTGGGACCTAGGCACACACTATTTTCAAAGAACTTTGGCACTAAACACCTGTAAACTCACAAGCACCAAGCGGTTTGTTTAGCACCAAACTTGGTGCTAAACAATCAAAAACGTATACGCAGAAAGGGACAAAACATTTATATTATATTTCTCTCACTCATAGGTATAATTTGTATTATTGCGTCTCTCTTACTCTTGGTATTATTATTTGATGCTCTATCTATTGTATTCTTGATCTAAGTTTATTATATTTTCCCTCCTCTTTCCTCTTTTTTTTTTTTTTTCATGTTAAATATAAATTCAACCTTCTCCCACAGACAAAAGAAACAGATATAAATAAATATTTTACATGGCATTCCCAAAATAAAGTCAAAGTCAGTTTTCGTTTTAATATCAATGTCATTGTCAAAAATGATGTTCAGCCCTCGCCTGCCCTCTAGGTAGAAAGTAGGTAAACTTAAAAATAGGTAGGTATATATAGGTATGTAATTTTAATTTTCATGGCGGATCGAGTAGCAAAGCTTGTGAAGTGAAATTTTATTAAAACTGGAGCAATATTTATGTAAATGGTGGTGTTAAAATAGTGTTAAAACAGTAAACATTATGATTTCATTCCCTTTGTTAGATTTGTAATGATTGCTCATATTAGGACCGAGTGATGTCTGCGGAAATAATGTGTGCCTCAGCATAGCAACCATCGTCCCATCTTGCCTGTCCATTTCCTTTGTGATCTAGTTATCAATTTCTTAATGTTTCTGTGAAAAATTCTCATAATTGGGTTCTTTTTCTTTTAAACTTCGTTTAAATAAAAGTGTTAGTAATGTGCTTACGTGATTAGAAAGTGAATTACCAGTTTATTTCCCCTTTTAACCTCGAATGCGGAAGTTCGTCTAGAGCCGCGCCGATTGAAGGACCAGCTGAGACTTTGTATGCCGAATATATGAAACAGTGAACTATACATTTATTATGAAAAAGACCTAAGTGCTGGGTGAAAGAATGGTTGAACTAGGACTGCCTCAGCAATCAGATGAAAACCTAGAAAATGCAGAGTGGTACTGGGGCGATATTACAAGGTAATTTTTAACCCTATCTTGTTTTAACGATAACCTAACAAGAAAGTAACAACTTTACAGCTGGACAGTGTATTACATTAATATGGTTATGTTCTTTGTAACACTATTTAATTTTTCTTTATTAGTATAATAAGTAAAGCTTAAAATCTGCATCCTAACGAACTTATCGAGATTTTGTCAAAACCTTCTACATTTTATTGTTAAAACAAGATTTCATCATCAATATTTCACCACAATTTAACGAATATTTATTCCTGTAGTATTTTTACTCCCTGCAGCTCCATCTTATTGTTATACAGACTAAAAAAGGTTTTGACATGTCTTTCCAGGGACCAGGCTATTGAAAAACTTAGGGACACCTGTGATGGCACCTTTCTTGTACGCAATGCATCAAACAAAGGCAGTGGTTATACTCTCACAGTCAGAAAAGGAGGTACAAATAAGTTAATAAAGATATATAACAGAGATGGGCGATATGGATTTTGTGACCCATATGAGTTTGACTCTGTGGTGGCATTGGTTAATTTCTACAAAAAATACTCATTGGCACATTGCAATAGCAGCCTAGATATAAAGCTAGTGTACCCATTGTCCAGACTGACAGAAAATGAAGGGGGCGAACACCACAGTGATGATACACTAGAAACAAAATACAAAGACATCCATAAAAAATATGTAATCAGAGTTCAAAACTATCAAGAGCGATTTCTTCAATACACACAGCTGACAGAAGAGGTGAATCTGAAACGTCAGGGGCTTGATGGGTTTAAAAAAACTGTAGAAGTCTGTGTAGACCATTTAAAACTGCAGGAAAAAATGCAGTCGGAAGCCCAGCCTCATGAGAAAATTTTTCTTTTGGAGAACAACAGGCAGCTGATAGCCAAAGTGCAGAATTTGAAACAGGCTCAGGGTGAACTGAATGATATCTTACGCAACACTCTTGAGGCAAAACTGCTGCTTGAAAGAGAAGTTGCTAAACTAAAATCTGAGGTTATGGAGCTTTACAATGTGAAAGGGCAATGCAAAATGTAAGTTAATTACTAAATTTCTTAAATAAATAGCTTATTAAGAAAAACACCAAACAAATTAAGTTAAGTATTCTTTATGTAAAAATTGAAATGATAGATGCAGAAATACAAAATCATAATTGGTGAACTATAATTCTTTTCTGAAATAAGTAGATCAATTGTTGTCATTCTCATATAGGACTTCCAAACCATGGGTTAGCATAAAATCCATCCATGCATGACTTGGCTGATAAATTTACTAAACAACCTACTAAAAATACTTGAAAATATTAATCTTCCCTCCCCATTAGTAATAACTTTGTGGAATGTGTTTTTCCCTAATGTGGATTTTATGGATGAATAGGCGAAGCTGATTGGCAATAAATATGGTTTTATCATTAATATAAATTTTAATATTAATATTAATTTATATTAATATAAATATTAATGGTAAAATAAAAGTTTTTGAATCTGCAGTATCCAAAAAAAACAAAGAAAAATAAAAAATATGATTTATATAATCAACCTGACTGTGGTAGAGCCATTCTTTTATTTTTATTTGTGTAAGATTACTATTTTCCACATACATAGTTACTATGCCCGTACTCTTAAATAGTGGAGGAAACATGAGGAAACCAGTTAGTATTTTAGCGTTGTTGACATGCTTGCTATCACTTACTTTTTTACTATCACTGGTTCTGTGTGAAAGTTGGTGGTCCTTTTCCCCTACATGTTTTTCTTTAGCCCAGATAATGATATTTCATTTTTGATATATTTTTTTTATTTCAGGTGGTTACAAGGCAGAGGGAAGTCCGATGAATACCTCCAAGCCCTAGAAGATGACAACATCCACAAACTCAAAGAGCTGTATGCACACAGAGAATCTATAACATGGAAAGTGAATTGCACCAGGGAAAAAGCTGAGAAAATGCTAGTGGGGAAGCCAGATGGCGCATTCCTGATCCGGCCTAACTCTACAGGACAACTGGCCTTGTCCATTCTGTGCAATAACTTGGTTTACCACTGCCTTATTTTCAAGACTGAAAGGGGATATGGGTTTGCGGAACCTTACAATGTTCATGAGTAAGTTCTATTCAAGATTCTTAAAGGATGTCTAACTGGTAGTCAGAGGTATATCAACATATCAAATTTTGCCATAGTTGATATTCCATGCATGACAGGTAAGCCCATTGCCGCTGCGCTTAAGCTGTTTTCCTTCAGTGTTGCCACTGGCATTCCTTTTTTATTTTATGAATTAGGTAATATTTTTTTTAATTTTCGCGATCTGAACTGTAAATGTTTCTGTAAACTGTAAAATTACAATAAAAAAAAAATAAGAATCACTTTCTGTATAAAGAAGAAAATACTAAAACAGCTTAAAAACTTATCCTTATATCTTACGCCAAACGCATGGACCGCTATCCTAACGAAGTAGCCTGTGACCTAATGAACCCTACCACTATAACTTTTACAAGAATAGGAGAAGAACTCCTACTCAAAGACAAAGAGAACCATAGTTGGATGTGTCTCTGGACGCATACCACTCATGCCTGTCATCATGGAACAACGCAAGTCTCGCTCAATGTCCAATAGGCAGATCGCAAGATAATAAAAACCCAGGAACGGTAGATATCCCCTCAGATACCTTAGTATGAGACATAAGTATGAACTTATGTCATAAGTATCAACTTATGTCTCATTGAGGATGTCCATATATTACCTTTTGGCACATACCTCCGTCTTGCACTATTTGTTAGCGAACTCTGTTATTCAAGAAAAAAAATATCATTAAAAAAATGATATATGCTATAAATACTGTCTAATAGTGATTCTTATTAATTACAGTTATAGGCAATTCAGTCAGGAGAGTACTTATTCAATTTAATCTTAGCTGTCTGGTTCCAATATTACTTACAAGCATTGCTTAGTTTGGGGCTAGATAGTTTTGTGTGGAAAATCCAATACTTATTTATTTATTTAAATTCCAGAACCCTAAACGAGCTTGTTCTACACTATGCCGTGACTTCACTGGAGGAGCACAATGAGCAGTTGAGAACTACACTGAAATACCCCGTGAACGCACACCTCATCAAGAAACCGTAGAGCAGAGGTCCACACCTCCCGGGAATCAATGCAAAATGAGACAAGAGTAAAGGAACATTGCCATGAGAATGTTTGGCGCCTCGTCTCTTTAACATCAGAAGATAATGGTCTGTAGAATTCAGACATACCACAGTGATAATGGTCTTCTGCTACCTACAAGTCAGTTAGAGTTGAAGTATCTACGAAACAAAATGATTTTAGTAATAAAATCAAGTGATTTTCTTTAGTCTATTTTTACAATTAACCATGTCTTGCATACATTACATAGTTGTTTGTGGTCTTCATTACTATCAGTCATGCTCATCTTGGAACACTATTTGACAAGTGGTTTCCATCCCTACTATATACCTCCAAACTTACATTACTTTTTTTAAACATTGCCTCACTTACCTGTCACTGTTTTTAAATATACATACGTAATGCAATGTTTTTTACAGATTTTTATAAGTCATTATTTATTCAAATATTTTTACATTTGTTCCATTTGATTGTGAGCGTGATATGATAGCGCTAAGCTCGTCCGGAAATGGCGTTAACCTTATCGATATTTGTCTATCGCAGATATATCTATTTTACTAGCGTATTCGTGCCACAAAGGATGGACGTTTCTCTTTAAAAAAAAACAGATAATGGTGTCTATCTATTCTTTTAATACTTTATCCTAAACTAACTTAATTTGATGGCGCTAAAACTATAGCAGCCATTGTTGCTTCAGTTTATAAAGAAAGGGACTGCAATATATTAGTGTTGCAAATCAAGTTAGTTTATGATAATTTAAAAATAGCATTAAAACCTGTTTAATATTTTACTTAGATTTGTAATCAAATAGTCTGTTTCATTCAAAAATATTTTACAAAAAACAATTTCTATTCTAAAAATCATTTTAATTCATTAATCATGAACATTCTAGAACATGACATAATTTTTTACAACGAAAGCTGTTTTGTAAAAATAATGAAAAAAAAAAAACTTTAAAAATACCTACTTGATATTTCTTAGAATTATATTGATCTTGATATTAATATAAAGACCCCCATTGAAGCATTAGGGTCGATATTGTTGCATGCGTCCTAACAAAGAATGTATTTAAAACAGATATCGCAAAGTATCGACTTACTCATGCACTCACGGGGAGCCTAAACTCTAGTTTTACCAAAACGATTCATTATTTAAGTCTGCCACGAAGGTCGGTTGTGTTTTATCATTTAAAATTGGAACCACACAACTTCTTATGGAGAGCTTATTAAAACGATGTTAAACTCTGACCATTTTTGTATTACTTATAAATTTGAAAATAAGTGGTTTCAACAATAGTAAGCTGTAAGGAGCTTTTTGTATTTTAAGATAAGTGTAACTTAGATCTTCCTTAGAAGCTTGGTGTTATGGTAATAAGGGGCCTTTACGGATTGGTTCTGCTATAGTTAGAGACTTCAATCACTACAAATGTATAAAACTATAGTTACCTCGCGGGAGAATTAAATGTGGATGAATTTTCGCGTTGACTAAGCTTAAAACGTGATATATCAGTTCCCTGGTCCCATAGTACAAGCTTTGCTTAGTTTGGGGCTAGACGGTGCTGTGAGTTTTATCTATTTCAATGCGAATCTTCGACCCTTCACTGCATTAGATTTTTTTACCTGTGCTAGTTTAACCCTTGGTAATTTTTTCGAATGGTCCTCTAACTTATAGCAGAAAACGGCTGATTCGGTTACGGAGACTGTTGAGATCGAGATAAAGGTATTTTAGAATGTTTAAGGTTGGTCGCGTCGTAGTGTAGGTATGGAGTCTGCTTTTTTTAATGTGTAAATAGGTTCACTACCGATTGCATAATATTTACATTTCATAATAAATAGATGACTTTTTTGAACCCGGTTTTTGTATCCAATGAACATTACCACTACGGGGGTAGACAAGAACCTCGTTTGCAATCACGACAGCAGAAAGATTAAATTGTATGAAATTACATTAGCGTGTCCATACCGATTTATAGAAATAGAAGAATCTCTATTTTGTCTCTTATGAGATATTGGACAATGAGGCTGTTACAAGTTATATCCAATCTTTTAAAAATATGGAAACCGGGCATTAGTCGTTCTAACAGATAATAAGCTACTAACTGGGAGGTCAACATTTGGAAGGGTGGCTAGACCACAAGTGGACCGAGCGATTCAGTGGCTGTAACATTCGTTAGGCCATGAGATATTGGGGCTGAGCTGGCCCCAGCTCAAAGTGAACTCAATTTTCCATTTTGTATATCACCATAAATATACATTGTACATATTTAACCTATTTAAATGAATTGATCAGAATGGCCTAAAAAGCAATTCAATTCTCTGTCCTACGCAGGCTCTATACAGTGAGGTATCTTAGAGATATGAACATGATGATATGTATTTATGTGATAGTAATTATATTCATGTGTATTTCGTAATGTTACGGTTTTTGTATATAACATGCAACCCAAATGATTTGTATATGTGTTACAAAAGTAACTGATCTGCGTGTGAATGGTATTAAACGCATGTATAACTTCGAGGCATGTTAGTTGGTATTTTTACTTAACAGTTGAAGATTATTTTTGAATTGAAAAGCTTTTATCACTATCGAATATCGATGGTTATGTGATCAGTCACTGACAGCGCACAGAAAGGACATGTGCCAGATATATTTAAATTAGCCTCTGACTAACCCCTTTGGTATCGTCGAGGAGCCTAACTGGGTATGGTAAGCGACAAATATGTCGTCTGCGCAGAATGTATTTCATTTCTTCGTCATTCAGAGATGAACTTGCTGGTCGCTTGCTATACTAATAGAGATGTACAGCTATTTGAAATTGAACTACATACTTCATGCTTTAGAGAAAATAACAGATAACATGCTAGAAGTGTATTAATTTTGGTACGTTAAAGTACTGTTTTTAATGTTATTTTGTAAATTAACGGCACAGCGTCAATTATTGTATAAGATTATTTTGTATATTATTAATTTACTTTTCTGAATCCACTTACTACGCCGGTCTTAAAACTGATAGAAAACAGGAATTTATTCAAAATATCGAATTTTCTAGCGGTAACGATCCAATGCCTATCCAATACCTATTTAAAAACTATCTTTCATTCCCAAATCGAGTTTGTTTTTTTGCAAATCGCAGTTGGTAGATTTTTGCAGACCAATGAAATTCCGCGCGGACCGATCGGAATTAGGTACCTGTACTGTGGCGTTGTCGCCATCTAGGAATCGATTGTAGAACATTTCTTTACTTTATATATTTTTCATACTTTCCACATTTCTTTCAGTTTGTCAGGAGCGACACCCACGGCCGGTTTCTGAAAGCTCGATCAAAACTTATCGGATGTCAAGTCACTCGCCATTTCAGCTATTACATCGAATTAGATAGAGATAGCAAGAGACTTGACATGCGATTAGTTTTGATGGTTTCTGAAAGCCCGTTTCAGAAACCGGCCGATAGTATTTCAAATAACATTGAGCTGTATCTAACCTAAACAAAAACCTATTTTAATTTAAGTATTGTAAATATCCACCGAAATAAGTTATTATTCATAATAAGCAGTACGAGTGTAGCCATCTTGGAGATGGATTGATGTTTTAAGAGTAAGTGATTTTTTAAGTATCATTTCTGAAATCCTATATTTTCAAAACTGCAATATATTTAAAAAGAGTAGGTATCAGGATTATTCTATTCACTGTAATAAAGTTTATCTCCTGTAATCTAAATCTAATTAATTTTAAATAACTTTATAATATCTCAAAATCACCGCCTAACTATTCCCATTGAAATCGTTTTACCTAGAACATTTTATCAAGAGGTAGATAAACGACTTTGTTAATAATTAAGATATATTGAGCGACAAACTAATTTTCGTTATACGAATTTCGGATTTAGTTTTCCAGCTGGTTTTGTATGAACATATGTTAAGCTCCCCCTAGTGGGTGTTTCGAAAATTGGTTCTATACAAAAACCCGCTCTTATACGGGCTCGCACGGCAGAACATCAGTAAAACTCAAGGAATACACTTTGGTTTGTCGCTTACTATACTAATGTGTACCTACCTACCTACTATCTCTACCTATACAGCTTTGAAACATTATTATTCCTGCGAAGACAACAATTGACCGATAGAAATATATTGCTGCCTTTTCTTCTGGATAATGTGACGCTGCAGTTATTATGTTGAATTTTTTAACTTACATTACATTTTAAATATTTTAATATAGAGCATTATTTCTAATAATATATCTATTTATTAATTTACATTCTTTAAAAGTGTAAAAGATTGTATAAGTGAGATTAACGTAAAGTTATTTTTGTACTATTCATTAACATTGAAGAATTAAGAGCAAATGCGAAACGATTTTGCTTTTTAAAATATAATATTGTACGTTTATATAATCATTAAATGATCTCAAGAATGAATTATACCTACCATAAGCCTAACAATTGTTTTTCTATGGTTCTCAGGAACTTTTAATATGATTAAAAATGGTCAAAATAAGCCAAACGTATTGCATAAATAGATAGTTATACAAGACGCCATTTTGTAAAACCAGTATAATGTAAAACATCGTAAGTGTAGAATGTTTTAAAAAGTGTTAATAAACAAATCAAAGAAATTTAATAAATTGGTTTTGTGTTATTAGTCTTAGAAAACGCCTGCTTCTGTATGCTATTTACCTTCGGAAGATTAATGAATGAAAAAAAAATTACATGTTGGTATTTCGAGGTCTTTTGCAAAGGTGCGAGCAAGACCGCATCTGATCTGAGTGAACGTCGAAAATGTGTGCATGGAAAGTGGTGCTCCTAAATTATTCTCTCTAAAAAGCTTATTATATTCACACAACAGTGAATAAAAAGCACTTTCAATCAATTTGGTGTTTGAATTTAGAACACATGTATGCAACAACTGTATGTAAAAATGCATGTATGTATGCAACTCTCGACTTGAATAAAACGGATTTATATCGAGGGCTATGAATCACTCGTGTCGCTCAGGATTCTAACACTTGAATAATTATGAATCACTCCTTATGTTCGTGATTCAGTTCAGTCGTTAAATTCCTTGACTTGCTCGGGACTCATTTATGGCCCTCGCTTTCAATCCCTCCTTTATTCACCAATAATTATTGCATAATATACTATTCTCTATTCTTTTTTGTGCCAAACTGTAACTTTGTTCTTGCGGTTATCCTATCACATCCCTAATGCTAGACCTGATAAAATTATTGAGAAGTATTGGTGGGTGAAATACCTCCTTAACTCAAGAAAAACTATATAAAAATGTTTTAAAACGTCAATTTATTGATCAAAATCAATACAGTTTGTTACATAAAAATCGAAATACTTAGGAATGATAAATCTTATGACGATACGGTGGAAAGCAAGTAAGTAATTCACACACTTAGTCAGTTTATTAGAATACGGAGTTGAAAATGGTAATAAATCTAATTCGACTTCTTGGATTCCTTCGATGGCGAGCGGGACCTTGAGCGGGTCACGGAGCGCGGCTTGGCGGACCGGCTGCGAGACCGACTGCGGGAGCGGCTGCGGGAGCCGGAGCGCGCCGACCGGGACCGAGTGCGGCGCCGGGATCGCGAACGGCTGAAACACACAACAACATACATTACTCAAACGATCCATGTAAGCACTGCTCCTGGCAATAATGCTTACATATCTTCTTGGGTGATTGATTATTGAAAGTTCTGACTATTGTGCTGGTGCCCCAATATGGTTCCTAGATGAGTCCTCTTGAAGTAGGTATTTGTTCTTGGCTTCAGTTCGCTGGCAGGATCATGTTTTTTGTTTAATTGAAGTTAAGTCCAAACTACTCTAGGTACTACCTCTATTGGATTGTTCTTCGTCGTCTCAACACAATTATTGAAATAAGGTTTGTAACTCACTGGGTGCACGCAGTGATTACAATAGATGTGCGTGTCGAGGCGCGCCGCGAGGAACGAACATTAGTCTCAATGAAGTTCTCGAGTAGTTAGGCACGTAGGCTGTAGCTACGTGATGCACCGATGCGGCAGACTCTATTGGAGTACACGCCGTGAAGTGAAAACTACGAAGCGCAGAGTATAAGAAGTGCAGACACTGACGAATTGGCTCTCGGCGCACAGGCCAATGATAACCTATAACATAGTTATCATTGGTTTACGAGTCCAAAATGATGGGATGGCATCTTTTGTACAAAATAGCAAGTTATAAAATGATGAACAAACAAAGGTATGGTAACTTTTAGAAAAAGTTTCAGACTTCTTCAATGTTTATATGAGATTCCACTCCATGGAACTGAGTCCAAGAGGCATCGGTTTAAAAACATCACCTGCGGCGGCGTCGCCGAGAGCAGTCACGGGCATAGTGTCCTCTGTCTCCACAGTCGTAGCACCGGTCGTCGTATGGTCTGGGCGGCAAGCGTGAGCGAGGGGGAGGACCCCTTCCTCCATATCCTCTACTTCCATTTGACATTTCTACACGGGCACGTCTTCCACATATTGTCCTTCCATCTAAGCCACGAATCTGTTATCATAAGTTTGAATGAGATTATGTTGTGTGGTGAACACAATATTATTAGAGGTTGCTGGTTAGGTGGTCTTCGTGGTTAAAGCATAAGACTAACCATGATCTGATCAAATTCCTTACATCTTTATGTAAAAGTACTTATACTTATCATTCTTAGTAACAAATATTCTAACCTATTCTTGCTTGTGGGTAGGTTTTTATTGTAAACTGGAGCAGGTATCTTCACGTGAAATGTAGAAAAACACAACTTACAGCATCTTCAGCATCACGAGGGTCTTCAAATTCAACAAAAGCAAAGCCGGGTGGGTTTCTAGCTACCCAAACATTTCTCAACGGTCCATAGTATGAAAAGGCATCTTCGAGCTCGGGCTTACTAGCATTGCTGCCTAGATCTCCTACATATACCTTACAATCACCGTATCTGGACATTGTGTCTGAAATCAACAAATTACATTAGAAAATGCATGTACACTCAACCACACACTGCGTCACAGCGTCACTTATTTTAGAGGAATGAAAATTTGGACTAATACAACACAATCACACTAAAACATATTTCTAACTGACGGAACGTTATTTTAATGGTAATAGTACATTTCTTTAAACAGACTGGAACTTGTACAATATCTATTTCCAATTTAATGCCTTGCCTTTCATTTCGAGTCCAGTCGAAGAATCAAAATGGCCGCTGCGCGCGGCGTTGCTAGTTCCGCCGCGGCCGTGCCGGCACACAGTGGTTCCAAATCAAAAATAAGTGGACATAGGGTCGAAAGTCGGAATTTCGATCTGATTTTTT
This sequence comes from Chloroclysta siterata, assembly GCA_932294275.1. Classification (NCBI taxonomy): domain Eukaryota; kingdom Metazoa; phylum Arthropoda; class Insecta; order Lepidoptera; family Geometridae; genus Chloroclysta; species Chloroclysta siterata. The sequence continues at coordinate 14,889,894 of OW028604.1, read as the reverse complement.
TATACAGAATAGATCTCAGCTATCCTGACAACTTTTGTTCTATGAAAAATCTGTAAGAAGCGTAGTTTTCGAGAAAAAAAATAATCAATTATTTTTTGTATGGAGAAAAACATACTTTATTTTTTTTCTCGAATTGGATCAATTTGGCCCGTGTTTGGTTGGTACTGTGTCATAGCCCAGGTGATATACTAACATAAAAAAAATATAACACGCGCAGTCACTTGCAGCCACGGGAGAAAATTGACTCTAAATAAAAAAAAATTTTTTTGCTTGTTTTGCGAAGAGTTCTTATTTCTTCATATCTTTTCATAGATTTTCGTGTACTGTAATATATTTTAATTGACTCCGTGAAGAGAAAGTAATAAAAAACTACATTTTAGTTATATTTATCTGCCATATTAAAAATTTTTGCTAAGGTACAAGAGACTGTACGTATTTAATTGAAAGTGAAGATCTGAAATTAAATTGTAAAATAACAACGCAATTTCAGTCGTTGACAAGGGTTCAGTCCAGTACCCAAGCTAGGTGCAGGTAGTTTATTATTTGCAGGTGCCTAAGTGATTAGTGGTAAAGAGATTATCTTATTTACGATAAGGGCCAAGTATCTGAAATGGCTCATTCTTTCGTACAGGTAAAAATAAGTTTGTTTGTGTTTATTGGATGAGTGGTAAAGATAATTAATCCTGATCTACTAACAAATTGGTCATTCCGGTACTGGGCTGTGATTGGTCGTTAATAGCCAAACTCATTACCGACACAGCTGCAAAACTACAAATATATTGCAATGATTAATTTCATTTCATTCTATTTTCAACACTTAACTGTGAAAGATCTCGGAATAACGTTTCTCAATCTAAAATGGCTGGTTTCGGTTCTTATCTCGATTTGTTTCTGAGTCTTAGGGGGAGTGGAGATCTTAATAATTACAATCATCTAAGTGAAGTTATAATTTCTAAAATTCCAAGTTAAATATCTGAAGAAGACCGTAGGAAAATCATTGAGTTTTGCCGTTTGTTCGCCAAACGAGTAATAACGAAATGGGCAGAGAAATGTCTTCAAGCAGATGCTTAAAGACATTTCTGAATCGGGAAGCTAATAGCAAATGGCTGGAGACAAATATCAAATGGCCTACCTGTGATACGGTTGATTTAGTTACCGTAATGGCAATTCCTGAGGACTTGGTTGATGCGCCAGAAGTGCCAGAATATTTGCCGAAACCTATTCTAAATGTCTGCACTTCAGAAGCTGGAACCTCTACAGAGAAGGAGAAAAGAATGCCATTCGCGGATTTGAGCAACAAGCAGAAGAAAAGGCGTTCTGGCTCCATTATAAATGACAATTCTGAAGAAGAACTGGAATATTGTTATATATCAAAGTTAAAAGAAACGGGAAAGTTAGCTTTGGCGAAGATTGTGGATCATCTAAGCAAGAATCCTGGCATTGTATCAGATTTGTCAAAACAGCTTTTTAAAGAAATTAAACCAGAATAAATTTCTGAAGATAAATCATTGGCACTCTGCACCTCTCTTAAACTGTCCAAGTGGCAGTACCAATCGCTAAGAACGTTCCTCAAAGAAGAAAATTGTTCCAGTGCTCTTCAGTCTTATCGGAAGGTTTTGTGCGCTAAAAAGAGGTGTTACCCTTCCGATGAACATGTGAAAGTAACGGAGAAAAGGGCTCGGATTAGGTTATTTTCATTTAAACAATCCTATAATATAATTATATTATAAAGCGTTGAGATTCACGTTATTTATTTATGTTTTTATTTTCAGACTACAAGGACTTTTGGACCACACTGTTCAAAGGATTTTGCTAGACTTGGGACCCATCGAAAGCACCGAAAAAGGGCTGAAGTTAACATGGAAATGGGGCCTTGACGGATCATCATCACAGAGTAATTACAAACAGAGTTTTTCAGATACCGAGTTTGACGATTCCTCTGTTGTGATGATCAGCATTGTCCCTCTCCAACTTGTTGATGGAGAAGAGATGATGATTTGGGAGAACCCGAACCCTTCTTCCACATATTACTGTCGACCAGTGAAGTTCACGTTCACTTCAGAGACAGCGGAGTACACAACTCCGAACACACACTTGGAAATGCAGCAAGAAATTTCAGAATTGGTACCAACGAAGTGTGCCGAGATAGTCCACGAACTCCACATGACTATGATCAACGGGAAAGTCGCTAATACTATTGCAGATGTACCTTCTTCAGCAACGTGCCCCATTTGCCTGGCAAAGCCAAGCGAAATGAATAATTTACAACTCTTGGCTACGAAACCCATTCGAAGTGACCTGTACCTATATGGAATTTCATCACTACATATGAAGATAAGATGTATGGAGTGTGTGCTTCATATATCTTATAACATAGACTTTCATCGATGGAGTGCTCGTGGAGAACACAAAGAAATGAAACAAGCCAAAAAAATGCGACGGAAATACGGCAAGACGCTTTTTCGGTGACTACAAAAAAACGGCACAAATAACAGGAGTTGACGAAAACCTTATTGGTCGATTTTCAGTTATTCTCCAGGTTATATCTTCAAGAAGGAAAATTAGCATTAAAAACTTCCGGAGCTAATGTAGAGAAACAGCAGAACTTTATGCGCATTTATATCCGTGGTACTACATGCCAGTCAGTGTCCACAAACTTAGTATGCATGGAGCAGACATTTGTAGCCACTTTTCTGTTTTGCCTATTGGTAAGTAAAGCAGAATCAATACTTTCTTTGCATAAAAGTAAAATTTTTATTCCTGTAATAATTAACCATGTTTTATTATCTTAGGGTTCTTATCAGAAGAAGCTTCGGAAGCTCGTAACAAGGACTTCAGGAATATAAGGGAGAAAAACAGGACGAATCGAAAACAATATTGTCATTTAATAAGCTCAGATCCACACATTTCCCGAATCAGGCCTAAGTTTTCGAAGATAATCCATCATGATTTACTCCCAGAGGCAGTTCCACTGCTCGAGGCAGACCCGGAGTGGACACGCTTTGAAGAAGAGAACATGTCTCAAGAAGCAGAAAACATCGTTTTTTTTTGAAAAATATAACTAAAAATCCTTTTGAAAAATATCTAAAATGGAGTTTTTTATAACTTTCTTTTCACGGAGTCAATTAAAATATACTACAGTACACGAAAATCCATGAAAAGATATGAAGAAATAAGAACTCTTCGCAAAACAAGCAAAAAATTTTTTTTTTATTTAGAGTTAATTTTCTCCCGTGGCTGCAAGTGACTGCGCGTGTTATATTTTTTTTATGTTAGTATATCACCTGGGCTATGACACAGTACCAACCAAACACGGGCCAAATTGAACCAATTCGAGAAAAAAAATAAAGTATGTTTTTCTCCATACAAAAAATAATTGATTATTTTTTTTCTCGAAAACTACGCTTCTTACAGATTTTTCATAGAACAAAAGTTGTCAGGATAGCTGAGATCTATTCTGTGTAAAAAAATCACATCGAAATTCCGACTTTCGACCCTATGTCCACTTATTTTTGATTTGGAACCACTGTGCGGCAGATCGATTTGATTGTTTGCTTGCTTGCTTGCTGCTCAATTTGCGCCGTTACGTTGCTGTTTCCGGTAAATAGGGATGGGATGTGGATTTAATTTCTTAGACCAAGGCAGGGATAGATAATAAAGGCATCCCACCGCCTCACAGATACAAAAAAACGGTTTGTTTGCCAGATATCAAGTGTGGCTCAATTCACCGGTTTTATTTTTACATCGATTTATAGAGTATTATGGCAACATTGAAAAAAAAGAATAGCAATGCAGCGGACGAACGTCGTTGCGACTTGCGACTTTTCATTCCGTCATGCAATAATAATTCTTGTCATTCATGAATTCGTCGCTAGAAATTAATTTAGATGGTGTGGTCTATGTGAATATTAGTTGAAATATAGTAAAAATGATGTGTTAGTATTTCATATCGTATAGCTCATGTACGTAGTTTATGAAATAGGTGTGTGACAAGTAAAGTTCGGTAATGGTGGCCATGTCATGAAAATCCCCACAGCCATGGATGATAGCTCCGTATCTCATCACAACGGAGGGCAAGTGGGATCTCAAATCGGAGTCAGTGTAAATAACAAACAAAATGACGAACCTAGCCAAAGTGTCCAGTATTCGATACCGGGCATCCTACATTTCATCCAACACGAATGGGCGAGATTCGAGCTGGAGAGATCACAATGGGAGGTGGACAGAGCCGAGTTTGAGGTGATTTTTTTGTTTTTCTTATGAATAGTCTATCCGAATGTAACTTTTACGAATACAGCTGTATTTGTCTGAATACTAGATGTTGAAATTGCTATAAATTATTCATTTACTAAGCTCTGGTTACAAAATTTTATTGGAATTTATTCAAGATATTTTATTAAAGAACAGCTGGTTATGTGTATTGTTTTATCTAATCACAAATTATCATCTGGGTAGAAGTCATTCACATTATTTGAAGGTACCTATAAACCATCTAGCATATAGCTCAGGTATCAGTAGAAATAAAATCTTTGGTTTATGAAAACTTCCATGTTTTCTGTTGTGGGTACCTCTATTTTCGTTTTTTATTATGTTAAATTTATTTAAGTACCTTCTTCACTGGGAATTTATGTTATTGTCTATAACTTTTTGATGAATGTCTATAACTTGCCTATTTCTTCCCAGAAGTACCTAGCTACCTATTCAAGGAGTAGCCATTTGTTCCAAGATTTCTTTATATTCCTTATTATCCTAGAACTTTCAGCTTCAATGTGTCTGTATTTATAAATGCACTTAGGAAACCTACTAATTCCCTTTCAATTCAATTCATTTATTTCAGATGTTGATGATCCTTTGTTTACTGTTTGTATCTAATGTACCTGCTAATATGTTTTTGCTAATATCTAAAATATTTATGAACTAGGTATTAAACATAATCTATTCCTGAATTTGTTAGTTTAATGACTTACAGACATTTAATACAGTGTCTGAGTCACTTAAGTCTGAGTTAAACTATTTTTTGTGAAATACCTATGTTTTATAAAAAAATAGTGAGAGTAATATAACACTTGAAAACAACACATGAATGTTCTAGTTCATTCGCAAAGTTTTAATATTTTTTTATAGGATTAGTCAAAACAAATTGGGAAATAAATATAAATACACTTCTGATATCTAAAAATTTACTGTGATTACAAGGCTATTGAGTTTCCTTAGCTTCCACCAAATCATTTACCTTATTGTAAAAAAAGAAAAAAAATACAAAGACAATGTAGGTGAATTTGTAGCACTTTGCTTGAAGATGATGCTATACTACCCTAGGATCAAAGCCTGTATTGTCCCTATGATCTGAAATTTAGGAATAAAATGTTAAATTAGGTGGGTAGGTAATTGTTATTTAAACAATAGATGAACATGTACCTAGTCTAAAATAGGGAATGTCAGGAACACTCTGTTTTACTACATGTAATGAAAACTTTCTGCCGAGGTATGATATTAATTGAATTTTACATCAAAATGTATATCAATAAGAAAAATGGCAGACCCAAAATACCTAAGTACAAAATCCCTACATAGTATAAAACAAAGTCGCTTTCTCTGTCCCTATATCCCTATGTATGCTTAAATCTTTAAAACTACGCAACGGATTTTGATGCGGTTTTTTTTATAGAAAGAGTGATTCAAGAGGAAGGTTTATTATATGCATAATACAAGCATAATCTCTTGAATAACCCACAATAACCATACGAAGCCAGGGCAGGTCGCTAGTGTTACATAAAGCTATCTACACCTATAATTGGGGTGGAATTTAGTTTGGGTCTATTAAAACCTTGTTTCTAATATATTGTAACTGTACACTATGATGATGATCAAATAAATAAATATGGAAACTGGTTATGTATCAGACAGAATACTTGTTTTCAATACCCAGACATAGAACAAACATCTTCACTTTGTGGCGAACAACATGTTCACCACAAAAATGTTATTCTAGTAAGAATCTACTCTAGAGCCTACAGCACAGAAGGCAGAGATAGAGCCTTTCTATTCTCTATATTAAAAAACAAGAAAATCACTTTCAGTTTAAGGTAGATCACATACCTAGTCTATAATTGTTCAATGTTCATAGAAACCTACCCCAATGCTTAAAATAGCTTGACCCAGTGTGCCTTTTTTAAACACCTTGGTACAGGATGAATATTGATTTACCTTTTACAAAACAAATTATCTTATTAGATAATTTGTTATAGATAAGGGTAGGTGTTGATTCTGTTGTTGAAATGAAGTGGAAATAAACCAGCTTTAATTGTATGTAGGTATGTGTTTTTAGGGTTCCATACCCAAAGGGTAAAACGGGACCCTATTACTAAGACTCCGCTGTCGGTCCATCTGTCTGTCTTGTCTGTCCATCCATCCGTCCGTCCATCCGTTTCTCACCAGGCTGTATCTCATGAACCGTGACAGTTAGACGGTTGAAACTTTCACAGATGATGAATTTCTGTTGCCGCTATAACAACAAATATTAAAAAACAGAATAAAATAAATATTTAAGGGGGCTCCCATACAACAAACGTTTGCCGTTTTTAAAGATAATGGTACGGAACCCTTCGTGCTCGAGTCCGACTCGCACTTGACCGGTTTTTTAAGTAAATAAACTGCAGTACAGCCGTGCAGTTTAGCTTAAATGACTGTTGTCCTTCTACAGTGCTCATTGAAGTGTAAATCAAGCATGTGAAAGTATAAATGTTTGTTACTCAATCAAGCTGTGACCTAACAACAGCCAATAGAATTTTATTAATTAGTCGAAATCTGCAGCCCTTAAATTAATACAAACTTTCGTAGCGCTAATCTTACGGCCAATGACGTATATAATTAATATATATAATTTTTATTGAGAATACCTATCTAACTTACCTATGACAATTCCAAACAACATCTAGAACAGTGGTTCCCAACCAGTTGACCGCGGACCACCAGTGGTCCGCAGGAGTCAAAATATGGTCCGCTACCGATTTCGAATTTCGCACCTTTATTTGCAGACTTCAGTTATGGTTAAGGTAAAATTGGGCAGGAATCGCTTGAAATTAAGTGATGATGATTTGCGTGTAGCTTTGAGTAATAATATTAGTCTAAGGATTACCGAACTTGCGCAAAAGATAGAATGTGTTAGGCTCAAAAATCACATTGATTCAAAACGGATTTGATTTTCTACAAAAATTTCATAGTGTCTATAAAAATAATTATTGTTAATGCAAGTTACATTAGTTTTTGATTAAAGTTTATTTTTGGATGGATTTTGTTTATTTTTCTTGTACATCGTGGTCCCTGCGAACAACAAAGAAATCTAATTGGTCCCTGGTCAAGAAAAGGTTGGGAACCACTGATCTAGAAGTAGTCTATATTATAATATTATTTTTTTGTTCTTTGGGGGAATCCAATCCTCAACCTACAGGGCCAGTATATGGATAGACCAGTCATATGGAACAGTCAGTGGATATGTTCTAACTGTTGATCTCTCATTGTCCAGGCGCGGATCGCCTTCCTCCAAGGCGAGAGGAAGGGGCAAGAGAATCTGAAGAACGACCTCGTCAGACGGATCAAGATGCTAGAGTATGCTCTGAAGCAGGAGAGGGCGAAGTTCCACAAGCTCAAGTACGGTGTAGAGCTCCAGCAAGGGGACGTGCGGCCGCCGCCAGACGAGCCTCCGACGGAGCCGGACCCCGCGGAGCGTGCGCAGTGGAAGCAAGGCCGTCAGCTCATCAAGCAATACTTACAGGTAATCCACATGTCTCACCATAGTTATTTATTTAACACTTTATTGCACAAAAATAAAGATTTTCGGGTACAAAAGGTGTGCTTAATGCTATGCATTTTCTACCTGCCAACCTTAAAGGTAGATTGGCGTGCTATTATAAAAATAAGCAGTTACCTACTTCAAGAATAAATGAAAATTATTGATCATCAGATAATTATACCTAACACAAACATGTACCTACCTACGAATACTTTTAATAATAAACGTTATGATCGTTTTAAAGACTAAAAGCACCATAGTTGGATGTGTCACTGGATGCATACCACTAATGCCTGTCGTAGTGTAACTACGCAACTATCGTTCAATGCCCAACAGGCAGAACGCAAGAAAAAAAAGATAAAAAAATATTTCGTTATGAGAGCACTGGTGGTCTAGTTGTAGCGTATTGTAGATCCTAAGGTCGTGCGTTCAAAACCGTGCTCGTGTAACTTTGAGTTTTTCTGTTCAAAAAATTATGTGCACAGTGACCATACTCTCAACTCAACGGTGAGGGAAAACTTCGTGAGGAAACTGGCATGTCGTTTAACATAAAACATTTATATATTTATTTATTTTTGAATAAAATCCACAGCTCATAAGATACAATGTTTTCATTTTGATAATAAGAAATGTAGGTGACAAAAACAGCCGACTGTTAAGTACCCCACAATAATAATGACATAATAATTGACAACTAAACAAAAACAAAGAAAATAAACTTTTAGTTTTAAAGTAAAACGTTACGGTAGTGTGTGTTGTGTTTGACATTCAGTCAGGGTGTGTGTGTGAAGATGTAAATGTCTGTAAACATGTGTTAAGTGCTCGAAAGGAGCCTCTTTGAGGCGCACTTAAAATCCTTTCACAACACTGTTTCTAAAGAAATTGTGACACGACAAGAATCATCCTAATTATCATCAGCAGCAGCAAGAAGTCTACTGCTGGAAATAGCCCTCCCCAATACTTTTTCAGAAAGAAAGCCAAATCTTCTCAGTGGCGGCGTAGCTATCGTAGGGCCAGGTGGTGCAGTACACCAGGGCCCGGAGCTCAGGGGGCCCTCTAACCTAAGCTTTGAAAAGAGAGGGTCAGCCAGATCCCAAAGCTAGAAAACCTAGGGCCTGCTCACAATTTTATTTCTCTATGCGATTTTTCTCTATGCACCGGGCCCTTGTCCACCTAGCTACGCCACTGAGTGGTTTCCATTTACCGACGTTGTAGTAGTGCCTACTGCACGTAGGTAATTAGTCTTTGCAGGGTATATGCAAGTTAGAAGGTACACGCTCACACACATTTACATTGTGTTAGACTTACGGGGATTCGATTAGCGGAATACTAATTATTATATTTTGACCTTCGATCAACAAATTTTGACATTAATATTTTACAATGGGCTTGCTATCTTCAAGCCTAACTTCAACTTACCTATTTGATGGCTTATGTAGGACTTGTCACGTTGCCAATGTCCGTCTTCTCTACATAATAATTGATGTAAAAGAGTAGTAACGTTCTATCGTTTGGCGAGTTCCCACCTCAATGCGGCATTTGTGTCTCCTACTCGTCAATGTGGTCTAATTGTGAACATGTTTAGTACAAAAGCACGATCACTTTCGTGGCGTGAGTCTTTTACGACATCTTTTAGGACCTTCGCGATAGCCACTCGCTCTACGCTTCACGACCGGGTTGAACCGGTTAACCGGGATTATAGTCATGTGCTTATAAACTATTGGTTCGCCCCGAACTGAGATCTCGCATTGTTCGCCTTGCCTTTATCCACTGATTTAGTAATCATTAAAACTGTAAGAAATAGGAGCACAGAATAATCGAGACAGGTTTCTGTGTTCTGTGGGAGAACACTTTATATTGATTAGTTTAGGTATTCAATTATAAATAAAATAACTTCTATTTTATTTTGTGCTCACGTTTTTTATGGAAATAAATATTTGTATTTGTAGACTCTACCTACCTGATGGATGAGATCGCGGGAAGTCGGTGGATGGAGAGGGCTCAACATCGTTCTTCCGGGAAATGTGTAGGGGAGGCCTATGTCCAGCAGTGGGCTTCTTCAGGCTGATGATGATGATTTGTGGACTTGAGTTGACTTGGTCATTGATTTTTTTAATTCACAGTTGATTAAATTTTTTTTTTCTTTTTATGCTAAAAAATGCATTTAAAAACTTTCTCAAAAGGTGTCACAAAGAATAACTACTATGTATACTTATGTCAATTGACATAAGTAAATATAAATAAATATTGGTGGACTTTCCACACAGAACTATCTAGCCCCAAACTATGCCAAAGCTTGTAATATGGGAACCAGATAGCTGATATAATACATATATACTTTTTTTTGTAAATAATACGTACAATATATAATAACACCCAGACAGAGAACAAACATCTATGTTCATCACACAAATATTTGTTCTCGGTGGGAATCGAACCCACGGCCTACGGCGCAGAAGGCAGAGCTACTACCAACTGAGCTGTGAAGGCTGTCAAAGTACTTGACGTTGACGTCTACAAGAGTATGGGGTCCTGGGGGGGTATTTTGATTCATTCGATATCGGATTCGTTACGGAATACAATTCAATACTCAATCTACACTTCTACACTAATATTATAATCTACACTAATATTATAAAGAGGTAAACTTTGTATTTTTGTATTTTTGTATTTTTGTATTTTTGTATGTAACGAATAGGCTCAAAAACTACTGGTCCGATTTCAAAAATTCTTTCACCATTAGAATGCTACATTATCCCTGAGTAACATAGGCTATATTATATTTTCAAAATAATCAGGGATCCTTACTAAAACTTCAATAATGTAACCCAAGGTGGAAAACAAAAAACCTTACATCGCGTGCGCTGCGAAAACTATTGAAGATAGAACAAAATAATGTACTACGATTTTGTAGAACACGTTATCATCTACAAAAAATGTCGCGACAGCATATGTCTAACTATTATAGTTATGTCACAATAAGTGTTCTTTTATTATAAAAAATTAATTGAAATGCCTCCGCTAGAAAAGGGTCTTTATTTGTACCTTGGTATTAATCCTTATCCAAATAAATCATTTCATAATTAAGACGGTTTCAATACCTATAGATTACTTCTTAAATTTTTCAAATCGGACATTCCATTCAAAAGATATGACGAAATTAAAAATGTTAACGGGTCCACGGGTCTCGCGCGGGGTGCGATTTCACTTACTCAAGGAGAAGCGCGTGCAAATGTATGAAATAAGTAGACGCGAGGCTCGAACCCACGGTTTAAGTTTATCCTAAAATGTTCAAAAAATTTATGACCACCCATGCGAAGCTGGGACAGGCCGCTAGTACTCAATACATTTATTGCTTACACATGGTTTAGTTTTGGTACATACATTGTTGTTAGTAGTTAGTAAGTATCACATGGACCCTGCATAGGGTATGGCAACATGGAGGCAGGCCGAGGTTTTAAATTATAATACGTATAGTCGGTAGACAGGTATAGTTACAGTAAAAAAGTAGGTGTTATCTGTTATACAAGGCACGAAAAAGAAGAACTAGGTATTATTAATAAACAAGGTATTGGGAATGTATGTCAAAGTTAATGAAATATTTAATTAAAAATAGTCAATATTTAGGTCAAAGTGTGTATAGCCGAATGTTAAATAAAAATAAAAAATAAATGTCAAAGTTAAATCTAGGTAATTTCAGTGTCAAGTTTAAATAATAATTATTTATTGAATTATTGCAAATATTCATTTATGTCATAGTATGTTTTATTAATTAGAAATGATTTTAATGTTTTTATAAATAGACTATTTTTTTCTATATTTTTTATTTCGATCGGAAGGTTATTATAAGTTTTTATTGACATTACGTATGGGCCGTCGCTGTGTATTTTAAGTTGAGAACGCGGATATACTAACTTATTTCTCCCTGGCCTCAATACGTATCTACGAGGCAGGTCGACTAGATTTTTATATAAATGGGGATATTTTCTTACAAATTTGCACAATTCTAGAATGTATAAACTAGGTAACGTTAGGCTCTTTAGGTTTTTAAAGTGTGGTTTGCAGGTTTCTCTTCGCCCTATATTTACGAGGATACGGATACATTTTTTTTGCAAGATAAATAGGTCTTGTACATCTGTGCTGTTGCCCCATAGAATAATGGACAAAGAAAAATGTGAGAATATATTTGCGTAGTAAGCTGATAACGCGGTAGGCAGGTCAGTTGTAGTTTTTATTTCGCGCAAGGCGTACGTAAAGCTTGAAAGCTTTGATTTAAGTTGTTGAATATGGTGCTTAAAGTTTAAATGAGTGTCAATGTTTATACCTAGTAGTGAGAAGGTATCTACACATTCCAGCGGGATATTGTTGAAAGTCGCTTGAATTTTTAGGGCACGTTTTTGATACGGTCTAAACTGCATAATCTTTGTTTTCGCAAAGTTAATCTCCAAATTGTGATCTGACATCCAGCTAGAGGTTTGTGTGAGGACGTCTTGTATTGTGGCGGTAACATTATCAGTGCTGCAGCATGGTATCAACAAGGAGATATCGTCTGCGAAGAGGACGCTCGGTGTTTTTACATGTTTAGGTAAGTCGTTTATGTAGATCAAGAACAATAGGACAACAATTTTTGAATTTCGAATTCAATTTAACAGAAACCGCGGTGAATTATGAAGTAGTTTCGCATTTTACATTAAAACATTGCAACCTACAGTTTTATTTAATTTTGATTGTATTATAATTCGATTTTGTGATATAAGTACAAACACGCACAATTTTTGCTCGGGAATTTCTTTTATTCGCGTCAACAATATTTTTGGTAGAAGTGAAATAAAACGATGATTAATAGTATGGGGTTAGAAACTAAATGAGTTTTATGAAATTATTATTATTCAGTGTGTTCTATCTATAGCTTGCCGCTCTTGCCGCCGTTTTTTTTAAGGCATGTACCGCGCGTATTGTCGCTTATTCAATCGACATGAAATCCCATTCCACATAGGTAATAGGTGAATATATTTTTTTTGCGACGGGACGGCAATTTCAGCAGAGTTACAAGCAAATGAATTAAAACAGAGTTTTTAATAGTCTATTAACGAAAGTTAGGTGACTTACTAGGCAATACTTTGTTATAGGTGATGGTTACCACTTAACATCAGGTGGGCTATCTACTTTTTCCATCAGCTAGTTGTAGAAAAAAAAACCCGAAAAGCAATCTAAGCAATAAGTATTTATTTTTGGTGATGAATCCTCTCGATTCAATACTTGGTAAATAGTACTTACCTACATACATTCACATTTTTTACACTGTTTCTTTTCGTACCTAAACCCTTTCACGGAAAGGTTTCCGCCACTCAATAGCTGTCGGAAAGTCACTCGTTATCTTTTCGAATCCTAACGACAAAAGCTTTGTCTGAAATTTCAAAATCGCGTTCCGACAAGGCTTTTCAGGAGCCATCGTATTCCAAATTCAAAAAATTATTTTCCGTAACGAATCCGATATCGAATAAATCAAAATACCCCCCCTGGACAGAATAATAAAAAATCTGTTTCTGTGGGGTCGCGGACAGAATGCGTAGAACATCCTAACAATACAAATGTTTATTGTTTTTAGGAGATAGGCTACACAGACACAATAATGGACGTGCGCTCGAACCGGGTGCGCGCGCTGCTCGGCCTCAACAACGAAGAGGCAGACAGCGCCAACTACCGCAACTACGAGAAGCAGCACGACCGGTGCGATGCCGCAATGAACTACATGCCACGGAAATATGGATACGGTGAGCGTTTATTACCTATCGTCGCGTTAAACACTCGCTGAAACCTCGGTCATAAATTATCGGAACGAGACAGCAATAATGCTCTCACTCTCGCACTTAGCAAAACGGCACGATCCTTTTGTTTAAGCGCAGAGATGTGCATTATTAGAGTCGATAAGAACTATCGATACATGAGCTCTCTGACCGCGCAACTCTCATTCTTTTTATCGATAACGTATATGCGCCCGTACCTAGTACTCTCAACACTAGTGTTAAGATGATTTCTGACCGAGTTTGCAACGAGTGTTTAACGCGACTATAATATTATTTTGTTATAACTCTTTGTGAAGGGCTTATCCGAGGAAGTATTATTTCTACCGCGAAGCAGCGTTGCTGTGTTACGGTTCGAAGGTGTAGAAGAAATACAATAAAAATATGTGATAGTTACCACTTCACATCATATGGGTCATATGCTGGTTCCATCATCAAATACTATCAAAAAAAAGTCGAGTATCTAAACAAACACTACTTATTAATCGACCTTTTAACTGACTGTTTCAAAATGGCAAAACAAAAAATTGCAAAATAAAAGGTCTTAAATATGAAATTTACGTTATTTAACCGTTCTAAGCAATTAATTATTTAGCTAATCTCGTTGTTCAATGCCACTGTTACATTTATTCGATATTTTTTATTTTACAACAACTTTGAATCACGCAGCTTCCCTATTCAACGGATTTGTTATTTTTTGGGATCGATCGTTTCCGTCGTTAGGTAGCTATTTAATAAAATGTTATTTGGCGATATAATAGATATCTACAACATACAGGTAAAGAGCAACGCAAAACTGGCTCTGGCAGCGGCAACTACAACGAGGAGGGACTCTCGGTGCAGGAAACGGCCGCCGTGTTCGCTAACTTCGAGTTCCTCACCAACCAGGAGATGGATATGGATGATATAGATGATCTGGATGCCAAGCAGCCGCATCATGCGCAAAGCAAGCAAGGTACACTGTCCACTTATACTTAAATAAGAAGAGTAGTAGAGCTCTTTGTGAAAGGCTCGTCCGGGGAAGTACTGCCACCACGCCTTTTTCTGCCGCCAAGCAGCGTTGCTGTGTTTCGGTTTGAAGAGTGTGGTTGCTGGTAAAATTACAGGCACATGTATGCCTCAAGTTGATGGACGCAGGGCAGTGTATCGTAGGGCACGTTACTATCGTGCGTGATTTACGAGGCTATGCATTGTTATAGGTGATGGTTACCACTTAACATCAAGTGGGCCACCTGCTTGTTCCATCAGCTAGTTGTATTAAAAAAATATATAAAATTATAAAAGTTGGGTGGACATTCCACACAGCACTATCTCGCCCCAAACAGACAGAGAACAAACATTCATTAAACATTCAAACGTTCATAACACAAATATTTGTTCTTGGTGGGGATCGAACCCAGTGCCTACGGGGCAGAAGGCAGACCTACTACAACCAACTGAGCTGTGAAGGCTTATTTTAACTTAACGGTCGTCTGGAAGAGATCGCTACTTGCAATAAGACCGCTGATTGTGGATCAAACCCATATATACTTTTACTGTGTGTAACTTTATCCATGTGTCGGTAAAGTTTTTATTTATCAGGAGGATATTATTATTGAGTATCAGCAATTTTTCCTTAATATTACACTTTTTCCTATTATTGTGTCACAAATACAAACAACTACACATTCAAATACTAATTAATTTATTTACCGAATAACCTTAACTATGCATTAGTCACTACTGCTCCCGAATTACCCTTGATATTTCCACAAGGCAGACACTGACACAGACAGCATAATAAAATACATTCACCAGAAGATGCCACAGAAGTTTTTTTAAATACTTTTTTGCAATTTTTTTTTTTTGTAATATTTATAAATTTTAGCAGGCGAGGAAGTAGACCACGAATCGGAGGAGGTCCTCAACGACTTGAACCTCATCACTGAAATCGAATCTGACAGCGGCGGACAGGGCGATGAGTACCCAGGTAAGAATAATGCTTTTTTCCTTATTATGCAGTTGCCAACTGTAATAATTGTATTTATTTATTGCTTACTTTATTTATACATCAGATCTTCGTATTATACCATGTCTATATCTGCCACCAAGCAGCGCATAAATTGTTTATTTGCTTCAATAGTGTACATAAAGATCATAAAATTAATAAAATAAGTGGCACTCATTCCCCATAATCTGTGATGATCTGGAATTGTAGGGGTGGGCTTGTTACATTACAATTAAAACTGAAACAGCTTCACGACTTTGATCATAAGGCATGTGTAGTGTATAATAATATACTATGCGCGCTGACTGGGAAGGAAGTTAGCAACCGAACGCACCACGGTCGGGGGCACTAGATTCCAGGCCGCCAATCCAGGCGGACGTTACTCGGAACTAAATGTGTTTTATTTGGTACCCAAGCAACCTGTACAGTACAGCATGGTAAATATAACAAGACTTTCCACATACACATTTCTAGTCTCATTCTGCCGATAAGTGTTATGTCCCACACGCTGGGCGCGTCGTTAGTTCATAGAACTGCCAATCACGGCTGACATACCGGACTCAGTGTAGACTCGTAACAGTAGGATAGTAACGCAACTGTGGTGATGTGCAGGCGAATGCGGCGTGGTGGGCGGCGGCGGGTGCGGCGGCGGCGAGGCGGACGAGGAGCCGCTGGCGCTGGGCGAGCTGGCGCAGCTCACGGTCAGCAACGAGCCCGAGGCGTACGACGCGCCCGGCGCCACCAAGGACTCCTTCCGCAAGACCTGGAACGCCAAGTACACGCTGCGCTCGCACTTCGACGGGGTACCTATGCATCTATTTATTTATATCACGCAAGGAGCTTTGTCACAAGAAAAAACGCGCGAAATGCTTTACTCAAATTCGGATTTCTTAGTTTTATTTTTTTATTCAAAAATAATTAAATTCAAAATAACAAACATACCTACTATTCTTATACATAGTTGCACTTATCTATTTTCTCATACGGGGTGATATTATAAATGTAGAGTGTCCACCTCGGAAACATCACTATTTTAAGCTCAAAATAAAAAAGAAAAAGAACATACCGTCTATATTCAGATAACCACTTTGCACGTAGTTTTTGATTAACATATATGTGCTAATCAATAGTCTTTTAACCATCTAAACTTGCATTACCCAATTCTATATTAATTCATGTCCAATCTCCACATTCCAGGTCCGCGCGCTGGCCTTCCACCCCACAGAAGCCGCGCTAGTGACGGCCTCCGAAGACCACACCCTGAAGCTGTGGAACCTGCAACGCACCGTCCCCGCCAAGAAGTCTGCCGGCTTGGACGTGGAGCCTCTATATACCTTCCGCGCTCACACGGCGCCCGTGCTGTGCCTCGCGATGGGCGCGCCTCGCTCCGAGGAGTGCTTCTCGGGCGGCGCCGACGGGACTATACGGGTGTGGAATCTTCCCCCGCCCACGGCTGACCCCTACGACCCGTACGATCCTACGGTGCAGGTAATTTTTATCTTCTCGTCGATGCGCGAGACTCATTTAATTTTTCATTTCATTCATTCAGGCACAATAATTTTACTGATCACATATGAAAATTACATCAACAACACAATATTAAAAATAATTTAAATCTAACACACATCTAATGATATCATGCAAGAAAAGGTGTGGACAGCAATGGGCAGAAAGATGCTGTCGCACACATAAAATACTTCCGTACTTACACTTAGCGACACTCCCATACGGCATAAGTATAAGTGCTTACTCAAAAATAAAAACACGATTCTGCAAATGTTACTCCGCCTGTCATTTCACCTATTTTGTTACCTATCGAAAACCTATATTTTTTGAGTGGAAGTGAATCGAGAATTTCAAGTTTTTAATAAATTCTCGATTTACTTGGAATTTATTTAGTATGAAAATTTATTATTTTATTACTATCATTTTAACTTCTATTCGTAATTTCGTCTTGACATTTGACATTTTAGTTTGAATTTTATTTATATTCCGCACTCAAAGGTATTTGTTTTTTTTTTAAATAAATGAATATGAATATGGTCGAGTGCGTGTGACTGGCAGGGCGGCGTGCTGCGCGAGCACACGGACGCGGTGTGGTCGCTGTCGGCGCTGCACGGGCGGCTGCTGTCGGCGAGCGCGGACGGCACGGCGCGCGTGTGGGCGCCGCGCGCGCCGCGCCCGCTGCTGGCCACGCTGCGCGCGCCCGACGCGCCCGCGCTCACGCCGGCCGCCGCCGACTTCGCGGACGCGGCCGCGCGCGCCGCCGTCGTCTACACGGACGGCACGCTGCTGCTCTTCGACCTCGAGACGGAGCAGGTACGTCGACCGGCGCCTGGGGCCGCTCACTCACTCGGAGAGCGGCGTCCTTTACGGACGGACCGAGCAAGCGCACCCAGGTCTGCAGCGATAGGTTCATCGGTTTCCCTCACTCAGGACAAGGTTGCTCAGATACAGTAATCCGCCGTCGATCTCCGACGATGCTACGTAACCGCACTCTGTCACAGATTACAGGTAATATAAAGGAAAACTAGCATTGTTGCATTAATGCATTTTTTCTTTATTCTCGCTCGCATGCTCGGACGGCCGACGTCATAATGACTGAGCAAAATTAAAAATGATGCTTATTCTGGCGTCGCCTAGCTGCGTACGCGCAACACGGGCGGAGGCAACTCGTTGTGTGAATTCATAGTTAATGGGTGGTTTTGTGGCTAATATGTGGTCGTATTGTGCGTTGCAGGTGGCGCTGCGCGTGGCGTGCGAGAGCGCGGCGACGCGCGTGCGCGCGCACCCCACGCTGCCGCTGCTGGTGACGGCGCACGAGGACCGGCACATCCGGTTCTGGGACGCCGTGTCCGGCCGCTGCGCGCACGGCATGGTGGCGCACCTGGACGCCGTGACCGGGCTGGCGCTGGACCCGAACGGGCTGTTCCTGCTGTCCGGCTCGCACGACTGCTCCGTGCGGCTGTGGAACCTGGACACCAAGACCTGCGTGCAGGAGATCACGGCGCACCGCAAGAAGTTCGACGAGAGCATCCTGGACGTGGCCTTCCACCCGCTGCGGCCGTACATCGCGTCCGCCGGCGCGGACGGCCTCGCCAAGGTGTTCGTCTGAGCCGCGACTCGTCATCTATGGACATTTGAAATCTATTATGATATATTTTTAGACTTCGGTACGTGGAATTTACGTTTTTATCGCGATCTTTTTCACCGATCGTACGATCCGCGGTGAGAATGTTGTTCGTCTCTATGCATCTGTAAGCGAGTCGTTTTAATAAAATGTCGTCTCGATCCCGGCGATGTTTCCTTGGTACGTTTTGTATTTACATGTATGTACAGTTAGAGTGTTATGCAGTTTTTGCTAATCTTTTGCAGAGAACGAATGGTGTTTCATTAGCTAGAATACTTATGAACTATGATTATTTAAATTGATTGGATTCTATAGTCGATATTTTTCACTTGGTTTGTATGTAATAGGTAACGTGCTCTCATGGTTATAATATATCTAATGCAAGTGAGGCGCGATCGAACAAATATAAGTTTGAGTAGAAAAGTATGTACTATATCGTGGATAACATAAGTAATGTATGTTCGTGCGAGTACTGCGTTGTAGAGTATATATTATAAAAAAAACATTATTACATTATCCTTTATTTTCCTCAAATTCATACTTATACACATAAATCCAAAAATTGATAGTAAAAAGCAACATAACCGAATTGCATGTTGTTTTTTTATATAATCTGTTCTTTTATTCATCCCCTTCACCCACAGGAAACCTCCGAAAGCAAATAGTATTAAACATAGATTTATCTAAACTGATTTTGAACTTTATTTCTCATTTTTAAAGAAAGAAACTTATCCACCGTCTGGATGTATTTATATAAAGAGAAAGTAGAGTAGTTCTAGTAGACCAGACCTATGCCCATGTACGATTTTGTATCTTAATCTATTAATAAAGGTACCTACAACTAATATTTCATGTTTGTGCATAATTTCTTTGTAGAGCCAATTTCTATACTTTTCTTCGTCATCTAATATTAAAGTCAGCAGGCAACTTTAAACTTCATTAGTCAATTTATTTTATAGAGCGATATATTATTAAACCCGTGATATTATAAATTCACCATAAATATTGTTTTTTTTTTGAAAAACGGTTTTTTTTTCAATTGTCAATCGCCTCCATATTACGGCCATGTTAGTTATATTTATAATTTCGCTGGCTCTCGCTGGAAGCAGTGATGTTATAAATTTCGCCAAGTGTGAGTTTAACTTATGCGCTAAGGGTTTCGTACGTTTAAGATAAATTAAATAATCTAACCTATCAAACCATCCAATAAGAAATAAATAAATACCGGCGCTAATATAGCCACAAACTACTATGTATAAACACTATTATAGAATGTTACTATTAGTATTTTTTCGGTTGCTTTAATAAAAAATGCAGATTTTCAAGTAATTGTAATAGTGTTTGTAATTGTAACAAGGGAGTCAAATTTCGTTACAGTGTTAGTGCGAAATTTCGTTTATCGTTAGGCCGAGAGAATAGAAAAAAAAAATAGAATAGAATTAATTTTTTTTGCAACACACTAAAAAATAGTAATAAAACAGTTTTTTTTTTAACTAAAGGCACCTACGTATTATTTGACAGAATAATAATATACAAGGTGTTCCATAAGTTCTGTATATAAACTTCAGGGGGCTCAAGTACCCATCAATATGAACAACTTTTTCTAAGGAACCAACACTGTGAACGCGAAAAAAAAACAGCTGTTTCATACATTTTAGCCTGGTAGGTATTGAACTTTTGTATGAAACAGCTGTTTTTTATTCGCGTTCACAGTGTTGGTTCCTTAGAAAAAGTTGTTCATATTGATGGGTACTTTAGCCTCCTGAAGTTTATATACACAACTTATGGGACACCTTGTATAATATAAAGCGATACAAAAAAAAATATACAAAAAAAAACAGGAAAAGAGACGGTTGACAATAATCCAGTGACGTTTGACAATAATCCACGCAATCGACAATAATCCAGATACAGTTGGCAACAATCAGTGCAATTATATTATCACCAGCGAAATTGTAATATCGGCTTTAGGTTAGATTTCACGATGCTCTGTTAGTAACTAATCAAGGATTAACAGACCGTTAAATCTAACCTTAGCTGTCAAACGCGTACATTTTGACATATTTAACGGCCCTTTAATCCTTTGTTAATCTAACAGAGTATAATGAAACCGGCCCTTAGTGTGTAGTACTACGCATGCTACGATCGGTACGTAGCTGTGCTACGCGGTAGTTCACTATTTGTTATTATTCATCACAATAGCCCCTTTTGTCTCAAAATAAATGAATAAAGTCGGTCATCCACTATAGCGGAATGCTACACACTGATAATAATAGCGACATAATATAAACATAATATAGAGGACATAATATAACTAACTGGTGGTATGATCAATATCCGATCAGCTTATTCGCAATCAGAAGGACAATGTCGTATAAAAAAATGTATGGAGATAGAATAATATAATTTTGAACGAAAGACCTCAGTTAACTGTACTCATACTATAGGTTTTTCATATAAGAAATACTGAATAGTAAATCTCTAGAAAAAGACTAGTTTTTCACGGGTGGTTTAGTGGAAAACTTCCTAATTATCTCTATGTTTATAAACATATTTTAAGTGATGATATCTTTGTCTAGCGACGGTTGAGACGCGAACAATCGATCGAATATTTCATTTCCGGCTTCAAGATCATGATGGACATGTAAGTGATAAATTTGAGATATTTTACACTCTAGTAAGACTCATGTAAGTAGACCCATGTAGTAGGTAGTACTGATACAATCTTATCTAAGAAATAGAGTAGGTACCTACTATTATTTACAGATACAGCATCACGACTATGATCCCTAGTCACGGTAGTTATCCCCTCAGCTCTCTTAGTACCTCCAAGTATCAACTTCAGATTATTAAGAATGTCTAAGGGGGGTAGCCAGAGGTACTTCTAAATACCACCTACCACATTTTGTAGTAGGTACCTACTATACCTATGTGGTTATAGTCATGGTATGGTAGGTACAGTGGGTATGGTAGGAGCAGAGGCTTAATAACTTTTCATCTCGATGTGATGTCTCGTCTAGTGATGAACGCCATGCAACATAGGCGCGTCCTTGACGTACTCGTGAGAGTATCATTACTTTCTCAAAAAAAGTCAAGAGAAAGTAGTAAAGTAGAGAACTACAATTAAATTGCGGTACTGAAATTGTGAGTAGGAAGTGTGCTACTGAATAATATGATCTCTCAAAAGCCTAGCGAGTCCCCACTTGATGGCATAGGTACTGGAAAGGATGAGAAGGGATTCAGGAATCGGGGATACCTATAGAAAGATTTAATATGTTAGAGGTACCTCTACTACTCTATTTGTCATTTTTTTATGTTGATCGTGGAATAAGCAGATGGCCCACCTTCTGTTATGTGATAGGCTACTATCAGCTATAACAAAGCATTGGCTCGCGGGTTGCGCATGTTGAACAGAAAAACTGTTGGATTAGTGGAGGAAGACCTTAGGATTAGTGGAATTTCTACTAGAGTTTGTTCGCTCTTACGGTTCCCAAATAAACGGCTTTGATTCAAAATACATTAATTGAGTTGGATCAAAAGAATCGCTTTGAAATATTTTAAAGCTAGGTGAATATAAGTACCTACCAGTACCTACCCCAAGACTGAGTTTTGTAGGTACCTATACCATTTTTATACCCTACCTATACCCCAAAGAAGTTTGGGGCGTCCGAAAGCGCGATGGGTCGACGACATCGTGAGGGTCGCGGGAAACACCTGGACCAGAGACGCTCAGGACAGAGGAGGCTGGCAAAACATGAAGGAGGCCTATACCCAGCAGTGGGTGATTCCAGGCTGAAATGATGATGATGATGATGATACCATTTTTCGTGTTTCGTTATTTGTAACGTCAGGCCTTTTTTGTATGGAGACTCTTTAAGTTCTCAGCACGCCCGGTAGAGGCGATTATCGAATCTCCATACTAAAAAGGCCTGACGTTACGAAAAATGAAATACTAAAAATGGTGACCAAAACTGAGACAGGGGGTAGGTACTAGGTACCTACAGTTCCATCTTAGTCTTAAAGCATTTGATGCCTACTATGATACGATCTGTAAATTAAACTAACCTACAAAATATATCGATTACAGAATCATCGGTTTCATGGTATACTGCGTGTATTGGGTCTCGAAGGTGTTGTCCAAGCTGCCGAGTCCACCTGATGAAGAGCACACGAAGCCCCACGATCCATTCCACTTTCAGCCTCCTTTGCAGGGGTAACTTTTTTTTTAACTTTCGAGATCGGAATACATTCTAACGGATAGGTTTCATAAGGTTTAAAATACATTATAAAAACAGTTACTTATTGTTTATTTATACCTGGAAATAAAGAGAATAGGAAATAACGTACCTACTTAAGTTTTTATGTAGCTACTTTAGGTATCTAGGTAAATATGATTTGTATTTTTTTTATAATTGATCTTAAAGACATGGTAACTTGGTTATTTTATTGTGCCAGACCATAAAAATTCAAAATCTATGAAATATTTATTGTCAATAATGGTTTTCGGGTTAGTATTATAGGTAGGCAAATGAGTTATATTTAGGCTCGCGTAGATTAATACCTAACTTGTATTCTACGGGAGCCTAAGAGCCGGTTTCACCATGCTCTGTTAGTTACTAATCAAGGATTAAAAGACCGTTAAATCTAACCTTAGCTGTCAAACGCGTACATTTTGACATATTTAACGGCCCTTTAATCCTTTGTTAATCTAACAGAGCATGGTGAAACCGGCCCTAAATATAACTCATTTGCCAGGCGTGTCTGGTAAATATCTAGGTAGGTACTTACCTACTCTGTACGCCAAAAATCTTGTGAAGAGAATCCTGTGTATAACTGTGTAAACAGTCAGTCTGATATACTTTCCATTTAAAGATATAGATGTTACTATTATGTGGTAATGCTACGAAGCCTACGACGTAGCAGCGCTACGCGGCATATTGATCCATACCCCCCGTTTACACTTAGGTCATGTCCGTAGAAATCCACGTCCCAGTGCCAATGCTCATGTCCCAGCTCATGTCCCTCCACTCTTACAGCGAGAATGTAAACAAATCACTTCCTTGTCCGCTCGCGTTTCCGTTCGCGTTGCCCGCGCTCCCTAAGTGTCCGGGCTAAATGTGAACACATGTTGCCGGCGACGCTGCTGCGAACATACGTCCGTCCACATTTCCGTCCTCGCGAATGGCTGCGGGAATGTCTAAATGTAAACACGGTATTTTAGATTCATGCAATTTATTGTTTTGTTTAGCATTCCACTTCAACAAACATGCTTGTTTGTTGTGAGGTAATCATATTAAGCCTGCTACCCGCTATAGCGCTATCGGCTAAGGTAAGTTAAACTATCAATTTTTATAGTGTTTGTTAATTATACTTAAAATCAAAGTTAGTTTTAATATGATAATAATTTGAATTTTGTAAAATGTCGTTTGGGGCACTTTAATGCGACAAAGTGCGGGGCACATTGATTCTAGATGTCGAAGAAAAAGCAAGTGTTGATTTTAGAGATGTTGTTTTACACCTGCCTACACCAAATTTTACGAAAGGCACAACTCAGACCTCATTCATATATACTTTTTCTATTAATTTGAGTGCATATAATGTGCATTCAAAGTAGAAAAAGATTTATTGCTTTATAAAAAAATATTAAGTTTGATTGTTTGATTAATTGATTGTTTGAGACTGACTGTGATTAAGATTTGTTATAATAATAACATAAGTAACTTTTATTAAAAGGCTGATTATGATGTCGTCACAATAAACAAGTAGAGTGTTTTATATATTTTCATAAATTTTCCACCCTGTATGAAAGTGCCCCACGTGGTCAAAGTACCCCGCTAGTGGGGCAGATTGATACAAAAGCCATTTTTTACTAAACGTCAATTATTTATTTTCTTTGATAACTTAAACAATTTAAAACTATGACATTATAATATTTAATTATTTAGCAAAACGTATAATGCAAAATTAATGAAAACTATTATGTTTATACATATGTTATGGGACTTTAAATTTTTGTGTATCAATCTGCCCTCGTCCCCCTATTCATAAAGGTAGGTATTTTGTAATATTAAATAAATATAAGTGCGTGTTTCGTTTTAACTTCATTTAAACTTTAATCTTAAAACTTAACGTTAACAAAAACAACTTATGTTATTTTGCTTCTACATATAGAGGACTTATAAGTTTCATAAATAGTCTGGAGTCTATGTCATTGCCCAAAAGTTTCATGCTTGGCTATTTATTATCGTTCACCCACAGTGGACCACAGCCTTTATTTTATCGTTGTTTGAAAACAATCACTTTTCGACCGACAACTTTTACCAGTTATTCATTCGATCGACATCGATTAAAATTGGTTTATTTTGTTGTATGAATTAAAACTCTGGAATGTTGAACATGTGAGAGGTTTTCATATTATATTGCACGGAAACTTTGATTTTGAGAATCTGATCGTAAGTTCTGTTTTAATATTTGATTCTTGAAACAATAGACATTCTCTTTTCCAGCCTCTCAATCACGAGTATTCTGGTCTACTGCATGATTTGGATCACGAAAGAGATATCAAAGTGGCCCAGTCCGCCGCCTGATGAGGAACTGCCCACGACGCCCAGAGACCCTTTCTACATCCAACCGCCCTTACAGGGTTAAGCCTAGATCTGTTTATTTTTTATATTTAAAAAGTTATGGTTGAGTATGATTCAGGATGTTAACAGACTGTCCCTTTGATACAGAGATGTTCCGTCGACTCCCACCAGCGATTGATTTGTTTTTTTAAGCTCCAAGCTTCTACTGCCAGAGCAAATGCCCAGTTATCTCCTGCCATCTTGAACTATGAAAATTATATGGTCTTTGTTATCTGTTTGAAATAAATTAATAAAGTCACTGTTCGTTTCTTTGTGAAGACAAAACTTCACATTACAGATCCACAAAATTGAGGTAAGTTGTGAGGAAATTGTGAGGAAGTAAGTAAGGAAATTGTAAGTATTGTTGGGGTGTTAAGTTGTGAGGAAATTTCTGAAATGTTCGGTTTACTATCTACATGGTTGGTAAGGTACTTGGATATTTGATTTTCCGAAAGTACCTATATCTAAAGGTATTCAAAACCATATTTCTCCTGTGATCTCTTCCAGAAATTAATTCTCTCCCTGTTAGGTAATCCTATCATCTTGATCTCTTTATCCAAGCTCAGGAACTTAAGTGTTCCTTTGCTTTGCTTCCAAGTGAAGTTGTTGCACGAACACTTCGTTGAAGGAGTTCTGAAAAATACAAATATAGGAGCTTAGTTTTAATCTCCCTTCCAAAGAGAACATGAATATCAAGATGGCGGAATCATCTCTGCCTTGTTGCCAATGGGTAGGACTTTAAGTATTAAGTACTCTATTGAAATAAATACTTATATTCCCTCAAAACTCTTAGTACCAGCTCAAGATTTTTATGGAGGATAGAAAGAGGTACATCCAATTGTTAAATTTGGCAAACTATTTATTGCAGTAGTTGGTATTCCATACGTGCTAGGTTGCAAGCCCATCGCATGATTTTCTTCCTTCACCGTTTGACAGCACAAGGCATTAATGATTCATGTAAAGTCAGAAATGTTAAACTTACCCCGTTCTGGCGAAACTGGTCCACAGGCTAGTCATGATTTCGATCATGCGAGAGTCGTCAGGAGTTGGTGTTTCCTGTCGGTATTCTATAGGATCGTATAAGTAATACAGCTCGTCACAGTGACTAGCACCATGCACATAGCTTAAAGGCGAAGCCAGCTTGTACTTATTCCTGTGGGAATCGTACTTGAAGAAGTAGTTGTACAATCTAATTTTAGGATTGGTCATGAATGCCTCCATAACTTGTACTGATGAATAGTGCACTAACGCGTCAGAGAAATAGTTGATCAACTCTTCGATGGTTGTTGAGGAGTTTTTGAAATAGAATGCTCGAATATCATTGATGAAGCGTGTTTTGCTTTCGTTATTCTTGAACACTATACTCTTGGGTATGACACTGGTGAAATTACTGTCAAGTGCTTTTAGTCCTTCAGAATTATAATCAGAAGCCCACATAATGCCTTCCTTATTATCGTAACCCATAATAATGCTGATGTCAGAGATGTTTTTAACATTTTTCAGTAAATCTTTGGGATATTCTTTGAGAACTGCGTTTTTGTTTCCAGAGTCTTCAACACACGCAGCGAAAACAAATCGTTCATAAACATTGTTTGTTGAATTTTTATTAGTTGCAATAACTATTTCGTCGGCTGTAGCCTCTTTGAATATCTTGAGTAGTTCATCGGGATCTGTTGTGCTGTATCCTAAGCGCGATGCAACATCTGCTGCAGTATTGATAGGTTTATCATCGAAAAACAACGGTCTTAAAACATTCCCACTATCCATTATTGCTCTGTTGAACAACCCTTTGGCTGCTTGTGCAAAAATAAACAGATTTATAATATTACCTCCTACACTTTCTCCGTGCAATGTGACACTGTCTGGATCTCCACCGAATGTTGCAATATTATCCTTAACCCATCTCAGGGCAGACACTTGGTCTTTAATGCCAACATTCCCTGGGGCTCCTTTTGTGTTCAGACAGAGGAACCCAAATGCCCCAACACGGTAGTTGATGGTAACAACCAGGACATCCTTCTTAACTAGATATCTGGCGTTGTACCTGTCGTCGGTGTTGCTACCTTTGTAAAGTCCTCCGCCAAAGATAAAGACAATCACTGGCAGTGGTTTGGTGATGACGGCTGGAGTGTAGATGTTCAGCGTGAGGCAATCCTCGACGCCGATTGTTGAGTTGGTAGTAGGATCAAACTGCTTGCAAATTATGGTCCCTTGGTTTGCTATCAGCGTCCCATTCCAGCTGGGTTGATCGACAGCTTCCTATAGAAAAAATATGTCAATGATTACTTCACGTCATTTGTAAATTATAAAATCCTGTGATCTCCTCACCAATTACAATTTAATAACGATTTTACTTTTTTTTTTTTTTTTTTATACAACTAGTTGATGAAACAAGCAGATGGCCCACCTGATGTTAAGTGGTAACCATCACCTATAACAAAGCATTGCCTCGTAAGTCACGCACGATAGGAACGTGCCCTACGATGCACTGCCCTGCGTCCATCAACTTGAGGCATACAGATATTAAGCCTCATGTGCCTGTTATTACACCGGCAACCACACTCTTCAAACCGAAACACAGCAACGCTGCTTGGCGGCAGAAAAAGGCGTGGTGGTAGTACTTCCCCGGACGAACCCTTCACAAAGAGCTCTACTACTCTTAAAAGAGATGTTATGTTCTAAGTATTTTTTCAGAGAATCTAATAAGAGCGAGCCCGCCTTTTGATCATAAGATGGTGAATGAATCGTGGTCGTAATATGAAAGAGAACTGGAATGCTAAGCACTCAAGTTATTAAAATGTTGGGGGGCTATAAAAAATTACGTGATCTCTGCCTACACCTTAGGGTGTACAGGCATAATTATATGTATTATGTAGTTCCGCTTACGAATAATTTGCATAACCTAGACAACCATAAATACCTACACTATTGCCGAAATAACACTAGCTCTATCGCAGCGCCATAACATACAACTGGTTCGCCCCGAACTGAGATTTCGTGATGTCCGCTCCTGTCTTACATTGATACCAAACACGATATTTTGGCCTCTGACTACCCCCTAACTTACTTCGGGTAACCAATTGTATCTAGAATAAAAATAAAAATGGTATTGGGATGTACAAACTAAACGCTTTCATATGACACCTCACTTGGTATAGGTACCTATTTGTGTAACAATTTTTTTTGCTCCCTTTGAAAACCCCATATCTCAATAACCCCTTCATATATCCATTTAATTTCTCAAGTACAACCTATCGACCTACCCAGTTTCGTGCAGATCGGATCAAAGGGTCCGAAAATGAAAGAAGGTGGTAATCAGAGACAAGTCCAAACATTATAGTTGGACTTGATTCTGACTACCACCTACTAACGAAGTATACCAGTTTTTACTGAATTGGCCTATTTATTGAAGAGCTCCGTTGAACAGACCTTGGCTCCATCATCCGACCAGGTCGCTATCATCATTTTATGAGAACTGAGTACCTTCTAAATTTATTTCAAGAAAAAAAATAAGAAAAAGCTAAGGAACTGACTGACCAGTAGAAAAACCTTGATGTCAACGAAACTCTTAGAAATGGGGCTCTTGGATCGTTGGCTATTTACCTAAACTTTTGCTTGTATATCAAAAACCGAGCGTTCTAAAAAAAAGTTAAAATGGTTTAGGGAATGTCCAAACAAAGCCCTTTCATATTACATGTAACTTGTTTTTTTTGTGTAACTTTTTTTATTTTAGCCCATTTAAAAAACCCCATATCTTAATAACTCGTCATCCGATTTAACTCATATACTTACCAGTAAATTTCTCAAGTACAAGCTATCGACTTACCAAAATTTCATGCAGATCGGATCAACGGTTCTAAAGTTATGGCCAGACAAACAATACCTATACAATTTTCGTTCGCTTCGCTCAATAAATTATAATTTACTCACCTCAAATCTATCAACAACCCTAGCATATGGAATTCCAAAAAATGTCCAATAATTATGCTGGCGATTCAGAGTTCCCTGTACTTTGCCTTGTTGAAGAGTTCGTATATCGTTTTCATAGATGTCACATTTTACCAAAATAAATGATAAGAGGAATAATATGATATGAAACATTTTTAGACACAGATACACAGCGTATTGACGCTGCCGAGCTACTGTTTTTGCCAAGGCTGACAGCTTCATTTTATGATACTAACGGTGTTTACGACACAAATTGATAGTGGCCAAATTTGGAGCTCTTTACCTTTTTCCGTACTATGTTAAATAGACTAAGAGCTGATTTCACCATACTCTGTTAGTTACTAATGAAGGACTAACAGGCCGTTAAATCTAACCTTAGATGTCAAACACGTACATTTTGACATATTTAACGGACCTATAATCCTTTGTTAATCTAAGACAGCATGGTGAAATGAGAGCTTATTTTATCTAAGCCAAAGGTTTATTCATATTCATATTCATATTCATCATATTCAATAAAATTTCAATTTTTTCAATTTTAAATTTCAGTTTCAAAATTTTAAGGATCCCTTTAAAGAAAATCTACTAGATATTCTCTGTTTATTTTGTCTGAGAGCAAACACATGTTGAAAAAATATGCTTGCAGATTTTTTTGTAATCGAGTGAGTGAAGCGAACGAAGATCTTAGTTTCAACTTGGGCGATTTGACATTTTATATATGTATGTATGTATGTATGTTTGTCTGGCCATAACTTTCGAACCGTTGATCGGATCTGCATGAAATTTGATAAGTCGATAGCTTGTACTTGAGAAATTTACTGGTAAGTATATGAGTAAAATCGGATAAAGGGTTATTAAGATATGGGGTTTTTTAAGGGGGCAAAAATAAAAAAGTGACATAAAAAATCAAGTTACATGTCATATGAAAGGGCTTTGTTTGGACATTCCAAAACAAGTTTTACTTTTTTTCTGGGATGCTCGGTTTTTGAGATACAACAAAAAAGTTAAATTAAGATAACCAGCGATCCAAGAGCTCCCATCTCTAAGAGTTTCGTTGGCATCCAGGTTTTTCTACTGGTCGACCAGTTCCTTTGCTTTTTCTTATTTTTTTTTCTTGAAATAAATAAATGAGATACTCAGTTCTCATAAAATGGTGACAACGACCAGGTCTGATGATGGAGCCAAGGTCTGTTCAACGGAACTCTTCAATAAATAGGCCAATAGAGTTGAAACTTGGTTACCATACCAAGTTAGTAGGCGGTAGTCAGAAAAAAGTCCAATGATAATGTTTGGACTTGCCTCTGACTACTACCCACGTTTTGATGCGTTCATCGGGTCGCACACGAGATCTCAGTTCGGGACGAACTCTAGTTTATATATTTTGAACGATTTAATATCGCGGATGTAGGTATTGAGGTACCTAGAGTACCTACCCCATCTTCCTGCCACCGACGATCCACCCTTCCAGTTACACCCAGC
The DNA here is from genome assembly GCA_932294275.1 of Chloroclysta siterata. Taxonomy (NCBI): domain Eukaryota; kingdom Metazoa; phylum Arthropoda; class Insecta; order Lepidoptera; family Geometridae; genus Chloroclysta; species Chloroclysta siterata. The sequence goes on along the minus strand of OW028604.1, from coordinate 14,859,131 downwards.
ATAATTATAGTATAAAAAAAAATGTATATACCTAAGTATTATATGTATATTATACTAGTGGCTTCCCGCGGCTTCGCACGCGTTGAAGTGGTGAGCCGTGATTGAGCCACAAACATCCAAACATCGTAACCTTCGCATTGATTTGTATATTATTAGGGTAGGATTTCCAAAAATCCCTTCTTAGTACTACCACAGATAAGAGAATACGTACTACTACGCCATAAGACCTATGTACTCCTCAAATTTCAAGTCTCTAGGATCAGCGGTCAAAAAACTCCCATACAAACTTTTACATCCCTTTGCACACATATTAAGGGTAGTTTAAAAAAACTAAAAATGCCTTTCCTATTTTTTTGCCTTGAAGTACCTACATGTACTCCAAGTTTCAAGTTTGTAGGAAGTTTGAAGGAATACTATTTTTCATGCAAACGTTTTCAACCCTTTTTACACCCTTAGGTGTTGAATTTCCAATAATCCGTTGTTAGTACACCTCTACGCCATAAGACCTATGTACTCCTCAAATTTCAAGTCTCTAGGACCAACGGTTTAGGCTGTGCGTTGTCTATATGTCAGTCAGTCAGTCAGTCAGTCAGTCAGTCAGGACTTTGATTCTTATAGTATTAGAGATTATAGAGATTATTAATTGATTATACTGTACCGATTCGATTTTATTTTATTATATTATTTATTATTCACTAACTTCTGGTTTTACCTGTGTTTAACACTAAAAAATGTTTGTACACTGACTGGTTGGAACTAGAGGACCCAAGTGAATGTAATCTCAACACCCTGCATTACCTAGTTTCACAAACAATAAATATTTCATTTCATTTCATTTCAAAATTATATCAGCTATCTAATTCCCATACTACGAGCTTTGTTTATTTTGGGTCTTGATAGCGCTGTGTAGGAAGTCAACCAACATTTATTTATTTATTGTTTTTTATTGTATACCTACTGTATTATTCATGGAAGAGATCTCGAAATGACGGAGGCCACGCTCTAGAAAATATTGCTTATCAAGTCTTATAAACACCAAGTAGGTTTTCTACATAAAAATAACATTAAAAGATACCGAAGAGGAAGAAATAAAACAACAGGTATTTACAGGTGTCTCAGCTTAGTTGGTAGTAGTTCTCGTACTATGTGGTACTCGTCGTACGCGTGTTAAGGTAGGTACATAAATGTTTGTCATATATGTCTACTACGAGTATATTTTATACATGAATGTATATTTAAGTATATAATATACAAGGTGTAAAAATACCACTCCTGAAAACTTCAGCTTTTTTTTCGCGTTACTTTCGATACTGTCCTCAATAAAACTCTTATTTATTTATGATTATATATAATTTTATTAGGTAAAGTCTGCAGATTCAATTTCTTTAAAGCAGTTTCTACGTATTCTACGGTGCTTTATTGAAAACTAATGAACCAGTAATACACATAATGTTTCCTTTCTTCGCTAAGATATCTGCTCTGAAGATATAACTTCCATAGAAAAACGAGGGTCCCAGGAACGATAATATCGTGTCTTTTACTTTGTATTTACAGCTGTAAGATCCCTGTAAATCAAATATTAAAATAAATGGATAGATAAAGAATAAATAGATATGTAGAATATAAAATCGGTCAAAAAGTTTCTATTTATTCAATTGAATCACAGCTAGGTGAATTTAGGTGCCAGTTCCACGCGACCAAGCTTAGAAGAACCGGCATCAAAGTTACGGCTTGGTTTCTACCGTTCGGTTCTTTTGTATGATCCTTGTTACAATATCGACGGTTAAAAGGCGACTTGACTCAAGCGACATTTTTTGCGATATTGAGTTTATATGGTTATATTGAGTTATATTATAATATATAAACCGCCGTACTTTGTAACGTGGTAGGTATATAATCTAGCACGTGGGGGTAGTCCTGCCCTAGAACTACTGCTTTAGAATACAGGATTGTATGGTAGGTTATCGGTCGATATGTCGACTTTGAGGAAAAGTGTGAGTTTTCCCAAAAGTCTTACACTTACACTTACACTCTTTTGGTTTCTAGCCGGTAACGAACCCTTTTTTTTATTTCCCAAGTTTGTCTTTCTGTTTGACCTTGTATATATGGTTCGATTCGCCTAATTTTTCTGCGTCTTTTGAGCCGTTTTCACTCGAATCAGAGCAATTTTTTTATATTATAATGTAATAAGGCAAAGTCTGTCTTTGTTACAATCATTATATTGTACCACATGTACCTACTCCTAAGGATAAAAAGGGAGTGTCTGTCCTTTGGTAATGTTGGAAAAACGAATTATGGCCTTGCGCTATGATCAATCCGTAATTTTCAGCTAGTTCTACTCCACCTAATGCTTTGGTACTACTATGCTGCTCCTCCAATTTTACTGGTAGACGCTTGAGTGCAAAAAGTGTACCTTTTTAACAAAGCAATTATTGTCTGCGTTCAAGCTTTGCTGTATCATATGACTCAAGCTGAAGTGCTTACAAGGATCCTTCAAATTATAGTTCCACAGAAAGTTCTTCCTATTGTCTTTCAAGTTATGCACACGAACTTTTACCTGAAAAATATATAACTTTGCTTAGTTGTTGTTTGAACTTTGCTTATTTGCTTTCTTTCTTCTTAACACAAAACACTACGGTCAACAATCTGCCTGCCATGCGTGGTGACTACGGCGAATCCTCAATATGGGAACCCACATGCATATTTTTGCTGCCATGCAGCGTTGCTGTGTTTCGCTTTGAATAGTGTGGTTGCCGGTGCAACTACAGGCACATGAGGCTTAACATCTTAACATCGCTATGCCTTAGTTGGACTGTGCCTGATGATGATGATGAGCTAGTGGCTAACTCTGCAGAGTGTTTACACCGCACTAGGCCTCCGGCAAAAAATACTATTTGTAATGTGAAATTCAAGTAAATTAAGCAAAACTCACCTCATCTAGTTTGGTGTCAGTGAAAAAAGTAGTGTTGTAGATATATGTATCGTCGTCGCCCTTAGAACAAGACGCGTCAGTCACATTTAGTGCCTTAGGTCCCTTACAGATGACGATGCTTGCGATATCCAATATATATGGACCCTGAAAATTATGTAACAAGTGGGCACATACACAATCTAAAACGCTGACATTACTTAATCTTGTACCAGTACCAGTGCTACCAGTAGGTAGGTACTTATAAAGATTGGAAAACTAAATAATTAGCTATAGTAGCACATACTATAGCTAATTATTTATGGTTTATCTCTATCTCTAATACTATAAGAATCAAAGTCCTGACTGACTGACTGACTGACTGACATATAGACAACGCACAGCCTAAACCGCTGGTCCTAGAGACTTGAAATTTAAGGAGTACATAGGTCTTATAGCGTAGTGGTGTACTAAGAAGGGATTTCTGGAAATTCAACTCCTAAGGGTGTAAAGGGATGAAATCGTTTGTATGAAAAATTGTATTCCTTGAACCTACAAACTTGAAACTTGGAGTACATGTACTTTAAGGCAAAAAAATAGGAAATGCATTTTTCGTATTTTAAAACTACCTTTAATAAGTGTGCAAAGGGATGTAAAAGTTTGTATGGGAGTTTTTTGACCGCTGGTCCTAGAGACTTGAAATTTGAAGAGTACATAGGTCTTATAGCGTAGAGGTGTACTAAGAAGGGATTCTAGGAAATTCAACCCCTAAGGGTGTAAAAAGAGTTGAAAACGTTGGTATGAAAAATTGTATTCCTTGAACCTACAAACTTGAAACTTGGAGTACATGTACTAAAATACTAAAAAATAGGAAAGGCATTTTTTGTTTTTTAAAACAACCCTTAATAAGTGTGCAAAGGGATGTAAAAGTTTGTACAGGAGTTTTTAGACCGCTGATCCTAGAGACTTGAAATTTGAAGAGTACATAGGTCTTATGACGTAGAGGTGTACTAAGAATGGATTTTTGAAAATTCAACCCCTAGCTGTGTAAAAAGGGATGAAAACGTTTGTATGAAAAATAGTATTCCTTGAACCTACAAACTTGAAACTTGGAGTACATGTATTTTGAGGCTAAAAAGTAGGAAAGGCATTTTTAGTTTTTTAAAACTACCCATAACAAGTGTGCAAAAGGATGTCAAAGTTTGTATAGGAGTTTTTTTACGCGTGGTGCGATTGACTTAAAACTTGGGTTAAATATACTAAGAAATAAATAATTAAGAATGACACTTTTAATTTTTGATAATTGCCCCTGCAAAGGGCAAATGACTGTAAAAGTTAGTATGGGAGATTTTAACGCATAGTGCGATTGATTTCAAATTTGAAGTAAATATACTACACAATAAATAATTTAAAATCACGTTTTCAGTATTTGAAAACTACCCCTGCAAAGGGTGCAAAATACTGCCAAGGTTTCAAGGTTTGTATGGGAGATTTTTAACGCGTAGTGTATTAACTTCAAACTAAAAGAAAATGTGTTCTGTGGATAAATAACAAAACGACAGTTTGATTTTCGAAAACAACCCCTAAAACGTTACCTCCTTCGTTGCGCTCGAGTAAAAAGGATACAACGAGGCGTCAATGTTTGTAAGGGACATTCTTAAAACGGGAATCTTGAGTTGGTACGAAGAGATCTGAGGGTATCTACCGTGCCTGGGGATCAAAGTCGTGAAGCTGTTTCGTTTCGTTTGTTTTTGGGGTAGAAACTAGGAACAAATAAGTACATATTTTCCGTGTAAGGTTGTCTTTGTCATGTTTGTGCTAAACTCAGTACCTATACCTACCTAATATAGGTAATGTACGCCTATAGGTATCTCTTATACCTACGTAGGTATTTAAAATCCTACCATAATAATATACAAATCAATGCGAAAGTTACGATGTTTGGATGTTTGTGGCTCAATCACGGCTTACCACTTCAACGCGTGCGAAGCCGCGGGAAGCCACTAGTAGATCAATATAACTATTTATTATATTACTCGTATTTACACGGTCTTAAAGGCGTATACCTTGCCTTTAAGACCTAGTCCGTAACGAGCTCCGCTGAGGCACTACCACATTCTAAACTTTTATCGGGTAGATAGTAAGTGAATAAGACTAACATTCTTGCACACCCTACTAGTATTATTTTAGACGAGTATTATTTAGAGAGCACTGGTGGTCTAGTGGTAGCGGCTCCGCCTTCCGATCCTAAGGTCGTGGTCGTGCACCAATGAGTTTTTCTGTTCAGAAATGTATGTGCACAATGCCAGTACTCTCAAACGGTGAAGGAAATCATCGTGAGGAAACCGGCATGTCGTAGAACCTAAAGAGTTCTATAACATGTGTCAAGTGCTTGAAAGGAGCCTCTTGAGGTGTACTTAAAATCCTTTCACCACACTGCTTCGAAAAGAAGCAGTAACACGACAAGAATAAGAATTGTAATTCATAGTGGGGGAATAAGATCTGCACTGACGGACGTCCCGCAGTGGAGTGTATTGTGCATTAGTAGTAGATAGTAGTCTTGTGAATACTTTCATTTCATATAAAACCTATGACTCATGGAAGTACTAGTAGGTGCCTAAGATACGAGAAGCTCTTCTACTAGATCATATTATAAAGTTTCGAACCCTTGAATTTTAATGATTAAAAATGCATTATTATTTCAAAAAGGTAACGGCTAATTGGCATATTACTATACTCACATAATTATTAGCATCTTTAGCCAGCTGTTGAGTGTAAACAAATAGACTCATGAAAAAAATTAAAACATGAATTTTGAACATCATTATAAAGGATCCGCGCGCACAGCCATAATATTCAGAAATGAATTCATTATTTGAACATAAATCTGTTTTTAATCACAGAGAGTTATTATCATAATTCATTGATGAAAATGTATTTTTAACAGACTTCATGATAAAAAGATACTATCAGACAAAGATCACTAACAAATAGTATTCAGAGATACTGATCATAATCATTTTTTTAATTTAACTCGCTTATGGAACAAGTCGATGGCCCACCTGATGTTAAGTGGTAACCATCACCTATAACAATGCATTGCGTCGCACGATTTAAACGTGATCTACTACGATGCACTGCCCTGCGTCCATGAACTTGAGGCATACAGATGTTGGGCCTCATGTGCCTGTAAATCACCTGCAACCACACCCTTCAAACTAAAGCATAGCAACGCTATGCATACTATGTGCATATTTCTGCTGCCAAGCAGTAGTAGCATATTTTGAGCAGTAGTAGAGCTCTTTGTGAAGGGCTCGTCCGGGGAAGTACTACCACCACGCCTTTTCTGCCGCCAAGCAGCAACGCTGTGTTTCGGTTTGAAGAGTGCGTGGTTTCCGGTGTAATTACAGGCAGATGAGGCTTAAGGGGCTGACAACTATCAAACAATTTCTCGCTCGCACGTTTCGACATGTTGAAAGATATAAAATAACTAAACTCATTTTCGAAAAATCGCAATCAACCATTTTGTGTGCAATCACATTGCACACAGTTTAGTAAAAATTTCATTTTGATCGATACATGTTTTCCTACTCAAAAGTTTGCCTTTCTAGTTTTCGTACATAAGCAAAACTTGTATCGATAAAAATGATTTTTTTACTAAACTGTGTGCAATGTGATTGCACACAAAATAATTGAGTGCGATTTTTCGAAAACGAGTTTAGTGATTTTATATCTTTCAATATGTCGAAACGTGCGAGCGAGAGTCACATTAGCTCTTGTCTTCGCCTTAACATCTGTATGCCACAAGTTGATGGACGCAGGGCAGTGCATCGTAGGGCACGTTCCTATCGTGCGTGACTTACGAGGCAATGCTTTGTTATAGGTGATGGTTACCACTTAACATCAGGTGGGCCATCTGCTTGTTCCATCAGCTAGTTGTATAAAAATAAAAAAAACATTTTGCTTGTTTTGTTTCTCAGCAAAACAGCCCGGAGACGTCACACTATTACAGAAACATCTTGAATACAATAATATTTTAAAAAACTGTTATAATTATATAATAATAATTATTATAAAACTGTATAAACAGATCTTACAGTACCTACTTGGATACTTTTGTTCCAAATCAAAACGGTCTTCATTCAGCCCAATCACATTCCAACAGTCTACCCATTTCGGACGTACAATATCTGTAGGTACTTAATATATCAATTCAGCTTCTTATGGTTGCTCGTTAGATTACGACACAAATAGGTAGTGGCCAAATAAAAATTTAGAAGCTCTTTACCTTTTTTTCGTACTATGTTAAATAGACAAATTTAAAAATACTGGCTTTTTTTGAATTTCCTATTTATGCTAAATATAACTAAGCCAGAGGCATTTTGAAAAAATTGCAAAAACATGTTTAAACTAGTAGTTCGCCCCGAACTGAGATCTCGTGATGCGACCCGAAGAACGCACCTAAACTTTGAGTAGGTGGTAGTCAGAGGCAAGTCCAAACATTATGCTTGGACTTTTTTCTGACTACCGCTTACTAAATTGGTACGGTAACCAAGTTTCAACTCTATTGGCCTATTTATTGAAGAGTTCCGTTGAACAGACCTTGGCTCCATCATCAGACCTGGTCGTCGTCACCATTTTATGAGAACTGAGTACCTCCTTAATATATTTCAAGAAAAAAAAATGAGAAAAAGCAAAGTAACTGACCGACCAGTCGAAAAACCTTGATGCCAACGAAACTCTTAGAAATGGGAGCTCTTGGATCGCTGGTTATCTTAATTTAACTTTTTTATTGTATCTCAAAAACCGAGCGTTCCAGAAAAAATGTTAAAATTGTTTTGGAATGTCCAAACAAAGCCCTTTCATATGACATGTAACTTGATTTTATTATGTAACATTTTTTATTTTTGCCCCCTTAAAAACCCCCATATCTTAATAACCCTTCATCCGATTTTACTCATATACTTACCAGTAAATTTCTCAAGCACAAGCTATCGACTTATTAAATTTCATGCAGATCGGATCAACGGTTCGAAAGTTATGGCCAGACAAACATACATACATACATACATAAAATGCCAAATCGCCCAAGTTGAAACTAAAGATCTTTGTTCGCTTCGCTCACTCGATCAAAAAACATGTTTAACTAGTAGTTCGCCCCGAACTGAGATCTCGTGATGCGATCCGACGAACGCACCAAAACTTTGAGTAGGTGGTAGTCAAAGGCAAGTCCAAACATTATGTTTGGACTTTTTTCTGACTACCGCCTACTAACTCAGTACGGTAACCAAGTTTCAACTCTATTGGCCTATTTATTGAAGAGTTCCGTTGAACAGACCTTGGCTCCATCATCAGACCTGGTCGTTGTCACCATTTTATGAGAACTGAGTACCTCCTTAATTTATTTCAAGAAAAAAAAATAAGAAAAAGTAAAGTAACTGGTCGACCAGTAGAAAAACCTTGATGCCAACGAAACTCTTAGAGATGGGAGCTCTTGGGTCGCTGGTTATCTTAATTTAACTTTTTTGTTGTATCTCAAAAACCGAGCGTCCCAGAAAAAAAGTAAAAATTGTTTTGGAATGTCCAAACAAAGCCCTTTCGTATGACATGTAACTTGATTTTTTTATGTCACTTTTTTTATTTTTGCCCTCTTATAAAACCCCATATCTCAAAAACCCTTCACCCGATTTTACTCATATACTTACCAGTAAATTTCTCAAGTACAAGCTATCGACTTATAAAATTTCATGCAGATCGGATCAACGGTTCTAAAGTTATCGCCAGACAAACATACATACATACATACATACATACATACATACATACATACATAAAATGCCAAATCGCCCAAGTTGAAACTAAGATCTTCGTTCGCTTCGCTCACTCGATCAATAAAAAATATGCTTGCAGATGTTTTTGTAAGGATATTTTTTTTATTTGTTATTGATCGAGTGAGCGAAGCGAACGAAGATCTTAGTTTCAACTTGGGCGATTTGGCATTTTATGTATGTATGTATGTCTGGCGATAACTTTAGAACCGTTGATCCGATCTGCATGAAATTTGATATGTCGATAGCTTGTACTTGAGAAATTTACTGGTAAGTATATGAGTAAAATCGGATGAAGGGTTTTTGAGATATGGGGTTTTTTAAGAGAGCAAAAATTAAAAAAGTCACATAAAAAAATCAAGCTACATGTCATATTAAAGGGCTTTGTTTGGACATTCCAAAACAATTTTTACTTTTTTTTTGGGACGCTCGGTTTTTGAGATAAAATTTAAAAAGTTAAATTAAGGTAACCAGCGATCCAAGAGCTCCCATCTCTAAGAGTTTCGTTGACATCAAGGTTTTTCTACTGGTCGGCCAGTTCCTTTGATTTTTCTTATTTTTTTTTTCTTGAAATAAATTAACGAGGTACTCAGTTCTCATAAAATGGTGACGACGACCAGGTCTGATGATGGAGCCAAGGTCTGTTCAACGGAACTCTTCAATAAATAGGCCAATAGAGTTGAAACTTGGTAACCATACCAAGTTAGTAGGCGGTAGTCAGAAAAAAGTCCAAAGATAATGTTTGGACTTGCCTCTGACTACTACCGACTCAAAGTTTTGATGCGTTCGTCGGGTCGCATCACGAGATCTCAGTTCGGGGCGAACTACTAGTTTAATTTAAATATAACGACTCAAAACGGTAAGACGAAAGTTGTACAATTAACCTACTAAGAAAAAAAATTAAGGTCGTAGACTTAATTGTTTGGCTACACTTTGATAATCCAGCCTAAAATGGGATAATGGAATAAAATTTCAATAAAAATTGGAATAACTTTTGAAGATTGAATATCGCGGAAGTATTGAGGTCCCCCATATTCCTGCCACCGACGATCCACCCTTCCAGTTACAGCATAAATATACCCTAAAAAAAAAATTTATATACGTAAGTATTATATCAGCTATCAGTTCCTATATTACTAGTAGTTCGCCCCGAACTGAGATCTCGTGATGCGACCCGACGAACGCATCAAAACTTTGAGTCGGTAGTAGTCAGAGGCAAACATTATCTTTGGACTTTTTTCTGACTACCGCCTACTAAATTGGTATGGTTACCAAGTTTAAACTCTATTGGCATATTTATTGAAGAGTTCCGTTGAACAGACCTTGGCTCCATCATCAGACCTGGTCGTCGTCACCATTTTATGAGAACTGAGTACCTCCTTAATTTATTTCAAGAAAAAAAAATAAGAAAAATCAAAAGAACTGGCCGACCAGTAGAAAAACCTTGATGTCAACGAAACTCTTAGAGATGGGAGCTCTTGGATCGCTGGTTATCTTAATTTAACCTTTTAAATTATATCTCGAAAACCGAGCGTCCCAAAAAAAAAGTAAAAATTGTTTTGGAATGTCCAAACAAAGCCCTTTGATATGACATGTAACTTGATTTTTTTATGTAACTTTTTTTATTTTTGCCCTCTTAAAAAACCCCATATCTCAAAAACCCTTCATCCGATTTTACTCATATACTTACCAGTAAATTTCTCAAGTACAAGCTATCGACATATCAAATTTCATGCAGATCGGATCAACGGTTCTTAAGTTATCGCCAGACAAACATACATACATACATACATACATACATACATACATACATACATAAAATGCCAAATCGCCCAAGTTGAAACTAAGATCTTCGTTCGCTTCGCTCACTCGATCAATAAGCTTTGCTTATTTTAGGTCTAGATATCGCTGTGTGGGAAGTCAACAAACATTTATTGATCGAGTGAGCGAAGCGAACGAAGATCTTAGTTTCAACTTGGGCGATTTGGCATTTTGGCAAAACAACAGGTAGGTATCTATTCTCGTACTATGTGGTACTCGTACTCGTGTAGGTACATAAATGTTTGTCATATTATGTCTACTCCGAGTTGGTATATAGAGGATATAGAGGCGTAGCGTGTGCTGTCTTATAAATTTGATTTTGTTTACCTTTTTCTGTATGCCTACGCCTCACTAAACTTCAATAACATATTATATTATTACATTGTAAAAGGATCATACAAAAGAACGGTAGGAACCGTTAGTTTGTTGCCTGTTCTTCTAGGCTTTGGTCGCGTGGAACTGGCACCTAGAGTCACCTAGCTATAAGACGTTTCAGAGTGATCCTTGTGATTTTATTGAATAAATACATTTTGACTTGACTTGACTTGACTATATTATACATGAATATGCATATTTAAGCATATAATAGGTATATTATATTCAAATATTTTATTAGTTATCTGGTCTATGGGAATTAGCTTTGCTTAGTTTGGAAAGCGTTGTGTGAAAGTCCACAAATACTTATTCGCAAAATAGTCTAAATGTAGCATTATCTATGTGATGACAGCAGACACTGATAGTTGGATGAAAAGCTACTGTAATTACGAGTATAATGTAGTTATATAGCTACTTTCCATACTGTTCCATACCGTCCTCAATAAAACTCTTATTTATTTATGATTATAATTTTATTATATAGAAAGTTCTACGTATTCTACAGTGCTTTTTTATAAAATAATGAACCAGCTATACACATAATGTTTCCTTTCTTCGCTAAGATATCTGCTTTGAAGATATAACTTCCATAGAAAAACGAGGGTCCCAGGAAGGATAGTATCGTGTCTTTTATTTTGTATTTACTGCTGTAAGATCCCTGTAAATCAAATATTAAAATAAATTGATAGATATGGAATAAATAGATAGAATATAAAATCTGTCTACCTTTACTATGAAACTATAGTCAAAGTCAAAAAGTATTTATTCAATTGAATCACAGCTATATAGGTGAATCTAGGTGCCAGTTCCACGCGACCAAGCCTAGAAGAACCGGCATCAAAGTTATGGCATGGTTCCTACCGTTCTTTTGTATAATCCAGTGACGGATTTATATATTTGCCGCCAGTAGGCTATTCACGCCGCCCCTACTAACCTCTACAATTCAATAAAGTAATTTAAAGACATATTTATTAAAAAAAAATTGTCAAAAATAGAGTCACCTATCTTTAAGACGTTTCAAAGTGATCCTTGTGATTATATTGAATAAATACCTTTTGACTTTGACTTTGACAGTTAAATTGCAACTTTATGATATGTGCACTATCGTACTCAGCTTACATCAGCTTTGTCTCGTTATTAGTATGATTGTGTTGTGAACTAGGGGATCGATGTGTCAGTTCCTTTTCCAAGAGCTCAATCTCATGAGTAGAAAGTTTGAGCTTTTATTAGCTTAGAAATATACCTAAAAACAAGATATAGGATATTAGAAACAAAAGCCTTAATTGCCGCCCCCTAAAATCTGCCGCCCTAGGCTGGCGCCTACTCAGCCTGCTGGTAAATCCGCCACTGGTTACAATATAATGTACCTAATTAGGCAAAGTCTGCCAGGAATCCTTGTTACAATCATTATATTGTACCATAGGAACCCCTAAGGATAAAAAGGGAGTATCTGTCCTTCGGAAATGTTGGAAGAACGAATTATCGCCTTCCACTATGATCAATTCATAATTTTCAGCTAGTTCTACTCCACCTAATGCTTAGGCTCTACTATGCTGCTCCTCCAATTTTATTGGTAGGCGCTTGAGTGCAAAAAGTGTACCTTTTTAACAAAGCAATTATTGTCTGTATTTAAGCTTTGCTGTATCATATGACCCAAGCTGAAGTGCTTACAAGGATCCTTCAAATTATAGTTCCACAGAAAGGTCTTCTTATTGTCTTTAACGTTATGCACACGAACTTTTATCTGAAAAAAATATGACTTTGCTTAGGTGTTGTTCGAACTTTGCTTATTTTAGGTGTTGTTCGGGTGGGTTGCTGCGGCGCAGTGGTGCCTTGATGACTTCCAATAGATGTCGTAAAAGGCAGCTTAGTGAACGTACCGGGTAGCAGCATCTTTTGAGTAGGTCCAACCCTAACATGTTTTTTGATTTAAATGTTTATTTTGTTTCCCAGTAGGTACCTTCTTTAACTTTCGTGTCGTAAATAACATTTTCTCTCTTTCTTGCTTCTTAACACCGAACACTACGGTCGACAATCTGTCTGCCAAGCGTGGTGACTACGGGGACCCCTTAATATGGGAACCCACCATGCATATTTCTGCCGCCAAGCAGCGTTGCTGTGTTTCGCTTTGAATAGTGTGGTTGCTGATGAAACAACAGGCACATCTTAACATCGCTATGCCTAAGTTGGACTGTGCCTGATGATGATGATGAGCTAGTGGCTAACTCAGCAGAGTGTTTACACCGCACTAGGCCTCCGCTCGGCAAAAATTACTTTTTGTAATGTGCCATTCAAGTAAATCAAGCAAAACTCACCTCATCTAGTTTGGTGTCAGTGAAAAAAGTAGTGTTGTAGATATATGCATCGTCGTCGCCCTTAGAACAAGATACTTCAGTCAAATTTTGTGCCTTAGGTCCTTTACAGATGCCCATGTTTCCAATATCTAATATGTATGGCCCCTAAAAATGTATACCTACCTTTAACTAGACATAAAATGCCAAATCGACCAAGTTGACTAAGGTTTTCGTTCGCTTCGCTCACTCAATCAACAAGTGGGTACATACACAATTTAAAAAGCTGGCATTACCTACCTACGTTATAGTGTAGTGCCAGTGCTACCAGTAGGTACTTATCAAGATTGGAAAACTAAATAATTAGCTAGAGTAGCACATACTATAGCTAATGAAAGCCTTCATCATCTTCACCAGCTGAAGATGATGAAGGCTTTTGGTAGTAGCTCTGCCTTCTGCGCTGTAGGCCGTGGGTTCTTTCCCACTGAGAACAAACATTTGTGTGATGACCATAGTTGTTTGTTCTCTGTCTGGGTGTTATTATACTATATTATAAGTATGTATTTACAACAAAAAAGTATATATGTATAATATCAGCTATCTGTTTCCCATATTACAAGCTTTGTTAGCTGCAAGCTTAGTTTGGGGCTAGATAGTGTTATGTGGAAAGTCCACCAATAGTTCTTATTTAATTATTTAAGGTTGATTAGATTGATAAAACTATTTATTATTTTACTCGTATTTACACGGTCTTAAGGGGCTGACAACTATCAAACAACTTCTCGCTCGCACGTTTCGACATGTTGAAAGATATAAAATCACTAAACTCATTTTCGAAAAATCGAAATTAACCATCTTGTGTGCAATCACATTGCACACAGTTTAGTAAAAATTTCATTTTGATCGATACATGTTTTCCTACTCAAAAGTTTGCTTATGTACGAAAACTAGTAAAGCAAACTTTTGAGTAGGAAAACATGTATCGATCAAAATGATTTTTTTACTAAACTGTGTGCAATGTGATTGCACACAAGATGGTTGATTGCGATTTTTCGAAAATGAGTTTAGTGATTTTATATCTTTCAACATGTCGAAACGTGCGAGCGAGAGTCACATTAGCTCTTGTCTTCGCCTTAAAGGCAAGGTATAGTCCGTAACGAGCTCCGCTGAGGCACAACATCATTCTAAACTTTTATCGGGTAGATACTTACTAAGTGAATAGAAACTAAAATTCTTGCACACCCTACTAGTAATTTTAGTAGTCTTGTGAATACTTTCATTTCAGATAAAACCTATGATTCATGGAGGTACTTGGAGGTCTTAGGTACGAGTAGCTCTTTTACTAGATCTTATTATAAAGTTTCAAACGAATCCTTTACATTGTTATTTCAAAAAGGTAACGGCTAATTGGCATATTACTATACTCACATAATTATTAGTATCTTTAGCCAGCTGTTGAGTGTAAACAAATAGACTCATGAAAAAAATTATAACATGAATTTTGAACATCATTATAAAGGATCCGCGCGCACAGACATAATATTCAGAAATGAATTCATTATTTGAACATAAATCTGTTTTTAATCACAGAGAGTCATTGTCATTAATTCATTGATGAAAATGTATTTTTAACAGACTTCATGATAAAAAGATACTATCAGACAAAGATCACTAACAAATAGTGTTCAGAGATACTGATCAGAATCATTTTTTTAATTCAACTCGCTTATGGAACAAGCCGATGGCCCACCTGATGTTAAGTGCTAACCATCACCAATAACAAAGCATTGCCTCGTAAGTCACGCATGATAGGAACGCTCCCTACGATACACTGCCCTGCGTCCATCAACTTGAGGCATACAGATGTTAGGCCTCATGTGCCTGTAACCACACCCTTCAAACCGAAGCATAGCAACGCTGCTTGACGGCAGAAATATACACATAGTTCACTCAATAGGTAGGGTATAAAAGCCAGGTAATATAGAAACAGAAAAATATTATGGCACTTTGCCTTTGCTTAAACACTACGCAGCAACACAGCTCGGAGACGACACACTATTACAGAAACGTAAATCGTAGGGCACGTTATTACTATCGTGCGTGACTTGCGAGGCAATGCTTTGTTATAGGTGATAGTTACCACTTAACATCAGGTGGGCCATCTGCTTGTTCCATCAGCTAGTTGTATTTAACATCTTGAGTGCGAATATTTTTTTATAAAACTGTATAAAACGATCTTACAGTACTTGGATACTTTTGTTCCAACTGTTCCATTTCGGACGTACAATATCTGTATAATACGTACCTATATCAATTCAGCTTCCGATGATGATATCTTAATAAATAAATTTACCTAGGTATATAACTTAGGTAAGAAAGTAAAGAGATAAACAGCAATGTAGGTAGAATGATGTGATGAATTCATTAACCACAATGGTATTTTAACACAAATCTGTATTTAATAGTTGCATGTTATTCATTGTTAATATCAACCAAATTACAAATTATTATGTACCTAATGTTGGTAAAATAATTTGACCAAGCACGTTGCAGACTACGCACAGTCAGTACGTCACATCAGTAATAGATAGTCAGATACTGAAAATAATTATGAGCTGGTATCAAAATAATCTTAAAGTTTTTATTTTTTATTAAGACTTTCAAAATTGACTATGAGTGCTATGAGTAAGAAAGCGAACTCAGGTGTAATCATTTTTCAATAATTATAAATATTATTATTATATTATTATAGGTACTTATTACCTAGTCGTTTTCTTTGTGACCGAAATCACTAATTCTTCATTATTTGCCACCCAACCCTATGGTAAATTGACAAAAATGGTGACCTACCCTGTCCAATTATGTTCAACTAGCTGTTTTGTGTCTGTTTAGAGACCAACTTGTCTATCTTGTCATCCGAGTTACTCGCATTCACGGGTAATATAACCCAAAATTTTCTTCCGTTGCTCTCCAAAAGTTTATTCTTTCCTGGTTTGGAAGGTCTATCATTTCAATTTTCTTATCTAATTTCAAGAACCTCAGCTGGTTAGCACTTGGCATCCAGGAAATTGATTTCGTCGATGGTATCCTGAAAAAACAAACATTTACTTGTAGTTCGCCCCGAACTGAGATCTCGTGATGCGACCCGACGAACGCATCAAACTTTGAGTACGTAGTAGTCAGAGGCAAGTCCAAACATTATCTTTGGACTTTTTTCTGACTACCGCCTACTAACTTGGTATGGTTACCAAGTTTCAACTCTATTGGCCTATTTATTGAAGAGTTCCCTTGAACAGACCTTGGCTCCATCATCAGACCTGGTCGTCGTCACCATTTTATGAGAACTGAGTACCTCCTTAATTTATTTCAAGAAAAAAAATTAAGAAAAAGCAAAGGAACTGACGACCAGTAGAAAAACCTTGATGTCAACGAAACTCTTAGAGATGGGAGCTCTTGGATCGCTGGTTATCTTAATTTAGCTTTTATTTTTATATCTCAATAACCGAGCGTCACAAAAAAAAAGTAAAAATTAATTTGAGATGTCCAAATAAAGCCCTTTCATATGACATGAAACTTGATTTTTTTATGTAACTTTTTTTATTTTTGCCCCCCTAAAAAACCCCATATCTCAAAACCCCTTCATCCGATTTTACTCATATACTTACCAGTAAATTTCTCAAGTACAAGCTATCGACATATCAAATTTCATGCAGATCGGATCAACGGTTCTAAAGTTATCGCCAGACAAACATACATACATACATACGTACATACATACATACATACATAAAATGCCAAATCGCCCAAGTTGAAACTAAGATCTTCATTCGCTTCGCTCACTCGATCAACAAAATGTGAAAATTTTACAGTTTCCTTCATTAACATCTTTGGCGCAATACTGCCAGTTTGACTATCACGGCTTGCAGATTTTATTAGAAATATCACATCTGTTTTAAAGAAATGCTTACCCAGTTTTGGCAAAATTAGTCCAGAGAGTAGTCATTGTATCTATGAACTCAAAGTCAGATGGAAACGACAGCGGCAGAAGCTGGTACAGTAAGGGGCAAAACAGGTAGAAAAGCTCGTCAGCATGACTGGCACCAGGAATTAGTCGCAGTCTGGACCTCAGTTTGTTTAGATTTCTAAGCGAATCATATTCAAAGTAGTAGTTGAACATTGTGATGTTCGGATTTTTCATAAATGCTTCCATGGTCAGAACAGAGTGGTACATTATGAGAGAGTCAGAGTAGTACTTAATCAATCCTTCATAATCCGTACAAGAATCATTAAAATAAAACTTTCTAATCGCTTTGATGAAGGATAGTTTATCTTCGTCTGAATCAAACGTAAAGCTTCTAGGAATCGGACCAGTGAAGTTGCTATCTAGGTATTTCAGACCTTCAAAATCATACTCAGAAGCCCACATTATGCCCTCTTTATTACTATAACCCATGATAATACTTATGTTTGAGATTTCTTCCACATATTCCAGCAATTTTGTCGGATTTTCAGTGATAATTGGATTTTCACTGACATCGGGATCTTCTTTACATGGCATTAGTATGTAAGGTGCTAAAGCGTCGTTGCTAGAGTCTTTATAAGATGCTGATACAATTTTGTCATCTGTAGAGTTCAGGAATATTTGTAATAGTTCATCGGTATTATTAGTATCGTAGCCTAAACGACGAGCAACTGTGGCTGCTGATTCAATGGGATGCCTGTCAAATAAGTGTGGCGTGTTGACTGTGCCACTGTGTATGATTGCTCTGTGAAACAATCCTGCAGCTGCTTGAGTTAAAATCAAAAGTACCGCAGAAGTTGCCCCAGCGCTTTCCCCAAACAGAGTCACAGAATCTGGGTTTCCACCGAAGTAAACTATATTGTTCTTGACCCATTTTAGAGCAGTAACTTGGTCTTTAATTCCCACATTACCTGAAGCTCCTTTTGTTTTAAGGCACAGGAATCCGAACGCTCCTAGGCGGTAGTTGATATTGACGACTACAACGTTTTTTTCTACGAGATATTTTGGATTGTAGAGCAGGTTGGTGTTGCTGCCCCAGAAGAAACCTCCGCCGTGCATGAAAACGATCACTGGTAATAGGTCTGGACCTCTTTTAGACGGGATGTAGACGTTAGCAGTGAGGCAATCTTCGATGCCCATAATCTGTCTTAATATTGGGGAAAATTGCTTGCATGCTGTCTCCTTATCAGCTATAAAAGTGCCATTCCATGATGGAGGATCTACGGCTTCCTGAAATGTTTAAAAGTAATTTGATATGTCAAAGAATGACTGTAAAATAGTGTTCCAAATTTTTATTAGTTCTTAAAACATCTGTGTTACGAACTAGGTAGGTTAACTACCTACTTATTTGCAAAGATGTTTTAAATATGTGAAAAATGTTGAAGCAGGGCTTTAAACTTGTGAATCTGTAGGTACCTGATATCTCTTCCAGACCGTAGCGTATGGGATTCCTAAATAGGACTGGTAGCCATCGATAAAGTTATTCGTTCCTCGTATCCTTCCTTGAGGTAAATTAACTGTATTATCACCATAAACTACGCTGCCTTTAAAAGTAAAGATATATCCAAATATTGTTCCACAAATGACTACGTTCATTTTATCAGACTGATCTTTAGATCTTTAGTCGTAAGCCGTTAATTAATATAACACATTGATAAAATTTAGACGGGTCTTTTTGAAGAAGAAATGAAACTAAGAGCGGCGTGCTAGCACAGTGTAAGAGTACGTTTGCTAGTTCGACTAATGAAACGGTTGAAGTATGCATTTTAGTTTGCCTTGACCGAGATGAGTTCTTTTGATTACCGAAGGTACAAGATAATACCTAAGAACTCGTTATTAAAACAGCTACGATGAATGAAAAGATAGTTGCATGTTGGTACAGTTTGTTTAACCTTAAATAAATAATAAGGTTTGCTTATGTACGAAAACTAGTAAAGCTAACTTTTGAGTAGGAAAACATGTATCGATCAAAATGAAATTTTTACTAAACTGTGTGCAATGTGATTGCACACAAAATGGTTGATTGCGATTTTTCGAAAATGAGTTTAGTTATTTATTATCTTTCAACATGTCGAAACGTGCGAGCGAGAGTCACATTAGCTCTTGTCTTCGCCTTAAATAAATAAATAAATATTGGTGGACATTCCACACAGCACTATCTCGCCCCAAACTAAGCCAACGCTTGGAATATGGGAACCAGATAGCTGGTATAATACATAAATTCATCAGTTGTCAGCGAGATTCATCAGTTGTCGATTAACAAATTCAAAAACATAATAAAAAGAAAACTTCTTACAAAAGCTTACTATAAAATATCTGATTATATAGATGAAAAAAAAGCTTGAAAGCAAAACGCTAGGAACCAAGCCGTAAGTTTTCCCTGTAAGTTAAGCCTGTTCTTCTAGGCTTTGGTCGCGAGGAACTGGCGATAGATTCACCTAGTATATAAGACGTTTCAAAGTGATCCTTGTGATTGTACTGAATAAAGAATTTTGATTTTGTTTTTTTTTTGTAAATACATACTTATAATATTATATAACACCCAGGCAGCGAACAAACACCTATGTTCATCACACAAATGTTTGTTCTCGGTGGGAATCGAACCCACAGCCTACGGTGCAGAAGGCAGAGCTACTACCAACTGAGCTGTGAAGGCTGTCAATTGCTTGAACCTTGCTATTTTACTCATTATTTTATTTTATTGCAATTTTAAAACAGTGTACCTACGGCCACAACCACAAAACGCCGCCACTGGTATATTTCCTGTAGTTTTCATACATTTTATATGGACTCGCCGCATACGGTTGACGCCGGTAGCCGCCACACGCTACAAATCGTCGTCGCTGCTCGCTTCGTATGAAAACTACAGGAAATATGTCAGTGGCGGCGTTTTGTGGTGGTGGCCGGAGGCCCGTGTGCGGGAACCCTAATACTTTTTCATTTTATTTAAACTAGTCCGGAAACACTAAACAACTTATGTGGTATGAACCATTTAAAATAATTACAATTTTTTAACTAATTTTATCGAAAACTTCGATTTGACTTCGATCAACACCTTCGTTGTCAAGGATTATAATTTCCAATTCCACTATACCTACGTTTTTACCTACCTACTAAGTTTCTGAAAACATCGAAAACCATAGGCAATATGAAACTATATTTTTTATCAGATAAAATAAATAACGAGTATTTATGTACTTTGAAGTAT
This sequence comes from Chloroclysta siterata, assembly GCA_932294275.1. Lineage (NCBI taxonomy): Eukaryota > Metazoa > Arthropoda > Insecta > Lepidoptera > Geometridae > Chloroclysta > Chloroclysta siterata. Next base: position 14,838,679 of record OW028604.1, on the reverse strand, counting down.
CATTTGTTGCGTTCTAAAACGATATGTTTTCACATGGTTTGCACCGACACTCGCGCAGTGCCGTGCCGAGCTGATGGCAGAGCGACTGCTTCGACTCTGAAGAAGAGTCCATCCGAATCTCCGTCATGAAGGTGTTTCCACACTGTAAATAAAACTAGTAGTTCGCCCCGAACTGAGATCTCGTGATGCGACCCGACGAACGCACCAAAACTTTGAGTAGGTGGTAGTCAAAGGCAAGTCCAAACATTATGTTTGGACTTTTATCTGACTACCGCCTACTAACTTGGTACGGTAACCAAGTTTCAACTCTATTGGCCTATTTATTGAAGAGTATCGTTGAACAGACCTTGGCTCCATCATCAGACCTGGTCGTTGTCACCATTTTATGAGAACTGAGTACCTCCTTAATTTATTTCAAGAAAAAAAAATAAGAAAAAGCTGTAAAGCAGTAACTGGACGACCAGTAGAAAAACCTTGATGCCAACGAAACTCTTAGGATGGGAGCTCTTGGGTCGCTGGTTATCTTAATTTAACTTTTTTGTTGTATCTCAAAAACCGAGCGTCCCAGAAAAAAAGTAAAAATTGTTTTGGAATATCCAAACAAAGCCCTTTCGTATGACATGTAACTTGATTTTTTTAAGTCACTTTTTTATTTTTGCCCCCTTAAAAAACCCCATATCTTAAAAACCCTTCATCCGATTTTACTCATATACTTACCAGTAAATTTCTCAAGTACAAGCTGTCGTCTTATCAAATTTCATGCTAATCGGATCAACGGTTCGAAAGTTATGGCCAGACAAACATACATACATACATAAAATGCCAAATCGCCCAAGTTGAAACTAGAATCTTCGTTCGCTTCGCTCACTCGATCAAATAAAAAGTATTCCAGGGTGTCTACATCCACTTTCAGTTTGCAGTTAGTTTGGAGGGAGCATGTGTCAAAGTAATTATAGATTATTTTTTATTTTTTATTATATTTATTTATTTATCTTTCCGCAGTCGTGTTCCGTCAGAAAGTGGATCTAGTGTACAAAATAATCATCAAAATATCATATCTTACGTTATCTTACGTTAATGACTGAAAATCAAGGCTAAACCAAAGTCCTATGAGAAGGTATTGGTACCTACTCACACTTCTACTTTGAGATTTGGAGGGTAAATAGCTCCTTGTTGTTTTATGATTACCGATTATCTTTTGAAAGACCTTCAGTCAAAGGCCTTTTCAACACCGTCCATTGCAAACACCGCTTCTATATACTTACCCTTTTCTTACTAATACTTAACCTCTTAGTTGTTATACTATAACCTGGATACTAACAGCTGTAGCCATATTCTTGCAATGCAGACGCCTGGCACTGGGTTTCACCAGTTTGGACAGCAACGCCCAAGCTCTGCCAGCCCCCCGGTCCCACTTGAGGGCCTGGACTGCGCAGGCTATCGCGCATGTCTTTGCTGCCACTTGCTCTTCGGTGGCACCTGCATCGCCACCTTCGCCCGTGGCAGCTCTCTGTAGAGAAAATAAGGATTTTCTGAGTTAAACAGTTGCTAACTTATTTGACCTTTGTAGAACTTTAAGAGTAGTAGAGCTCTTTGTGAGGGCTCGTCCGGGGAAGTAGTACCACCACGCTTTTTTCTGCCGCCAAGCAGCAACGCTGTGTTTCGGTTTGAAGAGTGTGGTTGCCGGTGTAATTGCAGGCACATGTGGCTTTACCTCTGTATGCCTCAAGTTGATTGACGCACGGCAGGGCATCAAAGGGCACGTTCCTATCGTGCGTGACTTACCACCGTGAAAAACCATACATACCAGAGACGCAGAGCCGTTTTGGGATTGAGGGGATTGAGCCTCCTTAGCTTCGGAAGAAACAGAACAAAAAAAAGACGGTCGATGATAATTAAACCTCAGATTGCGTATACCAATAGAGCAGTATTATGAATAGAAAATTCTATAAGGTAAATCGAAATCTTATAGTGTTTTAAAGTCCGTGGACACTATTTTGTTCTAAATAACATGAGATTTCAGTTATATGCTTATTGTATTATTATTTCAGCCTGCATCGTTCCGCTGCAGGGCCTTATACTTATATTATATCGCCTTCCTAGTTATATTCTCAATGTTATTATTTATTTTGGTGGTGGGCAATAAAAAGAGAGTGCATACCGTCATCCAATCGTCAGCTAGGGACATCCAGGTGTACGCGCTTGGTTGCCGTCGTACCAAGTCCACTAGGACAGTACGAGCGCGTTGCGGCTCTCGAATTGGGGTAGACAGCAAAATACTACAAAAAAATCAATTTATACATACCATACCTAGTATCTGATGAATGCTGATGAGAGGGGGGGGGATAATCATCATTATCATCAGCCTGACGAAGTCCACTGCTGGACATAGACCTAGGTGAGGTCTATGTCCAGGTACATTTCCAAGAAAAACGATTCTGAGCCCTCTTCATCCACCGACTTCCCACGATATTCACAATGTCGCCACTTCATCGGGTAGGAGGGCGTCCCACGCATATTTTCCAGTTCAGAAACCATACACATCCGGAGAAACCGGTTGCTCAGGGGAGTAAACAACAGCTTCATTGCTTTTTACCAGAATAGAAGTATACACATAAAACTTTGGGCCAGTGCGCTAAAAAAATTAAAGTACCTGTAAGCACCAATGCAACTGCCAGCCTTTTCGAATGATGTCGTCGCCGCCGCAATGTTCATTTGCTTGTGGTAGCATTCCGCTTCCAGACTCCTCAAGTAGCTTATCTAAAAGTGGTTAAAATTCTTTGAACATAAAGCGTTGTTCCATGAACGTCGCAAGACTCTGTTCGTACGAATTTTTCACATAAGAAAAATAAGATTGGGTTTCAAAAGTCGAGACCTGGAGACGCACAAAGGTCTTCGACTTAGAAAAACTCTTGATGAAACTCGTGGGTTGCTAAGGCCTGTTTAACTTCATTTACTTCACCTTGTATTTCTTACTTAGGAGGAGTAAGACGGTGCCCGTGGGTAGACTCAGATAGAGTGCAAATGATGATGATGATTATAAAGATGATGATGAAGGATCGTTTAGATGACATCGGACATAATAATTTAACTGTTTTCGGAGGGGACTTTTAGGCTCTGAAAACGAATGAAAATGCAAGTTACCTCGCCATACTTCTCAATGCCCGCCTGAATGTGGCACAGGGCCACGTCGATGTTACCTCGGAGACGGCAACAGAGCGCCACCTGGTGGAAGTATGCAGCGGACTCGCCCTCTTCGACAAGGGCACGCGCTAAACACGCTTCCGCGAGCTGAATAGAACGAGAATTCAATAGCGGAGGTAATAAAATAAAAAGAGACTGAAAGAAAGAAAGAAAAGAAAGAAAACTTTTTTATTTGACCCAAGTATAAAAAAATTCAAAACAATAAACAGTAGGTAGAAAAAAGACAGTACATTGACAGTAATAGGTGAAAAAATAAATGATACAATTAAAAATAACATGTACCTAGGTAGGTATATCGTTGTGTAAGGTCAAAAAGGTCATCCGTCTCAGCTTTATGCCGCACAGTACCTAGACTGATGACAGACTATGACATTTAACTAGTATTGTATGACTATGTATTCTTCGTCTTATCGTGTCACTAGTTCTTTCGAAACAGTGTGGTGAAAGGATTTTAAGTGCGCCTCAAATAGGCTTCTTTCGAGCACTTGACACATGTTTTAGAACTTTTAGGTTCTGCGACATGACAGTTTCCTCACGATGTTTTCCTTCACCGTTTGAGAGTCCTGGCACATTGCACATATTTTTTTTAACTTATTTATTGTATTTCCCCAATAGAGCTCATGTCCTGGACGCATTTTACTCCTAAGATCTATTTTCACAACATGAAACAACGGATAAATGATTCTGAAATTACACGAACAAGTAACCACAATAACTGAAATAAAATCTGTGTAAATAACGTCCGCAGTTACATTGTTAATTAAATATTATTTATCAGTAAATGTTCAGTTTAATTGTTAATTTGTGACAGTCATTTACACAGTTGTCATTACTTGTGTTGTAGGTACTTGCATTATTGTGTTATTTTATAGGTATTATTCTTTTTTTTAAATTCCTTTTTCTCCAATTTTATAGTTAAGCGGTCCAAAAAACTATGTATTTTTAAGTACTTAGGTAGGTAACTAAACCTAGCACCTAGATTCAATGCTCGTAAGAAGATTCTTTGAGGCGCGCTTAAAATCCTTTCACCAGACCAAACCTTGCAAACATTCAAAGTGGTATTTGTGATTCGATTGAATAATAATAAAAATATTTATTTCCAAAAAAGTTACTGTAAAGATGTTTAAAGTGCAACTTGTCTTCCTGTGTAAGCTTTTGCTGTGTTACAGGAACTAGCGCCTTCCCCAAACATGACATGTAACTATAGGTAGGTATTAAAAACCTAATCATATCGCTGACTTAAACTATACAAGGTGTTCCAATACTTGTGTTTAAAAACTTCAGGGGGCTAAAGTACCCATCAATATGAATAACTTTTTCTAAGGAACCAACACTGTGAACGCGAAAAAAAACAACTGTTTCATACATTTTAGCCAGGTAAGTATTGAACTTTTGTATGAAATAGCTGTTTTTTTTCTTGTTTATAGTGTTGGTTCCTTAGAAAAAGTTATTCATATTGATGGGTACTTAAGCCCCCTGAAGTTTCCTAAAAACAAGTATTGGAACACCTTGTATAACACATGGCAAACTTAGGTTAAGTACCATTTGACTTTGACTTTGACACTAACAGTAATGGCCCGCAGCCTCAGCAACAGGTCAGCAGCGTCATAGTATCGGTTCATGCCGGGCAGGAGCGGCGTGTTGTCCCACCAGTCGCCGAGCTCGTGGGCCCACGACCGAGGGAAGGCCACGTCCTCATTCAGCCCTTCAGCGTGGGTTCTGAGGATCAGTTTCAGGAAATATAAGTGAATATTAGGAAATTATTCGTTTAAGTTCAACACACATAAAATATTCTTGTGTCATCACTTCCTGTACTGAAATAAATCACCGTATCTAATCTCTCCATCTGTTGTACGCTTGATACACATTTTATGTACGAAATAGGCTAGCTACCCACAACACAGGTTCTCCTGGGGTGGGAGCTAGCGTACTTGCACATTTTGTTTTCTGTGCCCTTCTTGTAATACTAAAATAATTTCCTACTAGTATTTTATTTTAATCAGGACTTTTTAGTTTAATTGTTTCATGTAAAATTGTCATCAAATAAATAAATATGTAGAGCTTACTTTTTGTCACACTTGATGATCTGATCAGCGACGTGGAAGAGCTCTCGCTCGATGTAGTACGCGCTGGCGGCCACCCAGGCGGTGCTCCAGAACGGGAACAGTGCCAGTAGAGCCACAAAGAATGGCTCTGCCAGAGCTGGACTCTCCTCGAATACCATAGAGCCCTTGACCAGAAGGCTAAAACACAACGTTAATAATTTTTTTTGTGATAATGTGATACAGATTGCAAAAGGTCCACCTCATGACAAGATCTGGCTAAAACAATAACATTACTTCAGAGAGCATGTCTACTGAGGGCACTCTATCTGTGCCTGGTATTAAAACGATACCCCTTCGAACCGAAGATAGAGATTGCAAGGCTAATCGTAAGGAAATAGGTCTGAATGAAGGAAGAACCAGCAATAAAGAGTTTCCAGATTCCCAGCTTACAAATAGAACTTACGACAAAGGATGCCGTGGGTCCAGCACCACAGACTTGTTGATGCAGACATTAGCCCAGTCCCTATCCATGTCCAGCAGACATACGGCCAGCTCGCGCCAGCAGCTGCCATCTCGCGGCTTTTGAACCACTAGCTGAAATCATTAAATTATCACTCAACACAAAGTGCCAAAAAAACTCAGCACCGAAAGGGATTTCTGTACTAAGATCACCACGTATATGAGGACCCCTCAATAACCACTCCTGGCCAAAATGGGCGGGACAATCCCCGCATATAAAAGCTCGAAAGGGGCCTCTTTGAGATGCAATAAAAATCCTTTCACCACACTGTTTCGAAAGAACTAGTGAAACGATAGGAAGTAGAAGCATATAAAAAGGGGGCCTTTTAAATCTCAAAGTGTGGATTTCGTAAGAGACGATTACAGGTTCGCACTAGAAGATGGGTAGCAGCATCACCTGAGACAGACCCTTCCAAATATGGATAAGATTAGATAAGATAAAGGTTATTTTAAAAAAAAAATGGGGAAGGTCTGTTTAAAGCAGTGAATTTATTCTGCACAACATATTTTGTAGGTAAGTAGGTATACAGGGCTAGTTTTCAGTCTAGACTATGAATCATACTAAAAAAAAAGTTAACCTGTAAGTATAGCTCTGAAGCGTGTGAGATATCTTGCATTTGCCTCGCATGCCTGGCAGCTTGCAATATTGGATCCAGCTGGCGGTTGTCGACTCCTACCAGGGTCTCACAGGCAATTCTTGTTAGACACGCGTGGGCCATCATCACCATTTCCTAAAGATATAAAATAAAAAAAAATATGAAGTAGATTTGAACCCAGGCAGTTCGTCAGTTTCTGAAGCGGTTGGAAAAAATCGTAGGTATCAAATTCATAGATTTGATCATTGTTTTTATTTATCCTTAGCTACAATTTAGTGGCCAGAAAGTAATCGGTCGTAATATGTAAAATGCCATGCACAAAAAGTGTGCCTTAGACTTCAGTGCCCGGGGATTGAAGTCTCTATTTTATATGCTATTTTCTTCACACAAGTTAAATAATTATATTGACAAGTTATATTGGCCACAAAGCAGGAAAGGTAAATACCAAACCCTCCAGGTATGGTTTTTACCTCACAAGTTTCATCGGAGCACAGGAAGTCCTGGACAACAAAATTGTTGTTGACATAAACTGCAGCGTCTTGCCAACTGGAGGTGGTCAGCTCTACGCGAGTCCTTGTTTCACTCAGTTGGCGGTTGAAGATGCAGAACTCTGTCATACCTGAAGAATAACAAAAGACTGAGTACCTATTTGTTTATTTCTACTATACTAAGCTTTGTAGCAGCTGTAATGCGCAGTGTTTTAGTTTTTTTTTATACAACTAGCTGATGGAACAAGCACATGGCCCAACTGATGTTAAGAGGTAACCATCACCTATGACAAAGCATTGCCTCGTAAGTCACGCACGATAGGAACGTGCCCTACGATGCGCTAACCTGCATCCATCAACTTGAGGCATACAGATATTATGCCTCATGTTCCTGCAATTACACCGGCAACCACACTCTTCAAACCGAAACACAGCAACGCTGCTTGGTGGCAGAAAAAGGCGTGATGGTATTACTTCCCCGGACGAGTCCAGCATCGTGCAAAGTCTGGCTGTGGTCTAACCCGTCTTTTTGTTTTGATGTCCAGAAGGTGGGTTTCCTAAATCTGAAAACTAAAACCATTACCGTAATAGGGAACTTTTCGTATGGAGTCGGCAGCGTTTCTAACGGTAGACTGCCAGTCTCTATCGAGCTGACCTCGGCCTGAACACTCGCGTTTGGAAGGACCCAGCTGCTCCAGTTCCCTAAGCATCTCTTTTATTTCTGGGCTGAAAAAAATATTGTTTTAACGTCCGACATTTTATCTCCAAAACACACTTTACTTTGCAGGTTACCTCAGAGTCCTAATTTGTTTTTATATTAATTATTTCGTAATAAAGTTTTATTAAAAATTCAATTATTATTGTTTTGGTTTACCTGGACATAGGAGGTGGTATTACAATTTTCTTGAGCGGCCTCGCCAACTTCACCTCGACGACGATAAAGGAGCAGTTATCATCGAACCCCGTGGGCCGCAGGATCCCGGTATCTGTGCTGACACTTGCTGGTGCTGATCCCGTAGTGACTCTATTTTCGAACAAATTAAACTTTTATTATATGAATCATTCCTTACCTACCTAGTCGCAAAAGTATGCAGAAAAACAGTAGGTAAATACCTATCTAAAAATATCAGACAATAGTAACCAATAGTAACATTAGTTTATTAAACATTTTATTATAGGAATCATTAGTTACGTAGTGAAAAAGTATAAGAAATACAACAACAGTTACCTATCGTAAAGACGGTAGATTAATCTACACTAATCTACACTATAATCTACACTAATATTATAAAGAGAAAAGATTTGTATTTTTGTTGTTTTGTATGTAACGAATAGGCTCAAAAACTACTGGTCCGATTTCAAAAATTCTTTCACCATTAGAATTCTACATTATCCCTGAATAACATAGGCTATATTATATTTTAAAAAAAATCAGGGATCCTTACTAAAATTTCAATAATGTAACCCAAGGTGGAAAACAAAAACCTTACATCGCGTGCGCTGCGAAAACTATTGAAGATAGAACAAAATAATGTACTACGATTTTGTAGAACACGTCATTATTCACGACAGCATATGTCTAACTATTATAGTTATGTCACAATAAGTGTTCTTTTATTATAAAAAATTAATTGAAATGCCGCCGCCAGAAAAGGGTCTTTATTTGTACCTTGGTATTAATCCTTATCCAAATAAATAATTTCATAATTAAGACGGTTTCAATACCTATAGATTACTTCTTAAATTTTTCAAATCGGACATTCCATTCAAAAGATATGACGAAATTAAAAATGTTAACGGGTCCACGGGTCACGCTCGGGGTGCGATTTCACTCACTCAAAGAGAAGCGCGTGCAAATGTATGAAATAAGTAGACGCGAGGCTCGAACCCAGTCTAAGTTTATCCTAAAATGTTCAAAAAATTTATGACCACCCATGCGAAGCTGGGACAGGCCGCTAGTATGAAATAAATAAAATAAAGTAAACAAATAACCCCTCGGCTTTATTATCCAGGCATGATAAAGATCATCTCTTAGTGTTAGCGAAAGTCTCAAAAATAGACGGCATTTCTTTTTGTATTTACCTTTCACTCAAAATTTTGTTCACTGGTAAATGTTGCTTGTAGCTTGCAAAAATGTGTAATTGCATCGTAGGGCACGTTCCTGCAATACGTGACTTACGAGGCAATGCTTTGTTATAGGTGATGGTTACCACTTAACACCAGGTGGGCCATCTGCTTGTTCCATCAGCTAGTAGTATAAAAAAAGAGAATAATTTATACCTAATAATTAAATATAAGAATGTATATGCTAACTTGCTAGGTTTCTGCGTGGTGGCAGCAGTGGAAGGCGCCTTCTCGTTTGGCGTGAGCAATGGCTCGCAGCCGCACTTGTCCATCATTGCCTCGGAGTTTATCCACTGCAGGGGCACGGCCAGACGGATTGTGTCTTCTAAACATAAAGGGGTCTAACTAATCTGCACCTACTCTTTTTACCTACATTTGTCTTTTCTTAAGTACCTACCTACTATAGTACTATAGGTACTATTAGTAGGTACCTACATATTAAGCGCTTTTCCTCTCTCGCGTTAAATTGTAGATCCACGTCTATGCAACAAAATACATCGTTCTAACCATTACCTCCCGGATACAGCAATCTGAAGAGATCCAGAAAAGCCATGAAGCTGTAGCCTCCCTTCTCTCCGTAGATGTGCAGCTCGAACGGCCATTGATACTGGCGGAGGTGCTTCCACAGCCAATAGTCTGAGTTCTCCAGCATCAGGGACCGGTGGAAAGATGCCCAGACTACAGATTCTGTGAGAAGTTACATTTCATCATATTCCTTTTCAGATATAGTGCTGTGTCCTAGTTATAGTATTTAGTTTCTGTTCCAGTACCCAGATAAAAAGTAGCCTTTGTCCTATTCTAGATAACAAACGGTATTTACTAGAAGTTCGCCCCGAACTGAGATCTCGTGATGCGACCCGACGAAAACATCAAAACTTTGAGTACGTAGTAGTCAGAGGCAAGTCCAAACATTATATTTGGACTTTTTTCTGACTACCGCCTACTAACTTGGTATGGTTTATGGTTACTAAGTTTCAACTCTATTGGACTATTTATTGAAGAGTTCCGTTGAACAGACCTTCGCTCCATCATCAGACCTGGTCGTCGTCACCATTTTATGAGAACTGAGTACTTCCTTAATTTATTTCAAGAAAAAAAATAAGAAAAAGCAAAGGAACTGGCCGACCAGTAGAAAAACCTTGATGACAACGAAACTCTTAGAGATGGGAGCTCTTGGATCGCTGGTTATCTTAATTTAACTTTTATTATTTTATCTCAAAAACCGAGCGTCCCAAAAAAAAACTAAAAATCGTTTTAGGATGTCCAAACAAAGCCCTTTCATATAACATGTAACTTGATTTTTTTATGTAATTATTTTTATTTTTTCCCCCTTAAAAAACCCCATATCTCAAAAACCCTTCATCCGATTTTACTCATATACTTACCAGTAAATTTCTCAAGTACAAGCTATCGACATATCTGACCAACGGTTCTAAAGTTATCGCCAGACAAACATACATACATACATACATACATACATACATACATACATAAAATGCCGAATCGCCCAAGTTGAAACTAAGATCTTCGTTCGCTTCGCTCACTCGATCAATTATTTGTCTCAACCATATTGATCCTCACGATTAAGCGACAATCTTTCTACTAATAGACTTTCGACTAATAAAATATAAAATGAAGAACGAATCGTCATAGTGATTCCGAATCGGAGGGTAGCATAATATGAGGGTACATACGATAAGTCGGCACTCTTGTTAAATAATGCTCAAGGTCGATATTGTCCTCGTTCTGCAAATCCTCCCATCTGCTCTCAAACTTCTGGTCTCCCTTTGAGAAAACTTCATCTCCAACCCTTAGGCTCTCCCATTTCGGGAAGAAGCTCATGCCATTGAACCTCTTCAGAATCCTGTAGCCCTGGTTGTAAGTCACCATACTTGCATTCTGAAACAGTTAATAACTCTTATATCACTGGTTCTCTGGTACTTTACTATGGACGTCCATCGCTGACGTGCCCTATGTAGAATGGTACTGCGACCTTCACTTTGAGTCGTAGATGAGTTAAATTTCATGTGCCTGTAATGCACCGGCACCCACTTCAAATCGGAACACCGCCATACTCGTATCCCTGTTCACGGACAGAAATTTGACACTTTGCCTTGAAGTATTCTGGGCTTTTTGTGTTTTTTTGGTAATTAATAATATTATTATGTATTGTATTAAGCTATTATTGCTATTATATTCCATTCCATATTCTTTATATATGTTCCTCTTATCATCTGTCTAATATAATTATATATTTTCTTATTCTCTCCTGCCTACCTACACATGCAGACAGATGCATGCACACAGCAGACGTGATGTCACCCAGATTGGTCTAAACTGAAAACCAGCGCTGCGTCGTCGTCGCCTTGGCGGCGGCGGGGCAGCATTTTGCTGAGTTGAGACCATTTTGGCTCATAAGGTACTGGTCGGCATCCATAGTAGGTACCTAGTACCTACTATAGGTTTAGGTATAGGAAACCTGCATTGTTGTTTTTTGTGTGTTTTAAATGTTTCTTTCTATATTATATGTACCTTTCTTCTTAGCTACTATATACCTACCGGATATGTTATGCAGTTTTTTCTTCTTCTTGTTTTTCTTGTTACCTAATATGTGATGCTGTACCCGTGTTTGTGTGTCGAATAAAAAATCTTCTATTCTATTCTATTCTAAATAGTTACGATGGTAGTACTTCTCGAATGGACTCTTTCACAATGAGCTCTACTACTGCTACTAAAGGACGCTGTCATTGACATCTTGACCTCAAAACATTTATTGCCTAAGGAAGTTAGGATGCATCGGAACAAAGAAAACTAAGCAGTTGGTATACAGCAAAGATATATATGTATATACAGCTCTCTTGGCTGTGTCTGCTTAACGGCAAAATAAGGTTTAGTACTTCTCCAGACGAGTTCATTCACAAAGAACGATATCAACCTTTACTAGGAAAAAAGAAAAGATTTCCAATTACCGTTTCGTTTTGCATAGGAATCTTCGACGCCGCAGTATAAACATATTCCTCATCGTAAGGTATCAGCATGTTGTACGAAGCGACCAGAGTCACCTGCATATAGTTAGCACGCTTCAGTACTTTGTGGTGGTGCTCGTGCAGCTTGTTCCTGGACACGGATAACTCCATGCTGAGGGTCGGAAGGTTGTCCCAACTCTTGCGATGGAGAGTCGATGGCTTGATGAGCGGTTCCATTCGCTTTTCCACGCTCATTTTCACCTTATCTTGGGTGAAAAGTAAGTTCACGTGAGCTTGTAGCTTTTTTTGGAAATTAACATTTCAGGCCTCCTCTACGCCTCTTGTCAACTTTACTGCTAACTTTAATTTTGATACATTACATCTCTCATAATTGGTAGTAATTTCTAACATAATTATTTCACGGAATCGCGATTCGCATTGTCTCGGGTTTTTTTTAATCCACGAGTATTTATCACAAATCCAAAAATACTTTCCAGTTACTGGTGAATCTATCCAGATATCCAATACCTAGTTAATGACTAGTGATATACCCCGCACATCGACATGCTCTACACGTTAATTATTTCATAACATCGTCATTACTATATATTAGCCTAAAAAGGTCTACTGCTGGTAAATGGTCTACCAATGTTGTTGGTTCATCGACTTAGCGTCCTAGTCTTCGTCCAGTTTTTTTTGATTGGAACAATAAGATGGCCCACATGATGCCAAGTGGTAACCATCACCACACACAAAGCATTGCCTTGTAAGTCACGCACGATAGGAACGTGCCCTACGATGCACTGCCCTACGTCCATCAACTCGAGGCATACAGATGTTAAGCCTCATGTGCCTGTAATTTCACCACTAATTTCAGTTCATGGTCGAAAACCTTTACATCCCAGCAGTTATCGAATCTACGAACTATAAGACCTAAAACCACAGCGTCAAACACCATAAATATTTAAGGAACTTACCAATAAACAAAGGGAGAATGTCGACATTGCAGCAGTAGATATCATCGATACCTCTGACCAAGGACTCGGATTTGCCTGAGCTTTTATGTCTCAAACTTGTTTGTGGGGAAAATGTCTGACCAGAGAGATTTGATTCGACACTATTTATGGGTTGGATGCTTACTGAAAAATTTATAGGTATTGTGTTTGTTTACTTGCGGAAATCTTGAAATTGATAAATTATACCTCGTTTACATTTAGACATTCGCGCTGCCATTCGCGTGGATGGAATGTGGCCGGACATATTATGTCCGCGGCAGCGTCGCCGGCAACGTGTGTTCACATTTAGCCCGGACAGGGAGCGAGGGCAACGCGAACGTCAACGCGAGCGGCAACGCGAGCGGACATGGAAGTGGCCTGTTTACATTGTCGCATTGCCCATGTCTTGTCCAGGTTTATAGGTACATGTCAAGACATCGATTATATTAGAGTTGTTTTGATAAGATATCTTTACTTTCTCACCAGTAAGAGGGCAGTCGGCAAACAGGCACATTTTCTCGTAATCTGAAGGGTCGTACAACATCGTTCCCCTGACCAGCGTCCGTTTCTTAACAGCAGTCCTTGCTCCGACTGCTTTGATAACCCCAGCCACAATGAGCTGGTCTATGAATGTGACCTTTATTGTGAAGCTCTTAGTGTCCTCGTCCATGAGTCGAAGGCAGTGAATCTTTACATGAAGCTTGTCTGTAGGCGCGACGTTCACATCGCTTTGGACTTTTATTTCAGATTTGCTGATGGAGCGGAGCGATGCTTCCGATTTATTCTAAAAGGATCACATAAAAATATAAACGGCTTCACGACTTTGATCCCCAGGTATGGTAGATATCTCTTGCTATTGGTTTCTTTACAATGTTTTTCTTCACCGAGAGCACTTGCTAAAAAGTATCTCTAAAATAATTGGTATACAACATTTAGTGAGACACAGGTATAACCTAAGCCAATGGAGAAACCACTTTAAATCGTGGCGTTAATCGAGCAATCAGTCCCATCATCAACCTCAATAAGTCCACTGCTGGATAGGCCTATACATTTCCAGGAAGACCGATACTGAGCTCTCCCCATCCCCCGACTTCCCGCAAAAGTCGAACAACGGGCTATGGAGAGAGCTATGCTTGAAGCTACGTGGTAGAATCAGAAATTATAAAATCCAAAATAACCAAAGTAGCTCGCAGAATTAGCAAGTTGAAGTGGAAATGGGCAGGTCATATAACTCGAAGAACTGACAACGGCTGAGGAATAAAGGTTCTCGAATGGCGACCACGAACAGGAAGACCAGACGTGGGACGCCCTCCTACTCGACGACGGACCGACGATATTATGAAGATATAGGTTTATTACACAGCTGTTCAAGATTCGTTTTCGCTTACGAAAATAATCTACGAAATTTAAAAGTAAATGGTAATGACAAAATAGACGACTACAAACCAAATGTTAAGAAAATAATAAGGAATTATTATAATTTTGAAAATTACGTAACAATAATGCAGGTACAATACCTTGCTTCTTCTCATGTTTTACGTAATTATATGTTTTTGGTATTAAAGTTTTCAGAATTTTCTATTATTTTAGAATAAATAACTATTACCTACGTAATAAAGTAAACTTATATAAAACTGACAGCGCTATCAATCATTTGGCACTTTAGTACAAGACTAGTGTCAAACTAAGCTGAGAGGTTGATTAGAAAATGAACAATATATAATAATCAGATTCACGACTTTGATTTTCAGGCTCGGTAGATATCCTCTACGATCTCCAAGCATTCTCTGAGGATGTCTAAGGGGGTGCACGTCCACATATATTTAAATAACCAACGACCCAAGAGCCCTCATCTCTTAGAGTTTCTTTATTATCATAGTTTTGCTACTGGTCGGTTAATACCTTTGCTTTTTCTTATATTTTTTCTTGTTATTCATTGAAAAGATACTTAGTTCTCATAAAATGGTAATAGTGACCTGGTCTGATGATGGGGCCAAGGTCTGTTCAAACGGAACTCTTCAATAAATAAGCCAATAGAGTAAGAACTTGGTTACCATACCAAGATGATCACTTTGAAACGGTAAGCCAACAACAAGCCAAGCCTAGAAGAACAGGTTATGGCTTGGTTCCTCCCGTTCTTTTGTGTGATCCATTTTCCTCAAAAGAGGCAGAAGGTAAAAGGAATGAGGATGAAAAGGATGAGGATTAAAAAAAAAAATACTGTGGCATGGTTTATTCAACTACAATCATCTATTCAATTTCAATAATCTGTAATGAAAGCTATAAACGAAAGTACCAAACATTTTGAGTTACACTGCGTGGTATAGACAGCGACTGCTGACTATGTTCTATAATTCTGTTGTTACAACTAAAATTGCTAAAATAGTGTCAAATATTGAATATTTTATGCCGTAAAAACGAACATTAGCTTAACAGTTTAAATAACGATCATTTTGATCAATTGAAATTCAAATGAACGCGTATTCATGTAAATTGGTGGTGACTAAGTTGGCGTAAAAATACCCGTAACAGAATAGAAAAATGAAGGATTTTTATCTGAGGTAGAATAATTTAGACTTTAGCTTACATAGAATAAGAACTATAAAGTTCTGCACAATTCTGGTTTAGTTATGGCCCGCAGTGTAACTCAAAATGTCAATACGAACTCTTGTTTATAGTTTTCACGGTATCCCTGCTGCTCTACGACTCCACGTACTTTTTTATGAAACCATCCTTCATTTTCCTAAACCAAATTAAGAAGTAAAAAAAAAACACTCTTAAAAGTATTCACTTACATTTCTATAAAACTATCCTATTAACTACTCTAATCAAATAAATAACAGTCTCATACTACTTAATACCTTGCAATAGTATATCAAGTCATATTTAATCAGCAAAAATGGTAGAAAGAAAATTGCATTAATCATAGAGCACGTCTTTTGTGGGTGTGCCCTACGTCGTGCAAAACGTCGTTCTTTGAAACGTAAAGCTTGTACCGGTAGGTACGCTTCAAATTGAAACAGCAGTACCAGTGGGTATATCATGAGTTTTCACAGACTCTACTGGCTAGCGACATAACACAAAAAATATTTGATAACATGATATTGGTGATAATCGCTCGCGTTAGTCTCGCGCGGCGTAAACTAGCGCGCGGTTTTCACACTCGACGTTTTGTCGAGCGTTTTGAGCACCATTCATATTTTTTGATATGAATTCATATGTTTTTCTAATTTAGTCACTAGCAAATGTAGAAAAAGCTCATGGTAGTCACAGCATCACTGCTTGCCGAAAGAAATAGGTATGGTGGCACTCCATTACAAGGTCTAACTCAATTACAAGGAGCTCTACTATAAAAAAAATCTCTAGAACATTTACATTTCCTTGTACGTTGTATTTTATTGATCGAGTGAGCGAAGCGAACGAAGATCTTAGTTTCAACTTGGGCGATTTGGCATTTTATGTATGTATGTATGTATGTATGTATGTATGTATGTATGTATGTATGTATGTTTGTCTGGCGATAACTTTAGAACCGTTGATCCGATCTGCATGAAATTTGATAAGTCGATAGCTTGTACTTAAGAAATTTACTGGTAAGTATATGAGTAAAATCGGGTGAAGCGTTTTTGAGATATGGGGTTTTTTAGGAGGGCAAAAATAAAAAAAGTGACATAAAAAAATCAAGTTACATGTCATACGAAAGGGCTTTGTTTGGACATTCCAAAACAATTTTTACTTTTTTTCTGGGACGCTCGGTTTTTGAGATACAACAAAAAAGTTAAATTAAGATAACCAGCGACCCAAGAGCTCCCATCTCTAAGAGTTTCGTTGGCATCAAGGTTTTTCTACTGGTCGGCCAGTTACTTTGCTTTTTCTTATTTTTTTTTCTTGAAATAAATTAAGGAGGTACTCAGTTCTCATAAAATGGTGACAACGACCAGGTCTAATGATGGAGCCAAGGTCTGTTCAACGGAACTCTTCAATAAATAGGCCAATAGAGTTGAAACTTGGTTACCGTACTGAGTTAGTAGGCGGTAGTCAGAAAAAAGTCCTAACATAATGTTTGGACTTGCCTTTGACTACCACCTATTCAAAGTTTTGGTGCGTTCGTCGGGTCGCATCACGAGATCTCAGTTCGGGGCGAACTACTAGTTATATTTATTTTTAATACTTTGATTGTACACTGGTCCTTTTCAAATAAACTAGTTTTTAGGCTTGTGAGGCATTTACAATTATCTTTTTTACAAAGTTTTAAAAAACTATCTATCGAGATCGGGCTATACTATAAGAATCATTGTGTTTCTGTAAGTATTGGCTCAGTGCATTCACTGACTACTCCCTAAAGTAAACAATTGAACCTCATTTGTTTTCTGTTTTTTTTATTTTATGGCACTTTTGATCAAAAAACGTGTGGAATTTATTATGAGGGTAGTCAGAAGCAAATTCCAAACACACTTTGAACGCGACGGTTGCCCATTGTATTGGAACTCCCGAACCCAGGTTTTAACAGGCTTAAAAGTAGATTATTGCTATAGCAATGCATTATTTAAGAGATCAATAAACTATACGGTTCAAGAAACAATTAAGAGGCTGACACCCGCAAAACAACTTCTCGCTAGCACTTGAAGAATAACAAAAATTGAAGATATAAACTTAGTCAAGGTTGTTAAGAAAGATCGCAAACAGCCAAGTTTCGCAGAAAACCTTTACAAAGGTTTAGCAAAATATAATTTAGATATAAACAAGTTTTCCTTATTTTGAAATGTGCAAGCGAGAAGTACATTAGCGGTTGTCTGAATCGTAATTGAAATGCAATCTTACGCCTTTAGTTTTAAAGCTGATTTAGTCGCGCTCACGTTGATGAGAGTGTACGTGACCCTGATCTTCATGTCTTCCCCAATGTTGTTGTTCGCTAGGTCCACCATCCTCATGTCTGTGACGATCTCGATGTAATCCTCCATGAAGTCTTCGAATAGGTCTTTTGGAATGTTGAAAGGGTTTACGGCGGTTACAGCTTCTATATAAAAAACAATTGCGTGAGCATAGCACAAACAATAAATATTTCATTTCATTTCAGCATAATAGCAAAAATAGAATGTATGATGAATGTTATGAGATATGTGATCTCTGCCTACCTCTAGGGAAACAGGCGTGATTTTATGTACCTATACAAGGTGTTCCAATAATTGGGTTTAAAACTTTAGGGGGCTAAAGTACCCATTAATATTAATAACTTTTTCTAAGGAACTAACACTGTGAACGCGAAAAAAAACTAAGCCTAAAAGTACAAGAAACTTACGGCTTGATTCATACTTTTGTTTTATAAATGTTGTTGTATCTAACCACGATGCCCATGTGATTGCATTTCATTTCAATTTTGTACCCGAAGTCCGAGTTTTGTGTTTCGTTTTTTGTTTTCTGTATCGTCACTTCGTCAGGCCGTTTTTAAATGGAGGTTTGATAAGCGGGCGTGTTGAGAATTCTCGTGTGTCTATACAAAGCCTAGGGACGCAATACGGAAAACCAAATACCAAAAACGAAAAAAATAACTCAGACTCTAGGTAGATGAAAAATTATGACGTAACTTTTTACTTACTTTTCAAAGTTTCGGCATTATTGTACTTGTATTGGACTTTCTTGCACTTCACGTCGATCTTGCGGAATCCAATTTTGTGTAACATTTTTGTGATTTGTTTTTCTGGGTCCTAAAGCAAAAAAGATAGCAATTTTAAAGGTTTTTTGTAAAAATACTTAAAAGTAGGAGTACTGTGATGTATCACGGCACACAGGCAGCGATTAAGCTGGGTGAAGATGTCTGGTTAGATTTTCAAAAAAAGTTCAAAATATTTATCGAAAGTGTGTTAATCTTTTGATCAAAGCTTTGAAAAATTACCTTTAAATTTTTCTTGATACATTTTTATTTAATAATACATAAATTTCATTTAAATTTTTTGTTATACTACTTGCTGATGCCCACCTCATGTTAAGTGGTAACCATCACCTATAACAGCTTTGTTATAGGTGATTACCTCGCAAGTCGTGCACGATAAGAATGTGCCCTACGATGCGCTGCCCTGCGGACATCAACTTCAGGCATACCCATAGCTTCTATTTGCCTACCAACTATATACATATACAAATTTAGTTTAGTTTAGGTATACAAATGTATACCTAAACTAAACCATGTGTAAGCAATCTTCTTCTTGTTTCGAAGGTGGTGAAAGGATTTTAAGTGCGCCTCAAGAGGCTCCTTTCGAGAGGAGAGAACAAACATCAATGTTCACTACACAAATGTTCTCGGTGGGGATCAAACCCACGGCCTACGGCGCAGAAGGCAGAGCTACTACCAACTGAGCTGTGAAGGCTGTCTAAACATGCTGGTTAAATGTATTGAGTATTTAGAAGTTAGTACCTGTGAGTCATGGTAGGGCGACACGTAGCGATCGACGTCCCCGAGCCATGCCTTCCACTTGGTCTTCCGGGCCAGGCGCCGGTACACGTCGTATATCGGCATGTGCCCGAGAAACATGAGCAGGCAATCGCCGTTGTCAGCTAGCAGCTTGTATATATTCCGAAAAGCCTTTCTGCAAAGAAAAGTATTTAATAGAACTTGCTGATGGAACAAGCAGAAGCCACTATTAAGAAGTAACCATAAAAGCATTGCTTCGTAAGTCACGTACGATAGAAACATGCCCTACGATGCACTGCCCTGCGTTCAACTTGAGGTATACAGATGTTATGCCCTGCGCCCATCAACTTGAAGCATACAGATGCTATGAGCTGATTTCACCATGCTGTGTTAGATTAACAAAGGATTAAAGGGCCGTTAAATATGTCAAAATGTACGCATTTTACATCTAAGGTTAGATTAAACGGCCTGTTAATCCTTGTTTAGTAACTAACAGAGCATGGTGAAATCAGCTCTAAGCCTCATCCGAGTTTAATTTCCCGGAAACCACACCCTTCAAACCGAAACACAGCAACGCTGCTTGGTGGCAGAAAAAGGCATTTATATTTTTATAAACGAGTAGCTCTCTCTCAAGAGAACTCATTTCGAGATTTGTGAAACTACGAAGACCTAGAGATCTGAAATGTGAAC
Organism: Chloroclysta siterata; assembly: GCA_932294275.1. NCBI lineage: Eukaryota > Metazoa > Arthropoda > Insecta > Lepidoptera > Geometridae > Chloroclysta > Chloroclysta siterata. The sequence continues at coordinate 14,818,643 of OW028604.1, read as the reverse complement.
AGCATTCTGAATGTAAAGGATAGACACATTTTGTATAAAGGTACACACGAATACAGATCAAGCTACACAAAGTTAAAGAAAAATGACGCTTACTACAAGGACATAAGAGCGACCAGTGTAGCCGCCGGACCATTTGTACCATTAGGCAATTGGTACAATTGGCACCGATTTGTTCCACTAGTACCATTGATGGTACAACTGGCACCGAACTGTACTGACTTGTCCCACTAGTACCATTAGTCCTACTTGACGTAAGAACAAAACTCTTTAATAAATATCTAATGCTGGCCACTTACATTCAGATACCTATGCAGTCAGCTTTTGCAAAGTCCCAAGCGAGATTCACCAGTTGTCGATTAGCAAATTCAAAAACATAATAAAAAGAAAACTTTGTACAAAAGCTTACTTACTACAAAATATCTGATTATATAGATGACAAAAAAGCTTGGGACTGATCTATGCTCCAACTCATTAAAACACTAAACAATTAAGTAGGTACCATAATAAAATTGTAAAAAGGATCATACAAAAAAACGCTAGGAACCAAGCCGTAAGTTTCTTGCCCGTTCTTCTAGGCTTTGGTCGCGAGGAATTGGCGATAGATTCACCTAGTATATAAGACGTTTCAAAGTGATCCTTGTGATTGTACTGAATAAAGACAGTTTTGATTTTGATTTGATTTTGCCAGCGGCATTTGTACTGCCACTAGCCTCAGCGCAGGCCATGTGTGGATGCGTCATAATTTTAAAAGTATGAATAACATTTCACTATCTCTTGAAATCATGATACGTAAAACCACGTAAAATATTTTTTCAGTCGGGTGAGGTTGTTTTTTTTAATGCTGAATTATTTTAATTCAAAAGATTGTTCTGGTCGAAAGAATATCATGCGGTTACTACCTTTTATGACGTCCGCAATGATGATGATACAATAACGTAACTAACTAAACTTCAATAATATATTATATTATTACATTGTAAAAGGATCATACAAAAGAACGGTAGGAACCAAGCCGTAAGTTTGTTGCCTGTTCTTCTAGGCTTTGGTCGCGTGGAACTGGCACCTAGAGTCACCTAGCTTTAAGACGTTTCAAAGTGATCCTTGTGATTTTATTGAATAAATACATTTTGACTTGACTTGACTTAACGCATTGTGTGAAAAAAACTTCACAAATAATACGTCAGGGCATAACCTGATACCGCTAATTTACGACTTTCCTTATTAAACAATATTACGTCCGTTATTACGGACGTATATTTTTTGGGAAACCAAGTCCTCCAAGCTTCGACGCTGGGCTTTTCTATCGTGAATCCCGGATTTAAACAAAAGCAAACAGAAAACAGAAACAGCTTCCCAGGCACGGTAGATATCCCTTCAGATCTCTTAGTACAAAGTACCTACCTACTCAAGATTCTTTGACGGCGTCTAAGCGGGTAGTCAGAGGTACTTCCAAACATTACATACCTACATTTTGCAGTAGCCATATGTGACAGGTTGCAAGGCGGTAGTCAGAAGCAAGTCCAAATATATTTTTTGGACTTGCTTATGACTACCACCTACTACAATTTTCGGAGCGTTCCGGTCGCATCACGAAATCTCAGGTCGGGGCGAACCACTAGTATTTAATCATGTAAACTTTTCCGCATATTAGAAAATATACCACTAATATGGAAAGTTTGAAAAAAACAATGATTCAAAATCTTCAACTTTTTAGGAAATTCATCGGTAGGTCAACAGGATTCGTATAAATATCACACTAGACAGTAGTTAATAAAAAAAACACAATTTATCCAATAAAATTCGCTATCAAAACGTAAAGCTCAATGCAAAGTAGCTCATCAGGTATTTGGGGCCATTTACTTTCGGCACAATTCAATTTTACTACTTCACGAGTTATAAAATACTTAGTTTTTATTGGTTTACATTTACACCAATCAGCATAAAACACATTTAAATAAGAAAAAAACGAAGGACAAAAAACCAAAAGATAAGGCATTATGGAAATCTAACGGCCGGTTTATAAATGCTCGATGAAAACTAATCAGATGTCACTCGCTATTTCAGCTATTACATCGAATTAGATAGAGATAGCAAGTGACTTGACATGCGATTAGTTTTGATCGGGCTTTAAGAAAACGGTCGTTAGGGTTTTTAGGAAAAAAAAATATTGAGTTCGCAATTTGTTGAAAAAAATTGCAACTTCAATGGCTAGAACAATAAAAAAGTTTTTTTAAAACAAAAACGGTTTATGTATTTTTTAACACGTTTTTAAAGAAGGTACTCATCTGCTTATCCCACATAGATAGTTTGTGACTAAATATGAGGTAAGGTTTCCTAAAAGAAACAAACATCAAAATCCATCACGCAAATAATACAGCTGAATTTAGTACCCCTAATTTTTGAAGTCTGTTAAAAATAACAAAGTACTCACTCTTGATTCTTGATCCAGTGCAGGGTGTAAAACGAGAACGCGTGATCGAAGCCTTCCTTCAGCGCTTGTGGCACCTTGCCCTGTATATCTAGTACTATAAACTCCGTCCTGTCATCCCCATGGTTTTTATTCGCGAAGTCTATCATCTTCTTGCTGATATCGCAGCCCAGCAGCGTGCAATTGACTGGCATGTGGGTCTTCAGGATGTCAGTAACACCACCGTCTCCACAGCCTATATCTATAACTCTATCGAATTTCTTCCATCTTATTTCCCTTCCGTACGTCTCTAGGCACTGTGTTGCGTCTCGTTGCTGCAAGCTGTTACTTTTCTGGTACAACTCTGCGTTTTCCATTTTTTTTTCTTATTTGATTTAATTTTTTTTTGTGTTGTGAGCGCGTGGACAATCTCACTCGACGCGGTTTGGTCGAGCAGTCGCGCCTGAACCCGTCGACTTATGCATTTATATGGTGCCAGCGAAGCTCAGACCGATGCCGACGCCGCAGTTGAAGAGGGCACGCAATACTGTGGTGGCGAAGAGTAGAAAATTCCAGTCTGAATTCTGTGGACAATAGAAGTACTTATAGGTTACTTACACTAGATACTTGTATGTATGTTTATGTTTTGGAAAATATACAATGTGTATTAGCATAAGTCATATGTATACTATGTGTTTAGTATAGGAACATATTATTACACACTATGATAAATACATATTTTTGCGATGTGTATGTAAGTAGAATAGATTAGATTTTTTAAATTAATATTTAATTAACCTTTGTATTTTTTAATAACAAAAAAATACAAAGGTAGACAAAAGAGTAAAACTTATATCATTATTATTTGGAATAGGTAAGTTTGCAACCAAAAAAAGGTTTTATAACAGCTGGGTAGAATTATATTGATATGTGTAAGTAAACAGGCCTTTTGCATTGAATTTCACAGCGTTATAGGCAACTTTTCACTCCTGCCCCTATTTATAATGCCTAATAAATAATGTTATCACAATCATTGTGTGTAGGTAGTATAAAACCAATTAACACAAAATGTAAGAAACATTTGAAATATTCAGCTCTGATATCTAAAAACAAGTTACAAACTTTTTCCTATCGATGAGATAATATTCAAATAAAAACATGTGGAAACTAGGAGTGTAATTTTTATGTGGCCCTCAGTTCATCGCTATTACATTCCTGTTGCTATATACTGTGTATGTACGCATAATAGATATATTATTTTAGGAACAGAAGTGAGTACCCACATAACACTTTGTGGAAACTCTTTTTGTTATTCAATAGACTCGTGGTAAGCTACGTGTCAGATGTAGACCGGGAGATGGAGTGATATACAAAAAAATACTGTTATTTAAAAGCATACTTTCATGAGCAAACTACAATCGTTTTTTAACATTAAATTTATGTAGGTTTATGATAAGTTACATATATATTTTAATATTATTTAAGTATTTTTATTTAAGAACCTTAAATTTAGCCTATTTATTTATAATACCTACTCAGTCATCCATCATAGATAGCTGGCTGGCTAATGTGTGCAATACAGAAATTTTGATCTATCAACAACATATTTATTCAAATTTTGATAAACGCATGTAGTTTGATGTGTAATTTGCAAGGAAAAAATCATTTTGAATTTTCATTGTAAATAAATGTAGTAATGTTATATGATAGAATATTTAATTATTTTATTTTGTTATTAAATAAATACTGTCTTAAAATTTATTGCTTAGCAGGATATACCTATTTATTCATTTACGTTGCCATTGTTAATCTTGTGTATTTAATTATTAATTTTAATTTTATTATTTTTTGCATGACATAAGGATAAAATGTGTGAACACAATAATAATAAGAACCTTTTACGAGGCTTTGTTATAGGTGATGGTTACCACTTACCATGAGGTGGACCATCTGCTTGTTCCATCAGAAGTAGCATAAAAAAATAAAAATAAACTCGGGGCCGGTTTCTGAAAGCTCGATCAAACGTAATCGGATGTCAAGTCACTTGCTATTTCAGCTATTATATCAAATTGGATAGAGAAAGCAAGTGACTTGACATCTGATTAGGTTTGATCGAGCTTTCGGAAACCGGCCGTAAGCGATTCAGTTCGTCTACCATTAACTTTCCTTTAGATTGTTAACAGAAAAATAACATATCCATTTCTAAGCAAAAATAACGATTATCTATGTCTTAATAATCCAAATGATTTTAAATGAATCATAACATAATAACTCTACTTGCTAAACTTATGATTGCTAGCCAGTGTCTCACTGATATGCAAACGCTTTACCTATTCCTTCTGCATTATTATATTTATTTAAACTCATTAATTACCAGTGTCTACTAGGCAAAAGCTTTCCTGCCTACACATTTTAATTTAAAAATTGAATTAAAGATTGAAAAAATCTTAATACGAAGTACCCACTCCTGATGCCTCGAGGGACTCGATATTAAGGTTTTTTTTTATAATGATAAGAAAATCCACATGAGCTCTTGAGCTAATCTCATTTTCCTCCTTATTTGTAGCTACTTTGTATCCGGGCGATTTCATACACAGCACGGTACTAAAATAGCTACAGTCAATCACATTTTTTGATCTTTTCTTTGTTAGAATCCTTTTGTTGTAACAACTTATAGAATCGATGGCCTTCATCTACACTGAATGAAGCAAGAATTCAAAAATATGTTGCGTGGTCGACGTTTTAAGGTGTCAAAACGACCTATGGCAAAAACCTATGAGTGTGTAAGTTAAGTTCTAGCGGATATATTTTTCTGGAAGAGAAACTTCAAAAACTGGAAAAGTTTTTTAAACAAAAGCTTTTTTGGTATAATTATGAGAGTATGAGACTTAAACATAGTTTTTATCTCCTCATACTCGGAAAGTAGGTCTGAAGTTGCCTGAGGAGCGGGTTGAAAGTAATACTTCCAGCCCTAGGGAGAATCGTTTTCAACTGACAGCTGTCAAAAAATTAAAAAAAACTAGTTCTATTTTCACATTTCCTACGAAAATGAACCTCTTTGGTTTACGAATGTCAACAGTATAACCGTTGACCTTCTGTTGACTACTAAAGAGGTTTATACCAAAGAGGTACTTATTCAGCCAAGTTAGTGAAAACTGTAGTGGATTTTTTATAGGTTTTATAATTATAACCCTGTAGGTATTCTCTTAATAAAAATATTTAATTTCTTTCTTTTAAAAAACATGCCTTTTTTGTAAATATAATATATCATTATAACTTAACAATAACATCAAATGACATCGAACATAAAAACTCTTTGGTTAGAATGCAGCATGGATTTTAGCCTTTTTCGATCGAACTCCTATTCATCTAATGGGGATGTCGAATAAGATGAAATCAAGGAGTCATCTACTATTTCTCCGCAACTGTATTTCTAGTAAAATTATTTGTGATGTTGCCGTAAATTTGTTGCCTGTTCTTCTAGGCTTTGGTCGCGTGGAACTGGCACCTAGAGCCACCTAGCTTTAAGACGTTTCAAAGTGATCCTTGCGATTTTATTGAATAAATACCTTTTGACTTTGACTTTCACTTTGATGCAATATCAATATCACCATCTTCCTGCCCTTATCCCACTTCAAGTGGGGTCGACACAATAGGTTTTTTTCTTTCCACTTTCTTCTATCATCCGTCTTCTCAGTTGTCACTCCTTTCTTACCCATGTCATCTTTCACACAATCTATCCATCTTTTCTTTGGCTTTCGCATGGCACCTTTTTTTTGCTTAGGCCTCAACTCTTTTATCCATTTTGTGATTCAATATAATTTTGTAAAACACAGGTAGGGACGTAAGATGGTTGGTTTAAGTATACCGAGGCAATAAAAAAACGAATCGAATAAAAAGCGCTGTGAAAATGTAATTACATCTCAATCTACATAATACAATTTTGTATTAGCAGCGCCATATTGGATTAGTTTCTGTCAATGTTGTACTTATTTTCTCGATCATACTAATTTAAAGGTATTATTAGTACTGTTATTAGTTAACTAAATTATTGTGTAATAATTTGTTCAAATAGCGTACTTTGTAGTACATATTTAGAAAACGTACTTTTACTATCTACAGCCGTAAGTTTGTTGCCTGTTCTTCTAGGCTTTGGTCGCGTGGAACTGGCACCTAGAGTCACCTAGCTTTAAGACGTTTCCAAGTGATCCTCGTGATTTTATTGAATAAATACCTTTTGACTTTGACTTTGACTTTACAATTGCGACGGTTAACTGAATAGGTTGTGAGTGAGGGACTGGATGGGGAGAGTCGAAGACCAGGCTCAGTGGCGCGCCATGGGAGAGACCTATGTCCAGCAGTGGACTGCAATAGGTTGATGATGATTATGATGAGGAGGAACTTAGAAGGCTGAGATTTATAATAGCCATCTTTAAAATCGAGCTTTTTTCATAGTGTATTTTTTTATAAATCGATTAATTAAATTTAGACATACCTTTGACTAACCCTTTAGATATCATCAAAATAATCTTGAGATCAGAGGTTATCTATCGTGCCTGCGAATCAAAGTCGTAAAGCTGTTTCTATTTGTCTGTTTTCGAATAATTTTGAGAGTTTTTGATCAAGTAAGATATATTCACAAGTCTCAATACATTCCCGCCTCAGTTGGCATCACCTAATCGACGACATTGTAAAGATCGCGGAAAGTTGTTGGATGGTGAATGTATGGATGTGAAGGTATGGTGAATGATGGTGTATCGTTACTATTACAAATGTATGGGGAAGGCAAACTTTTGAATATGCTCTTTTGTTGTATGACCGCAACAGACAAATCGTCAAAAATTTTAAAACTGCACCTGACCATAGCAGAACCTAACTATATTATATTTTTTGTACAACATTTATGCAATAAATATTTTTGATTTTTTATATGTCCAGCAGTTAAGTAGAAACAGGCTGATGATGATGATGATGATGAATAAACTATCAACTCCTAAATTAAGTTAAATGATTTTTATTTGAAAGACATCTGAGTGTGTTCGCACACTGGGTATTTTCTGTGTGCACAAGCTCAAATTTCAAATTCCTATCATTATTCCTACCACCCAAATACAACAATAAACAGGCTGGTTTTCCGAAACAAATTAAGATCATTTTCGAGTACTTGCTGAACAGGAAAAATTACATAGGTACACATTACTGTGCACCATATTTTATAATTTGAACCTTATTACAAAGAGATGTGGTATAAAATGGCTTGGAAGTGGTTATAAAAATTGGCATTCAGGTCAGTTTTTGGCGTTGATCTTTTTTGACCGCCGAAAAGGTGCATTGCCCTGTGGAGCGATCTTTTTATAATTCTCATTTGTTGCTCTCTACGGCCGAGTTAGTATTCTTGACCTAGGTTAATGTGCTTTGTGTTGAGGTCCTCCCTCCATTAGGTAATTGGTATCAATATATTTTATTGCTAATTAAGCAGGAATATGTTGACGGATTTGTGTTTTTTTAAAGTCATGGAGTTGAAATTGTAAGACCTGTTCCACTAAGTTCAACTATTAAGTTCAACCAGTTGAACTAATTGGACGAAAAATTCCAGTTATTTTAACTTTGAAAGGTGTTGTTTTATCATATTTGTTTTCTGACTATCTGACATATGTGATCTTACTCTACAAATACCTATAGTTTTTGTATTTTTACACATTATGGCTAATGTGCTTATAATGTGTAAAAAATAATTAAATGTTAAAAAAAAAACACCAAAATTGAGAGTTTTTATTGATTTCTATCTTCCTTTATACTAAAAACCAACATTAAAACATTTATCTTTTTATTTAGGAAACTAAGAAGTAACGTTAAAAAAAATATTATTATAAAAAAAATATATAACTACCTACTAACTATCAAAACATATATAAGCACAATATATAACATATCAAAGCATAATTTCGGTTTTCCCTAAAAAGAGTGCTTAATCCTAAACCAACTGCATAAAATACCAAAGTTATTCATAATGACATTGTTTAAAAGCCCGGGCAAAAAAAAAGAAACACGTCTCGGTGATACGCGCAGTATGCACGTCGTAATCTAAACTCGAAATTCAAGGACAAAGTTAAAAACTGCCGAAAAGAGTCAGTGCATCCATACTTGTACGTATTGCAAGTGCAGCGAACATTTGAAAAAATATACCGCGGCCGCGACGTCTAGAACTTTGATCAAACTGACGTCATCATAATAATATTTGGAGCTTCAATATTACATTGTAACAAGGATCATACAAAAGAACCAAGCCGTAAGTTTGTTGCCTGTTCTTCTAGGCTTTGGTCACGTGTAACTGGCACCTAGCTTTAAGACGTTTCAAAGCGATCCTTGTGATTTTATTGAATAAATACCCTTTGTCTTTGACTTTGAATAAACTTTGTTTCAGACAAGATGAAAATAACATTTCTGGTCTATATTATATTGATACCTTAAAGACAAGTGATTAAAAAAAATTGGTTATGACGAGTGTGTGTGTGTTACACGACACATTCCGGTCAGAAAGTTTAGATTTGATAATGAACTAGTCTATCTCAACAACGCACGATTTTGTGCGAGTTAAGTGAAAGGTCTACGTAGCTACGAAGCCTACGAACCTCTACGAATGTCACCAACCAGTTTTCGTACTTCTGCAAACTTTTTAGTGGGAAAACTAGTTTGTACCAAAATTATGTTTTTGCTGATAAAATAATTGCCATTTTTCATAAATAAGTTCAGGTTATATCTTTCAAAATATTGAAATATGCGAGCGAGCGAGGAGCTCCTTAAGTCAGCTCCTTAATAGTGACTAACTTACCTAATGCTACTTATGTATACTATAATTAGGTAGGTACGTAGACTAAGCACCTACGTAACATATAAAAAAACAAAAGCACGAGATGTGATCATTGTGCAAGCCTAAGAGTATTATAATTTTTAGGGTTCCGTACCCAAACGGTAAAACGGGACCCTATTACTAAGACTCCGGTGTCCGTCCGTCTGTCTGTCTGTCTGTCCGTCTGTCACCAGGCTGTATCTCATGAACCGTGATAATTAAACAGTTGAAATTTTCACGGATAATGTTGCCGCTATAACAACAAATACTAAAAAACAGAATATTTAAGGGGGCTTCCATACAACAAACGTGATTTTTTTGCCGTTTTTATAGATAAGGTACGGAATCTTTCGAGCACGAGTCCGACTCGCACTTGGCCGGTTTTTTATATTCCTTAGCCTATTTCGTCTTGCTGGGGAAAGGCCTTGCCCAAGGATTTCATTATTATCATTATTGAAATAAATACGTATACGCAAGTATCAAGAGTATAGATCCGAGTGCAATGTAGCCGCAATGTCACCCCGTGCGGGTTCAAGCGCCGAAAATGCAGTGCGGGTGCCGCCGCGCGCCGGCCGCAGCCAGAGAAAGGACTCGCGGCGGAACTTATCTTACGTACGTACTTTATATTGAGGTAGGTATCATGAATACGTTTTGTTACTTTTATTATCACCGACCGCGGCTTCGTTCGCGTTTAAGTAGTCCTAACCAATATTGTATAGCAATAAGACTGCCCATTGTAGGTACATATATATATATGTTATTATTTGTTTCCTATTTAATTCGTTTGTAAGGTGTACAATAAAAAAAATCATTCATTCATTCATTCATTGTTCTTTGTAATTCGCCTACGTTTTTGTGACACAAAATAAACGTTTTAATTTGATTTGATAGCTACGAGTAAGTATATTTAAGGCAGGTTTTGGTTAGCTAGTAGATGACTTCTGGGGACTAAAAAGCTATATATCAAACTAGCGACCTGTCCCAGCTTCGCATGGGTTGACATAATTTTTTTCAATGTCTTAGGATAAACTTAGACCGTGGTGGGTTCGAGTAATTTGCACGCCCTTCTACCTCGCGCCTTGCTCGGGCCCGCGCTGGGTAACTTATATTTTTAAAATCTTTTGAATGGAATGTACGATTTGAAAAATTCAAGAAGTAATGTATAGGTATTGAACCAGTCTTGAATATGAAAAGATTTATTTGGAAAAGGATTAATACCAAGTTACAAATAAAGAGCCTTTTCTAGCGGCGGCATTTCAATTAAATTTTTATAATAAAAGAACACTTATTGTGACAAACTATAATAGCTAGACATATGCTGTTGCGACATTTTTTATAGAAAATGACGTGTTCTGCAAAATCGTAGTACATTATTTTGTTCTATCATCAATATTTTTCGCAGCGCACGCGATTTAAGGTTTTTGTTTTCCACCTTGGGTTACATTATTGGAGTTTTAATAAGGATCCCTGTTTGTTTTTTTAATTTAATATAACCTTTGTTACTCAGGGATAATATAGCATTCTAATGGTGAAAGAATTTTTGAAATCGGATCAGTAGTTTTTGAGCCTATTCGTTACATACAAAAATTCAAATCTTTCCTCTTTATAATATTAGTGCAGATATATTGGTTTTCAAGTTTATTTTATTTTCATAGGTAAATCTGCATATTCCTCCCCTATCGAGAAGCGCGAAAAATAGGTGCAATTACTTTATAAAATGTTTTTTAAAAGGCCCTTATTATATTGTTCAACAAAAACATTTAGAATTTTGATTCGAAGGATTCTCTTTATAATATACAAATGACTGTAAAATGTGGGTAGGTATGTGCTTAATATAATATTTGGATATACCTCTGACTACCCCCTGAGACATCCTCAAATAATCTTGAATCGATACTTGTTACTTAATGGAATATCTACCGTGCGTAGGGATCAAAGTAGTGAAGCTGCTTTTTTAAGGTTTTTTGGTTCTTATACCCTAGACCGAACAGAGCAATGTGAATTAAAAAGAAAAAACCTCTCTTCTATCATTCGTTTACTATTTAAATTGACTTCTATCATCTATCAACGCGTTTAGAAATTATCTTTTGAATTGGGTATTGGATCTTCGCTTTAGGGCTTTTGTCCAATAAAGCGCTACACTGACATATTTTTTTATACAACTCGCTGATGGAACAAGCGGATGGCCCACCTGATGTCAAGTGGCAACCATCAACTATAACAAAGCATTGCATATCAAGTCACGCTTGATAGGAAAGTGCCCTACGACACACTGTCCCGCGTCCATCAACCTGTGGCATACAGATGTCAAGTCTCATGTGCCTGTAATTTTACCGGCAACCACACTCTTCGAACCGAAACATAGCAACGCTACTTGGCGGAATAATATATACCATCATTTTTTTAAATAATCATTTGATTAATGATACTCCTTACGCTAATAATTCCTGACTGTTATACTGCTAAGATAAGATACTGTCGTATCAATTTAGATTACATATTTTTAAATAAATAAAAACTAATTATGGCAAAAGAATTCTTCGAATTTGTAGTCTAAGAAAGAAGTCTTGGTGAATTACTTAGAATACTAACACAGTGCAAGCTTTGCTTAGTTTGAGGCTAGATAGTGCTGTGTGGAGTGTCCGGCGTCACAGAAAACCGTCTTTATAGTATAGTGAATCAAACACTATTAAGTATAACACAAAGCTGAGCGACGACCGATTTTGTTGTCCTAACTAATATTATTCATTATATTTCGCCTATGTTTTTTTTTTTTTTATACAACCAGCTGATGGAACAAGCAGATGGCCCACCTGATGTTAAGTGGTAACCATCACCTATAACAAAGCATTGCCTCGTAAGTCACGCACGATAGGAACGTGCCCTACGATGCACTGCCCTGCGTCCATCAACTTGAGGCATACAGATGTTAAGCCTCATGTGCCTGTAATTACACCGGCAACCACACTCTTCAAACCGAAACACAGCAACACTGCTTGGCGGCAGAAAAAGGCGTGGTGGTAGAACTTCCCCAGACGAGCCCTTCACAAAGAGCTCTACTACTCTTGAATACAAAATAAACGATTTTAAGGTTCCGCACCCAAAGGGTAAAACGGGACCCTATTATTAAGACTCCGCTGCCCGTCTGTCACCAGGCTGTATCTCATGAAGCGTCAGTTGAAATTTTTAAAGATTATGTATTTCTGCTGTCGCTATAATGTTGTTTTTACAAATAAACAACTAAAAAAACAGAATAAAATAAATATTTAAGGGGGCTCCCATACAACAAACGTGATTTTTTGACGTTATTATAGATAATGGTACGGAACCCTTCGTGCGCGAGTCGGACTCGCACTTGGCCGGTTTTTTTATTTGATTTTGATTTGATTTGTCTATAAATAAATATTTATTATTATTTCTGGCAGGGAAGTAAGGACCCTGTCTACACTTTAGTGGATAGAGGTCCTTAGGGATTCGATGATGCAACGAATAGTGAAAGTTAGAAAAAAAGTTGAAAACCTGTTACATTGACGTGCTAAGAATTATCTACAACCTTCACTCCATACTCTGGAAAGTGGATTTCGTCACTGGAGGTTGCTGACCGAAGCAGTTGTGGCAATACGATAGGACAGATGTAAAATAAAATAGGCAAGTCCGAGCGAGACTTCTTTGAGGCTTTCGTACGTATAAGTATTTGATAGTGAAAATAAAATTTAGATTTTAAACCACTTTTCCTACAAACTTCTTTCCTTTCCTTTAGGATTTAAAAGTAGACTTTTTGTTAGGTTTTTTTTACTTAATTTTTATTGACGACGCAAATTTTAGAATTATGAAGTTATTATGTCGCATAAATATATTTGTTTAATTTTATTTTTTTATCGTATATTTTTTATAAGTTCATAAATCCTATACAAGGTGTTCCATAAGTTGTGTATATAAACTTCAGGGGGCTAAAGTACCCATCAATATGAACAACTTTTTCTAAGGAACCAAAACTGTGAACGCGAAAAAAAAAACAGCTGTTTCATACAAAGTTCAATACCTACCAGGCTAAAATGTATGAAACAGCTGTTTTTTTTTCGCGTTCACAGTGTTGGTTCCTTAGAAAAAGTTGTTCATATTGATGGGTACTTTAGCCCCCTGAAGTTTATATGCACAATTAATAGCTTAAGAACCTGCGTCCTTAAATTAGGTGAAGCTACTCCATATGGGTGTGGTTGCCGGTGAAATTACAGGCACATGAGGCTTAATATCTGTATGCCTCAAGTTGATAGACGCTGAGCAGTGCATCGTAGGCCGCGTTCCTATCGTGCGTGACTTAGAGGTATAAGGCAATGCTTTGTTATAGGTGATGGTGACCACATAACATCAAGTGGGCCTTCTGCTTGTTCCATTAGCAAGTAAATATGGCCACAGTACATAATATAAAAACAGCTTCACGACTTTAATCCCCAGGCACGGTACATATCCCCTCAGATCTTAGTACCAAGTACTAACTCCAGATTTTTTTGAGGATGTCTAAGGGGGGTAGTCAGAGGTACGTCCAAACATTAAATTTGGCACATACCCACATTTTGCAGTAGTTGGTATTCCATACGTGACAGGTTGCAAGCCCATCGCCGCTGTTAGAGTACTAACTGGTTTCCTCACGATGTTTTCCTTCACCTTTTAAGAGCACTGGCATTGCGCACATAAATTTTTCGATAGGAAAAATCCATTGGTGCACGACCGGATTCGATCCTGCGACCTTACGATCGGAAGGCGGGGTCACTCCCACTAGACCACCGGTGCTCTACATCTACTTATTATATTTGGTCCTTATTACCTACCTAACATTATAAAAATTGATGACCCTGAAAAGCATGCACATTGCACATCGCAATCTTTCACTTATTCGCAAAAAATTCGTACTTTCGTCCTCTCCCAACCAGTTACCGAGTACATTGCCCCAAGAACATTGCAGCCGAAATTTAAAATTGTTCCGCTTTCTCCCTCTTTTCTCCGGCATTTGTACAGGAGTGAAAGAGTCAGGGATGGGTGTTTAGTCATCGTTCAAATTAGTCTTATTGAAGACCAATGAGCCAGGCATTAAGGCAGGTTAGGTAGGTAGCCACTGTGGAGTTGTCGTAGGCTTAGAAATGATGTGGTGAATATAAATTGGTATATTGTCAGTGGATTTGGTGCGAACTGTGATTTTTTCGTGGAAGCGGTCATTGCTTGCCCGATTGCCGAATTGTTTGAATTCCTTGCATTATAAGTTTGGGGTTTCTAGAACTAAACGGCGCCGGCATTTTGTTAATGTTCCACACGTACACGAGAATAGAATTCATGAACGCAAACAATCAAAAAATCTATAAGAAATCTTTGTTACGCTAGGTCATATTAACAACTGTAGATTAGTTTTAATTTTAGCCGATTTTCAAAATAAGAGGAAGTTCTCACCTACATGGCAAATACTTTTGAAAATGAAGTGAACTTATCAATTAATTTTAAAAAGTATAAATTCAATTGAATCACAAGGATCACTTTGAAACGCCTTAGAGTTAGGTAAACCTACACGAACAAGCCTTAGATTAGAAGAACAGGCAAATGAAATCATAACATAATCCTTTTAATGTATAAATGCGAAAGAAACTATATTTTGATTTTTGGGTGTTTATTCAATCACATCCTTACCACTGAACCAATCAGGGCGAAACTTAGAACAAATACAGTTCATAGCCTGGTAGGTATACAGTGTGTAAAAAGACCTCTCCCGAAAACTTCAGGGGGTTAACGTACCCATCAATATAAATAACTTTTTCTACTTTTACCAACACTGTGAACAAGAAAAAAATAGCAACAGCTGTTCTTTTTTCGCGTTAAAAGTGTTGGTTCCTACTAAAACGCAAAGCCGCGGGCGGCAGCTAGTAAGAATTAAAACAAAGCGCCATCTGGTCTCATTTTGATGTATTAAATCTCTAGAAGGTTTTACAAAAGCAGGTTCGGATTGTATGTAAGGCGCATGACGTAGCTTAGTGAAGCTAGTTACATTATATTTGAAAAGATGGCGCTTTCACAATATAAACTCAACTTTGGTGGAAGGTGGCATGTAAAGGTTTATTCTGTCTATCAATTTCATTTAAGTATGGTATGGTACTTATAATATGTTCACTGCTACTTCGTAATTTAATTGCGGAATCTTTGTTGTTTTTTTGTGATTATATTATATTTTAGCTATAATTATATTTTACTGGTCTACTGTAGGTAATGATTAGAAAAAAGCTAATTAGTACCTAAGGTGTCTTTTGACGAGCTATTTGGCGAGGAGAATTGAATAGGAATTCTCGTGGGAATTAGATACTATGTACAATTGTACAATACTGTTAATGTACGTCAAATACGTTTCAGAGTGATTCTTGTGACAAATTGATTAGGTAAATACCTTTTATATATTTGACTGTGACTCATTCAATAACTTTATAACAGTACCCCAAGTATGAGTTGTGTTTACCATATTTGGTTTTTAGCTTTTCGTTTATGTTCCGTGTTCATTGCGGGTTTTGTAACTTTATGTTGCAAGTATGATGAAAATTAGTAGTAGAACATAAAGTTCCGTATCGGTATCTCTATCGCGTCTTCATTCTCTGTAAGATCTATTTACACAGTTTTACAATAAATTATTCTTATTCTTATTCTTATACAAAACCCGCAATAAACACGGAACAAAAACGAAAAACCAAATGTGGTAAACACAACTCATTCTTGGGGTACAGTTCATAATAACAGCTCAATGGATTTAGAACAAGGGAATAGATAAAGTGCATAATTCAATAGCGTATTAGGTTTCTGTTAATCTAAGTAACACATGAGCGAAGTCACTGTTGATACTTTAGTATTACGGTATTACTAAAAAGTAAAATGTATTACTTATAATAAACTCTTCTCTTTAGTAGAGACATTAATTTTAATTTTCACTCATAAATTGTATGCCTTTGCATTGTTACAAAACTACAAATTAAACATTTAAGGACAGCGGACGTGATACTAAAAACCACACAAAAAACGCTTGGAAGTGTTTCTGACAAGGAGTTTATTTAGGAGTTCTTAAAATAATTATACACTAAAAAATCTGAAATGGTTGAAAGTAATCCATTTTATTCTACTAAATAAAACCTATATTTTTGAATGAGAACTAAAATCGCGATCTGTGTTTGTTTTTATTCCGATTGCCGTTTTTTTTTCATTTATCTATTTTTCATATCGGTGAACATTTAATGCAGTGCCATCCTGCCCCTAGCAAGCTCAGCTAGTGAGAGACAATGAGAAAAATATTGATTAAATACTTATTTATTGGTCAAAACCTTATTCAATGACAAAAATTCTGTACCTAGAGGTATAGCTTATTCATATAACAGTATCAGCTTTCCGACAGCGAAGGCCATTAACAAAATAAGAAGAAACGATCAGGGGCCTTATGCTCACTTCGAGCGAGATTATCTCACGGTAGAGATGACGTCATATCTCGTTCGATAACTATTTATCCCCATTCTCACCATCTAACTCCCCAATTTTCTCATACAAAGTTCATGCGAGACGCAAGGTCAACGAATTATTGAACGAGATATGACGTCATCTCTACCGTGAGATAATCTCGGTCGAAGTGAGCATAAGGCCCCTGAACTCGACATCAATTTACAAAAACTCGTCTACCCGCACACAGAAATCGTCAAGTTATACACAGTATTTACCCACACAGACTCACAATACTCGAACATCAAAAAAATATACAAAAAGCTTTTCCTAAGAATAAGCGGGACGGAGTACGGATCTTATTTTTCTCGCGAACGTTTCAGTCTCTCTCGGGGTGGGGGGAGGAAGGCTGGAGTATGGGACCTCCTCCCCCCCCTGCAATAATACTGCGTCACTATTTTGCGCCATTACCTACACTCGCTTCCTATTCTATAAGTAGCGGAGCCCGTAGAACGTGGTGGGAACGTTTGGACTTTTTATTTTTAAAAGGGACTTTTCTCAATAAAGCACATGATCCTTCTTATGATCTCCTTAAAATAATGTTAAGTTGGTGCCTACTAAGATATCTAAGGGGATATGTTTCGTATCTGGGGATCAAAGTCTGTTTTAAAGCTAGGCTTAGTAGCGGCGATGGGCTTGCAACCTGTCACGTATGGAATACCAACTACAGCAAATTGTGAGTATGTGCCACTTTATACTTAGACGTATCTCGGACTACCCTCGTAACTTAGTACGTACTAGAAGATATTTTTACAATGTGTAAAATACCACTCCTGAAAACTTCAGGGGGCTTAAGTACCCATCAATATGAATAACTTTTTCTAAGGAACCAACATACCGATGGGTACTTTAGCCCCCTGAAATTTTCGGGAGTGGTATTTTAACACCCTGTATATCTACCGTAGGATATCTACCGTGCCTGGGGATCCAAATCATGAGGCTGTTTCTGTTACGTTCTACGCCTGGAGTATTTCGAGTAGCGCTGTAGAGCTCGGTAGCGCTTTATATGTGTTGAACTGTTTCTCACTAGTAGGTGGTTCTGCTAATACATATACCATCTCTGTTCTCATGCAGCTTAATAGGGGGTGCATACATTTTATTGATACGAGCTTAGTTATGCATACAATGAGTAGGTATGATATATTTTAAATCAAAATCAATACGGTCTTATCAGACTGTTTCTTTGAAAAGTTTTAATGTTGTTTATGTTAGATTTAAATTGTTTGATTATATTAATAATTATATAGGTAGCAATTATTACTACCTATGTTATGTGTTATTTTTAAGTTTATATGGATCTATGACATCTGAAATAACTAAATTTTAGTTGAAATTTTTTAATCGTTGTTGGTTTTGTGTATGTTATGTGTTTTTTTTTTTAGTATAAAAAAAAAAACAAAATATTTTATTGCGCAACTTTAAACAAATGGGGTAGGTTTAGATTTAGATTATTATTATTAGATTAATGAACTCTAAAGTGATGATATAATTCTATACCTACACTTTTTTGATGCTCACCATTTTTTTATAACAAATGAAAAAGCCTACTTTTCTTCTTTTCTTCGTTTATGGCTCCTGTCCTTGGAAGAAATAATATATCCTCCTGTCCGGCATTCGACAGACAATCTTGCCAGTGTCAAGTGAATTGTATTAAATACTTTATAGTCAAGTCAGTCCATAGTCAAGTCGGCCATCATTTATTTTGAAGAAAATGGTGGCGGTTTGCTTCAAAACATTCGAAACATTTTCGGTCAAATAAGGATATCACAAATACACTTTCATTCCAAATGCTTACACTTTGTGCTAAGACCTCAAGTAATGTTGGTTAAAATGCCATCGAAATTGCAAAACTCAAAATAACACTAGAACAACAATAAAAATGAAAAATCTATGTAGCTTCCCAAAATGTCAGAAAACGAATCCAGCCTTCTTTTCTAGAAACTGATTTGATTAAAAAGTTTGTATTGATATCAATTGACACTGGCAAGAAATAGATTGTTATACATGGAGCGAAGAATGAATATCAGATTCTACCTTTTTAGGAACAATACCGCAGTACCTACATATTTAGCTAAACAATACCTCTAGTACTAGCTTGTACTATTCCCAAAAGTATTTTTTATTTCTGGTAATTCCACACAATACTATCTAGCCCCAAACTAAGCTTGTAAAATGGGAACCAGATAGCTGATATAAAACTTACCAACTTTTTTATAAATACATACTTTTATTATATAATAACAAACATCAATGTTCATCATACAAATGTTTGTTCTCCGTGGGGATCGAACCCACGGTCTACAGCACAAGGCAGAGCTACTACCAACTGAGCTGAGCAGTCTAAAATATTATATTTTCACTTCTACGTAAGGTAAAAATGGCAATACCTAGAGCCTCGATCCGGTACTTAATACCGACTGATATATGTTTAGAGTACATTAACTATACAAAAGGCAAGTCCTGTTATCGTTTAATACAAATTGGAAACCACAAACTGATTAAGATAAACTACGACAGCCATCGCGTGGGCTAATTTCCTATATAGTTAGTACTCAGTTTACTAATATTTGAACCGGTCGTTTAACGACGGTTAGAGACTTATCACAACTCTCTAAATGTAAAGGCAAGCAGACAGGTATGGCGGCCTGAAAACTCCGTCCCCAATGTTGGCCACAGCTCAGTTATCATTTTAAGTAACTTGTCTCGCCGCGGGAATGAACCTACGCTTTTCGTGTCTCAAATGGTTTATGTGTATCCTACTTCCTATATTCTCAATATATAAATGCGAAAGTTAAAACGTATGGATGTTTGTGACTCAAATGAAACCTAGAAATATATGCTTTTAATCGCGAAAAAAACCCGGAAATGGGGTAGAAAATACGAACAAACCATTTTCCCTATAATATTATAGGGAAAATGTCTTGAATATTAAAGTCTGCAATCCTACTATACAAGGTGTTCCAATACTTGTGTTTAAAAACTTCAGGGGGTTAAAGTACCCATCGTACCCCTGTACCCCAAGTATGAGTTTTGCTTACCATATTTGGTTTTTGTTTTACGTTTTGTTCCGTGTTTATTGCGGGTTTTGTACAAAACCCGCAATAAACAGAAGTTTTTAAACACAAGTATTGGAACACCTTGTATAATTGTTACAGTTACCATTGGTTAGTGTTTTGGTGCACAAAAACCTTACTGAAGCGATATTCGTCCGTTCAGAACTGGCTCACGTTTCAGTATCGGGTTAAATTAAACCATGGGGCTTAAATTATCTACCGTGTATGACCAACACATACACTATACAGTCAATATAAGGGCCAATTTTAACGACAAATACAAAATGTTTTATAATTGTATCATTTGTAATGTTCTTTTTAAAATTTGTGAACAGTATACCAATTATTACTTCTGTCGATTCTATTCAGGCATTTCGACGTAGTACCTAAATAAATAAAACCTATTTATATAGTGACCTACGTTACCATCAGTCATTTAAGTACCTATAGAGTACTGTAGTATTTGTATATTCTACATACCCCACCAACTCACAACAAACAGCGTTAAACTTTAATAAAACTCAGGAAATAGTTACGTACAACAGACTGGAAATGCAGCTATCTGGTCGGGGACATCTAAACCTAGACATAGCCTTGCAGATACAGGCTTGGAGACAAAGTTGCTACTATTGTATTGCTCTACAACAATTTATACAAAGACCTCGCTTTACACTGCTGGTTTGTTTAACAAAAAGCTCCGTTGATGTTGGCAGAACGGTAATGGATAGCGTGTAAGATGGAAGGTTCTAAGTTTGAAATTCAGGAGTGTGCTGGGGGTAGGGGGTCGGGTGTGAGGCGACGGTCCTTTGATTTTGGCGAGATTAAACGTGCGGCAGACGGTGGCGCCTCTATCGATTGTTGTTGTAATTACAACGCTATCCTCGCCCAGTCGCAAATGAAATTGTTCCGGACAGAGCTAGGTTGGCATCCCAACGTGTCGTTACAGTGCAACATGAAATTCAGCGTCAATTTGAGCTTTATTACAAACGGTATAGTGGTGGAGCTTTCAGCTGGGACCGTTCGTTAGTTGTCACCGCATTATTGTTATCCAGTGGTTTTGATGAAATTCTGATGAAATGCAGTGAAGGCGTTTGTAGTAATTTTTCAATATTTGCTTGGGATTCGTTATTATAATCGAATGTAGAATGCAGCTATTTTACTGAAAAGTGACAATCTTAGAAAAGTTATATTGAGAATCTCACTACGATCTGTTTCATTGCTTTACCAGTCAGCTTTTATAAAATACAATGTTTATTGCAATACTAACAATTTAAAATGTGTTACAATCAAATCAAAGGTAAGCTTTTGATATCAAGAGCCTTAAATTATTTTTATCACGCCGTTTACTAAATCCTTGAGTAGGTACAACTTATAAATGTATTCAGATGGCCTGAAATACCCAACTGAAGAAAATAGATAAGGGCTATGTACCACGTCTGCGCAGTAAAACCTGAGCAGCCTCAAATCCACAATCGGCATCCAAATACGAATGGGAACCGAGAAAGCAATCCAATAAAACATTCGGAGCCTCCACAAACGTACCTACGTTTACGTGACGTAGGCGTCTCCACAACGCATGCGTATTACAGTCCTACAGAACAAACGGACAGTTCCAATTTCAATTGTAGAAAAAAAAATAACCAATTCGAAATGGAGAAGGCTTCGCGGCGACCAATGGGAGCGCGCACTCGTGATGCCGACTGTGGGGGCGGGGCGAGTGATATCTAGCATTGGAATGTTCGTTGTATTTGTTTTGCCAGATGCGAAGGCTCTAGTGCTCGGCGTTTGGGCCGCTTTCCCCTTGAGGGTGGCGCCGGCGGAAACCTCGCTACGGCATTGGGATGAGGCTTTGCACATTATGTGCCATAGAATTCAGCCTTCGAATCGTTCGTATACAATTGTACGTTTCCCCCTACTGAAAGACTTACAGGAACTTTGTTACTTCAGGAAACTCCTGATATTATTACGCATGTCTTGTTTACCAAAACTGAGACCAAAACGTAGTCAAACTTCTTAAAAGTTACCCGTGGTAATTTATGGCTGAAAACAGAAGCTCTCACGTGCTTAAGTATGAACTCGTAATAAAATTACCAAGTGTCCCTGGCGATTTTATGAAACCGTATTGATTTTTCGATAGGGAAAAAAGGAAGGCAGCGATCTATGCAGATCTGGAGAGCTCTCGGCACATCAGATGGCACCGGCGGGCAGACAATCGAACGGGGGGGCTCCCCCCCACAGAGGTCGGAGAACTGCCGTAGATTATGTACGCTATCTGCTCAAGAAGGCGACCGCGCTCAAGAACTCGTTGACGGTTGCTATGGTTGCTAGTATGGTGTGTCACTGACTTTTGTAAAGATTTTTGTTATTGATGGTAAAGGTAAAAAACAAGAAAGCTCGCGATCGAAACCCCAAACTCGTGATTTAATTGATAAACAGGTACCTAATAACTAATTTTTTATTTAGCCTTTTTTGTCTCACTATGGGAAAGGTACATAAAAAATTTAAAATGATTGTGAAAAATATCAGCTTAATAAAATTTTCTCCGAAAGTTAAACAGACCTTTAAGTTTTCTAATAATTACCAATGACCTTCGCTCAACCTCGCAGACCACGAGAAAAGCTTCAAAAAACTCTACATAAAACATTTTATCAATCCAATAACAATTCCACAACAAAATAGCATTTCCATTAAACATTATCTTTGGTGATATCGACCCGTCGGTCGGCGACTTCCCATTCTCGAAGTAAAACACGGCGGGAAGGAAACCGCGGGATAAACCACCCCCATTCCCCCACAGCCTCCATTCTCCCACCCGATCTTTACGTTTCAGGAATAAATATTTCAGAGCGTGTGCTTCGGAAGTTAAAGTTATGTATCGCCCACGCCGGTAACAATCTGAGAATGAGAAAACCGTACTTTTATGTAAAATTTTCGGTATAGAATTTGGGTGTGTGGATGTGGCTTTACATTACGCTCTTTCTATACATGGCTGGGTTGAGATACGATTTTGTGTCGGTGAAAAGGGATTGTTATTATTGCCGTATCTTTAGAGCTCTTTGCTGAGAAAATAAGTCTTATGAGGAGAAACACGCCAGTGTGATAAAACCGAGTAACGTGAACTCACTTAACGGCTATTTTAGTAAATATACAATTTTATATTAAAAGAGGAAGGCCAATAATAAGTTACGTGAGCCAGATTAAAGGGAAGATCGCTGTTCAGGTTATACAAGGAAGTCAAGGAGGCTGCATTGGACTCAATTGGCTAAATTTAAGAAGATATTTCAAGGTGTTGAATGAAAAAATAAACTTTACAATTGGCGGTCTTATAGCTGAAAACAATCTCTTCCAGGCAACCGTGTTGAATAATGCTCATGAAACTCTCCATCTTGGTAAAAGGAGAATCGATTTTAGAGAAAGTTTGTCGCGATCTGAAGCTGAACAAGGTGTTCTTCAATACGTAGGATATATAATTTAAGTCAGTATTAACTTTTTTGTTCTATTAAGTTTATTCTATGAAAGATTTCGAAACGAAACTTGGTTTAGCCCAAAACCAGATGGACCGACGATCTTGTACCTACCTATTAATATAGAGCTTAATTTTCTAACTATAGGTCAACAATCGTAAAATATAATAAGGAGGTTGTTCAAATATAGAAAAATACTGATACAACTTCACGACTTTGATTCCCAGGCACGGTATACTATATCTCTTAGTACAAAGTACGAAATCTAGATTCTTTGAGTACGTCAAACGGAGTCGGAGGTACGTCCAAACATTACATTTGGCTCATACCCACATTTTGCAGTAGTTGGTATTCCATACGTGACAGGCCCATCGCCTAACTGGTTTCCTCACGATGTTTCCTTCACCGCAATGGCAATGGCATAGTGCGAAGAAAATTTTCGATAAGAAAAATCCAGTGGTGCACGACCGGATTCAGGCCTACGACCTGACGATCGGAAGGATGTAACAGTGTTGATCTAACAAAATACCTGTCATGAAAAAAAGAGTCGGAAACTTTAAGCCCTAGTTTTCGCCTGGCCTATAAAAAGTAAGCTAATAGTAATATCTTTTTACCTTACAAAAATGCAGATTTTTTTAACAAACAACGTTGCACAACAAGGAACTGGTAGACTAACTGATTACGATGTATAAAGCATGTATTTATACGGCAAAACCAACGCAATAGCTATGTATTATTTCGTATGCTGACAAACTACGCACCAGCAATTTGCAACGTCTACGTCAACTGAGCCTTTTCATACGACTTTTAGATATAGCTACATATTTGTACTGATGCAGCAGCCAGGGGCCAATATCGAAGGTTCTGGAAATCAGATAGATTTCTGACTGATTCACTTTGATGCGTCGTAGAGACTTTGTGTGCAAGAATTTGTTACAATGTTGTCGGAAATTGAGGAAAATTATTGAGCTGTTGGGGTTTTCCCGGATCTTATTAAATGTTGATATAATTATTTAATAATAAAGTAGAGTATTTTTATGCGAAATCACGTGTTAGTCAATAAGAAACGAGATAATCAATTCTAGGAAAGTTTACTGCAATGCAGCCAGTCAGAATTCTGCCGATTGGCTCTTATTTGGATCGGTTGAGCTATCTATAGATCGATTGCAACGGGCTGCGAGCATATAGCTCAACTGTTCTAAGTGAATTTACCAAAGTGCCGTATATGTGGACATTTATTGATCTACCTCTCTGAGACTCTGAGACCTCTTTAAGTCTGGTACCTAATTAGTAGCTATAGTTAAACATCGACTCGAAATAAGAACTGTGAATTTCATAAAAGTTTTGCAAGAAAGTAAGTGTCATTTTGTCAGCTGTCAAAGACTTTTCCTATGGTGAAGAAGTCGTTATTTGTGAACAGAACTACTGGGTATTCATTTTTTACTTGTTCTGTGAACAGATCTAATGGATAAAAAAACCCAGTAGTTCTGCCGACAGAACTACTCAACAAAACGGAATTTACACTATTATGTTTTGTGAGAGCTTTAAAAGAGATTGACAGGTTTAAAAATAAATATATTATGTCAAAATTGTCTTCTACTATCACTGTTACTATATTGATTTTTCATCGTACTCTCTCGAGAGCGATTTAAGATCTCTCTACCAACCAAAAACAAAACATCCCTAAGCCGTTACTTGTCAATGCTCTTTAAAAATTCAAATTTCGAAAAGATTGTGATTGGCCGGTTCGCGATGACACTATCGCTTTAGCCATTCACTAAATAATAAGTAAACATGGTACAAAATAATTGTTGTAAATCACCTACCTAATCTTTTTTTATATTTTTTATTTTAGTTTAAGTTCCTTTATTGTTGTAATACAAATTATTATATTTTTTATCATTTTGGCGAATCAACTTTTAAAGTCTCCCTTGGTAAACTCAGATCTCCGCCTTTTTGTTTTAAGTCTATAACAACTTGACATTGGCAATTTCGTGGCAAACCCTATCGGTCACTGAACAGCCACAAATAAAAGAAGAAGAAGAACCTTACACCAATCTCACAGCTTAATGGCTGAAGCCATAAGATAGCATTTTGCTAGCTGATTCCGAATCTGTAGCTAAATATTTTTTGACAAAATTGTAAGTTACGGCCTTCTTTCTTATGACGGCAGAATGTATTACACATTAAAGTTAATTGAATTTCAAACGTAACCTACGTAGGTGAGTATTGCATTCTACGTACGATTATCTACATAAGTAAAATAATATACCTACTACACCTACTATCAAGTTGTAGGCGATATGTACTCTCTTTTATGCGATGTTATGGTAAGTATTAAGTAAACAATCGTTGTGTAATCTAGGCACAGTGTATAACCTTACATTATTATAGAAAAAGTAAGTAAACGGGCATT
Organism: Chloroclysta siterata; assembly: GCA_932294275.1. NCBI lineage: Eukaryota > Metazoa > Arthropoda > Insecta > Lepidoptera > Geometridae > Chloroclysta > Chloroclysta siterata. The sequence goes on along the minus strand of OW028604.1, from coordinate 14,792,941 downwards.
TGCATTTATTGCAGGTTTTTTATACAACGCAAGAAGAAAATGGCACACCTGTTAAACTACCGTCATCCATAACATAGCATTGCATCGCAAGTCACGCCCGATATTTACGTGCCCTACTATGCACTGCCTTGTGCTGCAAAAAAGGGTGTCTTAGTGACAGTGGAACTCAATTAAGATGTTTACATCTTCTGAAGCACCCTGTATACTTGCCTTACAAATTGAATACCTTACAATGTTTTACGACTTTATTGAATAAACTCGTAAAACATTGTAATTATTCAATTAAAGATGCTAATAAGCTAATTAAAGATCAAAGTGCAGAAACATGGTCCCTGCCTTATCAAGTAATGATCAATTTGTGCATGATGTTTGTATTTGAATCACGTACTCGGATTATCATTACTGTTCACATTGTGCCTTGGCGATCTGACAACTGGCAAGTACATACATAAGTTATTGCACAATAGTCCTATAGATAGGACTATTGTGCAATAGCTACTAAGTATTTATTCAGTTGAATCACAAAGATCACTTTGAAACGTCTTAAAGCTAGGTGAATCTAGATGCCAGTTTCACGCAGCCATGCCTAGAAGAACAGGCAACTTTACGCCTTGGCTTGGTTCCTACCGTTCTTTTGTATGATCCTTCTTACAATCACTACATAGTATAAAACAAAGTCACTTTCTCTGTCTCTATATCCCTATGTATGCTTAAATCTTTAAAACTTCGCAACGGATTTTGATGCGGTTTTTTTTATAGAAAGAGTGATTCAAGAGGAAGGAGGTTTATATGCATAATACAAGCATAATATCTTAGGGATAACCCACAATAACCGTGCGAAGCCGGGGCGGGTCGCTAGTATGATAATAATATAATAATGAAGCTACAGTGAGGTGTCAATCGAATTTAGTGAGGCGTAGGCACTCGCGTGGTAACAATACTACTCGAGAATTTAGTACATACAATGAAAATGTACTAAGATAATTGTGTGTTACGAATACATAATAAGTCGTAAAACTATATAAAATTATATAGTATTTATATAATACTAATACGTCGTTTTCTATACAATTATTATACTGCATTTAATGATGCCATGAATATGCTTATACTTATATTTTACTTATTATACTTTATACTATGGTGTACAGACCATAGTATAGTCACATACTATGGCACCTAGAGTCACCAAGCTTTAAGATGTTTCAAAGTGATCCTTGTGATTTTATTGATTTATTGAATAATCTTTTAACTTTGACTTTACTTTGTTTAGAAATAAATAAAAATACTAAATCAAACATTATCTACATGTATATTGTACACTTGGAGGAGGCTTTACCTCATCATCATACGCCAATGATGTCTAAAAAATGATGTATAGATAGATATAAGTTATACTTTAGATTTTAATAAAAAAAAAGTGAGATCACATGGACCCTGCATATTATTATTAGGGTATAGCAACATGGCCTTTACTCGGATCCTTGAATTAATAAATAATCAATCTACATCTACACTAATATTATAAATCTACACTAATATTATAAAGAGGAAAGATTTGTATTTTGTTTGTTTTGTTGTTTTGTATGTAACGAATAGGCTCAAAAACTACTGGTCCGATTTCAAAAATTAACATTTTTAATTTCGTCATATCTTTTGAATGGAATGTCCGATTTGAAAAATTTAAGAAGTAATCGATAGGTATTGAAACCGTCTTAATTATGAAATAGATAATATAGTCCTTCCTTATCCTTAATTTTAATCCTTATCCAAATAAATAGATTTATTTGGATAAGGATTAATACCAAGGTACAAATAAAGACCCTTTTCTAGCGGAGGCATATCAATTATTTTTTTATAATAAAAGAACACTTATTGTGACATAACTATAATAGTTAGACATATACTATTGCGTCATTTTTTGTAGATGATGACGTGTTCTACAAAATCGTAGTACATTATTTTGTTCTATCTTCAATAGTTTTCGCAGCGCACGCGATGTAAGGTTTTTGTTTTCCACCTTGGGTTACATTATTGAAGTTTTAGTAAGGATCCCTGATTTTTTTGAAAATATAATATAGCCTATGTTACTCAGGGATAATGTAGCATTCTAATGGTGAAAGAATTTTTGAAATCGGACCAGTAGTTTTTGAGCCTATTCGTTACATACAAAAATACAAAAATACAAATGTTACCTCTTTATAATATTACTAGCGGCCTGTCCCAGCTTCGCATGGGTGGTCATAAATTTTTTGAACATTTTAGGATAAACTTAGACCGTGGGTTCGAGCCTCGCGTCTACTTCTACACTAATATTATAAAGAGGTAAACTTTGTATTTTTGTATTTTTGTATTTTTGTATTTTTGTATTTTTGTCCTAAAATGTTCAAAAAATTTATGACCACCCATGCGAAGCTGGGACAGGCCGCTAGTAATTAAATAAAATTAAAACAAAATATTTAAAAAAAGCATGCTTATGAATAAAAATAATAATAATTATTATTATATGATAGTTTTAATAAACTTATTAATTTTATAAATATGAAATGAAATTGTAACATAAAAACTAACTGAAATCGTATTTCCGATATGTTATTCAACGGATTAATAAAGGCTATAATAATAATAGCAACATGGAAGCAGGCCAGGGTTTAAAATTTAATAGTTGGTAGGCAGGTATAGTCTTGCTTAAGGCGCTGACAACTATCAAACAACTTCTCGCTCGCACGTTTCGACATGTTGTGCATTATGTACGAAAACTAGTAAAGCAAACTTTTGAGTAGGAAAACATGTATCGATCAAAATGAAATTTTTACTAAACTGTGTGCAATGTGATTGCACACAAAATGGTTGATTGCGATTTTTCGAAAATGAGTTTAGTGATTTTATATCTTTTAAGATGTCGAAACGTGCGAGCGAGAGTCACATTTGTCTTCGCCTTAATACCGTTGAAATATTTATGTTCGTAAAAGTAGGCACGAATGTTTTATAGTTTTTTTAGAGTAAGGTCTTACGTACTACCTATGTAATGTTGATTCAATAAGTAGGGTGATAATGTAGTTATGTTATCGGTTACATACCATTGTTTCATTGATTGAGCTTTGTCGTCAAGGGACATGGCTGTTATACCCGTTGATATAGTGCGTCATTTTGAGCAGCTATGCTTGGTTATACGTGATTTATTTAACCGTATGATATCGTGAGGATCGCGGGATGTCGGTGAAAGGAGAGGGCTCAGAATTATTCTTCCTGGAAATGTCCTGGGGAGGCTTATGTCCAGCAGTGGACTTCTAAGGCTGATGATGATGATGGTACACACGGATACAGATCAAGCTATACAAAGTTAAGAAAATTGACGCCTATTACAAGGACATTAGAGCGAGCAGTGTGTAGTCTAATGCGTATCCATGAGTATACAGGTGTTATAAATACTATAAAATTCTTAAGGCTGATGATGATTATGGTAGTGGTACACACGGATAAAGGTCAAGCTACACAGTTAAGAAAAATTACGCTTCCTAAAAGGACATAAAAGCGAGCAGTGTATAGTCCAATGCGTAACCGTGTGTACACAGGCTACACAAATACTATAATCTATAGAATCGTATGTAACTAAAACAATAATAAAATAAGCTTGTACAATTAAGTTAAACTAATAAACGACTAATAAAACTTAAAAATAAAACTAAAACTTATTATACAACGTGTAACATAATACCCCTGTAAGGCCAAAGACCAAGTGGTCAGACCAAGCACTGGAATATTTTGACGTGTACAAAAGTTGAATATATTGATTTCCAAATTCTCATACAGAAGTAAAATTAATATTGTCTCAGAAATTCGCGACACCCCTGATACTGTTTACGCAAGTACCAAGGTCACGAACACACGAAATGAACAAACCGCTGTGAATAGGGCTGCCTCATGGTGTGTTTAGTTTTTTTTTAGATGGTGAATGCAAACGCGACCCCATCTCGCTACACCTTTGCGTAGGATGTCTCACAGGGGGGTTTTTAGTGGGTTCGAGCCCCACATACCCCCTTCCGTCACCCCCATGGCGGAAGGGAAAAGCGATGGTGAAAAATGGTGTGTTTAGTTTCATATTGAAGGAACGTTTAAATGCATTTCATGAATGAAAAACTACGAAATATCAAAAGTCGTAAAACAAAAGATGTTCGCTTTGACGTGTAGAATACCCTTCTTCCGGGATTATAGGGGTACTAGTGGCTTCCGGCGGCTTCGCACGCGTTGAAGTGGAGAGATGTGATTGAGCCACAAATATCCAAACATCGTAACTTTCGCATTGGTTTGTATATTATTAGGGTAGGATTTTAAATACCTACGTAGGTATAAGATATACCTATAGTCGTAGATTACCTATATTAGATAGGTAGGTATAGGTACTGAGCTTAGCACAAACATGACAAATACAACAAAGACAACCTCACACGGTAAATATGTACTTATTTGTTCCTAGTTTCTACCCCAAAAACAAACGAAACGAAACAGCTTCACAACTTTGATCTCCAGGCACGGTAGATACCCTCAGATCTCTTCGTACCAACTCAAGATTCCCGTTTTTAGAATGTCCCTTACAAACATTGACGCCTCGTTGTATCCTTTTTACTCGAGCGCAACGAAGGAGGGTAACGTTTTAGGCGTTGTTTTCGAAAATCGAACTGTCTTTTTGTTATTTATCCACAGAACACATTTTCTTTTAGTTTAAAGTTAATTACACTACGCGTTAAAAATCTTTCATACAAAACTTGAAACTTTAGCAGTCTTTTGCACCCTTTGCACCCTAGTTTAAAAATATTGAATACGTGATTTTAAATTATTTATTGTGAAGTATATTTACTTCAAGTTTGAAATCGCACTATGCGTTAAAAATCTCCCATACTAACTTTTACAGTAATTTTCACCCTTTCCAGGGGCAATTATCAAAAGTTAAAAGCGTCATTATTAATTATTTATTTATTAGCATATTTACCTCAAGTTTTAAGTCAATCGCACCACGCGTTAAAAAACTCCCATACAAACTTTGAAATCCCATACAAATTGAAAAATTCATTTCCTATTTCTTTGCATTGAAGTATATGTACTCCAAGTTTCAAGTTTGTAGGTTCAAGGAATACCATTTTTCATACAAACGTTTTCATCCCTTTTTACACCCTTAGGGGTTGAATTTCCAAAAATCCCTTCTTAGTACACCTCTACGCCATAAGACCTATGTACTCTTCAAATTTCAAGTCTCTAGGACCAGCGGTCAGAAAACTCCCATGCAAACTTTTACATCCCTTTGCACACTTATTAAGGGTAGTTTAAAAAAACTAAAAATGTATTTCCTATTTTTTTGCCATGAAGTATATGAACTCCAAGTTTCATGTTTGTAGGTTCAAGGAATACTATTTTTCATACAAATGTTTTCATCCCTTTTGACACCCTTAGGGGTTGAATTTCCAAAAATCCCTTCTTAGTACACCTCTACGCCATAAGACCTATGTACTCTTCAAATTTCAAGTCTCTAGGACCAGCGGTTTAGGCTGTACGTTGTCTATATGTCAGTCAGTGAGTCAGTCAGTCAGTCAGTCAGTCAGTCAGGACTTTGATTCTTATAGTATTAGAGATTTCCTATTTTTTTGCCTTGAAATATATGTACTCCAAGATTCAAGTTTGTAGGTTCAAAGAATACAATTTTTCATACAAACGTTTTCATCCCTTTTAATACCCTTAGGGGTTGAATTTCCAAAAATCCCTTCTTAGTACACCTCTACGCCATTAGACCTATGTACTCTTCAAATTTCAAGTCTCTAGGACCAGCGGTCAAAAAACTTCCATACGAACTTTTACATCCCTTTGCACACTTATTAAGGGTAGTTTTAAATAACTAAAAATTCATTTCCTATTTTTTTGCATTGAAGTATATGTACTCCAAGTTTCAAGTTTGTAGGTTCAAGGAATACCATTTTTCATACAAACGTTTTCATCCCTTTTTACACCCTTAGAGGTTGAATTTCCAAAAATCCCTTCTTAGTACACCTCTACGCCATAAGACCTATGTACTCTTCAAATTTCAAGTCTCTAGGACCAGCGGTCAAAAAACTCCCATACAAACTTTTACATCCCTTTGCACACTTCTTAAGGGTAGTTTTAAAAAACTAAAAATGCATTTCCTATTTTATTGCCTTAAAGTATATGTACTCCAAGTTTCAAGTTTGTAGGTTCAAAGAATACAATTTTTCATACAAACGTTTTCATCCCCTTTTTCACCCTTAGGGGTTGAATTTCCAAAAATCCCTTCTTAGTACACCTCTACGCTATAAGACCTATGTACTCTTCAAATTTCAAGTCTCTAGGACCAGCGGTTTAGGCTGTACGTTGTCTATATGTCAGTCAGTCAGTCAGTCAGTCAGTCAGTCAGTCAGTCAGTCAGTCAGTCAGGACTTTGATTCTTATAGTATTAGAGATTATGTTACACGTTGTATAAAGATCAATATTTAGGTCTCTATGCCAGGTTATCGCTTCTGAAGGAAGGTGAACAAGGTCGCGGCCAGGTCCTTGATACGAGTGGTCATGGTTACCACTAAACATCAGGTGGGACACGTGCTTGTTCTATCAGCAAGTATAAAAAACTACAGTATCAACACTTTACAGTTAACTTATTAAGAGGTTGACAACCGTCAAACAACATCTAGCTCGCATATAAATCACTGAATGTAAATTAATTTATCCTATATTTAATGTGATGTAAATTTATGTATGATCTGTTATTGTTTCGATTTATTTGAGAAAATAATGGTGCTGTGCATCGCAGTTGCTGGCCTTGAAGACCAGCGTTGTAGTAGTGCATCAAACACTATTATAGCACAAAGCTGAGAGACGACCGATTTTGTTATACCAATATTGTTATTTATATTTCGCCTATATTTTTGAGACTCAAACTAAACGTTTTTTTAATGTAGTGAAAAATCGTCAACAAAGTTTGAGAGCATAAAATTAATCTTAGTAGGTTCAGTTAAAACATCATTTTGATCAAAACAAGTTGTCCCACCAAAAGTTATGATGGACAAAGTCTAGTAAAAATGTAGTAAAGACAAAGTCAAAGTCAAAATGCATCTCAAAATTCAGTTGAATCAAAAGTTTCACTATTCTTCTTAGTTCCACGCTGATATGTCTAGAAGAACAGGCAAAAAAGGGCTTGGTTCCTACTGTTTTTTTATATGATCCTTTTTACAAATCAATAAAATTAGAAATGTTTGAGAACGTGGGTTCAACTCCCACTCGTGTAATAACTTTTGGAACATTATAAAAATCAGGCTTGACAGGCTTCACAGCTCAGTTGGTAGTAGCTCTGCCTTCTGCGCCGTAGGCCGTGGGTTCGATTCCCACCGAGAACAAATATTTGTGTGATGAACATAGATGTTTGTTCTCTGTCTGGGTGTTATTATATATTATAAGTATGTATTTACAATAAAAAAAGTATATATGTATTATATCAGCTATCTGGTTCCCATATTACAAGCTTTGGCTTAGTTTGGGGCTAGTTAGTGCTGTGTGGAAAGTCTTTCAATATTTTATTATTATTATTTTATTATCTTTGATTATTAGAAATCTCCAATAAGCACTGGTGGCCTAGTGGTAGCAGCCCCGCCTTCCGATCCTAAGGTCGTGGGTTCGAAACCGGTCGTGCACGAGTTTTTCTGTTCAAAAATGTATGTGCACAATGCCAGTACTCTAAAACGGCGAAGGAAAACATCGTGAGGAAACCGGCATTTCGTAGAACCTAAAAAGTTCTATAACATGTGTCAAGTGCTCGAAAGGAGTCTCTTGAGGTGCACTTAAAATCCTTTCACCACACTGTTTCGAAAGAAACTAGTGATACGATACGAGAGAGAGGTTAGAAATCTCCAGTGTTGAACCTGGTTGAACCAATCGAACTTAGTGAGACATAGGCAAACCATTAATACCTCCTTGCGAACGAATAAGGCAATAATACCAAGAAGCATGTTTAAAACAGAAAATCGCTTTGCAAATTAAGATAAAAATGGAAAATTTACTCACCAGTATTTTTCCATGTATTTATTTGTATGTTTTAGCAGTTATTAAATACCGGCCATTCAGACGTTAGTTATCAAAGAAACATCGCGATAAATGCGAACTTCCGTGTGAGTGCCGTAGGTCAGTTCTATGTAGCTACTGTTTATGTATTTATTGTATGTATCAAATACACTTACTACGTATATGATTGCAAGCCACAGCGCATATTGAGTTGCGAAGAGATGATGGACATTTCATACAGCGCCATCTAGTTCTAAACTAAGTAAACCTTGTACTATGGGAAATAAATGACTGATGGAATACCTACATAGATACTACATAGTATAAAACAATAACGCTTTCTCTGTCCATATATCCCTATGTATGCTTAAATCTTTAAAACTACGCAACGGATTTTGATGCGTTATTTTCTTGTGGTGTACACTAAAGAGTTTTCTATCTATCTATGTTCCCAAAGTTTGTCCTCGGTGGGGATCGAACCCACAACCTACAGCGCAAAAGGCAGAGCAAGAACAAACTGAGCGGTGATTCTGTCAATCCTATCTTTCCAATAGTAGTTACTATCCAATAGTAGTTACTAGATGTTTGAATGTTTGCATATTTGGATGTTCGGATGTATGGATGTTTGTGGCTCAATCCCTCCCTAACCTGTAATTTGGAGTAAACTATTTTTTATCCTGAAAAGTTACCAGAATCTGCTGACAGAACAACTAATACTTCCTGAATGTTAAGTGCCTTAAACGTTAAACTTAGCAATCACATACAATCGCGTAGCAGCGAGCGATGCCGTAGGCGGCAGCCAATAGTTTTTTTATACAATTTGCTGATGGAACAAGCAGACGACCCAGCTAATTAGTAACCATCACCATCACAAAGCATTGCCTCTCAAGGCACTCATGATAAGAAGGTGCCCTCCGATACACTGCCTTGCGTGCCTCCTAAGCCTGGTAATTTTACCAGCAACACAGCAACGCTGCTTGGCGGCAGATGTAGGTTACGGACTCTATTTGTGCAAAGTTTCATCTCAATCGGTTCAGTGGGCGTGATTGAGCCACAAACATCAAGAAATCGTCACTTTCGCATTTATAATTAGTAGGAAGTAAGATAGGAACTAAGATTAGTCAATTTTGGTTTCACTTTCGAAATCAGTGTACCAATAAATGTTGTGTACAATATTACATTCTTATCGTCTAGAAGACTCTACTTTGTCAGTGGTATGTACTTCGGCCTTGTAAGTCAAGGCTAGAGCGATTTAGACGGATTATAGGGTCATTATGTCATTACAGTCATAATTCCAACATTGTGTGGACTTGTCATTGTGACTGTCGTAATGTAGACTAGTGGTTCGCCCCGAACTGAGATCTCGTGATGTCCGTTCCAGTCTTACATTGATACCAAACACGATATTTGGCCTCTATTAACAGATTGTTATTGTAATGTTTTGTTGGAAACAGTGAAATAGTAAAAAAACTTTAGACAGAAAACAAAAAGAGCCTTACTACTATTATTCCAAGGCATGGTTGCATCCCCTCACAACTCTTAGTACCAACAGCAACTCAACATTCTCTATTATCAATTGATTTACAGAGTCATCATAAAAGACAGACGCGAATACCTACTTTACTATATGAATACATTTTCCAACAAAATGTATTAAAAGAAACCGTTTTCTCTCCACACAGCGCGTGAGATAAATGTGTGAAACGTAAAGAATGATCACGACATGACACAGCAGCGGTGGCAGAGCAATGTTTTCCTTCGCGTGTTGGGGATTTCGGACTTTGTATTTATTTATTTATTTATTAATTGGGAACTAACAACACAACTAGCTGATGGAACAAGCAGATGTCTTACCTGATGTTAAGTGGTTACCATCATCTATAACAAAGCATTGCCTCGCAAGTCACGCACAATAGGAACGTGCCCTACGATGCACTGGCCTGCGTCCATCAACTTGAGGCATACCGATGTTAAGCCTTATGTGCCTGTAATTACACCGGCAACCAACCGAACCGAAACACAGCGACGCTGCTTGGCGGCAGAAAAAGGTATGGTAGTACTGTGTATGGTATCGTGCGTGACTTGCGAAGCAATGTTTTGTTATACGTGATAGTTACCACTTAATATCGTGTGGGCCATCTGCTTGATTCATCAGATAGTTTTTTTCGCATTTTGCACTACACGAGCACAGTTACTGTAATACTATAAATGTTCTAAGTATTACCATTTGAAATTGCAGTCGTTTTTGTATCGCGGGGTAATCTACCCTTCTTTAACGCGAATGAAATGCGCAATCTGAAAACACAGTCATGACATTGCCAAATAAAATTACATTCAAGGGGTCCAGCACAAAAATCAGGCGCGATGACTGGACGTTTCTGTCGGGCACAGAATATTTAGCTCTTTACAAACAGTAGAGAAACTCGGGTGCAACACGATATAAGCATACTACATCTGCACTTCGACGTGCATCGATGTTATCTTGGCGTCTGGGTGTTTTATAGTATTTTGAGCAGGTATGCATTTTTTTAAATATGGTTGCTTTGCCCGAGGTGACAGTGGGTGAAATGTTTGTCAATATTTATTTATATCTGTGTCAAATATAAAAAAGATACATTATGCAGTTCCCGTGAAAGCAACAATCGTTTGCACTTTTGTGGAATTTGTATAGAATATAGAATAAACATAGAATTTGACGAAATTAACACTTGGTAAAAGAACTTTAAACCAAGTGTCATTACAAAAATACTTACACTAAATATATGTAATTTTTGACTCGTATAAGTCTCAGGCTGCAGTTTACATTGCCGGCTATAAAATTATTTTGCCTTGACCAATAAAAATGAGAATGTCGCACTTTTATCATCAATGCCTGTGTGTGTTCGTAAGCTACATTACTGCGTTTTTCTATTTCTATACCGTGTCTGGGCGTTCTTAATCCGAACCCTTCCTCGCAATATGATTTGCGTCAGTGGAGATGCGTTCCGAACAGATCACCGGCCGGTAACCGAGTGGAAAAAGCACTTCTCATGGACCGCTCCTATTCGAGTGGCTTCGGGTGAACTTCGCAACAAAAACAACGGAAAGTTGCGGAAAATGTATTCTGTAGTTTTCTTCGGAGTTTTGTGTGGGAGGGCGAATGTGGACAGGCGAATTAAATGGGAACATCAACTAATTTTGGTTAATTAATTAGCGCTATAAAGTATGGAAGAATTAGATTATTCTATTTTTATTCAGTACTAGCTGTTGCGTATTAATTATTGGGTATAAAAAGTGGCGTATGTTAATTCAGGCTGTGAATTATTTTCGTTAGAAGTTTTATCCCGATTGGTTTAGAGGTTATTTTATTTATTTATTTTTATTTCTTAGAAAAACAAACAGTACTTAATATATGTAGTAATTAACTTAAAAAGCTATTGCCCATTAAAACTTTTTCGCATAGTGAGACTAAAAAAAGCCTACATGTTAAATAAAAAATACTAAACAATGAAGTTAAAGAAAAACAATTATAATGATATTATAAACATTAATAAAAGTTGCTTTTAGAAGAAACAGGGAGCCTAGGGAGACTCATCAAACCAGCGCTTCGTTAGGATATCCTTAATTTTCAGCGCTTTAGAAGCAAAAAGATCTAGTTCGGGGATGTCAACCAAGTTGTTACACGTAATTACTGCTCGACTAAAGAAAGTATTTTGCCTATAATTTGTTGAACTAAACGGAACCTCAAGATGAGTTGGATGTCTAACTGCTTGGAATTTTCAATTTAATATTTTCTAAGCTACTTTCTTAGGGGGTGATTGAGTCATAAACATCCAAACATCAAAATTTTCACATTTATGTATTAGTAGAAGAAGTTGGAATTATGAGAGAAACTTTGACTTTACTTTTGCTTACTATGAGTAAAGTGATTAGCAGAGTGGAAAAGTGTTATCAGTAATTATGTCATCATCTATACATATATATGAGTATGCAAAATCCAATGTTTACTCATTTATATTTATTTATTTACTTATATATTAGAACGGTATTACAAATTACAGAAATTAAAAACTAAAGTAGGTACGACTACCTTAAGCATCTTCAAGAATCTTGATTTTGATCGCTGTGTGCTGACCGTGCCTGGAGGAGACAGTAGGTCCATATTAATACAATAATTAGTTACAGCTCTCGAAAACTTTTTTATAGGTACTGCGTTTACATTTATACATTCGCGCTGCCATTCGCGTGGACGGAAATGTTGCCGTCCATATGTCTGCGGCAGCGTCGCTGGCAATGTGTGTTCGAGCGGCAACGCGAGTGGACAGGGAAGTGGCCTGTTTATATTCTCGCATTGCCCAAGTACCTTCCCATGTCTCTGCACATTTCCACGGACATGAGCTGAGTGTAAACGGGGTATTATCTTTTTTTTATCAGACAAATATCTAATGAGTTTATTCTCATACGGCTACTTGGTCTCAGTTTCTTGTGTCCATGTTTGTCTCAACTTTAAAATCTCTGTCACCTTTTCATAGGCTTGTTCTAGTTGCCTGTATATATTTGTATGGGTATATCTTAATTGCTGAATACCTTTGTTTACAGCTTTTGGCAGTTCCAAGGCGTCCGACCGCGAGGTGGGTAATGTTATCATTCCATTAATTACAACAGCCACCCCCCTCTTTTTAAAAGTAAATTAATCCGATTAAGGGGGGAATCGAAGAACCCGCTCTGCCGAGTTTATTCAGCCAAGTTTCTTTGGAATAATTATTTTTTGTAATTAAATCCATCAACACGATTTTTTCCTAATGATTCTCCCCCGGGAGTCGGGGAGGGAGGCGTCTTATTTTTTCTTTAATTATCGTGTTTCGCTTTATAGGTGCGGCCGAGGACAGCTTTGTATGGACGGGCCTTTATATTTCTTAATTGCCTGGAGAAACTTGAATATAATTGACACTGTATCATATTATGGAAGGAATAGGTCAAATTTAGAATTTCTAGGAAATGATTGGTATAGTCAGTGAAAAAGTTTGATAAACCATTTCAGATGTTTTACGATATTGAATATCAGCATTCCCATTCGGCATGGCCATCCAGTCAGCCAGTCTGGGAGCGTTTCTGACTGCCACAGTATCAGTGGAGCTATCTGTAGATTGTTTCGAACTACTGCATATAGCCTGGATAGACTTACAAAACACAGACCGAACGGCTACTGAAAAAACAGAATAAGTAGGTGCCTCATAAAAGAAAACAAACAAACAAACAAAAAATTAAAATAAGGTAGGTGTTTCGGATCGGTATTCAACCAACCTATTCCGTAAATTATAAGTATTAAAAAATACTATACAAGAATTATATCACCTAATGCTTATTTTGTAAGAATTATGTCTCGATCTAGATAGTGCTGTGTAGAAAGTCCACTAAAATATTCTTCATTATTTTTAATATATTATTCTTCATTATTATTCTCTACTTGAATTTCAGGAAGATTTGGATATAAACATTGACATTTTACTTGTCATTTGCATTGACATTTCAAGGATACTTTTATATTATTTAATATTAATCCAACAAGCGAGTGTACCGCCTCCCCACACCCCCGCCCCCGCCCCGCCTCGGTGTTAATGATATCTTCGTTTAAAAGGGCACATCATTTACTTACTTTTACCGAAATTAATTGAAATGAGTTTTGACGATGAAAAGATGGCAAACACAAAAGATGGTGGCCGCTAGGTGTCGCTCGGAGATAACTTGTTCATACTTTAATTACTTAATGTTATTTTGTGGCAAGCAATTTATTTGCTTTGATATTTTAGCTTATTTTGTGTTTCAAAGAGGCATTTGGAAGGCTTCAGAATTTGTAATTTACGTCTTATTCATAAGTAATTAAAATTGAGACTAACTAGTGCGCTTTTTGTTTTATTTTAAGTCCTTATAAATCAAACTGCTTTCAATTATTTCGTAGTCTCGAGTTAAGAGAAGGAGTATTTTAAGTAATTTTATTTCTAAAAACAAAAAAGTTATTTCGTGAATTTTCACAAATACCAGAATACATTTTTTACATAATGCAGACATTTTTGTTTTTAGACACAACAAGCTGGTGGAGATCAAATCAAATATTTTATTTTGTCAGAATTTTAGGTACAAACATAAAGGCCTTCTTAAAGTCAAAGTCAAAGTCAATAGGTATTTATTCAATAAAATCACAAGGATCACTTTGAAACGTCTTAAAGCTAGGTGACTCTAGGTGCCAGTTCCACGCGACCAAATATAAAAATAATAGTATCACTAAAATCCTACCAATACAGGCGTACAAAATTATTTAGATACCTAATTATCGTCCTAGGCAGGTAGGACGCAGATATTAGATGAGCAGAGTGGTCTTGCTGCGGGAATCAAACCAGCACCTTAATCTTAAAGTGCTGGTTTCCTCAGTACTACAGCATTCCACTCATTCAGCAGCAGCACAGCAGCATTCCTCAGTTGTGCTTTTATCCGTGCACAGAGAACGTCGACTATTTCATGAAGTAAAAACACAAGGGTGTCTATTTTTATGACGCGTACAAAAATAAACTATCGATTATACGTTTCTGAACTATTCGTTGCTATTTTCTTCAGTAGGTATATTTCAGTATCTATACAACGTGTTGATGAAGTTATGTAGGAAAACAAAGAGCGTGTATTTAGACCAAGCACTGGAATACTTTGACGTGTGCAACGGTTGGATACATCGTTTTCGAAATTCCCATAGAAAAGTAAAATTAATATTTTCTCAGAAATTTGCAACAGCCCTTTCTGTGTACGTGTCAAGGTCACACGCACGCGCGCTTCTATCTAGGAAAGAAAAAAACAACGATAACCTACGAGATAATTTGAAATACTTACCTTTCGGTAGGTAGGTAGGTACGCCGCCAATCCCCTGACACGATATTTTTACTGGTTCCTATGGATTTTGTCATTATTTACTGGCTATAATAACACTGGATAAAACTGGATTTTGGTAAGTTTGCGAGATTTCGCACGACACAGGCTTCAAACTTCACACTAAACCATTACCTCGTAGGCACTGCTCATACACACACTGACTGACGACGGCTTTTTACATAACAATCACCATTTTATCACGTTTGATGACATTTTCTCAACAAAACAATGTACAACAACGCATGTAAACACAAACAGGGTGACCATCTCAAAAGTAGCGGTTCTACCACACACCTGCCAAAAAATCTGTCAAAATCTACCAAGCTTGACGATAAAAATACCAAAAATATGACTTCATACCATCTCCTTCGTGGCTACGGAATAAATTAAATACCTACATTACATTCAGTTACTATCTTTTGATCGTTTGTAACGGTTTGCAGTTATCTAAAACGAGATAGAAGTTGTTTAGAAACCAAATCAATAAAGGTAAAAAAGAATAAGAAGTTTCCAGTTCGGTAAAAAATAAATAAATTATAAATATTATTTCATTAAAAATTCAAACTAATAAGATTTTTCTTGAAATATTTAAAATCTGCCAAATGGCAGAAATCTGCCACAAATGGTAACACTGATCGGCGGCCGTCGGCCGTCCTGATTGGATATGCGTTTTTAAATGAAACCAATGACAGACAGGTATGTCAAAGATTAAATAGGACAGACTAGACACTTCCCAAAATAATTGTAGTTGAATAATTTTGTGGTGTCAATGAACCATGGTGGTAAAGTAACATGTTACAATTTAAAGAACTATGAATATCATAAACATTGTTTTACGACCTCTAGTAATCAAACAAAAATAAATATTCTATTAAATATTGAGTACGTAGCCACGTAGGTACCTAGTTACTGAATAGGTATTAGTACCAAAGATCTCAGAGAATGTTTACCGTGACTAGGGATTACAGTCGCGAAAATATTTCTTTTACATACCAAGATCTTTAAAAACAGCAACATCATTATTAGGTAGGCACATTACTAGGTAATTGGTGGTAGTTCTGTTACCTATTTTATCTAAGTTCACAACTAGAGGTCAAAGAACAGCTGTAAATAGGGCTGCCTCATGATGCGTTTAGATTCATTTTACATAAAAGTTTAAGAGGCATTTCATGAATGAAAAACTTTGAAATTTTAAAAGTCATAGAACAAAAGTTGTTCGTTATGACCGGTAGAATATCCTGCTTTCGGATCCCTACAACTCTTAATAAACACGTTGTATACATGCAACACATTTACATCTAAAACCGAGGGAATAACTCCAGGCTATACCAATGTATTGGACGAGGCGTTTCGTGCGAACAACCCTAGTGGTAAAGATTTATATAGAAGGGCAATTCATATTCATATCTCCAGATCGTTCGCAACGGTCTGCAGATGGCTTGACTGTTTCATGTTTATTTTGTACATTTTGTAAATACTTATATTCATGCTGTGACACCAAATTCTTCATAGTGCTTAGCTTATTTTTACATGATGTTTATCCACCAATAGTTCTCTGAGTCATAAAATTTAATCAGATTTTCTTATAATCTTGCTGATGCAGCAAACATATGGCCGACCTTATGTTAAGTGGTAACCATCACCTATAACAAAGCATTGCCTCGCAAGTCACGGACGATAGGAACGTGCCCGACGAGACTGCCCTGCGTCCATCAACTTGAGGCATACAAATGTTAAGCCTCAAGTGCCTGTAATTTCACTGGCAATCACACCCTTCAACTGAAACACAGCAACGCTGCTTGGCGGCAAGAATAGGTATGGTGGTAGTTCTTCCCCTGACAAGCCCTTCACAAAGAGCACCACAACTCATCACACAACACAAAGCCAAATAAATACTGATTTCCACGTTTTACTTCCATAGTTCACTTAGAAGTAGGTCACATAGTACGAGCCCTTGACAAAGAGCTCTTCTACTCTTAAATTTACTGTAATTTGGGAGTTTCAGTTCTACACACCACAAAGCTTGTTATCGCGTGGCGTTTAGCAGAAACGTATCGGGCCAGCGGTGACCCCCGACCGAGCAACGCTTTCTCAAACGATCCCATCTTTGTAACTCGCGTTTCTTTTGTAAAATGCTCTTTATCCAGTGAAATATTATACTCTTCCGATTGAGATGAATAGTTCTATGAACACGATTATGATGTAATGGCATGGCTATTTACTAGGTATGTTTTTTTATTTAAGAAAAAAAAGGTTATCGGCTTTGCTCTGACTCGGTAGATATCCCGTCATATCTCTCAGCACCAACTTAAGATTCTTTCAGGATGTAGTAGGAGGTAGTCAGAGGTACGTCCAAGGTACATTGTGAACATTCCTTCAAGGGGCTTCCCACGCTATCGTAGGAGGTGTCTACGCCGTAGCGCCGTAGCCTTTGCTACGATATTTGTCGATAATTTTGAAGCAAGCCAATATTTTGCAGATTGAAAAATCTAGGCTAAAATGATCATCATCAGCTAGAAGACGTTACTGATAATATATCTACGTATTATTTCTTTGCAAGCTTGAATAGATAAACGCATGGCAGTACGTTATAGGGCACATTACTAACGCGCGTGTCCTACAAGGCAATACTCTGTTGTAGATGACAGTTACCACTTCATATCACGAGGGTCATCTATGCGGCTTATCGTTGCTTGGCGGTAGAAAAAGGCGTGCTGGTAGTACTTCCCCGGACGAGCCCTTCACAAAGAGCTCTACTACTCTTAAAATTGCCAAAGCTCTATACTCACAAAGCCAAACAAAAATGACGCTTACTACAAGAACATAAAAGTGCATATTCTAATACATAACCGTGTCTACCATAAACTGATGGTATTTTACTCGAAAATGAGTTTTCTAGAAAGAGGAAATAAAAAGCTATATTTTTATTATTATTTCCTGTTTCGCAAGTCCATTTCTGAAATTCTGTGGAACATGGAGCTCGACCAAGATACAGAGCATTTATCGCGAGCAAAATAAATAGATCCCTCGACGATACATATGGATTTTACACTTCCTGCGACGACGCAAGTTAAAACTTTCCTGGAACATATCCCGAGATATGAGCGAAGGCTTTTATTTTTAGTTTATTTTATTCAAGTTATTTGAAAGGTTTTATTTATTACTAGCGGCCTGTCCCAGCTTCGCATGGGTGATCATAAATTTTTTGAACATTTTAGGATAAACTTTGACCGTGGGTTCTAGCCTCGCGTCTACTTATTTCATACATATGCACGCCAGAGTGAGTGAAATCGCACCCCGTGTGTGACCCGTGGACCCGTTAACATTTTTAATTTCGTCATATCTTTTGAATGGAATGACCGATTTGAAAAATTTAAGAAGTAAACTATAGGTATTGAAACCGTCTTAATTATGAAAAGATTTATTTGGATAAGGATTAATACCAAGGTACAAATAAAGACTCTTTTCTAGCGGCAACATTTCAATTATTTTTTTATAATAAAAGAACACTTATTGTGACATAACTATAATAGTTAGACATATGCTGTCGCGACTTTTTTTTGTAGATGATCTGCAAAGTCGTAGTACATTATTTTGTTCTATCATCAATAGTTTTCGCAGCGCACGCGATGTAAGGATTATTCTTTCCACCTTGGGTTACATTATTGAAGTTTTAGTAAGGATCCCAGATTTTTTTGAAAATATAATATAGCCTATGTTACTCACGAATAATGTAGCATTCTAATGGTGAAAGAATTTTTGAAATCGGACCAGTAGGTTTTGAGCCTATTCGTTACATACAAAAATACAAATCTTTCCTCTTTATAATATTAGTGTAGATATAATAACTGTGTATTATTATATCATAAAACTCATATTCGGAACAGTCCAACGGTCATGGAATAAATATTGCTGGAGATTTTACAAAGTGTCATCTGGCCTCAAACTGCTGCTGAGATTAAAACTATGATAAAAATATGTAAATAAGCTTAGCTCATGACTAGATCATATCACAACTGTAGATCTAGATAAAATTAAAAAAATATGATTTGTCGCTGTCTCATTGTGCGTATACAAGGTGTTCCAATACTTGTACTTAAAACTTCAGGGGGCTAAAGTACCCATCAATATGAATAACTTTTACTAAGAAACCAACACTGTGAACGCGAAAAGCTGTTTCATACATTTTAGCCAGGTATTGAACTTTTTCATGAAACAGCTGTTTTTTTTCGCGTTTACAGTGTTGGTTCCTTAGAAAAAGTTATTCATATTGATGGGTACTTTAACCTGAAGTTTTAAGTACAAGTAGAACACCTTGTAGACTTTTCTGATATAAATATTGGTATTCGTTGTATTGCAATCTTTAGATACAAACCCCATGTATACCTCGTGGAGGAAACAAAACTGGCTCAATCTATTGCAATACACCCGGGGCTGGACGGTCAGCGCCATCTCGGGACTGTACCACTTATTTACACTCTTCTTATTCAAAATGAGCTTTAATACAGCGATTTAAGGTACAAACTGACATAATGTGGACAATGGGTCTAACATCTGCCTGGGAAAACTCACCCAGTATACAGGCAAACCACGGTAGTAAACACATGGCACCTGAGGCTTAACATCTGTATGCCTCCAGTTGATGGATGCAGGGCAGTGCATCGTAAGGCACGTTCCAGCGTGCTTGACTTACGAGGCAATGCTTTGTTATAGGTGATGTTACTGGTTCCATTAACTAGTTGTATAAAAAAAAATTATATGAAAATATCAACATTTATCATAATTTTTGACATGATTTTATACGTATTTTTACTGTAGAATGGGAAAAAATATAGTGGATCTTATAGAAGTTTTAATAACGTATGTGTACCACACATACATAGTCGCGTGGAGCTGACTTATATTTACAAAGTTTATAAAACGTTTCGGGATCACAGTAGTGTTGTTTAGAACGACTTGAAATAAAAATTTTATTACCACTTTTCAAGTACAGATTAATATGCTTATTTAATGAACAAATATTTATGTCTTTATTGTGCTCCACGGCTGGTTAAAGTCTTCCACTCTTATTATAGTTTTTTATTAGTTAAACAATAAAATTTATATTTTTTTTCGGCCATATTTCCACCGATTTCTATGCGTACATTTTTTTATATTTAAATAAAATTAAAAATACACTAACTGCTATAGAAGTGAAACTTATTCACGTGAACTATATTTGTGTCTTGCAGCAGGGGACGACGGCCCATCAATCTGCCATCTCCTCGTGTCGATATTAGTGGCCTACATACGGCTCGGGCTCCGTACAGATGTGACCTCAGGAAACCTCATCTGTAATCAGGGCAAATGAAAATAATGGAAGCAATCTATACGAATTACATCTCTATTATACCTACTTTATTACCTAAATGCCTATTTTTGCAAGCGTTTGCTGTGTTTGGATTGGAAGTGTCGGTGAAATTACAGGTATATGAGACCTTACCTAAATGTTTTTTTATGTATGAGAAGCTCACGAACATACAATTCATCATCATGTGAACGTCGAGGCCATTCAGCTCCTCGACAACACGGCCAAAGTGAGAAGACTTAAAAGAACTAAACCTTTTGAACTAGTGTAGTGTAAAGTTATAATTCATGTTGTGAATGTG
The DNA here is from genome assembly GCA_932294275.1 of Chloroclysta siterata. Lineage (NCBI taxonomy): Eukaryota > Metazoa > Arthropoda > Insecta > Lepidoptera > Geometridae > Chloroclysta > Chloroclysta siterata. Next base: position 14,772,338 of record OW028604.1, on the reverse strand, counting down.
AAAAATTCTAATCAAGAACACAAGAACAAAGTGTCTTCGCTTTAAATAGAGACAGTAAGAAAAGTGTTATTGGACACATTCTCAGATGTAGCTTACTTTAAAAAACTAGGTCAGTGTTAAATTACCTATTAGCCGTAATTATGACTAGATTTTAATATTATTAAAGTATGTTATAAAATGATAACGTAAACTATTAAAAAAAATATGTATGAGATAGAAAACGTGCGTGTCCTGCAATCCTGCATCCAAGATGGAGGTTACAAATTAGTATCAAGTGGGCTATCTGATTCAACAATCAAGTCACGGTCGGAAACTAATAAAAAACAAATACACAAAACGTTTGATAAAAAAAAGTCACGAATTTAAATGCGAATTCAATTCTAACTAACTTAGTTGAGTGAGTTAACTAAGTTTTATATATTTATTAAAAAAAAAACCAACGCGGTCACGTCGGTCACTTTGGTCACGTACACTGCAATGTCCCAAATTACCTCTGACTCCTAAATTTGTCTGAGCCTTTGAAATATAATATAAAAATAGTTGTTTGCTCCCTAGGTAAACAATCTACTACTTACTAATTGTTAATGTCTTTTTTGAAAAATTACAATCTCAAATTAAACAAAAAAGCTCTTAATGTCTTATAAATTATAATGCCTTTAGCACAGTATCGTATTCCTTGTAATTATGTCACTCGATCCGAATGGAGGAGCGTTGAAACTTTTCAGTGATGCAATTATTATGCAAAATCATTAACATCTCGGCACCGACATCGATCGATCCGCGCTGTTTTGCAAGTTGAACAATATTGAATCATATTTAGATGAAACTAATTTGTTTGTTTTCTAAAACAACTTGTGCAAGATAACTATAACAGTGGTTCGCTTCGAACTGAGAACTCGTTATTTAGAATTTTGCTTATGTCATAGATAAGAGAATACTAGTACTTATGTCCAAACCTGTGTCCGAATCTGATGAAAAAAAGTTATATAATTGAGAGCACTGGTGGTGTAGTGGTAGCGGCCCCGCCTTCCGATCCTAAGATCATGTGTTTGAAACCGGTTGGGCACCAATGAGTTTTTCTGCTCATACAATTTATGTGCACAAATGCCTCAAATGCCTCAAATGGTCATACATTATCTGAAAATGTCTGATGTCAAACTGTACCCAGTACATTTTTGTTTTCCGTTTTCTTTATTGTTGGGCTATAGTATTCTGGACTAAGTATATCTAGGGATACTAAATAAATAAATAATAAAAACCAGCTAAGTGCGAGTCGGACTCGTGGTTCTGTACCATTACCTAAAAAAACGGGAAATAGTCACGTTTGTTGTATGGAAGCCCCTTTAAATATTCATTTTATTCTATTTTTTAGTATTTGTTGTTATAGCGGCAACAGAAATACATCATCTGTGAAAATTTCAACTGTCTAACTATCACGGTTCATGAGATACAGTCTGGTGACAGACGGATAGACAGACAGACAGACAGACGGACGGACAGCGGAGTCTTAGTAATAGGGTCCCGTTTACCCTTTGGGTAAGGAACCCTAAAAATTAGTGAACATTCCAGGCAGCATTATCTAGCCCCAATCTAAACAAAGCTTGTACTGTTGGAACCAGATAGTTGATATAATACTAAGCATCAATAGAGAACATACATCTGTGCTCATCACACAAACATTTGTCCTCCATGGGAATCGAATCCACGACCTACAGCTTAGAAGGCAGTTCTACAACCAACTATATTAACTGTAGCAAATAAATAAATAAATATTGGTGGACATTCCACACAGCACTATCTCGCCGCAAACTAAGCCAAAGCTTGTGATATGGGAATCGAATAGCTGATATACTACTTATATACTTTTTTTTGTAAATACATACATTTCATATTATAATACCCAGACAGAGAACAAACATCTAATGTTCATCACACACATGTTTGTTCTCGGTGGGGATCGAACCCACGGCCTACGGCCCAGAAGGCAGAGCTACTACCAACTGAGCTGTGAAGGCTGTCAAATGTAGATTTAAAGCTTAAAATAGTCACACTGTTACAAATTATGGGTTCGTATTTAATAAGAAAGTAATATTGATTGGATTGAAGAAGCCTCTTTAATCTACGTTGGTGATCTATTCCATCAAGCGTATGTACAAAGGTCCGTGAACGGGCAGTGTGTGCGTGAGCTCGTTAATCATAATTTCAGCTGTTTGTACGTGTGTGTTCGTATTATTATGTTTTGGGGATAAGAAATTAGTTAGCGGACATTAAAGTTGGGTATGGAAGTACACTCATTCTTGATCCGTTTGCGTGGGCGGTTAAACTTGTTTCGGTTATGCTTCGGGCGTTTGTGTGACACGTGACCCATGAAATATTCCACGCGGCAGCGCAAATATTCGCAAAATCCCGATAGCGTGGCTTCAACATCACTGATAATACCATTTTAACAAAGTGTAGGATAGACAAAATTGTGAAAGAACACAGAAAGTGTATCTTACGTTTTCTTACAAGGTTTTTAAAAGGTGCAGTAAACTCCTTTAGTTTACAGTTAATAAAAAATATCTGAAAGTTTACTGTTTTCTGATAGCAAACAGTCAAACGACACACACACGTCGACTTTGCAAAGAGGTTTTGAGCAACGACGGCCTCACCGTAAATTCTGGCCACAAATTGACTAGCCTAGCAAAAAAAAAGGGTTTTAGTAAGTGCACTTTCCGGTGCATGGTTTTTACTTCTTTTTACTTCAGAAGCCAATAGAAGCAAGCCATAAGAAGAGCTAGTAGAACTTACTCGGTGGATTCGTTTTCTGACATTTTGGGAAGCAACATAGCTTTTTCATTTTAATTGTTTTTCTAGTGTTATTTTAAGTTGTGTTGTGAAATTTTGATGGTATTTCAACCAACATTACTTGAGATCTTAGCACAAAGTGTAAATATTGGGAATAAAAGTGTATGTGTTAACCAACACTACTTGAGGTCTTAGCACAAAGTGTAAACATTTGGAATTAAAGTGTAGGTATTATGTGATATCTTGATTTGACCGAAAATGTTTCGGATGTTTTGAAGAAAACCGCCACCATTTTCTTCAAAACAAATGACGGCCGACTTGACTATAGACTGATATGACAAAAAAGTATTTATTCAATACAAATCACTTGACACTGGCAAGATTGTCTGTCGAATGACAGACAGGAGCCATAAACGGAGAGAAGAAGAAGAAGAAGAACTTACTTGGTGAAATGTCCAAATCAACTTATCAAGTGCCCTTCGTGCGAGAAATAAGTATCAAGTTTTGTTAAGCGTCTTACAGAAACTAAGCAAGAAACATTAAGGGCTCTCACGTCTCCGGGACTGACCCGTTATGAAATTTAAATCTAGATCAATAACCACGCTTATATCATTGTCTTCATTAGGGATAATTGGGTTCGCTCCCTTCGGCCACAACTTTGTTTGCTTGCCTATAACTTGAGACGAATTACTTGGAGGTGCCTTAACCTATCTATTTACTAAGCTAGGTTATAGAAGTGCAACTCTATTTTAGATTATCATCATCAATAACAGCCTAGATAAGTCGCTGGACGAACGGTTTTGAGCCTTCTCAGTCCACAAATATCGCAACTTTTACGACGTCTTTGTCCCACTTCTAGGGTTTTTAGTTTGTACTTTTTTGCGGTCTCCTTGCAGTAACTAAATTCTTTGAAATTTGTACATAGGTAGGTAGGTACTGCAGATAAACCGGAACCGTGCATATCTGTGTACAAAGTTTACAAGCTTACAAAAATGCCAAATTAACTAGCAACTAATATAATACGAAGTGTGTGCGTGTAGGCAAACATTTCGAAATAATCAATAAATTAATATAAATATTGATATTCTGTTTAGTTTAGAACAGTTTATATAAACTGTTACACTATTAATGTTCTTGTATATACAAATAAATATAAAAAAACAGACTGTAAGTGTCTCAATAAAAAAACCGCAATGACCAGACATATTCGAGTTTCGATTCTATACAACTCTTCAGACTCACTACGCACTAACCTTCGTAGGCAAATGTAGGTGGATAATGAAGGTCCGATGTTTGACGCAGATGTGAGTTTCGGCACTTTCTTATTGATGACAGAGGACGTAAGAGCTTCTGGGACAGTAGGTACAACTAGAACTAAGTAATTAAAATGGTTCGAATCTTCTATTTTATTTTATTTTTTGTATTTACAAAATGTACAAAATACCGGCAAACAGTTAGGCGCAGACTGTTGTAAACGAATCCGTTCCGTTTTTCCGAATGCCTATAATTTGGATGTTTTCAAGAGACGAGTGAATATGTATCTTCTAGGTAAGCGTGGCCACACCGTAGACCGCATCGTCACTTAACATCAGGTGAGATTCCGGTCAAACGTTTTACCTACAAAATGTAAAAAAAAAAACGATCTAGAGATAGCTCAATTGATCTAAATAGAAAGAAAGAAAGAAAGAAAAGAAAGAAAACATATTTATTTGTCCCAACACAAAAAAAACACAAAAAATAAAAGTGGGTTGGTACCTAAAATAAAAAATAAAATAAAATAAAAGTGAAAATAAAAGTGAAAATAAAAGTGAAAAATAAAATGAAAGTAAAAGTAGGTACTATACACAAATTAGGTATGTTGTGCGGGGCAAAAAGGTCGTCGTCTCAGCATAATGCTGCACCCAACCTAGGTAGGTGCAGTGCAGCGCTGGTTTTCAGACGAGGCCTGATAACGTGACATGCGACAAAACAGCAGTGCAATTAAAAAAAAAAGGTAAAAACAATAATAACAAGTAAACAAGAACAATGTACGCCATGGAAAACAATATACAATAAAAATAATTATATTAATAATGCTAAAATAAGTATCATATTATAAGTACTTAAAAATGAAATTTTGCTACGACTACATATTTGATTTTATTTTGATTCTCTGGTTTGTCTATGCCCACAAGCAAACGGAAGGCAACAGAACTAAAAAAGATAATGGCGTTGGTCGGCTTACAAAATTAAATTATCAAGGGCTAGGTAGGTTGGTCTATTTTCGTACGTAAATGCTAGATACGACAGCTGAATCCATATAGCGTAGCCATATATCCAAAATAGCGGTTCCGAAAGCCCGATCAAAACTAATCAGCTGTCAAATCCCTCGCCATTTCAGCTTTTACTTCAAATTAGATAGAGATAGCAAGTGACTTGACATCCGATTAGTTTTGATCGGGCTTTCAGAACCGTATATGTTTTAAATGTAATTAACACCATTATTCTCAGGAAGGGAATTTTTGTAATTCTTATAATTCTTATTCCGAGAAATAAAGATTCTAAACCAGATAAAGTATAATTTAAGTGTAATATTACAAATTAGTAGCATTTATTATAGTAGCGTAACCGCCGTCATTTAGCGAGTGTTTGCATTAACAAGCAAACACGATTACCCGGAATTAGGTTGCCGTGTTTTATGTTGTTCTATATGCACGGCCTTATCTACACATGTCATCATCATTATTTTAGCTGTACAATGTCTACTGCATATTTTTTATACATAATCTTATCCTCTCCTAATGCCTATACTCTCCTTCCTCCAGATTAAGAGTAGTAGAGCTCTTTGCGAAGGACGCGTCCGGAGAAGTTCTCCCACGACGCCTTTTTCTGCGCCAAGCAGCGTTGCTGTGTTTCGGTTTGAAAAGTGTGGTTGCCGGTGTAATTACAGGCACATGAGGCTTAACATCTGTATGCCTCAAGCTAATAAACGCAGGGCAGTGCAACGCAGGGCAGTGTATCGTAGGTCACGTTCCTATTGTGCGTGACTTACGAGGCAATGCTTTGTTATAATGCTTTGTGAAACTAACAGAGTATGGTGAAACCGGCCCTTAACTATTAACTATACTTAGTTATGCTCTCTCTCTTGAGTTCATACTCAATGCTCAATACTCTCTCTTGAGTTCATACTCAATGCTCTATACTCTCCCTTGAGTTCATACTCAATAGAGACAGAGAGAGAGTGACTCAGAGTTCGATTGACAGCACAATTTTTAAAACTAAACAAATCTACATTATCGCGACACCCCACAGGGTGCCACCGGCTCATAACTCCAAGCCATCAGCGCCACCTTCCGAAATACAGGGTGTTATGTTTGTTCACGGCATCGATTGCCACTCGATCGGTTTCTAATCCCCATTTTCTGAAAGCTATTACGATTTCTCGAGCGCTCCTCTCCATATTTCCGTGGATATCGCGACGATTCGAAGATCCATTATTTTTTATGACTTGAATACACGGCGGTTACAAGTATCGACCCCTGCCTATTGAAGGTTGAAGGTACCCTGGGGTGACAATGAGAGCTCCTGCAATAACTGGTACTTACTGCTGTAAAATTGTCTTTTTTACGAAACATGTCAGTGTTTTAAGACAATGACAACTCATATTTTGAACTTAAGTAAGATAACTAGAAAAAAAAAGAAGTGTGAAAAAATGGTTGGATCAAAATGTTCAAATTGACAAAATCAACTCGGTTGATGGCGATTTTCATAAACAAGTTTTTCATAAGTATTTAAAACTCTTTATTATTATTTGTATTATTTCGTTTTTATTTTTATTTTATAGTTAATTAAGTGGTTTAACTAAGTCGATTTTAAGTTAGCATATAATTAACTGACTGTATAGCTGTTCTTATTAATTTGAATAAATAAAATATAATATAGCTAACACGTAATCCACGGGGGATTGTCGAGCGTAATAATTTTCAGATAATGATACTTACTTATAGTAGAACATATCATCAAAATCAACGACAAAACACAATTACAAGACTTTCCATTAAAATTACCAAAGGTTTGTATAAAAATATTATAAAATCATAGTTTCTAGCCACCCTACCCAAGACGACTCAGCTTCCACTCAATACATTTTATCGACAACTGTCAGAGCCGCTGCGTGACACTTATGTAAATATTTAAATACGATCCAGTACAAGCTATGAATATTTTAAACTCTAAGTAAACCACTCCGCTTTGTACCGTAGGATATTCGACTCAATGAAAGGAAATAGCTTACGATTCCGTATGCGCTTATTTTAAATGCATACTTAAATAAACATAATTTAAATTGCTAGAATGTCTTCAGTTTTCAGCTGTGATTAGTGACTGATCAAATCGTGATGGTACCCAACTAATATGTTTATTTTATAAAGTCTGGATTGGACACATAACACATTTCTTTAAAATGTTAAACGAACGAAAGCAATTTTAATCAAAACTCAGTACCTACAATATGCAAGACTGCAGAAATAAATTTCATATTTATATGACGTCAATATCTGTACCAAAAGTAGATTTGTGGTTGGATTATATACAAATATATACGCATATTATTTGCTTTCTACTTACAATTTGCATTAAAACGATTTGATAAGTGCTAGAGCATCGGGGTCGATAATTTGATAAGTGAGGAGTTATGCTGATTGGATTTTTTCAAGCGACACAGAGGGTTTGGTGAATAATTGAGTACGACTTAGTTTTGCGACTGGAAAATGGTATTCAAATTGCTGATCAAAACATAATTCGTACGTCATTTGACTTTTGATCAACGTTTTGCTTTTGTTTGGTTATATAACTACTTTTATAATTTTGATTATGTTTTATTCTGATAACTTTATAAGTTGCTTTACTTAATTTATGCAGGGACATTCGTGAGATAGCGGTAATTTTTAAACTTGCTTTTTATGTAGGATGTAATAATTCGAAAAACTCTGCTTTTCTGTTACAATAAGTTGTAAACTTAAATATGCAATCATAAAGAGCAAATCATTAAAGGTGTTGCTGTTAACTTTTCTAAAGGAGCTTGTTATCTCAATTTCGTTTTGAGATAACATAGAAAACCAACGTGATAAAACAATAATTCGCAAAAAATTACGTAAAAAAACCAAAGATTCCTGAAACCGAATATGAGTGAATTAAAATTGAATTCTCACTAACCTCATTCCTTTACACCTCTCAAAATACAGTATCAAAAATCCGTACTTGCTTATCAAAGCGACAGTGTAACAAAGGGACCCTCTAGCGAGTGCTTACAGAGAGCTATAACAAAAGAATGAGAACCGGAAAGCTAGGTGAGAGGTGCTTGGTACAAGACCACTTGTAGATTGTGTGAATGGTCCGAGAGGGAGTGGCGAGGATCTGCGTGATCAATTGATACCCTCAGATAATGCTGGCTGGGAATTTTTCGATTTTGGGCTCTTGGTAGGTTTTCATTCTTCATAGAATATAATGAAAATTTTACGCCTACAGTTTTTTTATATAACATCACTCTAAAATATTACAATCTAGGTAGCTTTAATAATAGATAATAATTAATTTAAAACTGACCGAATTTTTTAAAGTAAGCTACATTATGTCCACATTAAAAATAATTTAATCATACTGACGTTATTTTCATAGCAATTCCTTTGAAACTCAAGTGTTTCACGTGTAGCACCCATTAAAGTATTATATTTACAAGTGAACGAATTATTCAACTTTATTCAATTTTATTGGGTTTGAATGAAATTGGATGTTAGGTTGAATGAAAATAGCAGGTAGGCCGCCATAGTGTCAATTGACAACTAGCTTTGTGTCGCGAAGCTGGATTGAGTATTAAATGTTTCACCCTTTGAGACTTTATTTATAGAAAAGAAACAAACTTATAAAATTTTCTCATTTTATTGGATTAAAAAATCACATTATGTACTGCGGTGATTTGGAAGAGAATGTTGCCACATTGACACACTCAAAATATCCTTATATTTATGTCATAGACAATCCATACATATAAAAATTGAGAGAGAATCGTAATTTTAAAATTATTGTGTTTGACAAGTTTTGCAATCATGTAAGCTTGCGTGGGATAACGAAAAACTACAAAGCCCGGTTTTCCATTGTGCAACGTTGCGCGTCAATTGCTTGTCAGAACCCCAACTTTATAAAATAGCTCACTGCTTACAGTATTTCTCAAACAAACTTCAGCGTCCATGATGAATTTCCAGCACAATTCAGCACCTACGTCACAGGGTGCTCCATTTTCCTTCAGCCGTCATCCGAACCGCACAGTCATTGCATCGCAATAACCAATTGTGAGCGTATTACGTGTCCTATCACAAAGCCCCGAGCTCTTTCGACAGCGCCCTATAGATGCTAGAATAGATAAGATTCTTCATTCGAAATCTTCGATCTTGTTTTGTTTTTGTCGCTTATCTTGGTCATTCTAATTTGGTGTGACCCACTGACATTAGCTGACGAGATAAGACTAACGGATGATGATCCGTGATACCTCCCCCCTACCTGAACGGTACTGGCTAGAAAAGTGGCCTGGGAACTTCCTGGGAATGGTTAAAGAATCACTATAATTATTCTAATCTGGATATTAAGCATCTGCTTGATAGAGTGGTAAGATATAGGTGGACATTCCATATTGTTTAATCCTAAACTAAGCTATGTTTGCACTATGAAAACCGGAGAGCAAAGGCACACAACACAAATGTATGTTCTCGATAGGCATCGAACCCACAGCCTCCAGCGCATAAGGCAGAGTTACCTACTACCAACTAAGCTGTAAAGGTTGTTTGTATGTTCGGTGATGAAAGCTTTTTGTGTTTGAATTCATTTCCAGTAGAACTAGATCCGTGTACAGATTTTTTATTACTTTGACTGTGATGCGACAAAGTCGTTTTTGCGCAAACATATTGGTGACAATGGAAACGGGGCTTTTGTGTTTTTTAGTTTGATTGATGATTTTAATTTCCTATTTGGATCGTCGATTCTGTTTTGATAAAATCGAATGATAAAGGTTCCTAATAGTATCTACGATAGAGATGACATGTTAAGGTTTGTTTGGTATGAATAAAACCAACATTTATGCATATTAATGTATGAATACAGAATTACAGAAAGGTGTTTGTTATGTTTTTACGCCTAAACCGATGCCGGAACTGATCGAAATTAAATTAAGTTAAAATATAACTTTCTTATACCACGCTTACACTCAGCTCATGTCTGTGGAAATATGCAGAGACATGGGCAGGGACTTGGCCAATGCGAGAATGTAAACAGGCCACTTTCACGTCCACTCGCGTTTGCCGCTCGCGTTGCCCACACATTGCCGGCGACGCTGCCGAGGAAATATGGACGGCAATATATCCGTCCACGCGAATGGCAGCGCGAATGTCTAAATGTAATCGCAGTATTATGAATACTACCATAATTTGGAAGGTGGACCATCTGCTTTACTTTTAGCAAGTAGTAAAAAAAACAATAGGTAACTAGTATTTTTCAGTTGGATGGTTTCCCAAAACTGTCCAACTTATTTAAACTACTTACACTTACTACCACTATGCCTATTTCTGCCTCCACGCAGTGTTGCTGTATTTCGATTCGAAGAGTTTCATTGCCGGTGAAATTACAGGCACATGAGGCTTAACATCTGTATGCCTCAAGTTGATGGGGGCAGAGCTGTGGGTCAAGGGTCCCATATCAGCACAAAGCCGAATTATTCCGTAAAATAATGCTTAACATATCCATATTAAAATTCCCTGAAAAAAAACCACTAAACTCTCATACCAAAGGGATACGCGGATGTGACAGAGCCGATTTAAATATGGCGGCGGCGTCATCCCGCCAGTGACGCTGCGGTCGTCCATTTATCACTCTGGTAAGCCTCCGTCGATATTATGATCAATGCCATTCGCCCGCCCAGAGGCGCCCATCACGTCTGCCCATAGCAATAGCCAAAGTCACTCAAAAGGTACAATTCAGTAAAATCACAAGAAACTTCTTAAAGCTAGGTGAATCTAGGTGCCAGTTCCACGCGACGAAAGCCTAGAAGAACAGGCAACAAACTTACGGCTTGGTTCCTACCGTTCTTTTGTATGATACCCCCCCCCATAGCCTATTCCTGCCGCCAAACACCAACTCAAGACTCTTCGAGGATGTCTTAGGGGGTTTACTCAAAGGTACGTCCAATTATTTTGGTATTTGGTACATAAACCCACATTTTGCAGTAGTTTGTATTCCATACGTGACAGGTAGCAAGCCACGATGTTTTCCTTTACCGTTTGAGAGCTTTGCGCACATAAATTTTCTAAGAGAAAAATCCATTGGCGCACGACCGGATTCACAACCTTACAACCAGTCATCTAAACCACCAATGCAATGCTTTCATTTTAAGGTATAGTCAAAAGGAGGCTAAGAAGGTAGGTATCTTCTGGCATTTCCTAGGTATTTCTATTGCGACTAAATAGCAATAGACGTTACGTAATAAGTCCGAAGGCGGATCGCCCGCCTTGCACACTTTGTATTCTCAGTCGCCACCTGGGGGTAGTGGCTTTTTTAAAAATACCTTTACGTCTCACTTTGGGGAGTATCGGTATATTTTGCAACCTGTACAATATATAAAGTTTATATTTGTTCTGTACCTGTTTTATCAAGAGAAGTCTTAAAATTCTTCATCACACTGTTTCGATTGAAACTAGTGACACTACAATAAGACAAGGATTGGAGCCAGTGTCAGTGCTATCAAACGGTGAAGGAAAACACCGTGAGGAAACTAGTTTGTATTCTAGCGGTGATGGGCTTGTAACCTGCGCCATATATGGAATACCAACTACTGTATGTCCCTATATGTTATGTTACCCCAGACTACTCCCTTTAGACATCCTCAAAATAATCTTGAGTTGGTACTAAAAGATCTGAGGGGATATCTACCGTGCCTGAGGATGAAAGTCTTGATGCTGTTTTTTCCACAATAATTTGTTACACAGTTTACAACTACCTAAGTATACATAGCAAGTCCATCATTGAAAAATGATTATCTTTTTCTTTCATTAGAATGCTTTCTTGTACATAACCACAACGTAGATTTGTAACGTGTCTTTTCTTGAAAACGGAAGATATTTTAAAGTAAGTTTTCCGTCAAAAAATTGTATTCATGCAATTAGTAAAAAAAGGCCGGATTTAAAGCGAGGGCCATAAATGAATCACGAGCAAGTGAAGGATTCTAACAGCTGAATCAAGACCGAAGGGAGTGATTCATAAAGATTGGAACACGAGCGTAGAGTTCAAGTGTTAGAATCCTGAGCGACGCGAGTGGTTCATGGCCCTCGATATAAATCCGTTTTATTCAAGAGTTGCATACTATACTTTATACTTTATACCACACAAATACTAGAGGTTTATAGGGTACAATATTCATGCAGCAACTGTACTGGTTACTTTACTGTATTGTATAAAGTTTAAAATATAAAAAAAAATTGTATCTATGCCTTTTAATACATATTTAATTTTGTTATGCAATTGGTTTAACATTGCCAACAAACTCTCAAGAGGAAGGCGTCCTGACTTGGTGCTAAGGGTACTTTAGGCCAACTTTTCCAAGAAAGGGTATCCTCAATGATTCAACATCTTCCATTCAAAACTTTATTCGAAGATTACTCCGTTGTATAAATGTAATAAGCTTTGCTGTGACGAGATTAGACCCTGATTTTCACTCAGACATTAATGACGTTTTCAGTGTAAAAGGGGGAAGGAGAGGGGAGGGCTCGTTGTTTATGCCGAGACAATGATATTGAAAGTCATTTTGTTGAGGAAAACCTGTGCAGTGGTTTTAGCAGGAATGTTGTGCGCGACACTTTGGGGTTCAACTGTTACGTTCCAGAATATTCCAGATAGAAGGGAAGATGCGGAAATGAACGAGTCGTTTAGTATTTATGAATTTTGTAAGTTTTGATTCTTTGTTGAGGTTGCCTAAATAGGTAAGTACAATTTTTATAAGTTCGATGCTATTTATTTCTAATTATTATTATTGTATGTAAAATCGTGATTGGTGGGGTAACATTGTAATTATATTTATAATTATAATAATAAATAGAACAAACTTTACACCACAAGGAAAAATAACAATTCATAAAACGACAAAACTAAAGTACAATGAGCGGCCTTATAGTGGTGAGTGATCTCTTCCAAACATAATGAAGGTACGTTGTGTACGAAGCTTTAAAAAGCTCATTTAATTTCAAATTAATTATGTCAAACTTCCGATTCAAGGAGTCAAAATAAAACAATTCAAAAAATAAAAGGGTAATGTTATTACCAATTCCAAAAAAACACAAGTAATCTGCAAGAAATACTCCACGCGAAAGGAATTTAAATAACACAAAAAAAGAAGTGAGAACCAAACCAAAGTTAGACGTAATCACTATTTTTTGCAAAATTAAAAGTCATAAAAAAGATGGCAACGATACATCGAAACTCATTCCTTGTGTATCGGCTGCATGAAATTTACATGGAATAACGTGCTTGTAATAAAGAATGATGAATTGGGCCCGCATTGGTAATTATGGGCCCAGCCGCATTCATATAGAAAGGTTAGGACCCGTCAAGGAAATCATTGTAAGCATACCGGGGCGAATAAAATAAACTAAAAAAGACTTTTTTTTATATAAAACCAGCTGATGAAACAAGCAGATGGTCCACCTGATGTTAAGTGGTAACCATCACCTATAACAAAGCATTGCCTCGTAAGTCACGCACGATAGGTACGTGCCCTACGATGCACTGCCCTGCGTCCATCAGCTTGAGGCATACTGATGTTAAGCCTGTAATTACACCGGCAACCACACTCTTCAAACCGAAACACAGCGTTGCTGCTTCGCGCTGAAAAAGGCGTGTAAATCAAATCCAGTAAATGAACAATTTAAAAAAACAACACTCTTAATCCAGCTATGGGACACAAAATCCAGTTATGGGGAAATATATGAACTTTTAAAACACTGTTTTTTTTGCATATCAGTGGAAAATGCACGTATTATTGAATAAAATCTATCTTATCTAAGGAATAAGGCTTTCCTATATATTCAATATATTTAAAAAAATATTTATTTGTAAAGAGTTACTGATGGTATCCCGCACTAGGGCATTCCTGTATAACGTGTGGTTGCTAATATACAAAAACACAATTTTCTTAGATAATATGAGAAACAAAATAATATTCAGTAATGAGCTCAGAATATTCAGTACGCATTTTTTTGAGCCTGTTATTGCCAGCCAGCTAGCTTTCTGTGTGAATGCAACCAGTAGTGAGCGGACGCGCCAGCATTAAATTGCAAAATTCAATAATTTTATTATATGACTGTAGTTTCGGAGAGAAACGGTATTCAGGATATTTTAATGGTATTAATTATTATACTAACGTAGACAGCGTTGTCAAGTGACTCAATTTTATGTAATAACTGACTGATTGTTGTCGAAGTAAAAATACTCACAAGTAACTTATAGGGACGTCGACTTAAAATCCGTTCAGTTACTTTCAGGATTAGCACAGAGGTTCGAAACGCCGGAAGACCAGCGTTGTAGTAGTGCGTCAAACACTATTACAGCCTAAAGCTGAGTGACGACCGCTTTTGTTGTCACAATGTTGTTCCTTATATGTCGCCTATGTTTTTGTGACACAAAATAAACGTTTTTTGATTTTGATTTGATTTTGTAACCGATCGTGCACCAGAGTCTGTTCGGAAAATTGATGTGCACAATGCCAATACTCAATACTGAAGAAAAAGATCGTGAGGAAACCGGCATGTCGTACAAAAAAAGTTCTAAAACATGTGCCAAGTGCTCGCAAGGAGCCTCTTTGAGGACTTAAAATCCTGTCACCACACTGTTTCGAAAGAGCTTGTGACTTGACAAGGAGACACTAGACTAACGGCAGGTTTCTGAAAGCTCAATCAAAACTAATCGGATGTCAAGTCACTCGCCATTTCAGCTATTACATCGAATTAGATAGAGATAGCAAGTGACATGCGATTAGTTTTGATCGGCTGTAACTAATAGACAAAATACAACGGGGATTTTTTTAATTATTATTGTTTACACAATTGTGAATTCTAACATTAAAATTGAAGGCGTTTACTGAGTTCATTAGGTTTTCAACCTTGTTCCCGGTAATTTTACGGAATAAAAAGTAACCTAGGTAGGAGTATACATATACTAATCCAGGTTACGAATTATATTTGTTTGACGTTTCACCCCAATTGTTTTTAATACAACTCGCTGATGGAACAAGCAGATGGCCCACCTGATCTTGAGTGGTAATTATCACCTATAACAAAGAATTGCCTCGTAAGTCACGCACGATAGGAACGTGCCCTACGATGCACTGCCATGCGTCCATCAACTTGAGGCATACAGATGTTAAGCCTCATGTGCCTGTAATTACACCGGCACCACACTCTTCAAACCGAAACACAGCAACGCTGCTTGGCGGCATGGTGGCAGTACTTCCCCGGACGAGCCTTTCACAAAGAGCTCTACTACTCTTCTAAAATATAATAATAAAAAGAAATACGCTAACTGTAAGTACTAACATCAATACTCATGCAAAACTTTCATCAAGTTAAAAAAAAACAAGATTGAAACATAAATCATTCTAAGTTATCATGAAACTAGTATTTATATTCCTACTCGTATGTAGCTAAAGCCTTTGACACACAGACAAACATGCGACGACTGTTTTTTTTAATATTTTTTTAAACAACTCGTTGATGGAACAAGCAGATGGCCCTGTTAAACCATTGATTATACACAAAACTGTATACTAGACTCAGACAAAACCACGTCCTTCTCCATTCTCTTCCACCATCACCACTCATCCACCAATGGCAACCACAGCTAACAATGAGCACTAAGACTTTACTTTGAGCACTTTTAATAAACACAAAGACAAAATGACGCCAAGTTATGTACCAATGGACAGTCTTATGAAATGAAATTTATTACATTAAATGTGGTTAGATAACAAATGTCAGAAGTTAACTTGTTACAAAACATTTTGCTTGCTAATAAATAAATAACAGACGCAATAGCAACTTAAATAAGAACAAATAAGATATGTTACATTACAACTGAAGCCTGTGAGGCGAAGCCCTAATAGTTTTTTGTGTGGTAATGGGATTTTTGTGCTGATTTACAGAGGTCGCTTGACGCATGGAGGTTTGTCACGATACAATTTCGCACACACGAAGAAAAACCAAGAAAATAATAGCGTTTTTGTCCCATTTTCTTTTTCCAATTTCCACAGTTACCTTTTTAGTAAAACCCCTTTCTTGTATTTACTGTTTTCTTGTTTCGTTTGACAGACATTTAGAAAATAGGAGATCAAGTCATCCAAAGGTCGTCTAGAAGAGATCGCTTTCAGTGATAAGACCGCCCATTTAACTACTTTATTTTATATTTTTAAGTGTTTTTTTTTTGTTGAGTTTGGTGTGCAATAAAGTATTTTTTATTTCAAGTTTTTTGCCTCAAGTTGATGGACGCAGGCCAGTGCATCGCAGGGCACGTTTCTATCGTGCATGACTTACGAGGTAATGCTTTGTTATAGGTGATGGTTACCACTTAACATCAGGTGGGCCATCTGCTTGTTCCATCAGCTAATTGTATTAAAAAACAGTTAGTATGCTAGCAGCGGCGATGGGCTTGCAACCTGTCAGGTACGAAATACCAATTACTGCACGATGTGGATATAATACTCGTATGTTAAATGTAATATGTGGACGCACCTTAAGACGTTACAACGTTGATCCCCAGGCACGTTAGATATAACATTTGGCACAAACCTATACATTTTGAAGTACTTGGTATTAAATACGTGACAGGATGCAAGCACATCGCCGTTATTAGAATACTAACTGGTTTCCTCGCGATGTTTTCTTTCACCAATTGGGGGCACGGGGTAGTGACTTGATTTAAATATAATAAATATAAATATTGGTGGACTTTCCACACAGCACTATTTAGCCCCAAACTAAGCCAAAGCTTGTAATATGGGAACCAGATAGCTGATATAATACATCGTTTTTTGTAAATACATACTTATTATATATAATAACACCCATACAGAGAACAAACATCTATGTTCATCACACAAATATAAGTTCTCGGTGGGTATCGAACCCATAGCCTACGGCGCAGAAGGCAGGCCTACTGCCAACGGAGCTATGAATTTGTTTAAAAATAAAACCCAACCACGACCAAACGATCAGAAAGCGGGTCCGTGGTCTAGTGGGAGTGACTCCCACTAGACCACGGTGCTTCGCATAAAATCCGATAAACCGTCTGATTTTCAGGAGCGTGTGTTTGGATCCTCAAGTCCGTAATTAAATGTAACGATATAGAAGATAGACATTCCAATTTCAGAAGCAGTTTGCCCAAAATTAGGCAGTTAACTTCAATTTGGGCGCGCCGAGGAAAACTCGTTAGAAAGGGTTATCCCGATGCATGTTTTAAAATAACCTGTTTCCGTGCTAATTCTTAATTTGCTGGTTGGGTGGCAGCCGGGCTATAACTCGATTGAGGCGATATTCCGGCCCCGGGCTAGTCTGGACAGTATGCTACTTGAACATAGATAAGCTGCTTCGTAGCTTTCATTAGCTAGTAGCTACCATCCGCGCCTTGGTTAGATTAGACTACAAAATTCTTTATTGCACATAATTCAAAATCAAAATTATCCTTATCTCTATCTCTAATACTATAAGAATCAAAGTCCTGACTGACTGACTGACTGACTGACTGACTGACATATAGACAACGCACAGCCTAAACCACTGGTCCTAGAAACTTGAAATTTGAGGAGTACGTAGGTCTTATGGCGTAGAGGTGTACTAAGAAGGGATTTTTGGAAATTCAACCCCTAAGGGTGCAAAAAGGGATGAAAACGATTGTATGAAAAATTGTATTCCTTGAACCTACAAACTTGAAACTTGGAGTAGATATACTTCAAAGCAAAAAAATAGGCAAGGCATTTTTAGTTTTTCAAAACTACCCTTAATAAGTGTGCAAAGGGTTAAAAAGTTTGTATAGGAGATTTTTGACCGCTGGTCCTATAGACTTGAAATTTAAAGAGTACATAGGTCTTATGGCGTAGAGGTTTACTAAGAAGGGATTTTCGGAAATTGAACCCCTAAGGGTGTAAAAAGGGTTGTAAACGTTGGTATGAAAAATTGTATTCCTTGAACCTACAAACTTGAAACTTGAAGTAGATGTACTCCAAAGCTAAAAAATAGGAAAAACATTTTTAGTTTTTTAAAACTACCCTTAATAAAAGTGCAAAGGGATGTCAAAGTTTGCATGGGAGTTTTTTAACGCGTGGTGCGATTGACTTAAAACTTGAAGTAAATATACTAAAAAATAATTAATTAAAAATGACGCTTTCAACTTTTGATAATTACCCCTGCAAAGGGTGCAAATGACTGTAAAAGTTAGTATGGGAGATTTTTAGTATAGTGCGATAGATTTTAAACTTGAACTATGCACCACAATAAATTATTTAAAATCACGTTTTCAATATTTTAAAACTACCCCTGCAAAGTAAAACTACCTCCTGAACAAATAAGTACATATTTTCCGTGTAAGGTTGTCTTTGTTGTATTTGGCAAGTTTTTGAGTCTGAGTACCTATACCTACCTACCTAATATAGGTAATGGCCGTTTATAGGTATCTCTTATACCTACGTAGGTATTTAAAATCCTACCCTAATAATATACAAATCAATGTGAAAGTTACGATGTTTGGATGTTTGTGGCTCAATCACGGCACCACTTCAACGCGTGCGAAGCCGCGGGAAGCCACAAGTAATACATATACATATTTTATGCATGAAAGACATCCTTTAAATGTAAGCCAGGGTAACAATCCGTTGATCTTTTAATTTAAGTGGTATAGTATAAGGGAATTATTTTTAAAGCGGGATCATTAATTCGTAAAAAAAAAGATACAATTAATAGCTGTACGATTTGCAGTTGTCATGAATAAATCCACTTTAATTTAAATTAATCAATGAAGTTTGTAAATTAAATCCTCTTTAGTGTGTTATGATACTGAAAAATGTGGGTAAATGGACGTACCTTCGAGACATCTTCACATCCTCACATGCTCACATCCTCACATGCTCACATGCTCACATGCTCACATGCTCACATGCTTACATGCTCACATCCTCTCATGCTCACATGCTTACATGCTCACATCCTCACATGCTCACATGCTCACATGCTCACATTCTCACATGCTCACATGCTCACACGCTCACATGCTCACATGCTCACATGCTCACATGCTCACATGCTCACATGCTCACATGCTCACATCCTCTCATGCTCACATGCTTACATGCTCACATCCTCACATGCTCACATGCTCACATGCTCACATTCTCACATGCTCACACGCTCACATGCTCACATGCTCACATGCTCACATGCTCACATGCTCACATACTCACATGCTCACATCCTCACATGCTCACATGCTCACATACTCACATGCTCACATGCTCACATCCTCACATGCTCACATGCTCACATGCTCACATGCTCACATGCTCACATGCTTACATGCTCACATGCTCACATACTCACATACTCACATGCTCACATCCTCACATCCAAATCCTTGAAGAACCTTAAGTTTACTAGCAGTGGACTTCTTTGGGCTGATGATGATATATAAAAGAAAGTCACACTATTTATAACTCAAGAACGGCGGAACCAATTTGGCTGAAAATTGGTGGGAAGGTAGCTTAGAACCAGGAGACGGGCATAGGGTAATTTTTATCCCGACTTTTTTTGTTTTTTTGCTTTTTTTGTATATTTTATACAAACAATCGAAGAGGCAGGAACTTCAAGTTGTCAGTTAGTACCTGTTTCTTCTGACAAAATTACGTGGCTCAAGATTGTTCCATGGGGAAGAAAATACAATTTATTTATTATAGATGTTGCCAATCATATCTATTTGTAAGTATTCTATAGTAAACGTGCGCGAGCGAAGCCGCAGGTAAGAGCTAGTTCAGTATAATAAAATAAATAAATAAATATTGTTGGTGGACATTCCACACAGCACTATGTAGCCCCAAACTAAGCCAAAGCTTGTGATATGGGAACCAGATAGCTGATATACTACATATATACTTTTTTTTGTTTTTTTTTGTAAATACATACTTATAATATTATATAACACCCAGACAGAGAACAAACATCTATGTTCATCACACAAATGTTTGTTCACGGTGGGGATCGAACCCACGGCCTACGGCACAGAAGATAGAGTTACTACCAACTGAGCTGTGAAGGCTGTGAAGGAATAATCACAAGGATCACTTTGAAAATAAAGAACACGGGCGAACTTAAAGCTAATTCGCATTTTCTTCCAGTTAACATTTGTGTTATGTGGAGTGGGTGGTAGTGCTCTATGAGACAATAGAATCTAGAAAACTCCCACGATGTTTTCCTTCACGGATTGAGAGCACAGGGAAACAGGAATACGTGACTTGCAAGCCAATGCTTTGTTATTGGTAATGGTTACCACTTGACATCAGGTGAGTCATCTGTTTGTTCCATCAGTATGATTTAAAAAAAACTAGTAAAACTCTGCTAAAAGCTCTCACTAACCTTATCATCTACTTACAGGACGTGACGTCATTTAACGCTATCTCTCACTAACCCCATTCTCAATTCCTACTGTTTAATGTGTATTGGAATAGATAATCGAAATATTAAACTGATTCCATAACAGCGAAAGAGTTTAATGAAAACGAAGCGAACTAATATTGCGCCTTCCTGTAGATTGGGATCTTTAATACCAGGAGTGGTGAGCTACTCTTGTGGTAGGTGAGTCTACGGAAACCGCGCCCGTTGAAGGGTTTAAGGGGCTGACAACTATCAAACAACTTCTCGCTCGCACGTTTCGACATGTTGAAAGATATAAAATCACTAAACTCATTTTCGAAAAATCGCAATCAACCATTTTGTGTGCAATAACATTGCACACAGTTTAGTAAAAATTTCATTTTGATCGATACAAGTTTTCCTACTTAAAAGTTTGCTTATGTACGAAAACTAGTAAAGCAAACTTTAGAGTAGGAAAACATGTATTGATCAAAATGATTTTTTTAGTAAACTGTGTGCAATGTGATTTCACACAAAATGGTTGATTGCGATTTTTCGAAAAGGAGTTTAGTGATTTTATATCTTTCAACATGTCGAAACGTGCGAGCGAGAGTCACATTAGCTCTTGTCTTCGTCTTAAGCACATTATAAATATTGTGTCGTAAAAAAGGCTTCCACTCAGTATTTGCCATATGAGCCTAGTGGCTTGTATGGCGCTGGTTTTCAGTGACGCCGAAAGTATATGTGGCGCCTGTGGCACGGGTGACCTACATTTAATAAAATTTCTACTTACATACTTATGTAACTACTGTGAGCAGGCTCAATGTTTTCTAGCTTCGGGAGCTGGCTGACCCTGTCATTTTAAAGCTTAGGTTAGAGGGCCCCCTGAGCTCCGGGCCCTGGTGCACTGCACCACCTAGCCCTACGATTGCTACGCCACTGTTTGTGTTGTTTGAAGTAGAGAGCTCTTGTGAAGCGCTCGTCTGATGAAGAACTATCACCATGCCCTTTCTTGCCGCCAAGCAGCGTTGCTGTGTTTCGGTTTGAAGAGTGTGGTTACCGGCGAAATTGCAGGCACTTATCATCTGTACCTCAAGATGGACGCAGGGCATTGCATCGTAGGGCACGGTCCTATGGTGAAGATGGTCCACCTGAAGTGGCAACCATCACAAAGCTTCTCGTACTTTGTGATGGTTGCCACTTAACATCAGGTGGACTATCTTCTTGTTCAAAAAGCAAGTAAGTAGTATAAAAAATGAGATTTATCCGCCAATATTTATTTAGTTGCTCGCAGCTCCACTTACCTCGGATAAAAGGTAGTTCCAAATCCGTTAAACCGTTATGGAGATAGGCGAGATAAAATACACACACACACACACACAATCACAAACTTTCACAATTATATTTTTACACATACTTGACGATATACATTTAATTTGGAGGGATTATATTACTAAAATATAGGTATTGCGCTTGTTCAATGTGACACTTGTCTCGCCTACGCATTGATAAATCCAGATTGATGTAATTCATGAAATTCATCAGCATAATGAGCCTGAAGAAGTCCGCTGCTGGACATAGGCTATTTAAAAAGAATTACCATTTCCAAGAAGAATGATCCTGAGCCCTTTCCAACCACTTACTTTTTTTTATACAACATGCTGATGGAACAAGCAGATGGCCCACTTTATGTTAAGTGGTAACCATCACCTATAACAAAGCATTGTTTCGTAAGTCACGCACGATAGGAACGGGCCCTACGATGCACTGCCCTGCGTCCATCAACTGAGGCATACAGATCTTAAGCCTCATGTGCCTGTAACTACACCGGCTTCCCGCGACCCCGACAATCTGCCCATCGAGTGGAGTGGCGTCCGACGCTTCATCTTACAGTTTGTGTTCGCCATTCGGAAACATTATGACATTAAATTCTACTATTTATTGACAAACACGAAATCATACCAAACTAAACGGAAAACAATACCCATTAAACCTTAGACGAAGCAGGGCTGAACAATAAGTCAATAACACATCCCCCGGGCTTCGGACCGGAACAACCCGCCCCGAAACTTGCTATTTGTTGGCGCCGTAACAAATACTGCGTAGAACTGACACTCCGACTGAAGACGCTGACAACCATCAGGCTACTTACAAATGTTTGAAGATATAAAGTCACTGGGTACTGCTATATATTATAATAGTTATGATTTTTATAATTATGATTGTCCAGTCAAGGACACCTTGAGCTTTCAATAAAACCCGAAATACAGTAATATACTTGGTTTAATTCATATTTAAAATAATTAAAATGATTTTGCGCTCTCAACACTGAGGAGGCTAGGATGGAATCGAATCAATCGTATGAAGTGGGTAGGTTTTCTAGTGAAACGCATGGCTCCTTTTGGATATTAAATAAGGCTTTGGGTAGGTATGGCTGTGCCGTTGCTCTTGCGATTGTTGTAGGTGCTTCGATGTTAGATAGCGGCTGTCGGGCCGCGACGATGATATTATTATAATCCGTTTTTATTTGACTAGATACCTACTTATTGAGATGAGGCACAACCAAAATACTGATGAGTGTAGGTATGAAAATTCCCAAACAACCAAGTTTCAGAGTAGTAACAAAGATTCAGCAAAAATTGAGCTTGAGTCTCACTCAAGCTCTGATTTGTTTGTAACACTGTTCTTATGTTACCTTTAAACATAATACTTTCATATTTTCCAATAAAAAATCACTATCTAAATAAATACAGTTCGAAAATCACTCACAGTAATTTTTCAAACTCGGTTTTTTTGACTTAGAGCACGATGGTGTTGATTATGTGGTTGCATTAATTAGACAGCAATAATGTTGTAGCCGTCCTCGTTGTTTAGTTATTTAGGCTGTTACAGCAGAATCTATACCACTGTCTGTATTGACATACACACGTGTCTTGGCAATGCATTTTACGAGTTGCGTATCTGCACGCTATTATTTTTGTTATTACTCCATGGTTACGTCAAATCTTAGTTAATAATTCCAGAAACATCTTTAAACAGGATGTGGTGGGATCTTCCGAAAGGGTTGGCGGTTCGTATTTTGGATTAGATTATTGTAGTTAGCGGGTAGATTCACTAGTCCGACACTTTAGTGTGGAAATATTTAATCAACTAAAATACTGATTCGAATTCTACAAACCGTAGCGTTCTACTCGGTCATCATTCGGATGAGCGCTAGTGAATTTTACATTGAGCATTGTTGTTTTTGGTCCAACTGACCCTAAGTTTATCAAATGAAAGAAAATTATTGTTTTTACCGACTTACTTACTAATTATGCATGCAATTCAGTCCTAATTTTAATTTTAAGAAGTTTACTTACCTATTACTTATACATATTACTACAAATTCTGTGTTTAAAAAGTGTAACAGATCGAGTCAGTGCCAACATCGACACAAACCTTACTAGGTTTCACGATGTTGTAAAATGAATACTGTAGCTTTTGTTAAATAAATAAATAAAATTTACGAGTATTACAATAATTTATTACACAAAAAATACAGTACAATCGAATAGTATTTGCCAAAAATCTCTTCCAGATATCACTCAAAATGTGTTTCGGCAAACTCTGGGACAAAGTAGGTAGTTGGCGTTTGTTTTCTCTCATCTCGGGAAGTTATATAGTTTGTATTGTTTTTATTGTGTTATTTTGAGTTCCGTTATCTGTTTTAGCATAACGTGTTAGCGATTGGAATTAAAGGGAATTTTGTGATATCTTGATTTGACCGTTAATTTTTGTAGGTTCTAAGAAAACCGCCACTTTTTTCTATACTTGCTTCAATACAATTGACAGCCGACTTTACCTGGGACTGACTTGATTAGAACAATTAAATCTTTTTCATTTGACACTGGCAAAATTGTCTGCCAAATAGCAGGTGCCATAAATGGAGCAAAGAAGAAGAAGTCCAGTACTTTTATTTTATTTTATTTATTAAAACACTGCCCTATAATAAATAAATAAATAAATATTGGTGGACATTCCACACAGCACTATCTCGCCACAAACTAAGCCAAAGCTTGTGATATGGGAACCAGATAGCTGATATACTACTTATATATCTTTTTTTTTTGTAAATACATACTTATAATATTATATAACACCCAGACAGAGAACAAACATCTATGTTCATCACACAAATATTTGTTCTCGGTGGGGATCGAACCCACGGTCTACGGCGCAGAAGGCAGAGCTGCGCCAACTGCGCTGTGAAGGCTGTCAAAACATAAAAAAAATACATGTCTTATCAAAACTTATTGAACCTAATTAACCCAAATTCTGCCAACCATCTTGGCTTGACCCGACTGGGGACAAGCCAAGATGCTATTAATAATACCAACAATCATAACATGTCCACTACTTAATAATAATGTAAAACAGGTAAATGATTTCGCTTCATGTTACCACAGTACAGACACGCAACTTCGAAATGGAAAAGTTAAATTGGTAACGAAACACACAGAGCGTAGGTTTTAATAGAATAGAAAACACTGCTGGCTTATTTAACTTTAAATTGCTTTTAAAAACTGGGACTGAATACCTCCAACCCTAATATTTTTGACAGTCCTTACAGCTCAGGTGGAGTAGCTCTTACAAAAGTAATACTATTTCTAACCTATATTATCTATATTATTATTATCTATTTTTATCCTGTTTCTTTCTTTCTTTACAGCCCTCACAGCTCGGCTGATGAGTGACTCTGTATTCTGCACTGCAGGCCGTGGGTTCGGTCCCCACCGAACACAAACATTTTAACATTGTGTACATTGGCACACTGTTCGGCAAATATAAAACTTTGATCTAAACAAGGTTTCAAAAGTAAAAAGCTTACATACATGCTTACATAAGTACGAAAACTAGTAGCAAACTTTTTAGTCAGAAAACTTTTTGGATCAAAATGATACTTTTGCTAAACTCATTTTGCAATGCACATTGCACAACTTGGTTGATTGCGATTTTCCACAAATAATTTCAGTGATTTTAAATCTTTCAAAATGTTGAAATGTGCGAGCGAGAAGATTAGCTTTCGCTTCGGATCATTTTCTGACATTTTATGAAGCAACATAGCTTTTTCATTTTATTTGTTTTTCTAGTGTTATTTTGAGTTGTGTTGTGTAATTTCGGTGGTATTTTAACCAACATTACTTGAGGTCTTAGCACAAAGTGTAAATATTTGGAATGAAAGTGTATTATGTGATATTCTGATTTGTCTGAAAATGTTTCCAATGTTTTGAAGAAAATGGTGGCGGTTTTCTTCAAAACAAATGACGGCCGACTTGACTATGGACTGACTTGACTAAAAAGTATTCAATACAAATCACTTGACACTGGCAAGATTGTCTGTCGAATGACGGACAGGAGCCATAAATTGAAAGAAGAAGAAGAAGCTTTCGCTTCATTATAACATTCATACATTCTTTTCTGCTCAGGGTACTCTTGACCTGGCATTTCTCTAATTTGTTTTCTGATCGAGATACGTCCGCCGAGGTCTTCCTCTCCCAACAGTCCCACTGTACACACTATAATCTTAATCTTAATATATATATATATATATATATATATATATTATATAAAATGCTAATGTTCGTACGTGTGTCCACGGTTTTCTCTATGATCCGCAACTTCGATCAACTTCCCGTTGGGATGACAAATACCCCTTGGTCTCCTGGTGTGCATAAGGGAGTTTGGTCGGGGTGGGTGGAAGAGGGTGGTTGTGGGGGGCGAAAATGTGGAATAATATATATCTGTCCTTGTCTAACTATACATGTTAGAGAAGGACAGAAAACTTCTGTAAAATTCTTAAAATCTCGGGAATCTCGGGAATGATCTAGAATGTTCCAGAATGTGTGCAACTGATGAAATCAATCTAGAAAGTTCTAAAGCTTTCTGGAATGATCTGGAAAGTTCCAAAAAGCCGTGCAATTATTGTAATCGATCTAGAATATTTCAGAAAGCTTCTGGAATGATTTAGAAAGTTCCAAAATGTGTGCAATCGATGAAATTGATCCGAAATGGTCTACAAAATTCTAAAAATTTCTGAAATGATCTAGAAAATTCTAAAATGATTGCAAAAGTAATTTCGAGAACGACCGAACTATTTGAATATTCTAGAGTGTTTTGGTACTAGAAATTTCGATATTTGACGATAAATAAACCGAAATCCAGTGACTTTTCGTCAGTACATGCGATGTATTATAACCCGAGCAACGCCGGGTTTCGCTGCTAGTATAGATATAATAAACAAGCTAGGTACCTACATAGTTATTCATCCAGGCAAAGTGACCTCGGCCTACGTCGACGTAGAAAAGACGAGCACTTGGCCAATTCCATTAAATCGAACAGCCGTGCGCGAGTGTAAGGTAAACCGGTGACTAGCACCACACAAAGGCCCGCACACAAAAGGTATCGAGTGCTCAAAGTTGTGGGATGCAATCACAACTTGCGCGGAACTTGACGAACTTAATGTTTGATCGCCTTAAAATTACATGCACGAAGCGGGTATGTAACTAAGATGCAATTTAAAATAGAGGAAATGAGAACCTACATTATATTGGAAGGTATTTTTAAATAAGTATAATCTTTTAGCTTTCCTTAGAAAGAATGAAATCGTTCATTTGACACACAATACACATATACATAGAATACATATATACATACAATACACATAGAACACAGAAATAACAATATAGGGAAAATTAAACAGAAGAACAGAAACAGAATAGATAACTTGGCAGGTTTTATGCTATGCATCTTTCATGAATTTAAATATCGTTTTACTCAACTTATGATATTCGCGGACGCTGTAGACCCAACCACCCTAGTTCATTCATGAATCTAGTGAAAAGCATCAAAGTAAAGAAAGTTTCAGAGATTTTAAGATTCTTTATATCAAACATCCTTGTCTATCGCGCATGTATCACATATCATTACGAGGAGGAAACTCGTAAGACGCGATGCAAGGCAATAACTCGATTACACAGGGAGGGCGATGGGGGATTATAAGAACTTCGTTAGTCTCGCGAAGGTGTCTGGCCAAGCATGTACCCGTCCGGCCAAAGCTGGTTATCCGGCTTTTATTTCTGGCATTCTTATTAGCGAGCATTGGCGTTCTTTCTTCCTGACTCGTCGTTTAAAAATGTAAACTAAGTAACCCTACCAAAGTATAAGTAGAAACATAGAAACATAGAAACAGTTAAAATCAAAATCAAAACGGTCTTTATTCAGTACAATCACAAGGATCATATTGAAACGTCTTATATGCTAGTGCTAGGTGAATCTATCGCCAGTTTCTCGCGACCAAAGCCTAGAAGGTTTAAGGTTTTTTACCCTGCCATATATCAGCAAAATTAAAAAAACACTTCTATAGGTATTTTTCATTAGTGATCAATGTGGATTTTAAAGCCTTCATAATTCTATTGTTGCTTCTTTTGTATACTTGAAAAAAAGCCGGATTAAATACTTTCCGGCCTTTTCGATTTTCAAAGATATTGTCCCTACAGATTATCGCTTTTGCCTTTAAGGGCCATTTTGTCACCAGATTCGGTTATCTGGTGTTGGAGGCGAGTACGCATGCCTGAATGTCAATGCTCATTAGGTAGAAATGTTTAGGCGATAAACCATAATGGAGTGAAGAATGGTATTTGTTGCTCCTCAAATTAATTGTTTTTTTTTTTTATACAACTCTCATAGTTTTATTTTAAGAGTAGTAGAGCTCTTTGTGAAGGGCTCGTCCGGGGAAGTACTACCACCACGCCTTTTTTTTGCCGCCAAGCAGCGTTGCTGTGTTTCGGTTTGAAGAATGTGGTTGCCGGTGTAATTACAGGCACATGAGGCTTAGTCAAAGTCAAAGTCAATAGGTATTTATTCAATAAAATCACAAGGATCACTTTGAAACGTCTTAAAGCTAGGTGACTCTAGGTGCCAGTTCCACGCGACCAAAGCCTAGAAGAACAGGCAACAAACTTACGGCTTGGTTCCTACCGTTCTTTTGTATGATCCTTTTACAATGTAATACAATATATTATTGAAGTTAAGTGAGGCGTAGGCATACAGAAAAAGGTAAACATAATCAAATTTATAAGACAGCACACGCTACGCTTCAAACTAATAATACCTAATGCTTAACATCTGTATGCCTCGTTGATGGACGCAGGGCAGTGACTTACGAGGCAATGCTTTGTTATAGGTGATGGTTACCACTTAACATCAGGTGGTCCATATGCTTGTTCCATCAGCTAGTTGTATAAAAAAATATTTAATTCGAATCGGGTAGCGTATTTTGGCAGCTCAGACTTATGTCATAAACTCTTTTACAAATTTTATTTTAAGCTTAAACCGAAAAATTACGGATATAGTGTGTACTATTTCTACTTTGAAGGTTTGTGGCGTCATCTGTTGGCTGTAAACATTAACTTTAATTATGGTACTTATTTTTAATAGTTGAATAGTAATTAAACTGTAAATGTAAAAAAAAGTGAAGCGCCCCTTTTATATCTACCCTTTACCAACAAATAAAATGAGATGAGTACCTACTGTACTTCCGACTGAATTTAGACATAGAATAAATATATTAATTTGAGAGCACTGGTGGTCTAGTGGTAGCGGCCCCGCCTTCCAATGCTAAGGCCGTGGGTTCGAACCCAGTCGTGCACCAATGAGTTTTTCTGTTCAAAAATTTATGTGCACAATGCCAGTACTCAAACAGTGATGGTAAACATCGTGAGGAAACCGGCATGTCGGAGAACCTATAAAGTTCTATAACATGTGTCAAGTGCTCGAAAGGAGCCTTTTGAGGCGCACTTAAAATCCTTTCACCACATCATGAACTGCTTATCCTCATGATAATCATGAGGATAAGCAGTTAGCAACAACGCTGATAGTTACTACCTATGCAGCTTTGATAAATTCTCTCTCTTGTCGTGTCACTAGATTCTTTCGAAACAGTGTGGTGAAAGGATTTTAAGCGCGCCTCAAGAGGCTCCTTTCCAGCATTTGGCACATGTTATAGAACTTTTTAGGTTCTATGACATGTCGGTTTCCTCACGATGTTTTCCTTCACCGTTTGAGAGTACTGGCACTGTGCACATAATATTTTTAACAGAAATACTCATTGGTACACGAATGGTTTCGAACCCACCACCTTAGGATTGGAACGCGGGGCCGCTACCACTAGACCACCAGTATATTATGTTTACCTTTTTTTTATATAGTTTTATATCTATAATATTTGTGTAAGCCCATTTCGTTTCAACCGGACTTAAGGCCAGTTTCACCATGCTCTGTTAGATTAACAAAGGATTAAAGGGCCGTTAAATATGTCAAAATGTACGCGTTTGACAGCTAAGGTTAGATTTAACGGTCTTTTAATCCTTGATTAGTAACTAACAGAGCATGGTGAAACTGGCCCTTAAGCTACTAAAATTGAACAAAAATGTGTAAAGTTTACGTGATATATAAGCGACTTACCGAGAACTCAGCGGTGGCAACGGCCAAAATTGCAGCAATCATCCCTAAAGCACCAATTTTGAGTTGACAGTTGAAATTTACCTTCGTACATAGTTTACCTTTTCAGTTCGTACTTAGTACTTAAAGATCTGAGCAGTGGCGTAGCTTTCGTAGGGCCAGGTGGTGCAGTGCACCAGGGCCCCGGAGCTCAGGGGGCCCTCTAACCTGAGCTTTGAAAAGAGAGGGTCAGCCAGCTCCCGAAGCTAGAAAACCTTGAGCCTGCTCACATTTTTTTTAATGATTATTTTAAAGGTCAATATAAGTTCAAGCTATGAGGAAAGAGTAGTTGAGGGCCCGCTTCTTTCTCTATGTACCGGGCCCTTGTCCACCTAGCTACGCCATTGGATCTGAGGAGATATCTACCGGGCTTAGGATAAAAGTGGCGAAGCAGTTTTTTTGAAACTGAAACAGCTTCACGACTTTAATCCCCAGGCACGGTAGATATCCCCTCAGATCTCTTAGTACCAAGTACTAACTCCAGATTCTTTTGAGGATGTCTAAGGGGGGTAGTCAGAGGTACGTCCAAACGTTAAATTTGGCACATACACACATTTTGCAGTAGTTGGTATTCCATACGTGACAGGTTGCAAGCCCATCGCCGCTGTTAGAGTACTAACTGGTTTCCTCACGATGTTTTCCTTCACCGTTTAAGAACACTGGCATTGCGCCCATAAATATTTCGATAGGAAAAATCCATTGGTGCACGACCGGATTCGATCCTGCGACCTTACGATCGGAAGGCGGGGTCACTCCCACTAGACCACCGGTGCAGTATTTTCTACGGAAAAAATCCATATCTCAGTTTTTTGGTGCGATCTGTTAGCGCCAAAAAAAAGAAGAAACGACATATATTTAGAAAGAAGCAGTAGGTAATATCGAACGGTAATGAAGTGCGTATTGCCTATAAATAAATTGGCGAGCGCAGTTGTACGTTACTCTTCATAGGCTAATCGTACCTATTATAATATATTTAGTTTTGCAAAACGTAAATTATACATTATACTAGAATATTTAAGATATTTACCGTGTTTCATCACAGTATAACCTTATATTCATTAAAACTCATTACTATATTATATTGTAACAAGGATCATACAAAAGAACAGTAGGGACTAGGAACCAAGACGAGTTTGTTGCCTGTTCTTCTTGTCGCGTGGAACTGGCACCTTGAGTCACCTAGCTTTAAGCGTTTCAAAGTGATCCTTGTGATCCAATTGAATAAATAGCTTTTGACTTTGATTTTAAGAAAAAATACCAGCACCATTCTTCACACTACTCTAACATAGTTCGCTCTACCAAGAATTAGTGTTTCGCTGAAAAAATAGCAATTATTGATTGTAGTGTTTGGACAAACATTGCAACGCCCCCAGTGATTTCAATCATAAGCCAATGATGATATCTGTTAGTGTACTCCTGCGGGTCTACCATGTTTGCGATTCAATGCAAAAAGGAATTAGCAGAAGTCAGGCACTGAATGAGGCTCTCTTTTTCTGGAAAAATAAAGCTAAGGCTCACCTCGCACCCGTTATGGGTTTGAATCCGGTCGTGCACCAATCGTGGATTTTTTTGTTCGAATTCATGTGCGCAATGCCAAAAGTGCAACAGGAAAAGTGCTCAATCGGTGTAGGAAAACATCCTAAGGCAACAAAAGCCAAAAAAAAACTCTAACAGCGGCGATAGGCTTGCAGCCTGTCACGTATACCAACTACATACTGCAAAATTTGTACCTATGTGTACATCGTTTAGTAATCTTCAGGTGGTACTTGGTACTAAGAGATCTGAGGGTAGATATTCCCGCAGATCTCTTAGTACCGTGTCAAATCAAAATCGCGTAGCTGTTTCTGTTTTTTTTTCTACAAGAAAATGCGACGTGTCAATAGTATAACGGTGGTGTAACGGAGAGCACTGGTGGTCTAGTGGTAGCGGATCGCGAGGCGGGGTCCCGATCCTAAGGTCGTGGGTTCGAAACCGGTCGTGCACCAATATGTTTTTCTGTTCAAAAATGTATGTTAACAAAGCCAGTACTCTCAAACGGTGAAGGAAAACATCGCGAGGAAACCGGCAAGTCGTAGAAACTAAAAAGTTCTATAACTTGTGCTAAGTGCTCGAAAGGAGCCTTTTGAGGCGCAATTAAATTCCTGTTTCGATGAAACTAGTGACACGACAAGAAGAAGAAGTATAACGGTGGTGTAACGGTGGTGGTAAGCCCCTGGACAATCATTGACTGACAACTCAATCAACACGTATATTAAAACAAATGGCAGAGATGTTTGTACAATGTGTATATGCATGTGTAATGAAAATTTTTATTTACTTTTACGCTGATGACATGCGCTTATCAACTATTACTTGATTACAGAGTTCTGTAGGTATTATTATTCAATTATTTTCTTTTTTGTTTTTGCAATAATGTATGAAAACAATAAAATCCGACGTAGATAAAAATTAACTAGCATCCAGAAAGCGCTCTGTGCCATATTTAATTAAGGCGGTTTATCCGTGAAAATTTAAAAAACAGACAGATATACCTCTATTTTTACATTAAATAAATTGGTATGCATTGTGTTTGTCGTATTAGTAAGTAATATAAGTCTCTCATAGAAAATAATTAACGGTTCTGAAAGCCCGACCAAAACTAATCGCATGTCAAGTCACTTGCTATCTCTATCTTATTCGATGTAATAGCTGAAATGGCGAGTGATTTGAAATCCGATTAGCTTTGATCGAGCTTTCAGAAACCAGCCGTTAGACTCTTAGGATAAAAATTAGTTTATGAGACATAATTATAGTAAGAGGCAATAAACGAGTTCTACCAACAGCACTGGAAGTGGATTCGATTCCAACCAAAGACAATTGATATTTGTTCTTTGTCTGAACTGTTTTTTGTTCCGAAATAAATATATTTTATTGATAAATACAGTCATTTATTTATTGAACCAGAACGGCATCAACCAACTGCACTAATTAAATCAGACAAAGATAATAAAGACACACATACAACGAAGGGAATAATCAAAACAAAAAATCGATATATTTAAAATTAAGGGAATAATAAAAATAATGTAAAAAAAAACAAAATCTTAATAATAAATTATTATCATACATTCGTTTCACAAAAATAAAAACAAAAGGAATAAGATTACAATGTCGAAAAACAAAAAAATATAATAATACTTATTTTGCTTTATTGTATTTAATGTTCATGTTTTGTTATTATTAATTTGAATTATTTTTATGTTGATTATTTTGTATGACGTATCTAAGCATATGTGAAATGTCAAAAGAAGAATAAAGATTATGATATGATATGATGATAATAAAGCTAGGTATGGTCGTTAACCTTTTCGGAGACAAAAAAATAAAAATATCTAGGTAAATTTTTGCTGTGTCACAAGTAGAACCCCAATAATAAAAATCATTAGACATAATAAATAGGTTTCTAGATAAGACGACGTGTCGCCACTCCGCTGTGGCCGTTGTGGGCGCCTAATGCGTGTCGCCAACGAAATACATAGCAATAGTCATTGCTTTCAAATTGTATTGTATTGTTAATTGTATAGTTGTGCCTTCACAAAGAGTAGTAGAGCTCTTTGTGAAGAGCTCGTCCGGGGAAGTACTACCACCACGCTTTTTTCTGCCGCTAAGCAGTGTTGCTGTGTTCTCGATGGGGATCGAACCCACGGCCTACGGCACAGAAGGCAGAGCTACTACCAACTGAGCTGTGAAGGCTGTAAATAATAAAAAGTGAAAATATATGGCTGTAAATAATTTATTTCGTGAAAACAGGAAAGTATTTTAAAAGATCTGAGGGCTTAGCATGAGTTTAGTGTAGTTTAGTTCCAGTATACCGTATTTTCTAAGGAAATATAACAACGGCATCTAGCGTATTCTTTGAGAAGCTTCACTTGCTTCACGAGTCCTAAATGCCGTTGTTTTATTTTCTTAGAAAATACGGTGTACTGGCCGACGATCGTAACATAGCTCATGCTAAGCCCTCTGGTTCTCTTATTAAAAGAATTTCCTATTTTATGCTGTTGACGCTTTTAAAATGTTCACCATACACGTAAACATAAGACAGAGACAGAGTTTTTACTAGAAAACCATCCTCACAAAACGAATAGAAAGTACATAAACGCTTCTCCATTTTGTTCCTCAGGCACGATATAAATCCTTTCTGATCTCTTAGTAACTACTAAGTATTCAAGATTGCTTGAGGATATCTACGTGTATCGGTGCCAAATGTAATATTTGGTACTTGGTATCACGTTTGGCAGTAGTTGGCATTCCAGGTTGCAAGTCCATACATACTGTTTAGAGCAAGCGTAGCAGCTAGCACACGTAATAAGCGAGTTGCCTTGGCAAACGGCCCAGAAGGGCGGGCTAATGGCGCGGAGCACGCGACTCGCACTCCACTGCCACAAAATGCAATTGGCCACAGAGTGTTCGACTTGAAGTTTTTTTTAATAAATGTCAAATGCCAGCTATTTTTAACTTACGTTTTTTTATTCACCCTCTGGCTACCAGTATTTGAGGTACTATTGTCCACCATAAATATACAGGCCGCACAGGTCTGTTGGTATCTCTGCCTTCTGCGCTGTAGGTTATGGGTTCGATCCCCATCGACAAACTTATTTAAATAAGACTTATTTACAAAAAGGATTAAAACCCTTAATTTAGCGCATATTTTTCGAATTTTTGTGTTTTTCTATGGTTTTTGAGATGTTATAAAATAAGAGAAAGCAATGAAAAAAATAACTATCATTAAACTTTTTAGAAAATGGATGTGCCGCATATAGGACATTTATCTTTATGCGAAGAAGTGAGACTTGTTTTAGACGTTCATTCAGTATACCGGACATTTTCTGAAATATGGAATTTTGAAACTGCTTATAAATTCATAAAATAATGGATAAATTATATTATAAAAAACTGCTTTATTTTAACTATCAAAATCAACATAATATATACATTGTGTTAAAGTTCGTAATTAAAGCTTAAATAATACAATTTATTGAGTCGTATTCTCAAAAATCTTACAAAAATATTCAGTTGCACAAAGAGATTAGCATTGTATTTTTTTATATAACTAGCTGATGAAACAAGCAGACCAAAAAAATTGCCTCGTAAGTCACGCACGATAGGAACGTGCCCTGAGATGCCCTGCATGAATCCATCAACATAAGGCATACTGATGTTAAGCCTCATGTGCCTGTAATTACACCGGCAGCCACACTCTTCAAACCGAAACACAGCATTGCTGTTTGGCGGCTGAAAAAGGCAAGGTGGTAGTACTTCCCCGGACGAGCCCTTTACAAAGAGCTCTACTACTTTTAATTATAGAATGCTAGACAAAGTTTTTAAACCATGATTTTAACTTATTAAGAGTATCAGTCTCATCACATACGAACTGAGAGCACTTCTTCAAATTCCCATTATTTGTTGTGAAATTAGTTGAAACAATTTATCTTCCTGACAAAACAAAGTAATTTACATTTGAAGCCATAAACGTATTTACATAACTTTATTAGACTATCAACATCACTAAAATCAAATTAATAAAATAGGACTCGTCTTAATGATACCAATTGATAGCTATCGACCCAATGGCACCACTGTTGATTGGGTTTTTGTATATAATCCATAAATCAATATGAGTTGGTGAGATTAGTTCCTTGTTATTGGCATCTATGTAATCTTGTATGTGATTAACATTATGTAAAAGTTCAAATTCATTTACCCACCTACATATCTGGGATATTTATTTGTTTCAAGCAACTTCCAAAAAAGGAGGTTTTGAAAGAAAGAAGAAAGAAAAAGCATTTATTTTGGACACACACACACACAAATACAACACGAAGCAAATCAGTAGTAGGTAGTAAAATAAGTATAAATAGGTAGGTACATGAATGACGAGAAAAAAAAAGAAGAAACAAACAGGAGTAGATAGGTAGGTACAGAAGGTTTTGAACTCGTTGCGTTCAATCCTATCTAACACCTGAATACCTAAGTATCTCAATTTCTAAGGTATACCAAATTTCTAAGTATACCATAGAAATTTGGATATTCAGATCTTTGTGGGTAAACGCGCTGTTACCACCGCCAAAAAAAATGTGCATACCACTTCATCAAAGAATTTTAAAAACATGACAATACTCTTATTGTCACGTACTATCACTTACACGGTATATCTACCGTGCATGGGTTTAAAAATCATGATGGCTATTTATATTTTTCTGCAGGCAGTGGAAAAGTTGTAAGAGTAGTAGAGCTCTTTGTGAAGGGCTCGTCCAGGGAAGTACTACCACCACGCCTTTTTCTGCCGCCAAGCAGCAACGCTGTGTTTCGGTTTGAAGAGTGTGGTTGCCGGTGTAATTACAAGCACATAAGGCGTAACATCTGTATGCCTCGAGTTGATGGACGCAGGGCAGTGCATCGTAGGGCACATTCCTTTGTGCGTGACTTACGAGGCAATGCTTTGTTATAGGTGATTGTTACCACTTAACATCAGGTGGGTCATCAGCTTGTTCCATCAGCTAGTTGTATAAAAAAAATGTTGTTTTGCCACCGTTCTTATCTACTTGTCAGTAGATATAATTCTCTTATTCACCTTACATAGCGAAAAAGAATAGAATAT
Source organism: Chloroclysta siterata (assembly GCA_932294275.1). Lineage (NCBI taxonomy): Eukaryota > Metazoa > Arthropoda > Insecta > Lepidoptera > Geometridae > Chloroclysta > Chloroclysta siterata. The sequence goes on along the minus strand of OW028604.1, from coordinate 14,735,699 downwards.
TTCCACTTGACGTTTATCTTGGAAATTAACGGCCGGTTTCTGAAAGCTCGATCAAAACTAATCGGATGTCAAGTCACTCGCCATTTCAGTTATTACATCGAATTAGATAGAGATAGCAAGTGACTTGACATCCGATTAGTTTTGATCGGGCTTTCAGAAACCGGCCGTATGTTTGCTGATGTTTACAATTTTGACATTTAATTCAATCGGTGTAATTTAATCCGTAATGAAAATGGTGTTTGCGTTTTTTTGAGCTTTATTATTTTTATAATTCAATAATTATTTACGACTTTCATCTAATTGGTTTCTCATAAAAAAATCTTAAAGATTTTTTCATGAACAGTCTTAAAATATAATCCGTATTTCGCTGTGAATTTTCAACGAGCATCGTAGCTCCACAGCGGGTACTCTACGGTAGCACACAATACACGGGTTGTTTGCTGCCTTCTGTTTGTAGTCGCGCTACGCACTTGGCGCAATGTATTCTAAACGTATATTCAGTACCTATTTTCAAAACCATTATACAAACGGATACCTACCTAAAGTTAAAATAACTAACCTTGAATAAAAAAAACATTTTTGCAAAAAAAAGCGCTGAATAAATTTCGATATAATTTACATGGGACGTCTGAAGTATACAGGGTGTATACAAGGTTTTTTGCAAAAAAGTTATTTTATTCCAGAACTTCGATTCCCGAACTGAGTACAAGTTTTATTTTTTAATCTATGTATGCAGTTTTTCTTGTTACTAAAATCGATGACATGGTTCTTAAGAACATTTTAGTTGGAGAACAACGTTGGTCGCGTGGAACTGGCACCTAGAGTCACCTAGCTTTAAAATGTTTCAAAGTGATCCTTGTGATTTTATTGAATAAATACCCTTTGACTTTGACTTTGGCTTTGAACAGATCTTTGTCTGTCTTATAGTTACAGACTTGCCCATACTGACCGATCAAAATAGGTCACCCTGTATATAACCTACCATACAAATAACGGATCATGAATTCCTAATTGGTAGTAGCAGAGCTCTTTGTGAAGGGCTCGTCCGGGGAAGTACTACCACCACGCCTTTTTCTGCTGCCAAGCAGCGTTGCTGTGTTTCGGTTATACAAATGGTAATTACAGGCACATGAGGCTTAACATCTGTACGCCTCAAGTTGATGGACGCAGGGCAGTGCATCGTAGGGCACGTTCCTATCGTGCGTGACTTACTAGGCAATGCTTTTGTAATGTAAAACAGCTTGCTGATTGAACACTCGTTTATTTTATATCAGTGGGTAGAAACTGACATAGTTTTATAAAACTACCCACACTATTACTACATCTTTCCCCTTATAAAACTAAGCCTAAGTACAAAACTTGATACCCAACACCGATACAATATAATAACATAATTTTACCCTAGATAAGTGAACAACTTGAAAATTATATTTATAGTTATACCTCTATAGAATATTATAAACTTATTGATATGTACATTTTTTTTTTATATTTTTTTTTTTTAGTTTTTTTTTTACTTATTTAAATTACAAAGGTTTACTTAAATTATATCTTTATGCTTACTTAGTAGTACCTACATACTTTACTATAACTATCTAAACTAATCGATATTTAATTTCCAAACCGCATCATTTTGTTTTTCATCGCACGTTGAACCAACCAACTTAGCCCTACTTCTAGTTATAGGTGGGCCCGCGTTTGTAAATTTCAAATGGTCAGCATCCTGTTTAGATTTACTTTCATTTTTAATAACTCCCTGCCCTGTACCTTTCTTCGTTAATATTTCTGAGGGACCTCCATCAGAAACATAAGAAGTTGTACTAGTAGACACCGCCGTCTGAGCAGAAACCGTGGCCTGCATCGTAGTTATAGGTAGGTTGCTGTTATCGGCGCGCTTGTCAGCTGCGTCGGCCGTACCTAATCTACTAACTATGTGCCTACGGTTGCGACGGTACCTGCGACCTACGTTATCCTGCAATATGTACGATCTAGGCTCCGAAGCTTTTTTCACTACCTTCATGCACCTTCGCTGACTACCATCCGCTACTACTACTGTTTCATGTTCTTGTAGTATAGGGAGGTTTCTAGACGATCTATCATACGCAAGTTTTTGTTTATTTTGATTTACTAATATAGCTTCGTAATTCTTTTTCCTATCTACTTTTTCTTCTAACAATCGCTTATGTATGGGTAAACGCGTATTTAGCCTTCTCCCCATTAATATCTCTGCCGGTGAGTCCAACTGATCCCTAGGCGTAGAACGGAAATTCAACAAACTAACATAGTAGTCATGTCCCGAATCTACACATTTCATTAGCAGCATTTTAACCGTTCTGACCGCTCGTTCGCTCTTTCCATTGGACTGGGCATATAAAGGCGACGACGTTATTTGTCTTATATCCCAATTACTAACGAAATTTTTAAACTCTTTTGAAACGTAAGCTGGCCCGTTATCAGTAATTAATTCATTAGGTATGCCATGTCTTGCAAACTGTTCTTTCATAGCTTTAATAACAGATTTACTAGTGATAGAATTCAACTCATTAACCTCAACAAAATTCGAGAAATAATCAATGATTATTAAATAATATTTCTTCCTGTATTCAAAAATGTCAGAACCTACCTTTGCCCATGGAATGTGTGGAATGTGATGCGGCAACATTGGTTCCCTCGGCGGCGCAGGTGCATGCATTGCACAGGTGCTGCAGCTCCGCACCACGCTATCTACATCACGTGACATACCCGGCCAGAATAGTACGCCCCGTGCTCTCCGCTTACACTTATCTATTCCCAAGTGCCCCTCATGAATACGAAGTAACATTTCGCTCCTTAAGGATTGTGGTATGAAAACTGAATTCTCCTTAAATACTATTCCTTCGACATATTGTAAACATTCACGATATGACCAATAAACACGAATATCTTCTTCTATCTCATATTTACACCTAGGCCAGCCATCCATTATTAACTTAATTAGCGATTGCGACTCCTTATCTTTAGCTGTATGTTCCCTGACTAACTGTAACTTTTCATCACTAAACGGAACTTGGTGTATCATAAAACAAGCTTGGGCTTCTACCTCCGCATTCAATCGCTCGTGCATCAGATCTGGTAGTGCGGCGCGCGATAACGTATCTGCTATATACATGTACTTACCCGGTGTATATACAACTTTTATATCGTAGCTTTGAATACGCAACATCATTCTTTGCAAACGCGTAGGTACGGAAGCCAATGATTTTTTAAAAATTGATTCTAGCGGTTTATGATCTGACTGCACCGTAACGTCAGTTCTCCCATATATATATTGATGAAATCGCTCACATGCGAATACAATGGCCAACAACTCTTTTTCTATTTGCGCATAACGACGCTGAGTATCCGTAAGTGTTAACGAAGCGAATTCGACCGGCCTCCCTTCCTGCAACAACACCGCCCCTAACGCACTAGCACTCGCATCAACCGAGAGCGTTATAGGAACGCTGTGTGAGTATAGCGCTAGAACAGGCGCTGAAGAAAGTTTCTTCTTAAGTAAACTAACTGCATTAACATGCTCAGTGTCCCACACCCACTCCGAACTTTTTTTTAAAAGACTTCTCAAGACTGCCACCGACTCCGAATAATGCGGTATGAATTTTGACAGATAATTTACCATACCTAAAAAACGCTCAAGTGATTTTTTATCTTCTGGATCGGGCATTTCAACTATAGCTTTTACTTTTCTATCATCTGGTCTCATTCCTCTTTCGTCAAACACATGCCCCAAGTACGTTATCTCTCTGACGCCAAATTTACATTTTTCCTTGTTGAACTTAATACCTACTTCTTTAGCTCTCATTAAAAGTAACTGAAGACGCCTATCGTGCTCCTCTTTGGAAGAGCCCCAGCAGACAATGTCATCAATAAATGAGTCAGTTCCCTCTAAATCTTCTAGGTGTTGTCTTATCTTCGCGTGAAAAATTTCAGGAGCGCAAGTAATACCGTATGGCAAGCGTAGAAACTGATACCTACAGAAAGGCGTGCTAAAGGTACACAGGTCGGCGCTGGCGTCATCTAACTTCATCATCCAAAAACCACAGCGCGCGTCCAGCACACTAAAAAACCGCGCACCTCGCAGCTTAGCCGCTATCTCACTCACTGTAGGTAACGAAAAATGCGCTCGCCTAATCGCGTGATTTAATACTCGTGCATCTAAACATACCCGGATATACCCATTTTTCTTAGCTGCTAACACGATTGGATTGACCCACTCAGTTGGGTGGTTCACTTTGCGTACGATTCCTAATTCTGTCATTCTGTTTAGTTCTGTACGCAACTTATCTCGTAAACCTAATGGCACTTTTCGGGCGGGACAAATAACCGGCTGAACTGACTTATCAATAACAATTCTATTTACCCCCGGTAACTCCCCGACCCCCTTAAATAAATCTGAATATTCTTGCAACTCGTAACTTATAGCTTCAACCCTTTTTATGAATCCTAGCCTTACACAGTCTTCCCTGCCTAGAATGTTTTGCACTTTCATATTTACAACCGCAAACCGAAGTTCATAATTTATTTTTTCCCGATATATATTTAAATATGCTTCTCCGATAATTGGTAGTTCATTTTTTGTGTAAGAAAACACCCTCGAACTGTAGGGTTTTAAGTCCTTATCATTTAATCCAAGACGATAAAAATCTAATATCGTTATAATATTTAAGTCTGCACCACAGTCTAGTTTGAAGTTTACACGCTTACCGTTAATACATAAAGTTTCTATCCACTGAGTGTCCGAACGTCCAGACTCCATCTTCAACACGTTCACGTACAGGACATCCTCGTCCTCAGACTCCTCAGAATGTTGACACATGTTGATGTCATGCACTTTTTTACTCACTTTGTTATTACACTTTCTCGCGAAATGACCCCGGTTTTTGCACACGAAACATGTAGCATCACTCGCCGGGCACCAACCGCGACCCTCACACAGCACACTACCGCAACGCAAGCACTGAGCGCGCTCCGCTGGCCGGCCTCCGCTGGCGCCGGCGTCGCGGCTCCGCGCTCCGCGGCCGCTGCCGCTCGCACCGCAGCCGCCGCCGCGCTGCTGCCGCCACGAGCCGCGCGCGCGCTGCCCCGACAACGCATCCACTTGGCTGCTCGTCTTGTTCGCCTCCTCGATCTGACGTCCCTCTGTTTTGGACAGCTCCTCTGCTTCACAAATCTGCACCGCCTTCGCTAAAGTCAATTCGTCCGTACGTAACAAACGATCTCGTACTACGTGATTTGAAACCCCACATACCACTCGATCACGTATCAGACCGTCAACGAGAAGTTCAAACTCACAATTTTGGCTCAACACCTTCAACGCTGTGACGAATTGACTTATTGATTCTCCGGCATTCTGGTTACGAGTAAAAAACTTGAATCGGAACATAGCCACATTACATTTTGTTCCGAAGTGTTCGTCAAACTTATTTTTCAAGCACTGGAGATCATCCGCTGACTGTTTCTCTGTATAAGTAAATGTTGAAAATATTTCGTAACCCTCCGCCCCGATGAGGTTCACCAGCAAGCTCGCCTGCACATCCTTGGACTCTTTATTAACGCCGGATGCCTTTAGAAAAACTTCAAATTGTTTCCACCATTTTTTCCACGCTTCCGCACGCCCTGCCGGACTGCCTTCTATCTGCAATTCCGGCGGAGGCCTTGCATGTTCCATGTTACACACACGTAGCCGTAGTATATAACGCTTACTAATCGAATTTGGCGAGAAACTTCACAAAAACTCATTAATTGAATTTATAAAGAAATACACCGCTGTCACCATGTAATGTAACACAGCTTGCTGATTGAACACTCGTTTATTTTATATCAGTGGGTAGAAACTGACATAGTTTTATAAAACTACCCACACTATTACTACAGCTTTGTTATAGATGATGTCCACATAACATCAGGTGGGCCATCTGCTTGTTCCATCAGCTAGTTGTATAAAAAAAATATCTAGTTATCTTCATCTTCCTGTCGTATCACTAGTTTCTTTCGAAACAGTGTGGTGAAAAGATTTTAAGTGCGCCTCAAGAGGCTCCTTCCGAGCACTTTACACATGTTATTACTTTTTAAATTCTACAACGACGGTTTATAACATCTAGTTATCTAAAAACTATTGATTCAATATCTAAAAGGTGATAACTGCAAGCAACTGGCATTAGTGATTATCCCATTTATTTTTATAACAGGTTTCACGGCAAATCGTTTACGGGTATAATAATCATTAAAATATTCTCATTTTATTGAGTTCCAAACTCGGACCACTGAGATTATGATCTCTATCCTTTTATTAGGGTTCAGTGGAAAAACTGCACGCGCTCGAAACTGTACTTTCCAAGTAGCTGTGTTTCAGTTTGAAGGGGCCTCAATGAGGGGAAGGATCCTCTTTGAGCCGCACTTAAAATCCTTTCACCACACTGTTTCGAGAACTAGTGACACGACAAGAAGAAGAAATAATTTGAAGATTTACGGGTGCCGGTGAATTTATAAAAACGAAGAGTACCTTCTACTCGTTCGACCGAAGATCGCGGGGAGGAGGAGATGACGCTCAGAAGTGTTCTTTCTGAAAATGTATAGAGGAGGCCTATGCAGTGGACGTCTTTTTTTTATACAACTAGCTGATGGAACAAGACGATGGCCCACCTGTTGTTAAGTGGTAACCATCACCTATAACAAAGCATTACCTGCACGATAGGAATGTGCGCTACGATGCATTGCCCTGCGTCCATCAACTTGAGGCATACAGATGTTAGGCCTCATGTGCCTGTAATTACACGGGCAACCACACTCTTCAAACCGAAACACAGCGTTGCTGCTTGGCGACAGAAAAAGGCGTGGTGGTATTACTTCCCCGGACGAGCCCTTCACAAAGAGCTCTACTACTCTTTGTAAGGATAAGCAAACAGTGCGATTCAGTTGTGTATCTTTGTTCTGAAAATGTAGACAATGCGCTAAATTGCTGTTCGTGAGACGTTTTGAGGTCTAGAGGACTTGAGGTCTTCGTGTGAAAGTGTATAAAGAAATGGAAATCAAACCGCACTCAAAATTCCGCCGATTCTAATAGTTCCACTAATTAGCTTTTTGTCTACCTGCACACGGATCTAAATATTTATTATTTAAAATGTTTGTCTGATTTCTAATTTACTTTTGGTTGTTTTTATTTCACATTTTATCAGTTGTTTTTCATTCTGTTGTTTTTTATTTTGATTTTCTATTTTTGTGCTTGTCTGTATTAGTTAGGCAAAAAAATGTGTTATCTATCTATCTATCTTCCATAGAAACAGAGGATTACACAATTTAAAATTGCAGAAAATAAATACAAGCTATTAAAATAATTTACAGTAAAACCATCGGGGTCACCATTGTGGATGCTTGGAGCTGTTACTCAGATGTTTATCGTGCCTAAGTACCCTGTGCTTGTATAATTATTTTTCACTTAGCATTGCAAATGGCCAAAGCATAGAGACACTGAGTGTTTTAACATTGAACGCTCATAGAACCTTCAGACATTGCTGCAGAACCTCGTTTCTATCGTGCTTGACAAGTCACAGCTACAAGTGACAGCTACAACAAAGCTACTTAGAAAACAAAGTAGCTTTGTTGTAGCTGATAGCTCCCACTCAACATCAGGTAGGCCAAGTGCTTATAGCATCAGCAAGCAATATAAAAAAAGGGAATGAAAAACTAAAATTTATTGATAACTATTACAGTATAAGCGGACCCTAATCTTTTTAAACTTTACAAGAGGATATTTTTAACAAGATGTTCAGTTATCAGCTCATATTGTAGAAATAAAAAAATATATCCATATTTATTATGTAACATAATTTCACATATTTTACATGGTAGCACATTCTACCACCACCGCTATAGATTGTATTTTGTTTATTAAATATATTATTTTTATATAAACGGTATTATATTTGAATCTGTAGTGACATCTGCCTCTATACCTACCCAAGCAAAGTCTTATCAAGTCGTATCTACATCGATCGATTTAAAATAAAATAAATCTCTTAAAAAAATATATTTAGACGGAACCCTCACGTCATAATCGATTTCCAAATTAATTGTCTTTTTACAAAAATCATAAGGGGAATGGAAAATAAAGCAAGCGGATAAATGTTTTGAAACGTATAATTTAGGGAATAGCTATTCGATACGTATCAAATCGTTTGTGAAATAAAATTATTGAGGTCGTTTTAAAATTGATGCTTATTTTCCTTTAAATATATACTAGCTCGGGTGCGTAGTGGGTTCACGACTGGACATAGATCTTTCTTGGATTTTGTTGTTCCAGTCAAATACAGTCTATAAAATACTCTCTCTTTTCAGCTCCCTCTCAATATTATAGCCATCATCAACCTCAGAAAAAAGGCTAAATAATTATATTTTTTTAAATATATCTTTTCCATTCCTATTTATTCTATACCATTTTAAAAACGAAGATATTATGTTTCCAAAACCAAAACACTTTAAAATAATCAAATCAGACTACTTCAGGAAAAGTATAACTGTCTGGTCGCGTGGAAATGGCACCTAGAGTCACCTAGCTTTAAGACGTTTCAAAGTGAATCCTTGTGATTTTATTGAATAAATACATTTTGACTTTTGACTTTGACTTTGATACATAATGTTTGGAAAATATCTCTTTGCAAGAATAAATGTTTCAAACACATGTCACTCACTTGAATTTGTTTTTGAGTAGGTACCTTCTCGTTTTTGTTTCGTCCCCTTAATTAAAGTATCTATATTGGTACTCAATCTAAAAACCCCCAAACCTAAAGCACGGAAGGTTTGACAGCTGCTATCTTCGCCAAGTCCTCAAATACGAACTAATAAAGACATTGAAGATTTGGGGTCCCTCCAGCCCCATCGTTACATTCCTCGCATAGTTTCTAACTACAAACACACTAATCACCGTCGTGTAAAAAGTGCACACACGGGAAGGTGGCGTGGTGTGGGGTAGACCACACCCACATCGACGCCCGCTCATTTTAAATTGTAATTACAAATTTATTATTGTCTCTGTTGCCGCCTTCCAAGCCGACGCCATTTTATCGATGTTTCGTACGTTTTTGAAGAAAATTGTAGCTTGCACTAATCTTACGACTCATAAGGTCAGGATAAACTTATCTCAAGATGCATTCTTTTGAAATGTTCCTTGTTAAGTCCTAATGTAGTCCTAAGGTGTAGAAGAAAAAATAGAATAAAAAAGGTTAATTTCTGTGGTACGGTAAACATCCTCTGGGATCCCTTAATTATGTGTATTAAACAAGTGCCCAAGTGAAAACTTCATGATAACAAAACTATTAGAGATATCTTCCTGGACTTGTGCTCAAATTTTCGAAACTTCAATTAGTTTATAGGCTTCTTTTGATTCCGAAAATTGAACAGAGTAGAACTTTTTACAGTCCGTTTTACCAAAAATCTATAACTAGGCTGTTTTTAAGATAAGAGTGATAAATCCCTATTCATTTATTTTCCTGCGGTAGTCAGTTTTTCAATCTATATGACCTGTCCATTGTCACTTCAGTTTGCTATTCAATTAGCAGCTATGTTGAATGATTACATTTTTTATACAACTAGCTGATGGAACAAGCATATGGCCACCTGATGTTAAGTGGTAAAACTATAACCTATAACAAAGCATTACCTCGTAAGTCACGCACGATAGGAATGTGCCCTACGATGCACTGCCCTGCGTCCATCAACTTGAAGCATACAGATGTTAAGCCTCATGTGTCTGTAATTACACCGGCAATCACACTCTTCAAACCGAAACACAGCAACACTGCTTGGCGACAGAAAAAGGCGTGTTTGTAGTACTTCTCTGGACGAGCCCTTCACAAAGAGCTCTACTACTCATAAAAATACTTATACTAAATACTTATATAAAATACTTCAAAGATTTAACTTTGACTTTGAATTAAAAGACTTTTTTGTCACTTACAGCAAACAGCAACTAAGTAAAAGCAACAAAGTAACTAGAGATGACAAGGGCGAGTGTTCTCACAAATTCATTAAGAAAGGCAACGAACTTACTTCGCTTTTAAGCCGAGACCGTTTGTTGTTCAATCCAATTGTACTCATGGAGTTTTAAGTAATGCTATCCATCTAAAGGGTTGTCTGGAAGAGATCGCTGTTTGCAATGAAATGAAATGAAATACGTTTATTTATCGTAAGTAATTTGGAAACGTAAACAATAAATAAAAATTAGTATTCTGTAGTAACATATAAACCAATAAATAAATAACAATATGTGGGAGAATAAATATTTTATTAAAATTTAATATTTATTTTAGTTTAAATTATATTAGTAGTTTAGTAAATTATAGTGGTAGTTTAAATTATACTGATTTGTGTTTTTGTGTGCACTGAGAAGTTGGATTGGTGATAAAATATTAACAAGAAACGAAATAATCAAAAGCATCGGAAGAGAAAAATAAATAAATAATCCAGCAGTGCGGATAATTGTTGCACGCAGCTATAAGAGATAAATACTACGGAGAGTCCTTCTGAACTGATAAAAAATGTTGTTTGAGTGAATACTTTAAAGTGTTTACTGTGAGCTTAGTACGCATTGGTGGAGGCTACTCATTCCAGCACCGAGATGCTGCAAATCTGAATGATCCACGAAAGGCAACAAATTTGTATCTCGGTGTAAGAAACACGTGAGTACCTGCTCTTCTTGCGTAGTGACAGTACTCATGCGCCCACTGAAACTTTTCAAACAGATAAGCCGGAACTCCACCACATAACACCAAATTTTAGCAATAAGACCACACATTCTACATTACTAACTCTTTGATTGTTCCGACCACACATAGTACATTTTGATGTCTTTGATTGTTATTATTTTATATTTTTGTTTACTAGTTTCAACACTTTATCAAACTTTGAGGTAAAAAACGTCGAATAACTATTTCCCAAAATCTTTGTAATTTGATTCTCTAAAACAACATTCAGTAATTTTACATTTCCAAAATGTAGAAATGTGTGATGCATGGAGACGTACATTAGCGGTTATTAGCGTCATAACGTCTTTTATAGATAAAAATAACAATTCAACATTTAAATAATGTCTAAGACACATAATTCCATAAATTAGTATAGAAAAAGTCTCTCTCTCAGACGTACATTAGCGGTTATTAGCGTCTTATCGTCTTTTATAGATAAAAATAACAATTCAACAAATTCAACATTTAAATAATGTCTAAGACACATCATTCCATAATTTAGTATAGAAACAGTCTCCTGAAGCTGATTAAAAAAATCCAATCAAGTTTTCCTGACAAAATACTTTTTTTCTAGTTTCGTACATAAAAGTACCCTAGCTGTTATCAGCGTCTTCCTGTCCAGAATGTTAAATAGAAAAAAAAACCAATGATTATTCCTGCTATTCTACATTTTAATCGAAGTTAGAGTCCCGTACACGTTCTAAAGGAAAATCAAGAAGTATTTTGAATTCTGATTAAATGCAAATTGGCACAAACGGCCCCCAGACGCAGAAGGGTTAAGATGTTTTCATAACTGAGTGTCGCCGACACAATCGCCTTTCGTTTCCATTTAAATTGAAATGAATAAAGATTACAAGTGATGAAGGCTGTAGAATTGTTAATTCAGTTTCTATGGTTAGGGGTAGGTTTAAAGCCTTTTTTGAAGAGAATGCTGTTATTTTAAGGTAGTGGTGGTCGTCACCATCAAAAAGTTTTGATTTTATTTTCGTCGCCTGAAAAAGTTTACTAAACTCTTGAAAAACACAAAAAAGTTAAAGGATATCCAGGTATTACAGTAGATATCCCCATCATATCACTAGGATATGCACTAGGATATCAAATAGCGCCTGTGACTGATAAGTTGAGGAGCAATAGGTTAGCATGGTATGGGCATGTCATGAGGAGGGAAGAAAGAAAGAAAGGAAAGAAGAAAGTCATATTACGAGAAGAGTGTTAGGTATGGATGTTGATGGTTTTAAAAAGAGAGATAGTCCAAAGAAAAGATGGATGGACTGTATGAAAGATGACATGAGTAAGAAAGGAGTGAGCACCGAGATGACGATGAATGATAGAGGAGAGTGGAAGAGGAAAACCTTTTGTGCCGACCCCACTTAGCGTGGGATAAGAGCTGGAAGATGATGATGATGATGCTAGTACCAAGCACTTAATCAAGATTCTTTGAGGATGTTCAAGGAACACGACCGGGAGATAAGTTAAAATATTGCATTTGCCACATATCTACATTTTGAAGTTTTGAAGCTTTGTTCACGCCTTCGCTTCGTCTACAAATCTTATAGCTGTTTTTAAGTCTCTTTTACTTTACGCAACTTCCAAGTTCTTCATAATCTATAAAAATCAGGTAAAAAATTTGACGTGAAAATTGCACAAACATATAATGCTACGAAACCACTACACCTATTTTAATAATTGACGCTGTTCAAGGGGTTGAACAAAGCCCACACATCTTACGTACAACCAAATAACTCCAACAATAAACAGGGCCATGCATCACGCGGCACATAGCTCAAAGTTATTTAATTATCGCGAGGAAAAACTAATCCGTACGAGAACGAAAATTGCGCTCTCCAGGTGCGTAGTCGTACGTAGGTGTCGCCTGCGTACCGCTACACAGGATGCTCTCTTTAAGAGTAGAAGAACTCTTTGTGAAGGGCTCGTCCGGGGAAGTACAACCACCACGCCATTTTCTGTCGCCAAGCAGCGTTGCTGTGTTTCGGTTTGAAGAGTGTGGTTGCCGGTGTAACTACAAGCACATGAGGCTTAACATCTGTATGCCTCAAGTTGATGGACGCAGGGCAGTGAATCGTAGGGTACGTTCCTATCGTGCGTGACTTACGAGGTAATGCTTTGTTATAGGTGATGGTTACCACTTAACATTAGGTGGGCCATCTGCTTGTTCCATCAGCTTAGTAGTATAAAAAAAAACACGTTACTGCTGAAATTTTATTATCAGGAGCCAATTCAAGTGCCATAAAAAATCCTTAATTCATTAGTTCCTTACTAAATTCAGATAGGAAGTCTAAGGGGGGGAGTTCGAAGTACGTCAAAATATAACATTTAACACATGCCTACCCAAACTTTGCTGTACTTACGGCCGGTTTCTGAAAGCAATCGCATGTCAAGTAACTTGCTATCTTTTTTTTATACAACTAGCTGATGGAACAAGCAGATGGCCTACCTGATATTAAGTGGTAACCATCACCTATAACAAAGCATTGCCTCGAAAGTCACGCACGATAGGAACGTGCCCTACGATGCACTGCCCTGCGTCCATCAACTTGAGGCATCAGATGTTAAGCCTCATGTGCCTGTAATTACACCGGCAACCACACCCTTTAAAACGAAACACAGCAACGTTGCTTGGCGGCAGAAAAAGGCGTGGTGGTAGTACTTCCCCAGACGAGCCCTTCACAAAGAGCTCTACTACTCTTGAGCTCTACAATCTCAATCTAATTCGATGTAATAGCTGAAATGACGAGTGACTTGACATCCGATTAGTTTTGATCGAGTTTTCAGAAACCGGCCGTTAGAACTCTTAACTTTTTTAAATGCATTAGAGATAATCTAAATGTCATTAAAATGTTCACACAAAATTCTAACACAAAACAAATGCCTCGATTCTCAAACGAAACTACTTCGAGAAAATAAGGGGTGGAAATGAAACTGTATATATGAAGTGCCGTACGGCATCAGCCTGTATAACAGCCATACTTCAATAGAGACTACAAGCGGCGAGGCGCTGTCGTACGACAATATTTATGCGCGCAATATTAACTCGGCGACGTATTAACTAGAAAACGTTTCTGAACTTACACCCCGTATATTGCAATTATTTTATTACGTTACTTTACTTAATAAATTACGTTGTTGATAGGTACTCTTGTTTTGTTGGTAACTGAGGATATTATTAATAATATGTAAAGTTTTTAAAGTTAAGTAAAAAAAACACATTCTTTGAACCTAAACCCTAATTAACTGAAACTGGAAATAAGAGCATTGTGCCGCAATACTTTATTCATTTAAGGCGAAGACAAGAGCTAATGTGACTCTCGCTCGCACGTTTCAACATGTTGAAAGATATAAAATCAAAAAACTCGTTTTTGAAAAATCGCAATCAACCATCTTGTGTGCAATCACATTGCACACAGTATAGTCAAAATTTCATTTTGATCGATACATGTTTTCCTACTCAAAAGTTTGCTTTACTAGTTTTCGTACATAAGCAAACTTTTAAGTAGGAAAACTTTTATCGATCAAAATGAAATTTTTACTAAACTGTGTGCAATGTGATTGCACACAAAATGGTTGATTGCGATTTTTCGAAAATGAGTTTAGTGATTTAATATCTTTCAACATGTCGAAACGTGCGAGCGAGAAGTTGTTTGATAGTTGTCAGCCCCTTAATTCAATTTTACATAACACAGTTGAGTTATTTTTCGGTTTGGAGGGTGCTATAAAATTAAATTGCTCTGTTAAAGGTTATGGTTACCGCTCAACATCAGGTGGACCATCTGCTTGTTCCATAAGCAATTAGTATAAACAACCGGCCAAGCGCGAGTCGGACTCGCGCACGAAGGATTCCGTACCATTATCTATAAAAACGGCAAAAAATCACGTTTGTTGTATAAATATTGCCTCCTTAAATATTTATTTTATTCTGTTTTTTAGTGTTTTTTGTTATAGCGGCAACAAAAATATCATCTGTGTAAATTTCAACTGTCTAACTATCACGGTTCATGAGATACAGCCTGGTGACAGACGGACAGACAGAATACGTCATACGATTACAACAGCCATTTAGTTCATTCGAAAAAAAAACTCCCTTTCAATTCATTTTTGCACCAATTTCATTTATTTCTCAAACCAACCAGAGCAGGTGATTCCAGTTCGTCGAAGGGTCAACGATTGCGCGTGGTCCGAAATCAGGGGCGTGCGCCATCCCTCGGGCGAAATATAAAAATCATTCATATGGACAAAATAAAATTGCATCTCAAATAACCCTGTGCTCATCGGCCGAAAATCTATTAGCAATAAATATGAAGTTTTCCGATTTCCCAGGATTTAAAGCGGCTGTGGGCGGAATGAAACCCGGGAGTTCTTATTAGTTTTCTGCTTTATGAAGCCGAAGTTTTATTGGTTTCGTTAATTGTGGCTTGTGCTTCATATTGATGGGGTGATGTAACCTCAGCTTTCTTTATAAAGGAGCACTTCACTGACTGACTCAGTCATCATATCTCCGAAAGGAAAAGGTCTAAAACTCTGAACTTTGCAACACGTGGTTTTTGAGGGGCTCTCTAAGGCAATATTTTCGTCTACCTATCCTCTGATAGGTGGAGTATAAGCTTCATGGGGATGACATTTTTTCACTTTGGCGTGTCAGTTACAGCCGTATTAAATACTAGATAGATTTTCTGTCATTTTTAGAAGCAACATAGCTTTTTCATTTTATTTGTTTTTCTAGTGTTATTTTGTGTTGTGTTGTGTAATTTCGGTGGTATTTTAACCAACATTACTTGAGGTCTTAGCACAAAGTGTAAACATTTGAAATGAAAGTGTAATGTGATATCCTGATTTGACCGAAAATGTTTCCAATGTTTTGAAGAAAACCGCCACCATTTTCTTTAAAAATAAATGACGGCCGACTTGACTAAAAAGTATTCAATACAAATCACTTGACACTGGCAAGATTGTCTGTCGAATGACGGACAGGAGCCATAAATTGAGAGAAGAAAAAAAAAAGAAAATACTAGATACTAATAATTAATGTATACAATTTCAGTGATAAAAGGTTTTTTCGAGTTTAATATAAGGTGTGCTTAAACTATTGCCATCTCTTACCAATGCGTAATGGCAAACAAAGACAGCACTTATTTTAAGCATTATTTAAATTTAAGCGCCATCTTATACCTCGAGGGTGTGTGTTTATTCCTCTAAGACTTATGAATCTGATTGATTTACTCGCTTAAACATCTTAAGCAGTCGATCGATCTCTACTTCTAAAAGTTGCCACGCCTTAATAATTTTTTTATACTACTAGCTGATGGAGCAAGCAGATTGCCCACCATAAGTTAAGTGGTAACCATCACTTATAACAAAGCATTACCTCGTAAGTCACGCACGATAGGAACGTGCCCTACGATGCACTGCCCTGCGTTCATCAACTTGAGGCATACAGATGTTAAGCCTCATGTGCCTGTAATTACACCGACAACCACAATCTTCAAACCGAAACACAGCAACGCTGCTTGGCGGCAGAAAAAGGCGTGGTGATAGTACTTCCCCGGAAGAGCCCTTCACAAAAAGCTAATGCAGAAAAGAGAAAATGTTTTTTTCTGAACCTTTGTAATGCTTATGTTCAAGAGAACTACCACTAGACCACTAGTGGGCCTTTCGATCCTAAGGTCGTGGGTTCAAAACCATTCGTGTACAAATGAGTTTTTCTGTTCAAAAATTTATGTGCACCGTGCCAGTAGGTACTCTGAAACGGTGAAGGAAAACATCGTGCGGAAACCGGCATGTCGCAGAACCTAAAAAGTTCTCTAACATATGCTAAGTGCTCGAAAGGAGCCTTTTGAGGCGCAATTAAAATCCTTTCACCACACTGTTTCGATGAAACTAATGACACGACAAGAAGAAGAATCTTCGAGACTTGGTTATTTGTAATTTTTCATTCAGTGATTTCATATCTGCAAAATGTTGAAATATGCGAGAAGCCATTCCACGGTAGTCTGTGTCCTAAGTCTCATATGCCTGTATCAGTAAACCAGACGATATCCAGCGACGATATCCAGTAAACCAGAACATAGAAATGCAAGCACGACAACTTAAGACTATTTTATAGAACGGTAGAAATAGGTACGATGGTTCCTCGTATATAGATTTTATAATATCCCAAAAATATTCGAGTGGGATTTGAACCCACGAACCTCACCTTGATATGGAGATGCGCTAACCAACTGCGCCATTGGATCCTAATCTCATCCGGCGAATAACTCATAGGGATCTGTTAATAAGGTACTGAGCGACTGTGGTAATTTTTGTGATTTCGTGTACGTGTGAGTCATTTTATGTACTTTCTGTATTATACTAGGTACCTAACAACAAACGAAGCCAGATCCAAAACGGGGCTGCAGGAGCTGATCGAGTCTTGCTCCCCTGCATCCACATCATCATCATCGGGGATGCTGGAACATTGCTGCCACCAACCCAAAGTCCTGCTCCGCTACTTTAAGGAGCTGGGCTGGCTGGGGTGAGGTTAGCAGGGGGATAATGCAAAATACACCCCACTGCGGGACGTCAGTGCAGATCTCATTCCCCACCGTGAATTAGAATTAGAATTAGGTACCTAACTTACTTACTTCTTTGTTTCACTGACCTGGATATCTTTACCAAAACCTTTTTAAAACTTTTTACCACTTTGTATCACTTTTGTCCTAAAAGCTTGCATCTAGGTTGCTTATAAAATTTTCAGACATTTCACTTAATTTGTTGGTTTACACCACCCACTTGCACCAACAAGGTACGGCTTAAATTAGTCAGTTGACCCAATCAAATTGCTTTCTTTTGTATTTACAGTTATTTTTGAATAATATATTTTGTATGTCAAAATTATGGCATGAACAATGAGAATAATTTAGTTTGTAATAAATTCATACAAAGACAAACACTTTTACTGCCAAAAAATACAAATTAACTGTAGGTAACCTTAAAAAACTGTATATTTTAGGGTAAGTGTGATTGAATCGATGTTGTAAGGTGAATAAGAATAAATTAAACGACAGAATGATATTTTCAATTTTAATCTTGATATTTTCATCTACGATACAAGGCACACACACAATTTTAAGTAAATTAATGAATAATTAAAATAGAAATAAATAATAACATGCTTTCAGAATATACTATAAAGGTGTAGATACCTACACTGGGAAGCCTCGACACCTAATGATAAAGGAAAAACTACTTTAAAGCGTAAATACTGGTCAAAATAACAGACTTTACCACAAAACATCGCCTAAAGTTAAACATAGTTTATGAAAACCATCATGCGTAACCGTGTTATACCTACTGGTTTCTTATATCTCAAAGGATAACGTTTATATGTATCTACAGAATAAGTTGAATGACAATTTACAGAAATAAAAACTGATGACGAATTTACACGATGATTAAACGACCTTTGAATTTTTGGTGCAAGTTAAACCTTTCGAATAAAATAATGTTAAATCTTTAAAAAAAACATTAAAAACTATAAAAAACGGGTTTGAATCTGGCCGACCAGAGATATTCAAATCCTATGTTTAAATAGAGTAATTTGTAGTGGTAAGTCAAATAGTTCACAACGGTATTGTCAATTTGATAAATAACAAGGAAACAAACGATACGAGTGTACCACATTCACGCCCTTCACAATCACACATTCAGCTAAACATTTATAGTAACAACTAACTTTACGTAAGTCATTATTACATAATAATGAAATTAGATTGAGTGGAGCGACTTTAATTATCGGCGTCTGACTACGTCAAAGAAATAAGGTATTTTAAAACTGTGAAAAAATACTATTAAGTGCAACGAAATTTGAATAAAACGTACGGCGTGGGCTGTAAGGAAGTCGCGTGGCGCAAACATGGCACAAACCTGGCGCAAACATAGCTCAAACATGGCGCAAACTTGGCGCAAACTTGGCACAAGCGTGGCGGTTGTTATGAATCATCAAAAGCAGCATGTTCGCGCCTTTGAGGAGGCACGACGTTTCTTTATTATAATGTTATTATGAGCGTTGCTCTCATAGGTACAATTGTAAGTGAGCTGCTTTATTTTAACGTCACATTTTGGCGCTATATCTGTGCCACTCCCGTGCCATGCCACTTCTGTTCAAACCGCGCCAAAGTATTGAAGATAGTAAACTTATATTCGGTAGTAAAACGCCAATCCCGCACTCCACACAATCTCTAACCTTAAGTTATTCTATGAAGACATTGAAGTGTCCCGTTAACTAAGCATATTATAAATAACGCTATCATTCATATTTTATATAATTATTTTAAAACTACTGAACTTATGTACCTAACGCAACTACTCATGTACATTGAATCATTGCCAGATAGACAGCGATTACAGTTTTTTTACACAGCTTCTACTTAAGAAACATTAAAGAAACACTTAGATTATATTGTACGCAAAAAACTGTCTCTTTTATGCTCAGTCAATAACTTTAAATCGTAAAAATGTAATGTTTTACAACTACTTACATAAGTAACTATCGTACAATACATAAACTAAAACAGTTACATCTAATCATTGCACTAAAGATGAATAAATTAGAATATAGTGAAATACTTATTGAACGTTACTTTACACTATTTAGACAATGAAAACGTGTACCTACTTATTTGCAGTTATACTGACAGTGATGGCATTTTCACTGAGAAAAGAATGACGTTGTAGGAACTTAAAATTGGATACCATCATCATAGCTGAGTCGCTGAACATTTTAGAAAACATCTCGAAAAAGCAGTCTTTGATCAATTCCAACCACAGTCTCAACCGACCGTGGTACCATCGCTTGATATGTATGTCGGTACAAAATTGAACGTTCTCAGTGAAAATAAAAATGCAAACAATAGTGCAAGTCCACGAGGTACTGTTCGATACTTAACACATAAATATGGCATTTAATAATAAGTAAAGGTACTCTTCAAAAGATTGAAATATTGACGCATTAAATAACACGAATCGTCGATAAACCGTATTGACTTACTTCTAGTAATCGAGGGATATTTACAAATTTCACTATGGAAGAAGAGTTCGCATCAATGCCGTCTTCATAACAATATTTACAGAACCATCTCAAGACCACTGAGATCGTCAAAAGATTAATACAATGAATGAACGTCCGTGGTTCCACCAATTCAAATCTTTGGAATCTACTTTTCCCAGCTCCTTTTTGACACTATCATTTGTTTATTACCAGGGTCGGCCCGCATCACTAGTTGCCTACTTTTCTCTAAATTCTGGTTTGACACTAATCATGGGTTTCCTGTCTTCGGTGTCGGGGTCGGCCCCGGGGGTTGCTGGCTAAGTGGCGGAGCTAAATAGGACCGAGTTCTTGTAGTAGGCGGCTCGGTCGGAGAGCGGGCTCTTCACGTCGCGCTCCATAGCTTGCTGGCGGGACTTGCGCTCCATCTCCAACTCTTGGGCCAGGGATTCTGTTGAAAGAAAATTTTACTGTGAGCCATAACGAGAAAATATCTTCTAGGAAATATGAGGGTAGTTTTCTGCTAGAAATCTGAGCTTGAGAAAATTATGAAGAAAATGATGAAGGATTATTTGCTTCACCATCACCATCCGAGCTTGCGATCAGTAATATTAAAAAAAATTTATAGAAATAACATAATTTTTAAATAAATTACATTATGTACGCATATTTATAGTTATAAATATACGTTATAAATATACGTTACAAAAAAACTGTTTATTTATTAACGCATAAAGTTTTACAGGTCTTAAAATCAATTACTATTTTTCATAACATTTTCGAATATCAAAATATGAAATGTAAAATGGAAACAATTTCCATGCCTGCTAGTGGAAAATGTCATTAGCGTTTCGGGTAAAAGCGAATCACATCAAACGGACTCACATCCGTGTCGTAGGTACAGACATACCTACCTATCTATGGACCCGGTTACATAGAAACCAGGTACGAGCTGACAATACAAACAGAAAAAAACAGAAGCAGTTTCACGACTTTGATCCCCAGACACAGTCGATATTCCCTCAGATCTTATAGTACCTAGTAACAACTCAATATTCTTTGGGGATGTCTAAGGGGTTTTGGTGAATAGTAGTAGAGCTCTTTGTGAAGGGCTCGTCCGGGGAAGTACTACCACCACGCCTTTTTCTGCCATCAAGCAGCGTTGCTGTGTTTCGGTTTGAAGAGTGTGGTTGCCGGTGTAATTACAGGCACATGAGGCTTAACATCTGTATGCCTCAAGTTGATGCACGCAGGGCAGTTCATCGTAGGGCACGTTCCTATCGTGTGTGACTTGCGAGGCAATGCTTTGTTATAGGTGATGGTTACCATATAACATCAGGTGGGCCATCTGCTTGTTCCATCAGCTAATTGTATAAAACTAGTAGTTCGCCCCGAACTGAGATCTCGTGATGCGACCCGACGAACGCATCAAAACTTTGAGTACGTAGTAGTCAGAGGCAATTCCAAACATTATCTTTGGACTTTTTTCTGACTACCGCCTACTAACTTAGTATGGTTACCAAGTTTCAACTCTATTGGCTTATTTATTGAAGAGTTCCGTTGAACAGACCTTGGCTCCATCATCAGACCTGGATGTCGTCACCATTTTATGTGAACTGAGTACCCCCTTAACTTATTTCAAGAAAAAAAAATATGAAAAAGCAAAGGAACTGGCCGACCAGTAGAAAAACCTTGATGCCAACAAGACTCTTAGAGATGGGAGCTCTTGGATCGCTGGTTATCTTAATTTAACTTTTATTATTTTATCTCAAAAACCGAGCATCCAAAAAAAAAATTAAAAATTGTTTTGGGATGTCCAAACAAAGCCCTTTCATATGACATGTAACTTGATTTTTTTATGTAACTTTTTTTATTTTTGCCCCCTCAAAAAACCCCATATCTCAAAAACCCTTCATCCGATTTTACTCATATACTTACCAGTAAATTTCTCAAGTACAAGCTATCGACATATCAAATTTCATGCAGATTGGATCAACGGTTCTAAAGTTATCGCCAGACAAACATACATACATACATACATACATACATACATAAAATGCCAAATCACCCAAGTTGAAACTAAGATCTTTGTTCGCTTCGCTCACTCGATCAAAAACGGGTTATTAAGAGGTACGTCGAAATATAATATTTGACAGTATTATATTATTCCATACATCGCAGGTTGTATGGCCATTGCCGCTGCTAGAATACTCCTTTCCTCACGATTTTTTCCGTCAGCGATTGAGAGCACTGACATAGCTCACAAAAATTTCAAAGAAAAAAATTAAAATTTGTTTCAAATGTATTATTTGGACCTCTAACTACCCTCTTTAGTCATCAACAAAGAATCTTGAGTTGGTTCTTATTTTACTACTTTAATCTCCAGGCACGGTTAGATGGGCATCTAACCGTGCCTGGAGATTAAAGTCATGACGCTGTTTCTGTTATTTTCAGCGTTGCGAGTGTAGGAAACCTGTTTTCTACATAAAATCGGCCTATGATAATTTAATATTCGATATTGCATGCTAAAAGTATCACTCGCAATATAGAGCGCGTAATCAAATGTGAGGAAGGGTTGTTTTGTTGCTTCGCCGAAATGTACCTACTCTATTTTGGAGCACAATCAAGTAACATTAATTATTGACACGTGGAAAATAAGCACAGGCGGGCTTTTAATTAATGGAAAGAAGAATTCAATACATATATATAACGGTATGAAGCAGATCTAGATTATCTCTACACCACCTGTGTGAACACACTGAATAGGCTATCGGCTTCGAGGCACGGTAGATACCCTCAGATCTCAGTATCAAGAACCATCTTTAGATTCTTAAAGGACTTCTAGGGGGGTAGTCTGAGGTACGTCCCATATATTTCATTTGGCACACACCCATATTTTACAGTAGTTGGTCTGATACCAACTACTTTAAACTATATTATCATTTGCTTTTTTATTGGCTGTTGTAAAAAAACTTTTTTTTTCATTAAAAAACTTCTCTGCTTTCAAGGTTCATTAAATATTATGTAAATCATTTAATATTACAGTTACAATGTACTTATTTGTACAAAGGTACAAACCAGCTTTGGCACGATAAGATCGGTGCTCTAAAATCGGTGATCTAAAAATCGGTGCTCTACGAGGAATGCATCGAAAGATGAAGTAAAAATGCTTTACAAATATTTCTTAAAATTGATCTATTTTGTACAGTAATTATATCTCGTGTCAAACGAAACCTTAAAAATTTGAACACGTCTCAAGCACTCCCTAATAAGATTTTCGTAAAATTGCCAAAGTTCGTGAAGAGTAGGTGAGGTAAGGCAATTGTCTCCGAAAACGTCGACGTTTTACGAAATATGCTTATTCAATTTCATGCAACGCTTGCCGCCTCCTGCAATTTACGAGATATAAAAGATATAAACGGAATCGCGTTTTTTGCTTACTTTGATGGAACATTCAACGGGGAATCCAATTTCTCATCGCGATTCGTTTACAATTTATGCTCTCAGTGTGCGAATTTATGAGTTACATTCCTACACCTACAACCTAGTTGTACGATTAACAGGGGCTGTTGTTGTTTTAAGTTGAAAGTGTTTATTGTATTTCAAACAGTCGTCAGTCAAAAACTCAATTATGATCCGATTTGTCTGAGTGTAGACTAGCCGCGGGCGACACACAGTGTCACCATCGAGGGTTGTGCCGAAACAGAAACCTATTATCTCGGGCGAGATTATACGCCTAGGGCGTCACAATTAAATATTATACACTTAAAAGCTTCGGCCTTTGCCGTTTCACTTCGCTGCCACCCCTAAATGTCCCATTAGATCTGTTTGAATACGTAATATTTTTGCATTTGCTTCTAAAACCGGATTGCTGGCTCCTTTGAGAGTTATATAATCTACTTGTTCTTTAAAACAACTGTAATGGTTGAGCGCTTAGCTTGGCTGAAGTTATTCTTTAATCTTCTTTTTATAAATTTTACATTAGAATCGTTCTATCGGTAAGTTTATTTATTTTAGTCAACTTTGTCTTTGATATAATGTGGAATAAGATGAGATTTACTTTTTTGTGACATTGAACAAAAACATAGGCTCGTTTCGATTAAATGATCACGGAATTACAAAAAAGGACTTCCCAAGATGGACGTGTAATAGTAGTTTTAGAGAGTATGTTCACTGAAACTTTGATTATAATATAACGCAAAAAAAAGGTAGGAACTTTTGTATGAAACAGCTGTTTTTTTTCGCGTTTACAGTGTTGGTTCCTTACAAAAAGTTATGAATATTGATGGATACTTTAGCCCCCTGAAGTTTTTAAGCACAAGTATTGGCACACCTTGTATATATCTGACAAGAGTGGCGTCTGAGGAGGAGTCTTATATCCTGCAGTGGGTTTATACGAACTGTATGATGATGATGATGTAAATCTACTTTTATCTCTAACAAAACTTTGCAAGTACAAGTCAAATTTAAAAGTCTGAAGATATTTAAAAAGAATCTTCATAATTATTGAAATAAACACCAAGTTCTGCTAAAATTAAAACTGTGTCAGTAACACCTCATTATTTTTAATTTGAGTAAAAAAAAACTGCTATCGACACCTTTGTTCGTTAGTAAGCAGAAATAATTACTGGCACAGATAAAAAAGTGGGTTGATTAATACTTTCGGAAATCTGAGAAGGTTGTGGACAAAAGGGTGACCGAATGACTATGAAGAGAACTGGACGAGTCGTTTTTCAATTAAGTGGTGGTAGTAGGCTGTTTAATCATATTACCATTATGTGTATTTTTACAAAGTGTCAGGAATACTTCCAAAAACTTAAGTAGGACTTGTCTTCCAAATAAATAAAAATCTATTGGTGGATATTCCAGATATGGGAACCAAATACATGATAAAAATATTCTAATGTAAATATATACTTCTAGTATTTTTATAATAAAACACCTGTATACCACACAACGCAGAAAACTGAGCTGTGAGGGCTGCCGATTATTGAATAATATTTTCAGTTTACCAAACAATATTTTAGTCAATTTTAAACTTGCTTTTAAACAATATACCGATTTTCAACGGAAGTATTAAGTCGTATAGTAACTATGTTTCGAATGCTTAAGATAAAATAATTTGTTTAAGAAATAAATTAAAAAAAGATTTTGTACATAAACAAAAAAAGGAAAAGAAAGACATTTAGAAGACCATCGTACATTTAAACTAGTCATTACAATTGGAGCAAATAAAAGGACCGTGCTGTCTCTATGCGAGCGTGTCCAATCCGACTGATTGGTTTGATTTTCTATCAGAGATAGGCTTTCCGAGTTTTTTGAAGATTCGATCATGACTCGAATTCAATTTACTTAGTTTGTTGAAAGCGAGAAATGTGTAACGAATGTTTTTTTAACCTGTTAACTTGATTTCATTTGATTTATTCACTTTTTGAATTTATCCATTGAGAAAGAGCGACGTGAGAAAACGAAAGCGAAATATTTTTTTTTAATCTGAACCGGAACCGTTTTTATACTAATTTTTCTGTCACCATCCATAAAAAGCAAAAATGCAACAAAAATCAACTTTGAATTATCACATCACATTTACTTATAATAAATTCGAAAGTTTTTGAGTGTTTGGATGTGGATGAAACTTGGAATATACATAGTTCGTGATATTTAGGTACAGGTATTTAGAGGCACTTTTTGGTTTTTTATCACAAAAGCAGACCCGCGAGTCTCCTATAAGTATTTTCCTTCTTAAAATATTTTAACCTTTTTAAATAAAACGATTAAAAGCGTGCGTATGAAACTTCAATTTCCCATAACGTTTATTAAAAAGTGAGTAGGTAGGTACATGAAAACACTCAGTACAATGCTGCGCTTTTAAGCATAAACAAAAAAGTTAATATTGCCAAAGGTTTCGGGCGCACCTGTTCTGTACAATTTTATTTCCATTCATTTTACAAGCTCACCTAAAAGTATGAAGAACTTTTCTCTTTATTAATTTTTCAACTTTATATTACTCGTGTTACATCGGTCGCTTTATCCCTATTACGAGCAGCTCAAAATATAGGATTATGACATTTATTAACAGGGGTTTCCTGGGATCCTTTTCCATTCCTATAATCTTCAACTTTTCGTTGCAAGCCTATGTTGCTGTAGTTTTTTTTATTCGTACGTTCATGTTTTGTGTTAAATTTTCTCGAAGAATTATTACTCAAACTGCTAGCATCCACCTGTGGCTACTTACCTCGTTAAAATGTCTTTATGTTATTCCAGGTTACTAACTATGTATTTTCAAACTTTCCCCCAAATCCGTGCAGTTGTTACGGTGAGTTGGAACAACTTCGCATTTTTATAATATTCGTCAAAGTCAAATAGTATCTATTCAATTGACTCACGTTTCAAAGTGGATCACTTTGAAACGTCTTAAAGCTAGGTGAATCTAGGTGCCAGTTCCACGTGACCAAGCCTAGAAGAACAGTAGCAGAATAACATTTTTATTCAACCTCGAGGGGTTAACAAGTATTTCTCCAATTCTTATTTATTTATCTAATTTATTTAATTGTGAATATACTTTTGCAACTGTATTATCGCAGAAACACGTTAGCAGTTTACACTAAAGTATGAACTATAGGCAAAGAAATGATCGAGCCGCGGCCGGTCTGATTATACTCCTGCGACCTACAATTTTCTTATAAGGTAAGGTCTCACGAGAAAGGTTTTTTCAGATAATATAAAGCTTCATTGTTATTTAATCAGTTCATTAGTATCAGAGAGGCATTTTTTTAATACTACTAGCTGATTGAACAAGCAGATGGCCCACCTGATGTTAAGTGGTAACCATCACCTATAACAAAGCATTTCCTCGTAAGTCACGCACGATAGGAACGTGCCCTATGATGCACTGCCCTGCGTCCATCAACTTGAGGCATACAGATGTTAAGCCTCATGTGCCTGTAATTACACCGGCAACCACACTCTTCAAACCGAAACACAGCAACGTTGCTTGGCTTGGTGGTAGTACTTCCCCAGACGAGCCCTTCACAAAGAGCTCTACTACTCTTAAAATTTACATATTACAGAGTTATATAACGGGAAATGGCTTCGTCGACCTAGTCCACTACAAATGCATGTCAATACGTGCGGAGCTGGTAAAATGACAAAACCGATGGTTTCCTTAAAATGTAGATTTTAATGTAAATCCTTTGATATTGTGGTCTGGCCTGTAATACCCAGATGTTCTATAACAGGACACCTACATAGCCAATCGTGGATGACATAAGTGGCTTCTAAGAGAACGCACCAGAATTGGCAGCAGCATCTCATCTCAAACCGAAACACAACAACGTTGCTTGGCGGTATAAATAAGCAAGGTGGTAATACTTTCCTGACGAGCCCTTCACTAAGAGCTCAACTTTTCTCAAAACCTACCTACATATGTCCAGATTATTCAGCAGTCAGTGGGCTTATCCATGCTGATGATGAATTAATTCCTTATCAGAGAGAGCAATATGAATGCTCACTTCAAACTCACCTTAATGATATATGTCTAAGTTGATTGATTGCATCTAATTCCATGCAAATCGAAGATGTGACCAACGTTCAGGAAAGCACCCAGGAAGTAGGCAGTTATTATATCTGAGTAATTACTGTTTCTTCCAACTCGTCTCCGTTCCTCATAAAAAGCACGTAGAAAAAGTTTTGTAATTTACGAATAATAAAATATGTTTTTTTCTTTCACCGAAGGCACTGAGCAAAGTTGATGAAAGGCTCGAAGTTTTTAATTTTTGTTTTTCTGTTACCAACCTTTTTATATTTACAAGACAACCCTCTTGTATTTTCTCTTTAGCTTTGTAACTTTGTTACTTACTTCTTTCGATTTTTTAGTTGTATTTCAATAAGAAATGATATTAAATTAAAGAGCGACATTGAACGATTGTGACAACTTTACCTATCACTTGATTAAAATTTGTGAACTTTTCAGTTTCAATCTTGTTATTGTTTTTTTAAATTAAATGTACCTACATGAAACTAAATAATCTTGATTTTAAAAGGCGGGCGTGGATACTGAGTCTGCCCGCGACCACGGCTATTGCAACATAGCCGAAACGTCGGGAAAATAATAAAGGTAAACGCGATAAATACCCGTGTAATAGGTACTTCAATACTACTACACAGTTTTTTATAACTACAAGTAGCCTATCCTCGTATCTCGTCTAGTTTTTTGTACAACAGAAATTGTTCCGAAATAAATATTTTGTATTGGTAATGCTATTTGCAAATAATTCATTTCACTTCTGTTTCAGCTCGCGTGCTTGCGTGCGTCGGCTGGGGTGGAGTAACACTTAAATTAGTTGCAATTTCACTTGAAAGCACTCACTCACTTGGCAAGCACTCGTCGGCTAATTCAGGAAATTATTAAATTCGTATGAATGTTTTCCTATTGCTGTGACTTTGTTTATGTTTCTTTATTCATGTGTTTAAATAAACAGCTCCAATTAATCCAAATTCGTGTGGATTCGACCACACTAGGATATCTTATACTTAGTATGAAATAATTCACTTAGAAGTAAAATAATGGGGAAATATTTTAATCTAACGTTACTCTGAGATGCTAAACCCGTCCTTAGAGTTAGTGGTTGATTACCAATCGTCCGTGATATCACAAATTTAAGAAGCAACTTAGATAGAGGTAATCAATATCTTTGCATGTACTCGTAATATAAACGATACTTTAGTATAGTTACAATTTAAAATTTCAACAAGCTTTAGAGTGTCTCCGAGCCACAAGAAAGCAGGCTTATATCCGTCAAGCGATACAGAGCGTACACAATGGCGAGTGGCTGCTACCCCGCTCACCACCCAGTGCATTTTAATGAAATTTCTGGGCTTTCCACAAAGCGGATGCGAATGAAAAAACTACGGTTTGATTCACCGATACGCTCACATGCCGAACACACTTTCTTGTTTTTGTACGAAACTTTACTGCGTTGCATTTTTTAAATCGCTTTCTGATGCCAGTCCCGTTCGAGGAATCTTTTGTTGACCACTCAACGTTATAATGGTCGGTGGTGGTGGTAGCAGTGCTCATTCTTTTGTTTTAGGATAAAGTACTTTTACTACAAGATTTTACTACTTTTCATGAAAGAAGTCCCTTGGTTTTTTTGAAAAATAGTTTAATTGATATTAAATATATGTATATAGTATAAATAATTTTGATGGCTTGGGTAAGTATTATGTAGTTGCCGAAAGATTGAATACGCTTACAAACATCAATAGCTTTCGTAATTAAGATTTTTTAGAAGAAACCAAGGGACTTCTTTGTGTGACTCTACATAAATGAGTTTTGGTCTGAAAACTTATTGTAGGTAATTAATTCTATAGGAAAATATTTTAATTATGAGGGCGCTTATTTACACGTAATTTTGTAGCCTGTTTCTCCAGGTTGGTTGCGTGGAACTGGCACCAAGATTCATCTAGCTTTAAGACGTTTCAAAGTGATCCTTGTGATTCAACGGAACTTTTGACTTTGTAAGACCAACATAATTAATGAGACAGTTAATAGAGATAAATCTATACATTTTTCCAGAAAATCTATTTGAAATGTGATTTAACATTGTATTGAATAAAACTGACAGAAAACTGACATTATTATTATCAAAAGGGAGTCCTATCAAAAGCCCACCCCAAAACTCGCATCGCGGTGTATCGTTGTGCTTTTTTAAATACTTGAAATTCCCAATACGCAAGGCATGCAATATGATGAGTATAAATTTCATTTCGTCGAAATTTTTCCGTCTCCCAACCGTCCCTAACATTTGATGAAAACATACATTGTTGGACGATTCGGTTTGCATTCAAGAATTCAATAACGTGAATTTATGTTATTTTTTTCAAATTGTTGATCCTCAACTTTTTTGCCAATCAATACTGATATGCGGTCTTCAAAATGTTCTGGTAAGCCTATGTGTTCCATTTTTAATGGTATTATTTATAGTGGTCGCTGAGCGCTCCATTAGCTAAACTGACCGATAAGTCTGTTTTTGTTTCGTTGACATAGTTGACAAAGTGACACAAGTACACATTATAGAACCGCTATACAATGGCTATGAATAATACGGGCCTTAGACAGTAAAGTCTATCTTTTAAATCCAGGAAATTTGGCCAGAAATAAGTTTAAGCATTTACAACTAAGTCTTGATCCTTACCAGAATAGTTTTGCCAGAAGGCCGCCCCTCCACTCATGATGTCCACCGGTGGCGGGGGGTAGTTCCACTGCGGCTTCTCCGGGGTCCGGGGGGGCTCTCGCTGGAAGGGGGGTGAAGTGGCGGGGGGTTCTGTGCTGGGGGGCTTGCTCTCGGAGCCGTTCTCGCGATCCTGGCGAGCTTCTTGCGCCTGCGATGATAGGTTCTCTGCAGAGAAAAAACTACTTGTTGAATTCGAAATGGGATACGTTTTATTAAATAAATAATTACTGTTTGTACCCACTTTTATTGAATAATAAATATAGGTTGACATTCTAGCTTGAACTATTATAAAAAGCAGTTAAACGATAGATTACATAAATATCCAAACTCTACTATAGCAGCAGCTGTAAGTGGAGTAGTAACTCAACTTACAGCTGCTGAATTATTGCAAGACAACGTGTCAGGACTTATAACATTTTGAATCTCAAATATACCTCTATCCAGTATCTTCAATCAAAATTGCCAATGGCATTGCTCTCCAACAAGTTTCCACATGCTACTGACATGTTAACTTGCCTTCTGTCAAACTATCTCACAAGCTATCACAGTGCTTACTCACATCCCTATACGCACCCAGATGAAATTGAACTCTCCACGGTCGATGTAAGATTGATAGTTGATTGCTTATGCGGGTGATCTATGACGTTGTTACATGGGTGAGTATGGAGTGCGTGACGTAAGAAGGGTGGCGGTGAAGGCTTGTACTAATCTCCGTGTCAGGAAATCGTTTCGCAGACCATTTGGAACGGGGGTAGCTGCACGCATTTGAGTTGAGTTTCCTTGCGTAATCGCTGTTTGCTACACTTATTGGCTGTCTATTTGACTGACTAATGGAGAATCGGTTCATGGAATAGCGTTCAGTGTGTTTTAGTAGGTACTACAAATAATAAAAATTGATAGTATCCCACCCGAATTTATTAGAGGACTGTAATTCTAAGCTATAGATATTTCCTCAGATTCTGTACACATCTATGGAGATGTTTAAGGGAGTAGTCAGAATCACGTCCAAACATTACGTTTGGGTTTTGACCGGCTGCAAGCCTACCGTTGCTACTACAATATTTACTAGTTTTCTCGAGATTTTTCCTTCGCTGTTTGGAATAGAATAACTAACGAATTGGACGAAAGCTTTGTATAATATTTTTTTTCTTTTAACACCCTGACTTTACCTTATACTGTCACTGAACTGAACTTCTGATAACACGACGTTGTCAATTATTGGCTATGATTAAAACGTAATGCCATTTAAAAATCCTCACCAGTAACGATTCTGAGGATTTCGGAAGGTGCTCCGGACTGCTTGAGTGCTTCTTCGACCTTCTGCCGCCTCTTCAGCTCCATCTCAAGTTGATCCTGGACCATCTGCCGCTGTTTCCTCTCCTTCTTTAGCCGTTTCTGATACATCACTGTTGAAAGAAAACATGACCAATTTGAGAACTATTGAAAACACAAAAATTACTCATTTAAATTAAAACAAAAATATATTTTTAAATGTAGTATCACTTTTATTTTGCTTTATATTTTTTATAAACATGAGATATTAAAGTCTACAAACTAAAATCTTGATTAATCTTGAATATCGAATAATTCGATTAAGTTATGTTAGTTTCAACAAAACCATGAACCATTTATTTTTAGTAATTATCTCAGTATGTATTTAATCTTATAATATACTGACAGACTATACTGACTAGCCGTAAAATCGCTGCAAGTCGTACCGTACCGAATCAACAATTACGTGGAATGCCGTACGAGCAAAACGAAACTCACAAAATATAGGTGCCCTGCGCCCGCGCATACCCTGCACCTACATACTTTACATATCTACACGTTTAAAACCTGAAAATCAAATTACACCTGTCTCATTCACTCTTATGACACAAACAGGCTTTCCTTCGATCTCCATTTTGATTTGGCATAAACTCATCAATGTTCGAACGTGACGTGCGTCACTTACTCTTTCTCGCGTATATGAATTCGTTATTCTGTCTTTTTCTCTCTGATGTTCGATTGACGAATGATTGAGTCGGTTCACGTGTCGATAGCCGCTGGAGGCTGCACTTTTTACGCCACAGAATAAAGTAAGTAGTGTAAGCTAAGGGGCGGATACGGGAATAAAGGTATGATATGAGCGAGCGACCTACATTGCAGTGTTGTTTTGTAACGAATCTAAGAGCAAACTTCATTTTTGCTCCAACCATAAAATTGTAATATTTCAAAAGACTGAACTTGAGTCTTTTGATCATTGATCTAAGACGAGATGTTGATAAAAGTGGAACATTTTAAATAACGAAACATTATAAAAAAAAAATAACTCTCTGCTCTGTAAAAAAATAACTCTCGGCTCTGTTGAAAAAAATAATTTAAATAACTCTTCATCCATTTAGTACAAGCCTGCATAGTTTCCATGGCAAAAGGTCTGCCATCCAGCTAATAAGCTTCTTGGCTTTGTCTTTTATTTTAAATATTATTCATACCAATATCTACTATCTACTATAACTACCGTTATATCTACCGGGATACCTACAGTGCCTGGAGATTAAAGTCGTGAAGATGTTTTCTTTCTGCTTCTATTATTAGTTTCTTCTAGTTATTCATTTCACATACCTATTTCGGTTTATTGGTTTAATAAGTTCATATCTTTTAGTAAAGCTAGGCGTAAAGTCTTCGGTAACAAAAGCAAAATGAAAGTATTTCTCATTAACACTCTGCTAGTAGATAATTAATGCAGCTAATGAAACTGAGAAGTTCGCCAGTGATCGACTGCTGCGCATCATTTGTCATCGCGCGACCTTTTGGCACGAGACGGTAATGACTATGGGATACGGACTTTGCATTTTTATTGCCATTTCAAAGTTTTTTTGCAATCTACTGAACATAATATTTTATTTGATCCAAGAGCACTATGATGTTGGGACATTACTAGTAATGCAAATATCGAGAGCCAGCGAAAATTGTGGAAATTGTGGTCGAAGATTTTAATTTTTCAATGTTTCTTCAAACTTTGTCTTCAATCTTAATAAAGTATAAACAGAATGATGTTTTGAAAATCGACTTTGGAGTACCTCTGACTATCACGCAGGTTTTCCACTACCATTGAAGACATTGTTTTCGATAAGATACAACAAAAAATACATCTTCAAATATAAAATTCTACCGTACCATCCACCGATTCTGTGAGCTGGCTGTAATGGTGAGATTCCACATCCACACTACGACATATTATTACGTCTCTTCTCTCTTCTTCTCTTTCTCGAATCTTTTCTCGAATCTCTTGAATCTTTTACGAACTTCTAGTGTTGCAAATTCCCACTTCATTTACCCCAGCAAAACCAAAAGTAACCTCAAAGTCAAATATAATATACATGGCCGTACATAATTGCTTTGTTAACAAAATTAGGATGGAAAAGGTCCTTTTTCACTTAATTTCTCGTCAATACAAAGGACTTAAATGTCCGCTCGGTGGAAAATTAGTCGGACCATCGAGTCTGTGGACTGAACCCAACACCTCTAAAAAACCGTTTGCACTCCGCTGAAGCTTATTTTCGGATCTTTTCATGTCCGCTGCTTATTAATGCGTAAAGGTTCTGTTGATTGGAAATAGTCCTGTTTTAAATGAGATTAGCTACAGCAGGAAGGAGCGTTTAGATATCCCCTTATAAAAATCTTTATACATAGTCCCCACTCTTTCATTCTTTGTGTATCAATAATGTTACTGCTACAATATGTTTTTTTTGAAAATAATGATAGACTAGATAGACAATATGTAGACTAGATTCTTAGACTATAACGGCCTTACTACAAAAAACCTGTCAAAAGATGAACTATGCTTAAACTATTGTCATCTCTTACCAATGCGTAATGGCAAACAGAGACAGCGCTAATTTTAAGCTTTATTTAAATGTAAACACCATTTTATAGTACGAGGGTTTTTTTAAATTATCTTAACACTCTGGTTTCAGTTAGTACTAAAATGAACTAGAATACTTACAGCTTGTTTATTTTTAAGCACTAAAAATGAATACGAGTGTACATTCGAAGCCAAAACTAAAACGTCAATCAACATCAACCCACGTAAGATTTGGTAAAAAGTGGCAGCGCCGCATCTATTCATCTCTATGGCTCAAATTGTTTCTACAAGTCAATATTTGTCTATGGTCGGTCGGCTCCCTTTGTTCTTAATCCGAACCTATTGCTTCCTCATTCATGAGTCTTTAACCGACAGACGATGAATTGTAATAATTCTGAATTGATTATTTCATTCGTTTCCAATCTATTGGCCCGCCTTTGTGGTAGATGATGGCTCTAATTCTGATGAATAGCTTGATGGAGTTAATCTTTTCATTGTTCTTGCAGGATTCGTTCTTTATTCAACTTGAAATAAAGACAATTGGGCTACATCTTACATTTAAAAATAAAAGTAACATTTTTTTTATATTATTTGGGTTCTACTATTTTTCGCTAAGTGACAACGTGATTTTGAGCTCGTATTATTATAAAATTCCAAAATACGGGATGTAAACATAGGATACAACAGTATTATTGCAGGAACGCATCAAAGCGTGCGATATGAAGCGAAACAATTCGATGACCGGCGCATGAATAAAAACGAACCACGAAAATATTGAAGGAATCCGTTCAAAGGGGAAAAATGCAATAAAAGGCCCGATACAGAACGAGTGTGGTTAAAAAGCAAGGAATATGGCCGCGAACATCCGTTGCAGACAAAAGTTCGACTACTTGGCTATGCAAATTATATTTGCCGACCGCCGAGACGACCGACGTTTCGTTTCACTTTTGCGTATAACGTGTATTCTTTTCATATTTTCATCCGATTTCCTTCCCCTCGTTCATTTTTGTTCCGTTTTTAAAGTCGCGGAACAATGGTTTCCGCGGGCCCTATTGCCGCCGCGAGCCGTTTTCTTGCACGCGGCTTCTTTCTCTGCTTATTATACCTACGTATCTTTTTATATCTATTGAGTTTTCTTTTCTTTAATACTTTTTAACTCATAAATGGTTGATACGGTCCCCTAGGGTTTGTTGCCCGAATAACATGTAAATGAGTCGGCTGCGAGAGTAGGTTACTACAAATTCAAATTGGAATCTGCGTTATATTGTAATTTTGTATGGTAAATCTTATCTTATTTCGTGCGTTATTATTTTGTGTTACAAAATATATATTAGGAGAAATTGCCTCATTTTGAATTCAATGACTAAAAAGCAGCAGATGTACTCATTTGCTAGTTATTTAGACTTCACACATGTCAGAATTATTTGGAGCCAAACACAAAATAAACCCAAATCGACACAAGATACCCTAGTTTTCCCACTAGTGCAATACAACGTAAATAAGAATCGACATTTATGACAGTTGCGCCCCTCCCGGTGGCGAAGAACGATTTAGATAAGTCTTTTTATAGTTCTTTATTGAAAATAAATTGCCTAGAATAAAATCAGACACGTTCAAACGGCTTTCCGATAGATGTGTATGAAATAATGTTATACAGATAAGATGAGTCAGTCGTCGATAGAACGTAACGTGTGTTTGTCGAAGTGAGCTGATGTGGCTTCGATTAGGGATGACGGTTCTATGACATTTGATAAGGAATAGTTAATGGTATGGATTTGTACCGTGCCACGATAATATTACGTAGCGAAGCTTTACAATTTATAAGTATTTTATCTCGTTTCTAGCCATGTCGTGTCGTATGCAACAGCATAAAAAATGACGTATAAAAATACATGTTTAAGGTATTATGCACCTTGCACATAGAACGGAACGGAATTTGAAAGTTTGATGTTTGTGGCTCTATAAAGCAGTAGAACAGATTTGGTTTAAACTTAAACTTCTTTTCTTTGTTGAAGAGTAGTAGAGCTCTTTGTTAAGGGCTCGTCCGGGAAAGTACTACCACCACGCCTTTTTCTGCCGCCAAGCAGTGTTGCTGTGTTTTAGTTTGATGAATGTGGTTGCCGGTGTAATTACAGGCACATGAGGCTTAGCATTTGTATACCACAAGCTGATGGACGCAGGGCAGTGCATCGTAGGGCACGTTACTATCGTGCGTGACCTACGAGGCATTGCTTTGTTATAGGTGATGGTTACCACTTAACATCAGGTGGGCCATCTGCTTGTTCCAACCGCTGGTTGTATAAAAAAAATTGTTGGTGAGCTGAAATAGCATCTATAAAACGTGAGTGAAGCCAGGAGCAGAAACTATTAGATAAAGCAATGTCTTTGCGTTATCTGTCAAAATGTTATAGTATCATAGCGATGCCATGTTTCGCATAGAAAAAAAGACATCCTTGAAATGATAATCCAATTCTTCATCTTGTTTCTTTCGAAACAGTGTGGTGAGTGTGAATTTCAAGTGCGCCTCAAAGAGGCTTCTTTCGAGCACATGACATATGTTTTCAAACTATTTAAATTCTCCGATTATCCAATTATAACAATTACTTACATATTGACCTGTTCAAGACTACAATAGGTCTAAGTTATCTTGCACCTTAATGTTCTCAGAATAAAGTC
Source organism: Chloroclysta siterata (assembly GCA_932294275.1). Taxonomy (NCBI): domain Eukaryota; kingdom Metazoa; phylum Arthropoda; class Insecta; order Lepidoptera; family Geometridae; genus Chloroclysta; species Chloroclysta siterata. Next base: position 14,699,126 of record OW028604.1, on the reverse strand, counting down.
GATTGACACATCTCAGTCCATCATCTTCACAAATAAACAATTCAAGGAAATCTCTTATAACATTTGTCAAGCTGTCCACACCACCGTCCCCGGTCCGGTCCCCAATCGTTTAGCTTTTTATCTGTTTCCTCTGTTTTATTCGGAACTATTTATGGGGCGGGTGCTTTCCACGATAAACATTTTCCTCGAAACTGTACTGGATTATTGTTTTTGTCAGACAAGTGGGGAAGTTGAAATACGAGCTTCGAATGACCTTCGGAGATAAAGGACTTTTGAACAGTTTTAGCTGCATTTTTTACTACATGCTGAGGGATCAAGCAGATGGCCCACCTGATTTAGCACTGCATTTACACTGCATTTTTGTGCCTCCAATTGATGCACTACCCTGCGTCCATCAACTTGAGGTATACTGAAGTTAAGCCTCATGTGCTTGTAATTTCACCGGTAACCACGCCCTTCGAATAAAACAGCAACGCTGCTTGGCCGGCAGAAATTGGCATATTTCATCAGGTACCTATATATTACGATTATAGCTCCGTTATAGGTGATAGTTACCATTTAACATCAGGTGGGCCATCTGCTTGTTCCATCAGCCGGTAGTAAAAAAATATGTACCGAATCCGTCAGAATGATTTCTTATGAATATTTCCGAAAACTGAAAAATACTTGACCAACATAATTGAATAGATGTTTTGATCTTTCATAACATTTCACCGAACTCAAAGCTACATAATATCAATAAAGGTATACAAGATTTTTTATGAAAACAGCGAAAGATCTCTCGCAGTTTTATCATGACGATCAAAGGGCCGGCCGGACATTCCGACATCTTACGACGTTAGTAAAAAACACAATCTTTCTTTATAGTTACCATTCCACTGGTTATTATATCCGTATCGATATTGAGTTGCGCCTTTGTCATTTCGAATCTGCTTGCAATGTAAAATGAATTTTATTGTAATGGCGTAAGACTTCAACATTATGTAGGTTGGGGAGTAATAAGGGTGACACACGCCGGTGGTTTCAATTACTTCAAATTATAATGATTCTATTCCAAATATTACTCGCGTGTCAGCTAGTTTTACGCGTTATTCAATAACCTAACCTAACTTTAAAAAAAAATAAGCTAGCTCAAGTAAAATCTACCAGATCTTAAAGTACCTATCAAAAAATTTTGTAACTATTTTAATCTTCTTACTGTCGTGTCACTAGCTCTTTCGAAACGGTGTGGTGAAAGAATCTTAAAGAGGCTCTTTTCGAGCACTTAAATAAATAAATAATAATAAATAAATATTGGAGGACTTTCCACACAGCACTATCTAGCCCCAAACTAAGCCAAAGCTTGTAATATGGGAACCAGATAGCTGATATAATACATAAATACTTTTTTTTTGTAAATACATACTTATAATATTATACAACACCCAGACAGAGAACAAACATCTATGTTCACCACACAAATGTTTGTTCTCGGTGGGGATCGAACCCACGGCCTGCGGCGCAGAAGGCAGAGCTACTACCAACTGAGCTGTCAAGGCTGTCAACTTGACACGTTTCAACGTTTTAGGTTCTACGACATACCACGATACACATTTCCTCACAATGTTTTCCTTCACCGTTTGAGTACCGACACTGTGCACATACATTTTTGATGGAGTGGAAGATCTGAACGTTAGCTACTATTATTCCTTCTGTATCGATACGAACTTACCGACCGTGAAATGTCCGATTCTCAATATTGTCAGCCCCCGGCACTGCTCGGTAATTTCGGATGCTTTTTCAAGAGGAGAGATGAAAAACGCATAATTGGAATTGGTTATTATAATGGTTATTTTTATTTGACTCTTTATTCAGTTTTGAAATTTAATCACTTTAAAAAATCCAATTGCCTAAAGCATCTTTGCACTCCTGTAGTATGTATGTATTCGATGTAGTTTGCTTTATTAGATAGCCTGCAATGTCTAAATATTTGACAAAAAAATCTAAGTACTAAAAAGCTCTAAGCAAAAAAACTTGTAATAATAATATTCTTATTAATATATAAATTAAAAAGTTACGATGTTTGGATTTTTGTGGCTCAATGAAATGTATGCATGTAATGCAATAATGAAAGGGGAAACGTTTGAAATTTTGAAATAAGCAATGACAATGCGAGCGAAGCCGCAGGCTGCAGCTAGTCATAAATGAATTCCACCAGCCTTCTAATGAGGCACCTGAGATCACTAGGAATTGGCGGTAGATTCACCTAATTCAAATGACGTTTCAAAGTAATCCTTGTGATTGAACTGAATAAAGACCGTTTTGATTTTGACTGACATTTTTGCGGAACTTTCAAAAACGTCACTTCAGCATTTTTCTAAAAATAAAATGTCCAGAAATTCGGGCACAAGATATAGATATCACTAAAATAAGTTGAGCTCATAAAGCAGAGGTGACCTGGCAACTTAACGATGATTGTGTCAGAGGCATTCAACACACGAATGTCGCACGTCTCCATGCGATCTCTTTTTATTGAGAATAAACTTGATACAGTTTATTTATGTTCTATAAAACATATTTTTAGAATTCCTACTGTGCCGGATTCAAAGAATAGAAGATATTTTTCTTGATGATCTGAATTACGAGGCCAAAGTTAAAACACATAATAAGGTGAAATACCAAGTAACACAACACTTTAAATACAGATAGCTACAAAAATGAAACTGACAGACGAAATAAAAGGAATTAGTAAAAAACGATGCAGTTTGGTATCGAATGTATTATTTTCGTCGAACGGCTCATCGGGCCATGCTTCCTGCGACAGTGTGGTCGTAACGCGACACCTCAGTAATATGCCTGAATTAATAATATTGTAGATATTAGTCGGCAGGGGTCGCGTACAAATGAGCGAGGCTTCTCGAAAATATCCGTTTTCAATTTATCCGGTCACGATTGTCTTAACAAATGAGACTACAACGTTTTTTCCCCCAGATTCTGTTCACAAAAAAGTAGGCACACTCTGGCCACAAACAGACAAAAGCTCTCATTCAATATGGCAAAATTTGCAGCGCAGGTAGACAAAACAGAACCAAATATTGACATAAGATGATTGCAGACCGTCCGAGAGATCCCCTTAGCAAACTTTGAATTAAAACGGGGACGAGAAAAATTAATCCTAATGCGATTTTAATGAAGCGAAAATGAATGAATGCAATAATGAATTGCTAAGCCGCGGGTTTGTTCGTTTTGTGTTAGCAGACTGCGATGAAAATGGAAGATACAAAACCGAGCCAGTAATCTTTTGACTACGCCCGAGATGTACGCTCGAAACTGTTCGAGAGCGTTCGTTTACCTCAGTAATTAGTCTTTGCAACGTACAAACTTCTAGTACTACATGTTATCCGAGCGCGAGCTATCGAGCCAAAGAGATGATGAAATGTAATAATAATTAAGGCTCAGCATTGCACAAAGACGCACGCCTTAGCATCGAGTATAAAGCACACAAGCGCTGAAAATGTACGTACACCTGAAGTCTGTGCTCGCTTTTGCATTAACGAATGCGGAAGCGGCGCTGTGCATACAGGACGCGCTGCACCTACCCCCCTCCGCCCACTTGACCCCCCTTGTGCCCCCCTCACGTGCCTCTCGCTCGAACCAGACGCCTCCAGCAGCCAGCATGTCCCTCCCGTGCGTTCATTACCTCCACGCGGCGACCCAACAATTCAAGTTTGCTTTCCGCCACACAATCTACGCTACCAGACAGACTACACATCCATACACACCGGCCACTCGAATAATAAAGATGCAGAAATTAACCCGGCCGCACTGAAAAAGAGGAAACTAAGTGAAGCTATCTCCGCCTGAATGGAGTTAATGGACGCGAGCACTCGTGTGGAGAATGAAAGAAACTCGTCGGTTAATGCTGAGCTTGTTGAAACAGAGGGTAAATGTCAACCGCGGAATAAAAACAGTCAACAGATAAATGCAAACGATAAACACACGAGCTAACTGAAAAGGCGAGATGTGAAAGCGAATGTTGACTCAACAAACACGTAGTAAACTCGCGCTGAATGGCGAATAGATTCGACTCTCGCGGAGATGAGAGCTGTTCCTATGAAATCAATACAGTTTCCGCACTAAATTTGCTCCGTCCCATAAAATATTCAATTACGCATAAGCACACATTTGTTAAGGCCAACAACGACCACGCGGCACCCCCATTAAAGACGCCTAAGGGCCATTTAATCGGTCAGTGGATGTAAATTCGACGGCCCCAAAACAAATATCCCGAAACTAATAAGGAAACGAAATATGTAAATCGTCTGCCATATTGTTTCGCAAGTGAAATCTTCCTTTAATCTTATAACAAATCCGTGTCCAAATGGCCGGTCCGGGCTGAATTTGAATATAAGAGGGTATAAGGGTCAGGTTGTAGAGCGGCGTGTTGCGGTAGGAAGGAGCAAATGTATGCAAGACACGCGCGGCGGAGATAGCGCCCATAATGTTGTCCTATGCACATATTGCATCAAATTAGTTGTCGACTTGTAAACAAGGAGCAGGAAAGTAAGGCCGCTAAGACGCTGGCCGTGGGTAGTTTGCATGGATATGAGAGCGGCAATATGGGGGTTCGCAGCTGCTGGCTGTACTCATTAAGATGTTTTATGGTCGGCCCGCCGGACCGTGTTGCCAATTTAAGATATTTCTATGCGGGACGGCGCCACGTTAGTTTGGCTTCCGATTAGGGGATTAAAGTGGTCCTTTAAGGTATTAGCGTAATAATTGCGGCGCCCATTATGCGGTTAGCATTGTCTCTGATGGTTCTCCCGGGACATTATTGGGGCGTAATACCTACTCGATTCGAATACCTTTGGAATAATTCTCTGAAACAAAATCAATATACCGGCATTTGTTTGCAGACGAGTCGGTGTGAAAACAAAACAAAAAGAGAGGCAATAAAATCCAGTTACATTGGAAAAAGACAAAGTTCAAACAAATTCGGTCCGTAGCAGCGTCGCACCTATCCCCCGCACAGCAAGTAAATCAAAGGGTGTTGAAACTTTACACCCACTTAAAGCCGGACACAGTAATAAAGCGTTCGAACTTCGCCGACCCTGGACATCAAATGGGCCACCCCTTTTGCATTTCGTTTTCGAGAAAATTTAAAGTTCTGAGATGTTTTGTTTAATTTGGACTTGCAATATGTCTGGTTCATCTACCGTACACCCGTTCTAATGGTGATTAACTTTTCAACTAAATTGTAGCAGCTTCAAGTGGAGTCAAGATATCCACGAATCCCCACAACAGCATCAAAGGCTAAACTGGCTTCAACTGTAGCATCCTTCGTCATTTGATCTGAACTAAGTTTAGTATTCAAGAGGCTGCTTGTACTGTAGCAGTAACTTATCTTACTGCTAATTTTTGCAGGTTGACGATGGACTGACGTTTTTCCTATCTTAATATAGATTTGATCATAGATCTGCAGGGATATCTATCGTGCCTGGAAACCAAAGTTATGATGCTGTTTCTGTATTATTATTGTGACCTCATGTGTAACATTTGCATTTAAATGTATTAATTAAAAGAAAAAGTGATTTCATATACAAATTAAACTTAGTACATACAACATATGTACGTAACTACCTTTCTAAAACATGTACATAGTAGTAGGTACATTGGTATGTCACATTTACGGCTATAAGTATCAAGTTTCTAAGTAACTCCTTAGGAATAATCCGATACCGGTCACCGTGTCGGTCAGTCGGGTTGAATAATTACAGATGAGACTTACTAAGCTTTGAAATACAAAACTTTGAGGAATTAAACAAACTTCTCTGTGAAGTGGCTGTTTGAGAGTCGATATTGGGAGCCTTTGGAAAATGAGATGTTCTAACAAAGGATCGTTACTATTTGTTTTGCAATAAATTAGGTAGATAATTCTTTATTTTCTATAGCATTGGAAAGGCCATCTAACGCTTGGAGCTGAAATAGTTTTGTACCTTACGACAAAAGATGGGCGTCAGTTATAATAATACAAATAAACAATATGAATAGTGAAAAAAAAACTCAGAAACATCAACAAAAATAGTGCAAAACTAGTTAGAACAACGCTGAGCTTAGCTCCTATAAAATAAGAAAAATAAATACAAGTTTGAATTTCGAAAACAACAGAGCCAAGGTACAAAACAATTGAATGTAGTATATGAATAGTGTGCGAGCTTCAATAAGCAGAAAATTAATTGCTTCCAAAGGTGATTCCCTCGAATATGTTCCCTGATTAAGTGCACGGTCGGCCGAGAGGGTTATTAAATAATTTATTGTCTAGCAACCATTCGTGGGTTTCAAATGGTCCGCTAAGATTCTGCTAACTCTTGTTACGGAATATTGCTGGCGTAAACTTCGTCCATGAAACTTAAATGGATTCGCACGGCGATATCGCAGACGTAGGTACAGATTTAAACTATCTTTCGAACAACTAACAGACTCGTTTATTTACATTTTATATATTTACTGCGGTTCACTTGACTTGGTTTAGTGTTCTGTTGAAAAGTAATGAAAGCAGACGGAGAAAAGAATGCTTTATTTTTATTTGCAATTCAATTTCTACTCCGCGAAACAATGGAGCAACACCGTTCTGATTGAGTTTGCTCGAACCTTTTATGGCTTTCAATGCATTTTGAGCTGTCAGCGGCAAATTACGCAGGCTGTCCATTCACGCTTAAAAATCGCTCTCGATTGAGTCAAGTACAAAATAAAAGGTGGTTCGTGGGGGAGTATTTCACCCTCGGAAGCAACGCGGGAAACGTATGTCCGGCACTGTTCTAAATCGGTTCCGATACCCATTTGACAGTTCATTGAATTAAATGGCGCGTGTGATTTGGCGGTGCTGGGTTCACCGCTCTTGTTAAATTAATTTTAGTTACTTAGATACCAATTATTGTAGTTTGTAGTTTTAAACTGTAGCTTATAAATAGGGTTTCAAATTGTGAAATAAGAAAAAAAAATGTGACATATATAAATATCTTTAAAGGAGCTGCGGAGCAAGTCGAAATCAAGACGAAGTCAGTTGATGAAGTTACCCCAAGACTACTCGTGGTGGAAGTCTAAGTTCAACATTGGCCAATAATCACTATCATCATCTTCCTCTTATCCTCTGACTATTAATAATATTGATCTAACAATATATTATGTTCAAATCTTGAATATTATTCACTGAGATTGGCTCCGAACAAGCGCTTAGTTTTAATGAATCCATTTCGGTTCACATCATTTGATTATGTCCAGTTCCATACGTCGCATAGCACTCATATTGAGAGGGCACGAGATAATTCATTTTCGTCGAAATATTGTCTGGTGCCCGAAAAAATCTAATTATACTCTCCCTTGTTTCAGAAGCATAAAATTTCATTTCGATTCCGCACGTAGGTATAGCTAATCTTCATGCAAGTACCTATAAATAAATATACACTTTGAGATGTTTAGGCAATTACAGTGAATCGTAATCTGCTACTCAATGATGTTGATGAGCTGAACATTTTAAATAAACATTACTAAGGATTAATAGGAACGGGGCAATGAAATCGGAAAAGATAAACAAGCAAATGAATTCACTATAAAAACCGATAGGAAACTGGCTCGTGGTGGTTTGGCTTCGGAATGAGCTAATGCGTGAGTGTGAACAATGTTATTTTAGAAGTTTGACAAATGAAAAAGTAATAACTAAACACGAGAACGTGATATAACGAGAACGTCAATACGTTCTCGTTCTACCTCGTTCTTGTATTAAATCAAGATGTGCACACATATACACGAGGGCACACATTTAAGGTCGGTAGGTATTTGATTGAACGATCATATTTCTAACTAATTTATTTTAAGGGTTCTCAACCTTTGATCGACTAGGTCTTTGATGTCAATAAGGTAGAATTTGGAGCTGAGTCAACGCCAAGAAAAGAACAGCGAATTAAAAGATATAATATTGCAAGATATGTATAGATTGTTTTCATTGACAGCCTTCACAGCTCTGCCTTCTGTGCCTTCTAGGCCGTTGGTTATATCCCCACCGAGAACAAACATTAGTGTGATATCAGCTATCTGGTTCCCATATCACAAGCTTTGGCTTAGTTTGGGGCGAGATAGTGCTGTGTGGAATGTCCACCAATATTTATTTATATACTGTTTCTCTGTCATAAATTGACCTAAGAGCGGTTATTTCGATCACTAATGTTTCCGTCACAACATTTAATATACTTTATTTATTATACCCACATTTGTTTGTGCTGTCAAAAGGAAACAAACAAATATGGGAATAATAAATAAAGTATATTAAATGTTAGTTTGTAAAAAGTTTTTATTTAATAACATGTTTTTTAAATAGTGCACTCTTATATTACAATCTAGCCAAAGTAGTGGGCTAATGAGTAATTTTACATTGACCTAAATTATTATTTTTTTATTTATACTTTGTATCAATAGATTAATTATTAATAATTTTACTGCTATAAAAAGCAGCAGGTAGCAGTGCTGGTGGTTTTCAACCCCATTCAAACATGAAACACGATACAGGATATTAAAAGATTGATGCGGAAAAGACGTCTATTTTTGTCTCCGCAGGTTTGGTTGTTATGATATTTACACGATATCCTGCAATGAAAATGGCATATGGCTTCCACGTCGGTTACTGTGTGTGTGGTCGTCGGTAAACAGTGGTCTTAAGGTGGCTAATGCCGCCAGATTCGCATCTCGATGCGTGCTATTTCAAGTTATATTAATGTCAGTGAATTTCGAACTCAAAACAACACTCGCTTTGCCGTGACGCTTATGTTGATGAGAGGTTGAAAATATCAGAAAATTTTGATAATTTAATCTTACCCAAAAGTTAACAAAAAAATATATATATATATACAAAATGCAAATGTCGTTGATATGTTGCTTGTTTATAGTTGCAAAACACCTTTCCAAAGGGTTTTTTTCACTCTAATAAACTTAATACACTCGTATTTTTCCGTTATATTTAGATAAAATACCAACAATAAATTGAACGAAAGATTGGCTTACATAGAAGCCTTAATGAACGTACATCGGAGCAGAATGTAATTGTAGGTTTATTAGCCCACAGTCGACATCAACATTACAATCGGATCGGGAATTCGATAAATCGATTCATGTTCGATAAATCGGACCACAATCGCTTCTCCGCTTACAGATGTTTACAAAAGAGTTACTGCATGCAATCGAATCTGCTACGCTAATGTCTGGCTTTGGACAATGACTAATTTAGAATTTAAGTATTCATTAAAACCTAGATTGTTAATTTTAGATTAGAGTTTTCACAATTGAAAACTATGTTTTAGCTAATGTTTAATTAAAAAAAGATGAAACAGGTGTACAAAAAATCTAAATCAAAACGGTGTGTAGTACAATCACAAGGATCGCGTTGAAACGTTTTTATACTAGGTGTTACTAGCGGTAGATTCACCGCCAGTTCCTCGCGCCAAAGCCTAGAAGAACAGTCAAGAAATTTACGGCTTAGTTACTAGCTTTTTTTTGTAATTGATATCTGAATTTGAATATTGTGTTTATTACGAGTAGAATGCATATTGGAATAGATTTGGTATCCTGGAAGGAGTTGAATCGACAGGTATTTTTTAGTGTAATTTTATTAGTTTGTTTTTTCAGTTTTTAGTAAGTTAAATCCTGTAAAATTATTCTGAATTGGCATGTATGAAATGGAAAATCAAAAAAAATCCTCGTAATTATTAGTAAAATTAAAACAATAACCCAGCGACATACATACTGAGCGACAGTAGTCAGATTATAGCCACAAGAAGTGTTACGACTAGGTCGTGTCGATTTGAGCACGACCGAATTGTCGATTTCACTACAATTCACTGCGCACGCCATCTGTCGGCCGTATCATATTTGTAATCTGACACCGTACGATTTTACCTAGAAGTGGGTAATGTTGCTGTCATAATACTGGGTTACGTTTCTTGGTCGGCCGATCTAGACACATCTGTTTATTTCATTTTTTTTACAACTTATAGGTAATACTTTTGACCGCAATATCACTTGATGTTAAGTAATGGTGCGGTTGACAGTGTAGCACGCTTACTTAGAATACCTATTGGTTCTTATCTTGAAAAAAAACGGTGGCCGCTAAGGATTTCCACTCCTTAGCTGTCCGCATAACGCGTGTAGGAACCCAGTAAAGAAACTTGTAACACGACAAGAAAAGAAGTATATCAATCCATGAATGGATGCCTCGTGTCCGTACGTCAGGTGGTCCAATAACATTGCAAAACTCTAGAGAATACTTTACAAAATTTAAGGCACAACAGTACGAATTGCCCACCGGAGCGTAGTGGCTATTGAGGCGGGGTTGCGTGTTAGCCAGACCAGTGGCAGAAATGTTCAAAACTGGCGACCGGCGGCGACACCCGTGACTCAGACCGCCGGCCGGCCGTGGGTAATGTGCCCACCCGGCCGAGCTTGCCAGCTACGAAATAACGCCTACCTCTGATGCAAAACCCAGGTTTTCTAATAAGCGATGCATGGTAAACATTTATTATATTTTCGTTTTCAGCTGAATCTGTTATCTATTGATTTAATTATGTACACAAAACAATAATTAGGCAGAAGTAGATAACATGCACATAATCAAGGTGAAAATAAAAATAATTGAACGCATGAAACCAAATTGTGCGTGTTTTTATTATGGGCTATGTAGATTACAAAATAATCCATAAAACTGATCATGATTTCCATCAAAATAAAGTATTTTCGAAATTTTTTTACGTTAGGTTCGAGACGGAATTATTTAATATACCTACTATTATTAAGGCTTTATGAGTTTCAGTTTCTTAAGCTAATTTGGTCAAACCACCTTAAGATCAACCACAATAAGTGATTTCAAAAAGGCCAAAATCAAAGACTCAAAAAAATTTGGTCACGAAGATATTCTACGATATTCGCATCCTCGAAAATCATATCTTAAGATTAAATAAATTGTAACTAATGATGATGTTGGAACCCCATTCAAACAGAATCCGCTTTGTTTTAATGTAATCTAAAACAATAAGCATCTACGCGAACTCTGAACAATTAGCCGAGTCGAAGCGTCCATTCCTCGCTGATTCTACTCAGCGGCCTATTCTTTACGATGATAGACTGCAGTGAAATCCTACTATGGATGGATGGATGGATGTTTGTTACTCTTTCACGTAAAAACTACTGAATCGATTTTAATGAAACTTTACAATAATATAGCTTATACATCGGAATAACACATAGGCTACAATTTATAAAGATATTGCTTGAATGGTCCAAAATATGACGATAAGTGTCTAGTAAGTAGGAAAAAATCTACCATCTGCGAGCTATTCTGGCGTGCGCTGCCAAAACCGCTAGAGTTACACATATGTACTACACCACGCTAATATAAGCTACTCGAAATACTAATCCTGCGCAGACGAAGTCGCGGGCACCAGCTAGTACAATAATATAACCAAACTTAAAAAAAAATAAGCGATTGAAAAATTGCACAGGCAACATTCGCCAATTTTGGGATTTACGATTTTCCTTGTTTATTTTTAAGTGACTGTCATTACAACGTGGAATGCAACCTAGGTCTGACTAACTTAGCTAGTAGGTATAAAGCATTCGACGCGGTCCGTAATGTTGTACAGTTATTATTAATAATAAATTTAATTGAATAGAATTGAAAAATAAAACAGTATTGCGGTCGGTAATATGGAATTGTGTCAAACTCTATTTGTGTTTATAACAGAGTCATTTACTGAAATGTTTACATGTGAATACGTAGTGTAATACTTGACACACGTGAAAACGACAAATGAAATGTATTTATTGGCACGAAGTTTGGTCAGATTACATGGTTCTTAATAGTTTTATAGTTAAATATTTTGAGTGTCACTTTCTTAATCGGAGAGCGACATGCAAACTGTTTAAAAGATATTAACTATGAAGCGTAAAGGCTATAAATAAAAAAACAAACTAGAACTAACTTATATTTTTATTTATATTGTGTGCACTACCCAAAAATGTCTTCTCATTGCCCAAAGGTTAGCTGGTCGATATCCAGATTTAAGCTCGCCTATATGTACAGTATGTTTTATTTTTGCTATTAAGAAATTTCTATCTATATATTATTAACAAAATCATGATGTCATTGTGTCATTTGAACAACAATTCAATACAAAACTCATTGCGATACCAGAATAAGCCGACAACTCCGCGGAACGGGTACAAGTAGAATTATAATTATCGAGAAAGCGGCTAAGTCGCGTTTTAATTATAGAAACAAACAAAAACAGTTAGATCCGATGTCTTAGTGAAGTTTGAGGATGAGTCGAGAGTTTAATTCGTAACTCTTTGTTGTTCATTGTGAGGGTGAGATTCACCCTTGCCTTTGATTTCAAATCAAACAAAACAATAGAAGAAAACTGTGTTTCCTACCTTATTTGTTGTGGTAATCAATAAAAAGTTATCGATAGATAGGAAAAAAAAGCTGATATAGCTTCACGACTTTGATCTACAGATAGATGGATGATAGACTGGTGGAACAAGCAGATGGCTCAGTTGATGTTAAGTGTTATGATATTACATAGCATTGCCTCGTAAGTCAAGCACGAACGTGCCCTACGATGCACTGCCCTGCGTCCATCAACCTGAGGCATACTGATGTTAAGCCTCATGTGCCTGTAATTTCCCTGGAACCACACTTTTCAGCAACGCTGCTTGTCGGCAAAAAAAAGGCATGGTGGTACTTCTCCGGACGAGCCCTTCACAGAGAGCTCTACTACTCTTATCGCTAATAATCTGCTATAGTCTATAAAAACAGATCATATGTGTTAGGAAAATATAGTTGTCTATGTCTTGCCTGTCTTAAGATGTATGAACTTCCAACTTTGAAAATGATTTCCTATTCACTGAGAAGCAATGAAAACCTAAAATGTTTAGGCACCGACAGCAAGATCAATAAGCATTTCCCGCGAGACGCCGGCCATGGCGAGCTAGTTCAATTATTGTTGAATTTCCCACGTCCGGTGGCCATTGAGAGATATTAAACTAAAATACTTTACTTGCACAATGTTCGATTTTTTGAATGTTTAAATAAACTTGACCCAAATTGTAAATTTCTTCTAGATGAAAAAGAATAGTGGTGAAAACATATTTTGTGGATCAACTACTTATTAAAATTATTATATTTAGAAAAAAAAATGGAAATAGCCTTAATACTTTAATGTCCAGGTAGATATCTCCTATGATCTTTTAGAACCAAGGATCAATTTAAGATTATTTCAGAATGTCTAAAGAGGGTGGAGGTATGTCCAAATATTACACTAAGCATGGTACATACCCACATTTTGCAGTAGTTGGTATTCCATACGTGACAGCTTGCAAGCCCATCGCGTCTATTAGAATAGTAACTGGTTTCATTCGATGCTTTTCTTCATCATTGAGAGCCTAGCGCTCTCAAACGATGAAGGCGCATTGCGCATATAATTTTTTCGAATAGAAAAATACATAGGTGTAGAACCGGATTCGAATCCACGACCTTACTATCAGAGGGCATCCACTAGACCAGTGAAGTGATTATTTATTAAAATATTGATTTTCGCTCTTTGATAATCCAAACTGCGGGGTACTCCTTGATGATATCTCATCATAATAAATTTCACAAACACGTTACATATTTCCCAAAAGCCCGCGAAAGTTGTTCCAACCCCGTATTAAAGGAAACATTATGATACACATTGAAACCCGTTCAAACAATTTCACATACAATCATAAATTCTAATTTAGCTCCGTTGGATCTTGTTACCTTGCGTTCGGTTTTCCGGACTCATTGTATGTTACTCCCAAGACATTGTACCCCGCAGAACGTATACAAAATTAATTAGACAAATTCTCGGGTCTTGTAACTTGTAAGGTTTTATTATTATTTCAGCTGATTCGCGAGATTTTATTAGCGTGTAATATTTACTGCTTCTTTAGCTGTAATGAATCTGAATGAAGGCTTGATTAGTTTTCTCTCTTTACATTATAATTAGAGTAGTGGTAATTGTATGGTTGCAACGTTGGTTTTACATTCCGTTCTGGATGTTGATGCTTGGTTAAATTAAACGTCGTCCTGACTATGTACTTGATTGCAACGCCTATCTGCTCTAGTCTCACCGCTTTGCACTGTTTTAATTTTACTTTACAATTTACAATTAGATCAACAGCGTTTTTACTTTGAGTAACTTGATCTTTTTAAACTAGTTGACAAAGTGGCTTTGCATATATTGTCAACTGTCAATATAAAATACATATCATCCTAATAAAGGTTTGTGAAAAAACTACAGTTAAAAATATAAAATGAATGTCTCGAGAATGCAAGCTGTAATTGTGCCAAAATTTGTATATATTAATTTAATTTATAATATATTACGATCGGTTCCGCTATGAAAATCCTACTATAATATTATAAACGCGAAAGTTTGTAAAGGATGGATGGATGGATGTTTATTTGTTACTCTTTCACGTAAAAACTACTGAATGGATTTTAATGAAACTTTACAATAATATAGCATCAGAATAACACATACCTAGGCTACAATTTATAAAGTTATTGTGTGAATTGTCCAAAATATGACGATAAGTGTCAAGTAAGTAGGAAAAAATCTACCATCTGCAAGCTATTCTGACGTGCGCTGCCAAAACCGCTAGAGTTACACATATGTACTACGCCACGCTAACATAAGCTACTCGAAATACTAATCCTGCGCAGACGAAGTCGCGGGCACCAGCTAGTGTAACAAATAGACAAGCACACTTTCGCATTTATAAATTGGATTAACCGATTTAAAACAACTTAAAGACACTGGTGTGTTGAGCACAAGCATTAGATAAAATGGCAAATCACATCTTCTCTAAGGACCATAGTACCCCTGATAAGGGCAGATCTAATAGAAGTCCTAAAAGGTGGTCAAGTCGCGTGTCAGACGAGCCAACACAGCATTCTACTTAGCGCTGAGTTGTGTGTGTCGTTCGTTTCGACATTTCTTTATTGTGCCGCTCTTTTGTGTCCATTTCAACACTATTTTTAATTCTCTTTTCACTGTTTACTATCAGCTGTCCTTTATGTCCCAAATAGATAAGTACCTACAGCTATTATACATTTTAAAAATCTCTAGCTTGAAGAGAACGTTGAAGAATATGCCTACGCCTGATAAAATTTGATTGGCACAACACTGGAACTTCATTTTTATATGTTTTATATATCATAACAAGGGTCATACAAAATAACGTTATTCCTTTTTCTGCCGCCAAGCAGCAACGCTGTGTTTCAGTTTGAAGAGTGTGGTTGCCGGTGTAATTACAGGCACATGAGGCTTAACATCGTATGCCTCAAGTTGATGGACGCAGGGCAGTGCATCGTAGGGCGCGTTCCTATTGTGCGTGACTTACGAGGCAATGCTTTGTTATAGGTTATGGTTACCACTTAACATCAGGTGGACCATCTGCTTATTCCATCAGCTAATTATAAAAAAAACGTTAAAAACACGCCATAAGTTTCATGATCGTTTTCTTATGCTTGGTTACATGAAACAGGTACCTATATATTCTAATAAATAATAATAATGTTATATTCTAATAAACCACTGAGTTCAGGTCCATCATGTTTATTTCTGTTACTTTACCGTCAAATCAAGTTTATGTCAAGTTTTTTTCTTTGTTATGTGGGAGAAAAGACTAGTAAGCGATAGTAAATTAAGATTCAACCTCTCTTAGAATGTAAATAGTTTTAAGTGTCTCTATGAAATAAGTTTTTTGTTTTTGTTACATTTTACAACAGTCAGCTGTCCGAATGGGCGAAACCAATTTTGTACTTTTTGATCGAGTGAGCGAAGCGAACAAAGATCTTTGTTTCAACTTGGGCGATTTGGCATTTTATGTATGTATGTATGTATGTATGTATGTATGTATGTATGTATGTTTGTCTGGCGATAACTTTAGAACCGGTGATCCGATCTGCATGAAATTTGATATGTCGATAGCTTGTACTTGAGAAATTTACTGGTAAGTATATGAGTAAAATCGGATGAAGGATTTTTGAGATATGGGGTTTTTTAAGGGCGCAAAAATAAAAAAAGTTACATAAAAAAATCAAGTTACATGTCATATGAAAGCGCTTTGTTTGGACATTCCAAATCAATTTTTACTTTTTTTTTGGGTCGCTCGGTTTTTGAGATAAAACAAAACAAGTTAAATTAAGATAACCAGCGATCCTAGAGCTCCCATCTCTAAGAGTTTCGTTGACATCAAGGTTTTTCTACTGGTCGGCCAGTTCCTTTGCTTTTTCTTATTTTTTTTTCTTGAAATATATTAAGGAGGTACTCAGTTCTCATAAAATGGTGATGACGACCAGGTCTGATGATGGAGCCAAGGTCTGTTCAACGGAACTCTTCAATAAATAGGCCAATAGAGTTGAAACTTGGTTACCATACCAAGTTAGTAGGCAGTAGTCAGAAAAAATTCCAAACATAATGTTTGGACTTGCCTCTGACTACTACCTACTCAAAGTTTTGATGCGTTCGTCGGGTCGCATCACGAGATCTCAGTTCGGGGCGAACTACTAGTTACTATATTTTCTTTACCTGTCTTTAAACCTTTGTGTACTAGCAACTATAGACTAAATACATCTTTAAAGATCGAGTTTTGTATTTTGCATGTTAGTTAGTTTTGAAGTTATTTCTTTTAAAGTTTAAGTTTCAATACATGTTTCTATATTCACCTAGTTCTAAGACGGTTTCTAAGTGATCCTTGTGATACAATTCAATAAATACCTTTTGACTTTGACTTTCTCATGAGATTGCACAAGACGATTCAAATTACCTTTGATCTTATAGACGTATCCGCTCAACATCAAGTGAATCATCTGCTTGTGCCGTTACTTTCGTTAAAATCAGTAGTCTATTTGTTTCTTGCTAAACGTTTTAGTACCAGCGAGGCGAGTGAATGGTTCTGGTCAGTCGGCAAAATCTAATCATTGCGTTACTCACGCTGAGCAGACTCCATACTGCGGTTCATTTCACAGAATATCGACTAATCGCGATTTGGTTTAGTATTTGCATAATTTTATGATAAGATCCTAAAGTCATGGGTTTGAATATAATGTCTTATAATCATATAAATAACCATGGCTAAGGCATGGATTTTTCTATAATTATAATAAATTATTTTTACAGCGATAAATCATTTGGAATAGATGAAAAGGCCTTACTTATTAGAAGTATCAGCAAGAAGTATTATATTTTTGTTTCCAAATTGTTACCTAACTTGTAAAATAAGTGTTATGTTTAAAATCTCTGATATTTAATTTAAAAAAAATTGTGAATAAAGGTTATGTTCCTATTATTTGGAAGAAACAGCGCTCATTTTATTAGTTTTATCGGCAGTGTAAGTTTTTGCGTCGCAAATAAATACCGAATTTTTCGTTCAAACAACAAAACCACACAAATCCTCCATTCAAATTTAAAAAGTCTTACCTTAACTTTTGCTAATAAGCTCATAAGCGTCTTTGTATGTCGCTCTTGTTATGTCATGTGTCGTCATAAATAAAAACTTTTTCTCTCCTTCTTTAACAAACACAAGTATGTCTATAAACCGATTTTTCTAAAAACATTTTTTTCTGCCTTCTGCACACCCCATGACTCTATTCTGCACCCCACTTCGTACAAGTATGTCACCAGTACTGTAATCAGCGTAATAGTTCTACTCCAAATAACTCTGATATCGTGTCGACGTGTGATCGCACATTTTAGTGTCGAACTATGTTTGCCACCCGCCCTCGGTAACGTGCCTTGCATGCGAGAGGACAGGTCGCTTCGGTAAATGTGTCACGTAGTACCACAGCCTCCGTGATAAGAACAGAAAAGTGGGCACATGATTAAATCTGATATTGGTATTGACACAATTGTGATGAATTGTGTTTTTGTGTGATGCTATTTTAACGAGAACTCAGTCGCAGAATACAGAATAGAGCTTATCTAAAAGGCATTCTAAAACATTTAAAGGTTGAGCAACGCGCGTGTGACACCTCTGGTGTTGCAAACGTCCATAGGCAACGGTAACGGCTTCCCATCAGGTGGGCCGTACGCTTGTTTGCTTACAAGGTAGTATAAAATAAAAAAAATTGAACTTTAGCTCATGTACTGTACTAAAATTCACCCAAAGTAAAAGTGGTGTGAGTTGCATAATCATAATCATAATCATAACGAAGAGTATAGCTTTTGAGTTATAGCAGCAGGTATATACTTTTTTTAAAATAGTGCACATTATACTGAATAATGTGTATTACAATCTAGCCACAGTAGTGGGCTAGTGAGTAATTTTAAATTGACCTAAATTATTAAATTAAACTTATCTAAGATATAGACAAATAAGAAAGCAGTTTGAAATTGCATTACAATTACATACAATCTTTTTCATATAGCGTTAAGGTTCTACTGTAGAATCTACTCAATAATTCCTAATTTAAAATCGTAAAGATAATAAAAATTAAAAGAACTAGCCTTCCTAACAACCCGCCAACTATTACCGTCAAGTGAATCGCCCCTGGGTAAACCTAAATAACGACGTATTAACGAACACGAAGCCTACCGATTGAAACATTTTTTCCTGGCCACAGCCGAACCTCAAGCAAAAAACTGTACAAAAACGACGTTCCTGTGTAAATATTTACCCGCCCGCGAAAACTTTCGTTCAATATCTCCGTCTGAGACCGTGTACTTGCAAAAAGTGGCGGTTATACCGCTGGTCAAGCTTTTACACCGCATGTGAACTGTATTTAAGAATTTGTTATTATTTCTATTCAGATTTTAATTATCTAATAATTATAATGACGCTAAGAGTAAAATAGGAACACATTTGCATTGTACCATATAAAAGATAAATAAATAAATATTAGTGGACTTTTTCACACAGCAGCTTAGTTTGGGGCTAGATAGCTAGCCCCAAACTAAGCCAAAGCTTTTAATATGGGAACCAGATAGCTGATATGATACCTACATATATGTTTTTTTACAAGATATACAATTATTAAAGATTTTTATATTATCCGAAATGTTGTTGTAAGATTGGGAGTGGGAACTTTTCTGAAAAGTTAAGTGTAAGTGAAACACTATACTCGTAAAACTAATAAAAATAACAGTTATGATTACACAGTACATAGTCGTAGTTTATATTCCTTCACTGAAAAAAACTATGCAACCTACTTTTGTAGTTGAATAATGAAAAATAAACGAGTAAAATAACTCCAAGGAAGTTGTACTTCCTGCAAATTCCAAACTTTCCTGAAAAACCAGACTTCAGCAAAAAATTGCATTCTCATTTCGCACATGTGGTGGGATTGGAGTCCATTCCAGTATAACTTGAGCTGGTAATTGAATTCCACGGCGCCATTTCTGACCACTGATCCTACACCTGACGATTCGGCGAACATAATTTTTCAAAAGAACTCTCATGTTTTTGAACCCACGTCCGTACGCTCTGAAGGCAGGGCCGCTATCTTCCACTAGACCACCAGTGCTCTCATATAATATATAATAATAATAACCTTTGTGTAATGCGATTTGCGAGTTTCTTGGATCGCATCGGTGGTATCGACGTGATAAGTCGTGTCGTGGTCAGGATTTATCGTGTAGGTTTACCGAATATTTTTGATCTTCGCTCTTCCTACTAGAAGCGCTGGTATTTTACGATCGATTTATCATTACGGATTCTTCTATGGACAGGTGAAACTGAATACCAATTTCATTACGAAATTCCACCTGATGAAATTGTTTGTTTGTGAAATACTTAGTTGAATATTATTTCTGTACTAGCGTATACGCGGCATATACGGCCAAACAGCCCGCGGCTTTGCTCCCATATTAAAAATGATAGCTAACATTCATATGTAAAGATTTTTCCGTTTAATGAGATTTAAAAAAAAAACTACCAGATTCCCGGCAATTTTCAGGATAATCCCGATCTATTCAGTGGTTATTTTAAATCTTATTAGCACTAGGTTAGTTAACTAAGATACTCTTTATAAAAAAAACAATGAAAAATGTATCTTTTTTCAATAAGAAGCTTAAAAATGTGATATTAATTTCTAAAAACAAATTCACTAACCCTATTATCAAAACCTTGGCTTCAAATCAAGTCTAACCACCATGGTATTTCCAAGCAAATCTGACCGGTACAGTAGTATTGAAACCTAATAGCCAGACACACCTGTAATAGGAGGCTTCCGAACCAAACACAATAGCATTGCTCCATAGATTGTGTCCATTAGTACCCGCCATATGGACTTTGACATTTCAATACACAACTCAATACAAACAGAATATTCCCATTCTAGGTAGTTTGGTCCATGCTGTCCCTTTGGGTATGAATTTCAGTGTTCAGTATGTTTATTTACATTTGTAGGTTTAATATTTTCGAGTTTTAGCACTAAGTATTTATTAATTCATGAAAAATGTGTCTGGATGTACCTCTGACTCCCTTAAACATCCTCAAAGGCTTTCGAGTAGGTATCTAAGTATCAAAGTAAGAATCATAATATCTGAGGATGTGTCTACTGGACAAATTGATTTACTAATAAAATTAAAATGAGATAAACTTCCAAGTTAGACCTAAATATCTTTGCTCACTTCTTAAACTTCCAAGTTAGACCTAAATAGGTTTATCTTTGCTCACTTTGCCCCATCTTCTTCTAAATAGACTTTCAATTTATCCAATAATTAAGCCATGATCGAATGTCCGAGCCACCTCATTCAATTATCATTGTCAGGGGTGCTAGACGGCATTTGACTATTGACGTATGTTGATACGATTGTACGCCTGTTGAGCGATTTCATTTGAATTTGATCAGTGGACTGTTCGCCGCTGATAGTGTTTGCTAGGGGATTGCTCGCAATTTGAATACAACTAGAATGGACTAAGTGAACTGATGTAAGCACTGTTATAAATTCAACAGTTAACTTCTCAAATTTGGCATAGTTCAATTCCGAAGTTCCTAGTTGTATTCTTTACAAGCTGGTGCCCGCTACTTCGTGACTGCGCAGGATTAGTCACTCAACATCTTTATAAATTGTATCCATTCAGTAGTTTTTACGAGAAAGAGTAACAGCTAAAGAGTAGTAAAGAGTCTAAAGAGTAGTAGAGCTCTTTGTGAAGGGCTCGTCCGGGGAAGAACTACCACCACGCCTATTTCTGCCGCCAAGCAGCAACGCTGTGTTTCGGTTTGAAGAGTGTGGTTGCCGGTGTAATTACAGGCACATGAGGCTTAACATCTTTATGCCTCAGGTTGATGGACGCAGGGCAGTGCATCGTAGGGCACGTTCCTATCGTGCGTGACTTACGAGGCAATGCTTTGTTATAGGTGATGGTTACCACTTAACATCAGGTGGGCCATCTGCTTGTTCCATCAGCTAATTGTATTAAAACAACAAACATCCATCCATACTAACAAACTTTCGCGTTTATAATATTAGTATTCACACAATCTTACATAGCGGTCATTTCATTTTTTTATGCTGTGTTTCGGTTTGAAGGGTGTGGTTGCCGGTGAAATAGACTTAGGGCTGGGTACTGACTTAGATAGAGTTTGTATAAGTTTTCCTCTCAGCTCAACTGTTTAATCTATATTTTATAAAGCTAGTTTTCTATAGATTCTAGATTTAACAAAATAATTTTGAGGGTAATAATAATAATACTTTATTTGACATACATAAAAATTGGAAATACATTACATTTAATTACATGACAACATTAGGTTAATCACCTGAGTTGTGTCGCAAGTTTGTAACGTGCAGAGACTAAGATTAAAAATCTTGTATCGCAGGTTCAAATCTAACCCCCTAAAACAGCGAAATCGATCGAAATCGCGAGCATTCCGCTAGTTTATACAAATGGAAACCTGTCAGCATACATCCTGAATAAGCTCCTTCACGATTTCAGATTCCATTTCCCAAATTGCATAACAAAGACGTTGGTAGTTGCTCAATCATTTTGATTTATTCGTTTATAATTGAGTTGGACTTGCCTTGGTAAGGGACACCGAGGGCTTCCTTCATTACTAAGGATGTTTCGAAGGGAGCAACTATTCCATAGTTCTCGCCCTATGATTCCGAGACGTTCCGGTCATGCTTTAACCTTTTGGCTGACTTCAAACGTCAGAGAGGGATTCAGATTATTGGCTGTTTTGATTTTAACTGTAGCTGTTTTGTGATTGATTCATCGACAATAGTATAAAAAATATTTTTTTACTAAAAACACCAAAATAACAACAAAATCACGTTATTTCGAATATTATTGGGTTTAATTTTGAGTATAAAGCTTAAATAACGTTTGAGTAGATAGTTCTTGTAAGACTTAGAACTAGATTTTATTCAGATAATTTCGAACAAACCACTTGAAAGGACCTAATTGTGTTTCTCTTCTATTTTTCATGGCTGTACATGTAACTTAAAATGTCATGCCATCTTGTTGGATAAATAATCTAGACCCCTACAATAACTAAGCTTCAGTAAGTATTAAAATTTGGAGATTGACGTGACGCAAGTTTATTTATATTTCTAATTTCATACCCAAAACATTGTGAGTTAAAGCTCAGCAGCACAGCCTAAAAAGTTATTTCACAACATAACTCTAAAAATTTCAAATATTCGACAGAACCCCATTCAAAGTTCGACCCTGACTCCCAAAGTCCCTATTCCATTGGCAAAGGAGTTGGTATAATTCTCATTGTGCTTCGAGATTGTGTAATTAAATAACATGTAGGCCGTAACATTACGGGTGTCTTGAAAGGGTAGAGTGGAAATGTTACGCCAATTATGCGTACATTATGTGAGGAGGAGGGTTATTGATGCCGGAACAAATGTCAATATAGCTGTGTGATGTTTCATTATTGTCGTGAATAGATGAGATGTGCGATTGAAATTAAAAGCTCTATTATATCTTGCCAATTTTGGCACTTATTTCACATATTACAGATATGTTTATTTCTTCAAGTTTAAACTTTCAATGGATCTTTTCACCACCATCGTGATTTTTGAGGCCTTTCGCGAGCACCGATTTTAAAGCACCGATCTTTTTCCTTGTGGAGAACCAATTAGATGGGTGCTCTATGAAGAATATTTCACTGAACGACACGAAGTCATCATCTTCCTGTACTTATCCTACGCTACGTGGGGGCACAAGTTTTCTTCCACTCTCCTCTTTCATTCGTCATCTCGGTGCTTACAGCTTTTTTTACTTACAAGGAACAAGATCAATGCTCTAAAAAATTGTACCCTACGAGGAAGGCCAAAAAATCCTGCTAGTGCAGAACGAGTGGAATTAAAACCGAGATAATAATTACAATCAAGCCAATATCATCCCCATTGAAATGCGCGCGTGCACGCAGGCATAGATGCGCGCTCGATATGGGACCATTCAATACAATATCTATTATGAATAGCGTAGTCCGCGGACGTTGATTAGGCATAGGCGAGCGGGCTCTAGTCCAATTTTCATGGCAATAGCTGTGCAGGGATGGAGCGAGGAAGCTAGGGGGCAATGAATTAATTAATTCTACAAACTCAGAGCAATATCAACGCCTAGATATGAAACTACCTGCAAAAGTTAAGTTAGCTAAGATAGCGGAAAGTTGTATTTTTAGCAATTTTATTGTCCCTGGGTTTTTCGTAGGTTTGAACCACGAAATAAATATTGCAAACATTTTCATTAAAAATAATAATATAGTTTTGAAACATCTTAAAGTTAGGTGAATCTAGATGCCAGTTCCACATAGATCTAAAGCCTAGAAAAACAGCCAACAAACTTACGGCTTGGTGCCTACCGTTCTTTTGTATGATCCTTGTTATAAAACAATTTAATAATGAAGGTCCAGTGTGGTGGTATAAAACCCTGGCTGCGGCCCTGTTGTTTTGCTATCGGCCCTCCTGATTGATTGTTATTGGGCAGCGGTTCATACGAATACAAGTTTCAAGCCCAAGTTTTGAATTTGTAATGTTGGCAAACTTTGTAGGAGCATTTTTCAATATTCACACTATGCTAAATTGAATTTTATTGCTGTATATTTTCTAGTCTTGAGGATCGTAGTTTTTTAAAAAAATATTTAAAAAAAAATTAGACAGGAAACACAGAAATAATAATATTATGGAGAACAATACAAAAAATAATATTTTAAGCCAATTAATCTCCTCTGTGTTGTGTATGTTTATGTTTTTTTCGGGTCAAGATCTTTACATAATATTTCAAGTTGCATGATTAAGTCCCAAACTGCCAAGCATATTTTTTTGCATTTTTTTTGTTAGTGTGATTGCTGAAGATGCGTGATACGATTGGAATAACTTTGTGAATACAGTGTTCTTATAACACGAATAATGAATACGGTTCTTACTTGTCCGAAGGCGATATTTTTCAGTCTCAGCTTAATGCCGGCAAAGCTGAATTTTAATGGCCCACAATGAAGCAGCCATAACTGCTTTTGAAATGTTTAGATTTAAAAGATATGGAAATATTTTGGCAGTTTTGGGTTTTTTTTATGCATCGATTGAGTTTAAACCTTCTTGATAAAAATATCAAGAAGGTTTAAACTCAATCGATGTGTGTTAACAAAACATTTGAAAGATCTACCGTGCCCTTGGAGATGAAGGCACCTCAGAAAATCAAGGAATCCATTTGCTACTGAATCAGCCAGAGTATACCTATGTTGCAAAATAATAAAACAATCTGCACATAAACTAAAATCATGACCCTCTTTCGTAAAATTCCGGTAAAAGAGAGGTGAGATATATGTATTTTTTGCAACTGCAACTCCATCTCTGTCAACGGAAATATTGACATGTAAAATCATGATTCGTTACAGTTCCGATATATCCCTCGCTTTTGTGGGCAAAGTTGTATTTCACGTCGACGCGTAGCCGCTATCTGATGATTGGTTTTTGGCAATTAACAGTATTGGTCACGTTGGATAGAGTTCATTCACCGTGTGAATTATGTATGGACACCTCGATTTCCCTCTTTGCTGCATCGGTATACCCGACTGCGTAAGCCTATCAATGTTTGATGTTGGATTATGGTGAACTGTGATTGGCTATCGTTTACACAGAAAGTAGCACGGGACTTTGTTAATTGGGCTTTATTGTCCAATAAAAGCATTGGGTGATTTATCACCATTGACAGAATACAATGAGTAAGGTATATGTATCAATGTACTTCAAATGCTCATGTGATAACGATCCTACTAATACATCATACATCATCCGAAAAGCAGCGTTGCTGTGTTTCGGTTTGAAGAGTGTGGTTGCCGGTGTAATTACAGGCACATGAGGCTTAATATCTGCATGCCTCAAGTTGATGGACGCAGGCTAGTGCATCGTAAGACACGTTTCTATCGTGTGTGACTTACGAGGTAATGCTTTGTTATTGGTGATGGTTACTACTTAACATCAGGTAGGCCATCTGCTTGTTCCATCAACTATAAGTATTAAAAAAAACCATTTTTTAGTTTCATGAACTTGAAAAAAAAACATATTCCGGTTCTGTCACAAATAACTGGCTAAACTAAACAGCCGTGGAATAATATGCTGTACCTTAAAATATCTGTGCAAATATTCTGCAACGTTCCTAATAAAGTGCTGGTCATTTAATGCACCAGACTAAAGATAGAAATTGTTTTATTGACTTCTAAAATAAAGGCTCAACGATAAAGGTGTTAACCGCCAATGTTAGTACGAAAGATGTCAAAAAGCTTTTAAACTAGATCGGGATGGACATGTTTCCAAGTTTGACAATGGAAAGGGTGTAAAAGTTTTTGGAAATCTTTATTGTAGTGTCTTAACAACAAATTTAGAGAAATACCTATCCACTTACTGAATCTGTTACGAATGTCTTAAACTAGTAAGTAATGTTAATATTATTCTTAAGGAAATGACTGTCACTTTAAGAATATATTTCTTTAAACGTTATAATAGCCCTTTTTCTGTAATACATTTCGTTACTGTCACTGTTTCTGTCACTGTTAGTTATAAATTTGGTAAGAGATGGCGTTTGTTAATCGTTTGGAAGATTTTTCTATGTACCTGGTACATCGTTTTAATAACGTTCTCATTATAGCATTTAGACAATATGTTAAATTATTGTCATCAAAAAATTCTGAAATGTGGCATTCTGTAATTCTATTCAGTCAACAGCAATCACCTGAGTGTCAGCGGAATCCACAGGGAATTTTCGCTAGGGCCGCGTGATTGTTTTGGTTTTGAAATGGCAAGCGTGAGTGAGGCGAAGCTTTTGATCGAAGTGAGCACAGATCCAGCGCTGCTACACCCGTGATTTTGTTGTTTACGGAATAGCACTACTGAAAGGTGGCATTCTGTTTGTGCTTTAGAGTCGCGATTCGTTTGTCGGTGTTTGGTTTTCATTGAAACAAACCCTTTGTCTCAAGGCGATGGCATACCGCTTGGCATTTGTGTACAAAGGTCACCTTCGTTCTACGGTTTTCTTTTCACTTGCTGACACAATATCCTATTGCTGTAAAGGGGTGGCATTGCATTGTTTTATAACCCTTGTTTGTTTGCACTTATATAAACGTGGGCCTTAAATGGATGAGGATAGTCCAAGACCGTTTGAAATGGAAAGAGCATAGAGAGGCCTATGCCCAGCAGTGGGCTAAGTCAGGCTGCGGATGCTGATGATGACGATATAAACGACCGATAGCAGGCAGATATACCTACCTCGTTTTTATTGCAGCCATAAGTAAATTTATCTTTATCTGATTCTGTGGGCAAACCCTTGCACTTTTAAGATTGCCTAGCCTATCCCTGTTGTTGTAAATAATTTCCAATTAGTAAAAGCAATAGTTTATGGATTGCTGCTGAAGACTTTTTATAAATAAGCCCCTAATACATATTTCGAAATAAAGATAAAAAAAAACCCCGTATAATCTTGTTAGAAATTTCTAAACATTCAATACACAAATTGTCAATTGAATATTTTATACAATACAGTCAAAAATTATTACCCTATAGGTACACAAATTATTTTGCGTTTGACGCGAATTATATTTAATTTATGAATGTTATTATCTACCATAAAGCATGTAACGACAGTTTTAATTTATGACAACGTTGACCTATAGCTTTCAATTCTATCTGTAAACAAACAAAATGACCTAAACGCAGATCGTTTTAATAAATGGCGGCTATATGATTACATCGATTACGCTATGCTATAAAACTACCAGCTATAAATCGAAGAAAATGTCAAAACGCGAATGCGGGGAAGTAAACAAACATACATTCCCAACATGACTATGTAGACTGTAGTTTGTTCTTTTTTAGGGTTCCCTACCCAAAGTGTAAACCTATTACGCCGCTGTCCGTCCGTCTCTCTGTCTGTCTGTCCATCTGTCACCAGGCTGTATGTCATGAACCGTGATAGTTAGACAGTTGAAGTCTTCACAGATAATGTATTTCTATTGCCGCTATAACAACAAATACTAAAAAACAGAATAAAATAAATATTTAAGGGGGCTCCCATACAACAAACGTGATTTTTTTGCCGTTTTTTATAGATAATGGTACGGAACCCATCGTGCGGAGGCCCGACTCGCACTTAGCCGGTTTTTTTTAAATTTTCCGTTAAACTACTAAAAGAAGTGGCTTGTACGGATCTACCTCGTGTGTTCATAAGTTTTGAGACGAACTTATTTAATTAATTTAAAAAGAAAGTAATTCATGCAACCTTTTTTAAACTTTTAAAATTTTAAATTTCGAATGTTTTGAATCAGAAAAAATATACATTTGAATATTTGTTTCATTCTCCGTGAAAATGGCGCCAACAAAAGATTTGCGTGCTACTGTAATTTCACTGTTTCAAGCAGGAAAAAAACCAATGCAAGTTTTTAGTGAAATCCAAAGTTTGGGATGTAGTCGGAACTTTAAATACCTATATGTAATATGTTTAAGTAATGATATTGATGTTTGAGGTAAATTATATTGATGTTTAACTTTTATAAAATTATTTTCCGAAACTTGGCTGTTTGTGATTCTTCATATCAACATTCAATGATTTAATATCTTCAAAAATGCAGATGTATGCTATCGACAAATTTTTATCTTATTAACCTGACTTCATTTAATTTATAGACATTAACAAAAAAAAATTATTAAAAAAATGTTATTGGAAAAATTACACGTTTCCCATTAATAAATTCACGCCATTTTCCCATAGGGGTAGGCAGAGATCACGGATTTCCACTTGCTACGGTCCTTACATACCTCTTTCGCTTCATTCACTCTCATAACATTCTTCATACATTCTCGTCGGTTTAGGGTACTCTTGACCTGGCCCTTCTCTAGAACGTCTGCTATCTGATCGAGATACGTTCGCCTAGGTCTTCCCCTCCCAACAGTCCCATTAAATATGGGTAGGTTAATTTATGATAAGCAACCATAATTTACATTTAGTCATATTTATATTACATAGTCAGTTTCCAAGTGGTTTTATCAAATGGCCGCCGTGTTCTATGAAAGCATGCCTCATTTGCAGCATTATTACAAGGCGCCGATGAGTCGCTGGCACGAAGGACTGAACAACTCGGTAACACGAGAAAATAATAGTTTTAATGTACGAAATAAATAACAAGGCGAGGAAGAAGACAATGGTCGTGTAACGAGATATCCGTACAGTTGTGGCGAATGCGGAGCGCGCGATCCCTGATTTATGAAAGCCATTGAAATTACACCCTATTTGTTCTTTTTGTTGTCTTCGGAGTAGCTGTGTGGTGTTATGGGAAAGGCTAAATTTATGTGCACAATGCCAGTACTCTCAAACGGTGAAGAAAACATTCACATGTTTTCCGGATACCGGCATGGCGTAGAACCTAAAAAAATATTAAACTTGTGTCAAGTGCTCGGAAGGAGCCCCTTTGAGATGCATTATAAATCCTTTCACTACACTGTTTTGAAATACTGTACTGTACTGGTGTCACGGAAGACCAGCGTTATAGTAGCGTATGCTGCTATAGCATTTATGCTGAGTGATGGCCAATTTATGTCACATACTTACTTTTAATGTATTTTCTTGTATTTTTTATAAACTGTATTTACGTGTGGCATAAATAAATGATTTTGTATTGTATTGTAAATAAACTAGTGACATTACAAGAATAGAGGCAAGAACTGGAGATGTTCTCGGCATTGGATTTAGTTCGTATGGTTTTTTTTACTTATAAGTAAAACGTTTGACCGCAATCTCACCTGATTCTAAGTGGTGATGCGGTTGACGGTGTAATAAGGTTATAACATCTTATTGCACCTACATTATATTTAAAATTTCGTGGCGGTTTTCCTCCGGCTACCGTGTATAGCAAGCTTATAATAAATGTTGTATACGCCCTTAAAAATAGGTGTCACTGGCTCACCACTAGAAGCAATAGAAGTGGCCTGTATGTGTCTGAACAGTAGTGCTATTCCGTAAACAACATTCCCCAAAGACCGCGAAATCCACGGTGAGTTTTTTCAATTGAGTATTCTGTAATACATTCACGTATCACTAGCGCCACCTGTGTTACTGGTTGGGTGAATTAAAATGTGCCCGCGATCGAAGTGACCACTAGGTAAACCCGTACTTCCCGCGATTTTGTTTTTTTAGAGAATTGACACCCTAAACAGTCACATATTTTTGAAGAAATTTGTAATTATGTTTGTGCACTAGTATCTAAACTCACCTCTCATTTTCTGCTCATCCACAAGTTGTCTCTCCAGATTGTCTTTTACTTCTCGTTCTCTTAGCACGTCCATCTTCAGCTCGGCTGTAACAATAATCGTGAAATTAAACTTCCTGTAGCTCGCAAAATAGTACTACGCAAACATTTGATATTACTTTTTTTTTTGTATTATTTATTTCAATGTCGACTATTCGACTCTTTTCAATTAATCAGTTCTATAATGCATTTCGCTCGTGAGAGGATTGTTACTTTTTTGCTTTTATAGGACTACTTAATGAAAATAAAAAGTTTAACACAGTAACAGTTGTAATGACGCGAAAGTCAAAGTAAAATCAATATAAATAAATAATATTACAAGGATCGCTTTAAAAGTCTTTAAACTATGTGAATTTAAGAAATGCGCTAGTTTCTATGAAGAAATTAACCAATGAGAGGAGTGTAACTATTTTGCTTATAAAGGGCTACATAATTAATATAAAAAAATGACATAGTAAGAAGTGCTAATAACGCGAAAGTCAAATAATTGAATAATATTACAAGGATCACTTACTTAGGTCTTTGATTTAGGTGAATTTAAGAAATGCATCAGTTTCACGCAATCAATCATAGAAGGTAAGTTCTTACCGTTTTATTGTATTATAATTCTTACTAAATAATATAATAATAAAGCTCCAGTGTAGTGCCAAATGGGCGGAAAGGTACGAAACAATAATTTATTAGAGTCTATAAAATAAAACCAGCTACAAATATATACAAAGTTATTTCTAAAGCTCAACTTTGACCTACTTTTGTTTCAATAAAGTTACAGATGCTCTGAGCAACCAGTTAAATAAACGACTACACAAAAGGTATTGTATAAATTTAACAGTAGGCTAAACCTGTAACAAGGGGCCGATTAGGAGCATAAACACAGATTAACTCATTCGGAATCCCCGTGAAGGCACTATTCAAGGAGTCGTGTCGTGAGATTTGCATAACTTTCAATTAAATGTAACCTGACGGAAATGGGGAGAGTACTTCCGGTTTTGTATTGTTCCGGACGTTATTGGATTTCGATTAGATGCCGTCGATAAGGTGGAAGCTGATTTGACTCGGGTTCTTCGAACTAAGCCATGAGCCAACTCAAATCTCACTGAATGTAATGTATAGCGTTTATATTATTTCATACTGCGAAGTGTGTCTTTAATTCTTTTTTCTTGCTAAGAAATTCGATGAATATATTTAATTATTATGATCTGAATTAAATAAATTGAGTATTACTTTTTATTATTCTCTCATTTTCATCTCATTTTCAGTTCTATTTGTTTTATTGAATTGAATTTATTTTAATTTACGATCTCAATTTGCATCATGTTTACTTAGTTAATACAAAAAAATTCAATTAAGTTAACTTTTAAATAATGAATAACATTTTCCTTCAAATATTTTAATTAAATCCTGCGATATTTTTTTTCAAATAACTTACGATTTTAAAATAGTACATACATACATACATAAAGATCTTTAACGCTACCACTACACCCAATTTTTTTAATGAAAACATAAACTAAAGTCAAACATAAACATAATAAGGCTATTTGTTAATTATATAATTCTAATACCTTATAGGTACGTTGAACTTTGTGGAACAGGTCGTACGCAATAGAAAAGTAAAATTTTCTTTTTGTTTCAACCACGACTTTCAAACTACGTAGTTCACAATATTTGCTTACACAAAACGCCAAATTACTCCCAAGTTAACATACCTACCCCTGTAAGAGCAAATCAGCCTAAGAAACTGCGAGTTCCAATCAAGTTTCTAATCTTGGCATCGATAAGTGTCTTATACGACGTCTGACGCCGTTCCATTTGAATAGAAAGAGGTCGCACCGTTCACAAACTCACAGTTTAATTTGGTCCCTTATTCAATTAGGTACCTAAGCTGCGTCTATCTAATGGAGGTCGTAAGGGATCAGCCTGATTAACTTGCGATGTTGGCACCTACGTACACAGTGGCTGAAGGACCGCTGTTGCACTCCAGGCACTACTCAGAACAAACATCTACATAATAATCATCATATTTTTTTTAACCTAAGTGAGATCCAATCCAGCAACACATTATAGGATTATTTTTACGATTTCCTTAATTCGAGCCTATTTTTCCAGTGATTTTTGTATGGAGACCCAATAAGCGTATCTATCGTATGTACTGAGAACTCTAGTGTCTCCATATAAAACCCAGGCTCTTAATACATGAAACCCAAATGTAGCCTGGTAACGCTGTCGTCATACGATTATATCAGCATTTTAGTCCATTCGAAAAAAAGCTCTAAGAAAGCTCTTGTAGAAAGGCAAAGCTACTATATCAATTGAGCTGTGAGCTAGTGAGGCCATACATAGGGTCACGAATGCCCTCAGAAAAGTTACACTTCTACTTCAAAGATGTACTTCCAAACAAGAAAGGACCTTTTTCATTGTGGGTCTGGTCTATGTACGCCACGTAGAAAATTGGATATAAGAGATTACCATATTAGTGCATTTTTTTTTATTTGTAGGCAAATAAAGTTGTCACCTAAATATTTATCTGGTCGAATTTTTCAATTTGTGAACACTTCTGGAGACGCCATGACAGTTATGTAATTGACGTATGACATGACGCATTAAATTTTGCATTTTGTTTTTGTTGTCCGCCATATTTTTAGTGCATTGTGTTGCTCTCCTTGACCATGAAAATCTTGATGGGCAAGAAAACAAAGTAAAAACAAAGCAAATAAGCAGTTAAAACAGTTACTATATTGCTAAGCGATAGTTTTTTATACTGTACACAGACCCGACCCCGGCTCCATATATTGATGAAACAGCTCCTTTGTGAGATGTATGAGCCTACAGCGCAGAAGGCACAGCTACTACCAACTGAGCTATGAATCAGTCAGTGCATCAGTTGGAAGATTCAATTTGATATAAACTCATTGTTTTAAGATAGCGTTGTACAATACCGACAGTAATGAATACGAAGGTAATCAAATGAAGGGAAATATGACTCAGTACTATTTGTTACAATGGGAAACGCTACCTACCTATAACATTACGAAATAGAAATATCTATGGATATAGAAATAGCTAGTCAGAGGGAAATTAAGTCATTATGAAATAAATTGGCTAAGGGCTATAAAGTAAAATAAACAGGATCACACAAAGCAAGTGGAAATATTTGGCACATCTCTGATAAGCCATTACAAAATTATAATTGTGGACACCATTGAATTAGTAGCGTATTTATGTTTTATTTATGTCTACGTATTTTTGCTGTTATAATGTTTATAGTTTATATGTGATACTAACTAGCTTTTTCTTATCAAACGATAGATACATGGAGCTTTTACTTATTTCTTTAAAAATTAGACACAAATGAAGCTTCAGTATATAAACTGAAGCAGCTTCACAGATTTAATCCTCTGGCACTGTAGATATTTCCTCAGATCTCTTAGTACCAAGTACGAAATCGATTCTTCGAGTATGTCCAAGGGGGTAGTCAGTATATAATCTTTATTTAACCTCACTAGGCACAGAGCATGACTAATTGACATAATTTTTTTGTTTATTTTTGTTACTTCTTTCATTTTATCTTGTTTTATATTCATCTGTTAACTTCTCGTTTCTGTGTTCCTCTCTAATGTGTGTGTTAAATAAACGTATTTCATTAACCTCAGATCTCCTAGTACCAAATACGATACTTCGAGGATGTCTACAGGGGTAGTCAGTATATAATCATTATATAATTATCACACAGCAGTATTATTGCACTACGCAAGCACAATGTTCCCGTGATTTAGTCCCGGCCGGTCCCGCAACTAT
Source organism: Chloroclysta siterata (assembly GCA_932294275.1). Classification (NCBI taxonomy): domain Eukaryota; kingdom Metazoa; phylum Arthropoda; class Insecta; order Lepidoptera; family Geometridae; genus Chloroclysta; species Chloroclysta siterata. The sequence goes on along the minus strand of OW028604.1, from coordinate 14,665,525 downwards.
CTTGTTCAATTCGCGGAGCATTGTCTTGCTTAATAAATCGGTAAGCGTTTTAATTATCTCGATATGAGCCGCTGTAATGGCAGTTATAATTGCATATTGAATTTATACAATGAGCTTTGGGTTTTGATCTGTTATTAATAGACTGCTTTTTACTGGACTTACAGCTTAGTATTAGGTAAGTCTGCTTTCACCGTTGTAAGTTGTGGATGATTCCCACCGAAAACAAACGTTTGTGATGAAGTCGTGCCGTTTAAAGACAAGATCAACTAAAAATATTACTCTCATTCAGAACTTAATAAATTACAATATGTATTTTTGAGTCTTTGGGATTTTATAAAGTGTACGTACAAAACAAACCTAGCTTAAAAGCTTAAAAGACGTTTCAAAGTCTATAGACATTTTATATAATATACTGTATAGTATATTATGTAAAATGTAACGAATATATGAAAGTATATTATATAAAACGTAAAAAATATATTATAAGTATATTATACTTAAAGTATTTACTTGAAGTATTTTATTTACTTAAAGTATATTTATATATGCTCAAAGTATTTTATACACTTTCATTCATCAGGTTTTTGTGATGAAAATTAATATTTTGTATTACATTCTATTATATACGTCATTTAATAGGGACTAATATAATCGTGAGTCTATTTACTATTGAATACATTATGGGGGTTTTTAATTTTGGGGTAGCAGGTGCATTTTCTTTTAATTACAGAAACAGCTTCATGACTTTGATCCTCAGGCACGGTAGATATCCTCTCAGCATTATCAGTACCATGTAGTCGGGATAACATTCGGATGATAATTCAGTTGCGCATTTGTATAAATCGAAATGCATTGTATTCAGAAGCGGGTTAAAGCCAATTAACAGAAACTAAACGCGTCTGAAGGAACTACTGTCCCGATAGAGATCTACAATGCGAGCAGGGCAGCCGTATCGGTGGACGAGGATCTGCGATAACAGAGACAAGTTAACTTGCATGTACACGAGCTTATTATGCTTCGGATAAAGGTATGAGTATCGCACAATAGCTATCTTGGATAGGGATCGGGGAATTGAAATGTCCCCGCGCTGAGCTCGATAAAGAACCAAGTATGTTATATCCCTTGACATTTTTACCAATAATGGGCTAAAGAATATCCAATAGAGATGAAAGTATGAATTGTCTTTTCAAAATTCAAGAGACATCCTTTCGCTGTAAATATGGCGAACTTTAGAATTGTAATTCCTTGCGCGGTTGTGATTAAATGATGTAATGAAAATTCAATCAAAGGAACATTTTAAAAGGGCAAAATAAAAACTTCTCACACAAGCATTGATCGTGAGATTAGTTTCGAATCAATCCCGATGTATACTGTAATTTAGAGAGCTTTTAGTTAAGAGTGGTTTGGCACATGAGACGTAAATTACCTCGTCCCGGGGACGGCCATTAAGGCCCGCGTCGGTGTGCCGCGTATCTCGACATCTCGCGATTTGTGCGAGTACTCGGCCTCAACAAAAGGTGCTCCTGGTGGTCCCTCTGCGTACTCAGTAGCCATCTAACCATCTCCGTATCGAGTATGAGCGCCTAGTACTTAGAATATAGATGCTTCGATTCTGATCACGGTCTTGAGCCAATGAAAACGATCAAAAAGGATAGCAATAAATCAAAACAGACTCATCAGATGGCGCGGGATATGATCGATCCCAAGGAAACGTTTATCGACAAAAACGAATGAAAACCAAACTACAGCGGAACACTTATTAAATCGATCTTTATATCGGATCAATCAAATTTAAAACCTGATCGAGTTGGCGTCCGACGAAAAATTATTACTTTATAAATAAAATAACAATAAAAACGATGCGCACGGTTCAAGGGAATATATAATTATGGACAATTATTATTATGATACCGAAACTGAATGGTCGATAGATGATTGAAAGGCTCGCCCATAAACAAAAGGATCAATTTTGATTACGCAATTTAATAATGTTTAAAAGGCAAGTAATTAGCTAATAATGACTATTGGACTATAAAATTAAATGTTATGAGTTGAAAACAAGGTGCACACATCATCCTGCATGTACTCACGTTGGCTTCAAGTCAATTTGACTTTTATTTTTTCAGACACCAGCAGCCAAATATGATTCCCAATTCGCGGAGGGTCGTACGAGAAAATTCTATTTCTCTTCAATTTCGTGCACTCAGCCAAAACAACAATAATATTTAAATTTCGAATGCGATGCCCTTTGAGACTCGTTCAGAAAAAAAACTCATTTTATACAAAGAGTGATCACATTGAAGAAAAGTCCAACTCACACAAATTGAACATCATAAAATTATTAAAAAGGTGTTAGACAAAACAGTAAATTTATGCGGTAGCGAGCAGTTACAGATGAGGAAACACGGCAATTTCACAGGAACATAAGTCATAGGGCGAACGAATTAAGACGCATTTTCACGGCCCCCGTTAACGTGAAGACGAAGTCGAGCTTGCAGTTAAAATAACAATTAAAGTCTACCTTAAATTTACGACTCAAAACTGGGAAAATAATTTAAACGAGCGTTATGGTGAAAGCGACCGAAATGGGTCTTTGAAATGGGAAACAAAAGTAACCATTTAGACTCTCCCTCTTAGTTGTGTTTGGTCGTTTCAACTCGGATGAATCCAAAGAAGTCTTCGCTTGGTATAAAGGTGAAATTTTAATAGTAATACCTTAAGGAAATATTACTTAGGAATATTTGTTGATTTAAGCACTTTTAGAGGTTCAGCGAGGGATGATTTATTAACTAATCTCCTTTTGTAAAAGTAATTACAATGAACGCTAAATAATAGGTTTACAGAAACAGAATTATGACTTTCGTATAAATGTTAAAGTATTTTACGATGCTCTTATAACGTAGATTCGAAGTAACGATAATGGCTGTCATGGTGCGGAAAACGAATTTTCTTCCCTATTCTTTTTAAATCTACAAACCGTTGGCAATTTTATTTTATTGTTATTAGATTTTTCCGGCTTATGTCACACGGCTCCGTCACTCGCTGGATTATTCCCGCAGTCTCCACGCTAATAATCATAAGAATTGCTTCCCTTTATTATGTGTAAAATTTAGAACGTAAAATCTTTTGCAATGGTTTCTCGCTGCTAGGGAGTTTCGCTCCTCGTGAACTGCAACAAGAGTGCTTTTGCGATGGCATACTTTGGAGGGCTCTTCATAAAAAATACGCAATCTACTCCTTTATTTGATGCGAAGATTTTGTCATACATGTGTAACACATCATTTGATGAATATATTATAAGATATTTGCATTTTGAATCTAGTTCGGTGATATAATTTGAGACAAAATCTGCATTTCGTTGTTCTTTTTCATTTTGTAGACACCAATTATGTGAGGGCAATTACGAGCGTAGCAAACACAAGTAATGAAGATGTCGTTGCCAAAGGAATTAAAAAGGTCGTAGCGTATCGATCGTGCGCGGTCGGAATAACTCGCCCTGCTATCGGCGCACGCGCACCCAATCTGCGATCGAAACACACTGGATAAGATTATCCGGTAGCCCTGTATTATTTTAATGAGACTACACGACTCTCTGAGATTCGATGCGATACAAGAAAGCTTAGGTAACGAAGCAAATAAAAATATACGGGTCAAGAGAGATATCAAGCGGCCGCGGCGAGTCGAGGGCTTTCCCGAAGGGAATAGGGATCTGCGAGGGATTTTTAAATTAGCCGCTGAACACGATGAACTCCCGTGCTTCTACATACCAGCTGACGGCAGATCGGAAGATACCATTATGTCTCTGGTAAGGCACCGATTAAAAAATATCCACATTTATAAGCAGACAACATCTGGCAGTATTTAAATAAGATATAAACGCGCGAGTCCGCGAATGTTTTGTTTTGGTTGTACTCTGCGCCCCGGATGCTCCCCTCGGATATATTGGTATTAAAAATGTAAGGGAGATTTATGCGAATGGCTCTAAGCTTTCATTAGACGTTTCTTACGCTCTGTGTTTTGCGGTCGCTCCCTGACCGGTAATTTTTCATTTTTCTGCAAAGTTCCCGATATGGCGCCCGCGGCTGAATTTAACTGCATATAAAGAATATTAATGCTCGATGGGAGTTGCGGGCAGGTGTGCGCTATGACTTATTTTATATCAATTCCCCTGCAGTGGGAATAGAAATTACAAGAAGTGTTTTTAATGAGAAGTTATGAGGCACATTTCGTGGGAGATATGAAGAAGCATCTTCTGTTGGCAATAATAGGTAATTGTTTTATGGGGAAACCTCTAAGGGAAATGCCTCGAGGAAAACTTTTTATCAACATATTTTACGCATAAAATACGCCTTGGTTTTGTACAAGAAAATAACACACAAAGTCAGCTTGTACATTGATGACATATACATACATACTCGTAAATATTAGATCACGTGTATATAGGCAGATATCTTTACGTACCTTTTTTACTCCGTACATATTCAGATCATTCTTTATAAGCTCGTCGGATTTGGGTACTTTTGACCAGTTCTTTCTCTATACCTTCTCCTGCCTGATGACCATTATACAACGTGTAACATAATACCCCTACATATAACATAAGACCAAAGACCAAGTGAACAGACCAAGCACTGGAATACTTTGACGTGTGCAAAGTTTGAACACTTCGTTTTCGAAATTGCCATACAAAAGTTAAATTAATATTGTCTCAAAAATTTGCAACAACCCTGTTAATGTGTTCGTGACCTTGGCACATACGCTATTTGTGTTTCCAAATTGGTGGCAGTCCTGTTACCAATTTTATATACAGTTCACAATTAAAGGTCTAAATAGGGCTGCGTCATGTTGTGTTAGTTTCATTTTAGCGGAAAGTTTAAGAGCCATTTCATGAATTAAAAACTTTAAAATTTCGAAAGTCTTATATCAATAGTTATTCGCCATGACCTGTAGAATACTCAGCTTCAGGAGTTATAGGGGTATTATGTTACACATTGTATATGCTGATTTCTGATTGTACTTCGAGAATTTGTCTCTTCCAGCCTCTACCAAATCATCTTATCATTCCATACCTTTCTATCACTTCTACTTCTCACTCCAACTCGGATGAAAGCAAAATATTACTTACGATATGAATATTAGAATAAGCAACCCTTATTCTCATAAACAAGAACATAATACAACCTTGTAATTCCGTATGTAAATTACAACTACAACAAGCGTTCTCATTTCACCCCACAGAGACAAGAGCGCCAATAAACATGACCTATATTCACCTGGGAATTCGAAGAAGCGAAGGGTCGACTTAAGTTGGTTTTCAAGTCTCAGTTTATATCAGTTTTAAATATTAAGAACTGTGAAATTATGTTACTTTAGATGAAAATATGTAAGTATGATGTTTTGGTTCCTGCAACGAAAACTTAAGTACAAAATTACATTTTAAAATTCGATTCTAAGTGCGCCTCAAGAGCCTCCTTTCGAGCACTTGACACATGTTATAGAACTTTTTTTTAGGTTCTACGACATGC